>JACYFF010031954.1:38888034-38974687 GCA_017589665.1 Selenicereus undatus
TGATTTGATTCTTTTAAATCAAAGGGCGTGGTGACATCTCCATCAGTATACTTTGAGGAAAATTACGAAACTTCTATGGTAGACTGTTCATATTATTTCTGAATTTCCTGTAAGATCTCATGAAATTTGGCTGAGTGTTTTGAGTTTGGTAATTTTTGGAAGTATTTTGAGTAACTGTATAAAGAGAAATAAAAAAGATCAAGTGAGATTGATTATGCACTCATTTTGTGTATTTTGGGCCAAGTCATTTATAGGGGGAAATAAATATTCATGGACTTTTATGGAGCTTTTAACTTGTTTTGAGCTTTGATTCAATTATGGATTTTACAAAGAAAATACCATGCTTGGTGAGCTTAATAGCTTCTAATGAGTTCAATGACCCATTTGAGGTGGAATTCTTTATCTAATGGATTTATGAATGAAATATGAGAGGTGGGATGTTGTGACTTATCAGAGCAAGTTATTGCAGTTTGTGCCATTGAACCAAGATATACCTGTCTTGGCCTCATACCTCTATTACTTACTCAATTCAAATTGTATCAAATGTATTTATCAAGCCAGTCTAGTGTACTCGCAGTTATCTTGAACCAAGCTACATATCAACGAGCCTTAAACTTGTATCAACAACTTATTTCAGAAAAGGCCATAACCATTCTCTCAATTATCGCCATCAAGGCCTTTTTCCTCTGTAATACCATTTATCTCATTGTGGACTATTTTACTTTCATCAATTCAGTTTTGAAGTTATATTGAAATACACAAGTTATGTATACCATTTAATTACTCAATTTCTTTTACGCATACTTTTACTTACTCAATTGTGCGAGTAAGGATCATTTACTAACTTCACAAACTTTCAATGACATTTATGAAACAGAGTTGAGGCCTAGTTATCGTTCCTCGTTATGCATAAGTGTTATCAAGTCAGAACATATGTCTCAAGTCAGATGACATTTATGAAATAGCTGACTTGTATCAAGTTAGATAACATTTTGTTTTAAAGACTAAAGGTACGTCCATTGCCTGTATCTTCAGAAAGCAGATCATGTTTTTCAAGTTACAACTCTTAATGAGTTTATCAGTGAATCAGTTTATACAGTGATTTTCCATTTAACTTGTGACCCTGCCAGTTATCATCTATAGGGCGTCAGCCCATCATTTATCCGCGCGGCATCAGGCCAACTCTTGATCGGATTGGCAGGTGTACACCTATGTATAGATCATATCAGTGCAAGGGGTTCACATCCAGATAATAATGAGCAATTCAATTTCATATTACTTTCATTTTCATTTTTTATTGCCAACTAAATGAATTGCGAAGACAGGTATCCATCCCCAGTGTTTCTATGGTCATTTGACAAATACAGGGATGTATGTATTGAGTTTTTGCTCATGTTTTCGAATTGTTTTCATGTTTTCCCTTTTAGGTGATGAAGTATCACATATTCCTCCTTTTAGAAGGCCTTTTTGAAGGTCATCAGATGCTCACAGTGGATTCAGCATAACATGAATATTAGAACCGACCTTAGTGTCAAGTACTTGTGTGGTATGGAATGTAAGTTAGTACATGGTATGGTTAAACTATTATGAACTTTGGTCTTGAAGTGTTTCAGTTTACTAGATTTTGTGATTGTAAGCACGAGTTACAAGATTAGATGGTTTCAGTGAGCCTTATCCTTATCAGGACGGCGGTAGCGCGTCCGTTTACTGAGTCTTTCGCTGCAATTATCAGTAATCATGTCATTCGGATTTTGGGGGCGTTACAGAATTGGTATCAGAGCTAAGGTTTAAGGGCCACTGTGAGCTATCAAGTGTTCATGAGTTAGCTATCAAGGTATGTATGAGTTATGTTGGACCAATTAAATGAGTTGTTGGCTATAAGTTCATATGCATGGGCATATATGGAGGAACCATTGTCATTTCGGTGACTCAATCATTCGGTAATATCATGAGATTCAAGCATGAGTAAAGTGGACTGTGGAACCATTTCGGTCGCCTGTTAGAAAGGCATGCTCTCATTTATCCGGGAATTGTATTGTATGTTTTATTTCTCGTATTTGTTTAAATTTTTGTAATTGTGCACTCCGGGTGTGTGACCTGTTGAGTTATGAACTCCGACGTGTGGCCGTTGAGCTATTGAAGTGTTTCTCTCCATTTCAGGTATCAATTGTAAGGCTTTAAGCCTGGGTTTTAGCCAGTTTTGAGACGAAACTCTGTCCGTTTCGCTCCTGAATTTGAGAGTTTCATCGAGATGAATTAATATACCTGACCTTGAGTACAGTGATGGTTGAAGTCGATGTGGGGGTGCCATTTGCAACATCTCAAGGGATTTATACAATGTTAAGTCAAAGGTGAACCTCTAGATGAGGAAATGCCTGGTGGGGCAATATCTTTGAGTTGAAGTACTATGAGAAGAACACTACAATGAGTGCTTGTGTATGGTAATAGCAATTAGTAGCTTATGGTGTGCTATTTGGCATTATGTGGGTGGTTCAAGTAAGATTAAGCTGACATGTATCGGTATCATTTGGTCTTGATACTAAGACTTTACATCAGCAATGCTCCCATCACTTTCCCTCATTGACTTATTCCTGTCCTAGTTACCTTGAATCGTTCAGATGCATCATTTCTTTGCTACTAACACTCTCTTGAATTGTAATGGGGTGTTTATGGGAATTCTCATATGTGGTCTATGGGGACTTTTTCAAACACATCTGATCAACCTTTCTTATAGGTGATTCAAACCCTGATAATCTCAGTCGTTTAATTCTCTCTTTCGATAGTGGAGCCTATAATGACTCCCGATGTGCATTACTATGTGATTTACAGTTCCTCCTAAGCATATTTCACTCATTCTACTTGCAGCTCAGTCACCACTATGTTCATATTTTTACTGTTACCTACTCGAACTCTTGGCTTCTATTTGCGCACTATCCATTTGTTGCTTGCAAGGCCATTGGTTGCTTTAGACCCAGTCATTGAGTGCCCTTTCAGCAATAAATGTATCCATATTGTTCGTGTTGGTATAGCACCATAACGTCATGCTGGCATACTACTCTATGGCCATGACTACATGTCGTTATTCAAGTTATTTTGGCAATCTTTCCTTTTCTAGTACAACCTAGTTTGGTAATGACAAAAAACGATTTGTGATATTTCCATTCGCCAGCAGCTTTGAAGTTTATATGTCTACCCAAGACTTCCATTTATTGCAAATTGTTGTATTGATGGATTACATCATGTTCAGTCATAAGATTGACTCCTTCATCTTGACGTATTGTCTTTTCAAACATCATATGAATAAAATTTTCCTTCTGATAGTGTTGACCCTTATCTTCGTCAATTTACTCACATACGGATACCATATGACTTTTCAAAAGCCGCTTTGTGAATCTATCACATTTCTTCACCTTCATTACTGAATACTCACTCTCAACTTCATAACATCGTTCATTTACTTTACTATCATGACCATCTTGAGTAAACGGCATGTCTTGTATATGCAGGACATTTGTATGTCTTACTTCTTTCATTACGAATCTTCGTCTTTTCATTCATTCAGCTTACATGTCTATCCTTCATAACTAATAAAGAAATATCTTCGCAAGAGTTCATGATGTGGTTGCATATCTCTGCACTTTATATTGCCCCTTGTCTTTTAAATTTACTGAGACCAGTAAGCAGTTAAATGTGTTATGTATAGTATTGCTGGAAACATATTCATTGGGCGTTGAATCCAGTTTGATTGGCATACCTTGGTATCATTATGGAGACGAAGTGATTGTGTACTTATAGAAGATGACTGGTGAAGATCTTAAGGTTAGTTTGAGAAATGTGGAAAGACTAGGCATGTATTTCCATGAACTGAGAGAAGAAAAATCCTATTTCTGCCCTCATTCCATTGTGCAAGCAAGTGAATTATCATGTCAGTAATGCATTAAATACTAGTGATTTGTCAACCACACTCGGTATATCCATATCCATATTGCCAGTTGGTGGAGTTAGAGATGTTTCATCTGAGGACTATCAGGATTATTTCTCCCCAAGAAACATTGATTTTTAGATCAACCTAGTTCTAAGTGCTCAATCCATTTTCAAAACCCCTATCATATGACCCCCGACAGAGTCCAAAGAATTAAGGACTCAGTGGATGAATTATAAGGGATTTGTTTGACCAAGTGTGTCCCCGTGGGGAACCTCAGGTTCATACGAAGAAGAAAGATAGAACCTTATGGTTGTGTACTATGCACAGAGAGTTGCACAAGATCACTATCAAAATAAGTGCCCTATACCTTGAATAAATGATTTATGGGATTAACTGTCAGCAGGAGATGTCTTGTCCAAGAATGATTTAAGGTTCTAACATCACACCTAAACCATGCAACCATAGTTTATCTTTTGCAAGAATACCCATTTATAGTAATTCTTGTTTCCTTGTCTCATCTTCAAAACTTGATCCTATCCAATATTATTTCATGTCCCTTGTATTTCAACCCGATGTTTCTTATTAGCGTGATCTTCCATGTCTTCGCAAACGCATTGTTAAGTATGCAATACATTTTTATTTGACCTTATATGATTGTCAACATTCCAATGTTCTCGACCTTCACCATCTTTATTTCATGATCATAAGTTGCAGTTCATTTCGTTGAGAGCTGATTCCCACATCTACCTTACATCTCATTTATTCATAATAATACGCTCGTATAACTTATTCTGAATTCATAATGTAATTCAACTCTCATTGGTGTGGGTGATTACAATTGTCATAATTCCCCTTACTCTCCTTACTTTGAACTTCCACTCCGACACATATACTTTGCATGCTCATCAGTAAATTCTAGTTTTGCTTGTTCAATCTTATTCCTGGACTTGAATTGGTTTTATATGAGCAAAGGCACGTTTCTCATGTCACTTGTTCAATCTATTCAATCCATTTATTGATCAATCTATTCAATCTATTCAGTTATTCATTCTATTGATCTATTCAATCTATTCAATCTATTCAATCTCATGTCACTTGTTCAATCTATTGATCTATCCATTGTATTTGATCGATTCAATCTATTTACTAATCCGCACTTGCTCGTCTAATCCATTTATCCATCTGTTACACTTTGCTTATCCAATCTATTTATCTATCCATTGTACATTGCTTGTCCCATCTATCTATTGCACTTATCTTGTTTCTTGTGGCTATAAAGTTATCTAGTTGAAGCTCAGTTGCTTGTCATCCTGTTTCCAATTCATCAGTTAAACCCAAATATAACCATCCCATCTTTCTCCTGGGTGGATTATTTATTGGACCCTTTATGGTCCATATTTATAACCACAATTCTTGTGGCATTATATTTCAGAATTCATGACACACTTATGGTTATCTTTATTCTAACCACCCCATGATAATCTCATCTTTATTTGCCTTTTCTAATCTTATTGTCCATTTCTTTTGTATGTAATAGTTCGCTCGACTAAGAAATTCATCGCTCTCATCCCTAACCATGGTCTTTTTTGTTTTGCCCGTTATCAACTCGGAGCAGATCCCTAAGTAGTCTGATGAGGGGAGATCTTGGGTTGTGTTAGAAAAATCAGCTAGTGATATTTTGAGAAGGGCATAATCTCAAGCCCTGTTTAATTATATTGGAATGAGCCAGAAGACACATTGAGCATAAGGTCAGAGCTACTCCCAACAGTAAGAGGGAAAAATGGAAAATTCAAGTACATGTCGAGGTGATACAAAGTCGACAAAACAGTTATGCTGGCAAAACAAAGAATAACCAATGTCTCAGATGTGATATAAAGTATTCTGAAGGGCTTATCTAGTCAAGGGTGTCAGGAGACTTGATATCAGAGATAATTGAGTCCTCGTTACTTTTGGCTTTATGAGTCAGCAGTGTAGAATACCTCATTTGTAGTAACAAGGTTTTTTTCTTTCAAAGAGAATATCACTTTTGAAGTAAAGTAATTGAGTTCTTTGAGGATATTGTGTGAAAAGTATTCAGATCTAGTACTGAAATATGGGATTAAGAAGTTATACAATGCGTACATCCTCAGTCAGTGTTCATTTGGCAAATTATAACCCTTCGGAGGGAAGCAACGGGAACCAATGACCCATGTGTTTTAAAGCAGCATTGCATATAGTTGACAAGTGTGATAAGTTTCGAGGACAAAACTCTTTAAGGGGGGAAGACTGTAATAACCCAACCATAACTCATATTTATTTATTTAATTCATCTTTATTTATTTAAATCATCTTATTTATTTCATTAATCATGTTTATTCATTGACTTTACCATGTTTATTGACTTAATCAGTCATGGTTTTTTGTTTAACCAAATCATATTCACTAAATTCTATTACGCTCAATTTATTTATTTAATGAGTTCCATCATGTTATTTAAAATTTCCACCTTCATTTATCATATTAAATCATCCCGGTTGGGAGATATTTCATTTTGGGTACCACTTTGCAACTCAAGCTTCATTGATTGATTAAATATCGGGTGAATCGATTTTAGGCCTCGGTGAGTATAAATTAGTGATTAATTATTTTCTTATCGCCGCTAAAATTTAATTCCGAGCAACACAAATTTTTTATTTTTGTTCAACACTCCAAATAATTTTTCAAGCTCCAATTTAGCTTATTGGGCCCAAAACAAAAGCCCAAAACCTTACTAAGTTTTGTTATTTCGCTAATTGCTCATTTTAGCACCTAATTTTAATTAGTAAAAAGCTAATTTTTGGTTGGATAATTTGCAACCACATGTAGCTAATTTATGAACACAAATAATCAGCCTAAATACACAAACCCATCCCCCCATTTTTTCTCTCTCCTCACAGCAGAACAGGGGCAGCAGCTGCTGCCCCTTTGTGGCACCAATTTTGGTGGTTCCGGCCACTTTTTCGGCCACCTCCCAACTATCCCGAGTTTCCCTTGCTGCTAGCTATCAAGTCCAGCCCCTCAAATCACTCAAAACAGCCTCCTTATCCTGCTAATTCAAGCTTAAAGTGAGGTATATCCCAAACCCTAACTTATTTTATCTTGACTTTTATGGTTGTTTTCTTTATGGGTTATATTTGGATGATCAAATTGATAGTTATTGTGCAATTTTTATTGAGTTTGGAGATGTTTGGAGTTATGGGTATTTGATCAAGAGCATGGTTTTCATGATTTTGAATTTGTTTAAATGCTGCTGTCGAAAAGTCTGGAACTCACAGGATTGTCCCAAAATTCTAAAATGTTCACTGTAGATTCTCTGTGTTATTTGGGATTTTCTGGCAAAATTTCATGAATTTTGGACGTGTAATCAGTGAGTTATGGAATTTTGAAGAAATCTGCCCTGTTTTTTGATACGAATTTAGTAATTATGTATTAATGAAGTTGTTTAGAGTTTGGATATATATATGAGGCCTTAAATGATCTTTTGTATCTGATTGTGGTGATTTACAATAATTTCATGTGAGTTTTATGTGAAAAAGAAAGAGGAAGTTAAATCAGTGAAGGGTTGAAATTTCAGGAAATTAGGGTTGACTTTGGGATTAAACTAGTAATGAATGGTTCAACCCAAAATTATGATTTTTGGTGGGAAGATATTTCAGTGTGTTATCTTTCAAATGGATCTTGAATCGCCATAATCCGAGGTCTTTGCAAAAAGTTATGGTCGTTTTACCAAAACTGCGCAGAGTGAGATCAAAACTGATACACTTGTATTTTAGTCCCATTTTGGGAATCCTATTGTGGGAATCATGTTTTGAGTTGTAAATGAAAGTTTTTGGTAACTTCTTAATCTTTTCATATTGAGGTTTTATGTACTCATTTCAGGTCTAGAATGAAAGTTAAGAATTTTTGAAGTGAACTAACCTGGTTGGCTGTAAATCAGGTTCTTATTATAATTTCTGTGCAGTGTATACTTGGAGGAAAATTCTAAAACTTTTATGGTAGACTGTCCATATTATTTCTGAATTTCCTGTACGATCTCATGAAAGTTGACTAAGTATTTTGAGTGTGGTGATTTTTGGAAGTATTTTGAGTAACTGTATAAAGAGCAATAAAAAAAGATCAAGTGAGATTGATTTTGCACTCATTTTGTGTGTTTTGGGCCAAGTCATTTATAGGGGAAAATAAATATTCATGGACTTTTATGGAGCTTTTAACTTGTTTTGAGCTTTGATTCAGTTATGGATTTTACAAAGAAAATACCATGCTTGGTGAACTTAATAGCTTCTAATGAGTTCAATGACCCATTTGAGGTGGAATTCTTTATCTAATGGATTTATGAATGAAATATGAGGGGTGGATGTTGTGACTTATCAGACTAAGTTATTGCAGTTTGTCCCCTTGAACCAAGATATACCTTTCTTGGCCTCAGACCTCTATTACTAACTCAATTCAGATTGTATCAAATGTATTTATCATGCCAGTCTAGTGTACTCGCTGTTATGTTGAACCAAGCTATACATCAGCGAGCCTTAAACTTGTATTAGCAACTTATTTCAGAAAAGGCCGTAACCATTCTCTCAATTATCGCCATCAAGGCATTTTTCCTCTATAATACCATTTATCTCATTGTGGACTATTTTACTTTCATCAATTCAGTTTTGAAGTTATATTGAAATACACGAGTTATGTATACCATTTAATTACTCAATTTCTATTACGCATACTTTTACTTACTCAGTTGTGCGAGTAAGGATCATTTACTAACTACACATACTTTCAATGACATTTATGAAACAGAGTTGAGGCCTAGTTATCGTTCCCCGTTATGCATAAGTGTTATCAAGTCAGAACATATGTTCAAGTCAGATGACATTTATAAAACATCTGACTTGTATCAAGTTAGATAAAATTTTGTTTTA
Organism: Selenicereus undatus; assembly: GCA_017589665.1. Taxonomy (NCBI): domain Eukaryota; kingdom Viridiplantae; phylum Streptophyta; class Magnoliopsida; order Caryophyllales; family Cactaceae; genus Selenicereus; species Selenicereus undatus. The sequence goes on from JACYFF010031954.1 coordinate 38,896,894, forward strand.
AAGACTAAAGGTACGTCCATTGCCTGTGTCTTCAGAAAGCAGATCATGTTTATCAAGTTACAACTCTTAATGAGTTTATCACTGAATCAGTTTACACAGTGATTTGCCATTTAACTTGTGACCCCGTCAGTTATCATCTATAGGTCGTCAGCCCATCATTTACCCTCGCGGCTTCAGGCCAACTCTTGATCGGATTGGCAGGTGTACACCTATGTATAGATCATATCAGTGTCAGGGTTTCACATCCAGATAATAATGAGCAATTCAATTTCATATTACTTTCATTTTCATTTTTTATTGCCAACTAAATGAATTGCAAAGATGGGTACCCATCACCAGTGTTTCTATGGTCATTTTGCAAATGCAGGGATGTATGTACTCAGTTTTTGCTCATGTTTTCGAATTTTTTTCATGTTTTCCATTTTAGGTGATGAAGTATCACATATTCCTCCTTTTAGAAAGCCTTTTTGAAGGCCATCAGATGCTCACAGTGGATTCAGCATAGCATGAATATTAGAACCGACCTTAGGGTCAAGTACTTGTGTGGTATGGAATGTGAGTTAGTACATGGTATGGTTAAACTTTTATGAACTTCGGTCTTGAAGTGTTTCAGTTTACTAGATTTTGTGATTGTAAGCACGAGTTACAAGATTAGATGGTTTCAGTGAGCCTTATCCTTATCAGGACGGCGGTAGCGGCTTCGTTTACTGAGTCTTTCGCTGCAATTATCAGTAATCATGTCATTCGTGTTTTGGGAGCGTTACAGAATTGGTATCAGAGCTAAGGTTTAACAGCCACTGTGAGCTATCAAGTATTTATGAGTTAGCTATCAAGGTATGTATGAGTTGTGTAGGACCAGTTAAATGAGTTGTTGGCTATAAGTTCATATGCATGGGCATATATGGAGGAACCATTGTCATTTCGGTGACTCAATCATTTGGAAATATCATGAGATTCAAGCATGACCAAAGTGAACTGTGGAACCATTTGGGTCACCTGTTAGAAAGGCATGCTCTCATTTATCCGGGAATTGTATTGTATGTTTCATTTCTCGTATTTGTTTAAATTTTTGTAATTGTGCACTCCGGGTGTGTGACCCGTTGAGTTATGAACTCCAGCGTGTGGCTGTTGAGCTATTGAAGTGTTTCTCTCCATTTCTGGAATCAATTGTAAGGCTTTAAGCCTGGGTTTTAGCCAGTTTTTAGGCGAAACTCTGTCCGTTTTGCTCCAGAATTTGAGAGTTTCATTGACATGAATTAATATACCTGACCTTGAGTACAGTGATGGTTGAAGTCAATGTGGCGGTGCCATTTGCAACTTCTCAAGGGATTTATACAATGTTAAGTCAGAGGTGAACCTCTAGATGAGGAAATGCCTGGTGGGGAATATCTTTGAGTTGAAGTACTATGAGAAGAACACTACAATAAGTGCTTATGTATGGTAATAGCAATTAGTAGCTTATGGTGTGCTATTTGCCATTATGTGGGTGGTAGAAGTAAGATTAATCTGCCATGTATCGGAATAATTTGGTCTTGATGTTAAGACTTTACGTCAGCAATGCTCCCTTCACTTCCCGTCATTGACTTATTCCTGTCCTAGTTACCTTGAATCGTTCAGATGCATCATTTCTTTGCTACTAACACTCTCTTGAATTGTAATGGGGTGTTTATGGGAATTCTCATATGTGGTCTATGGGGACTTTTTCAAACACATCTGATCAACCTTTCTTATAGGTGATTCAAACCCTGATAATCTCAGTCGTTTAATTCTCTCTTCCCATAGTGGAGCCTATAATAACTCCCGATGTGCATTACTATGTGATTTGCAGTTCTTCTTAAGCATATTTCACTCATTCTACTTGCAACTCAGTCACCACTGTGTTCATATTTTTACTGTTACCTACTCGAACTCTTTGCTTCTATTTGCGCACTATCCATTTGTTGTTTGCAAAGCCATTGGTTGCTTCATACCCAGTCATTGAGTGCCCTTTCAGCAATAAATGTATCCATATTGTTCGTATTGTTATAACACCGTAACGTCATGCTGGCATACTACTCTATGGTCATGACTACATGTCGTTATTCAAGTTATTTTGGCAATCCTTTCTTTTCTAGTACAACCTATTTTGGTAATGATAAATAACGATTTGTGTTATTTCCATTCGCTAGCAGCTTTGAAGTTTATATGTCTACCCAAACGTCCATTTATTGCAAATTGTTGTATTGATGGATGACATCATGTTCAGTCATAAGATTGACTCCTTCATCTTGACGTATTGTCTTTTCAAACATCAGATGAATAAAATTTTCCTTCTGATAGTGTTGACCCTTATCTTCGTCATTTTACTCACATACGGATACCATATGACTTTTCAAAAGCCACTTTGGAAATCTGTCACATTTCTTCGCCTTCATTACTGAATACTCTATCTCAACTTCATAACATCATTCATTTACTTTACTATCATGACCATCCTGAGTAAATGACATGTCTTGTATATGCAGGACATTTATATGTCTTACTTCTTTCATTACGAATCCTCGTCTTTTCATTCATTCAGCTTACATGTCTATCCTTCATAACCAATAAAGAAATATCTTTGCAAGAGTTCATGGTGTGGTTGCATATCTCTGCACTTTAGATTGCCCCTTATCTTTTAAATTTACTGAGACCAGTAAGTAGTTGAATGTGTTTTGTATAGTATTGCTGGAAACATATTCATTGGGCGTTGAATCCAATTTGATTGGCGTACCTTGTTATCATTATGGAGAAGAAGTGATTGTGTACTTATAGAAGATGACTGGTGAAGATCTTAAGGTTAGTTTGAGAAATGTGGAAAGACTAGGCGTGTATTTCCATGAACTGAGAGAAGAAAAATCCTATTTCTGCCCTAATTCCATTGTGCAAGCAAGTGAATTATGATTTCAGTAATGCATTGAATATTAGTGATTTGTCAACCACACTCGGTATATCCATATCCTTATTGCCAGTTGGTGGAGTTAGAGATGTTTCATCTGAGGACTATCAGGATTAGTTCTCCCCAAGAAACATTGATTTTCACATCAACCTAGTTCTAAGTGCTCAATCCATTTTCAAAACCCCTATCATATGAACCCCAACAGAGTCCAAAGAATTAAGGACTCAGTGGATGAATTATAAGGGATTTGTTTGACCAAGTGTGTCCCCGTGGGAAACCTCAGGTTCATACGAAGAAGAAAGATAGAACCTTATGGTTGTGTACTATGCACAGAGAGTTGCACAAGATCACTATCAAAATAAGTGCCCTATACCTTGAATAAATGATTTATGGGATTAACTGTCAGCAGGAGATGTCTTGTCCAAGAATGATTTAAGGTTCCAACATCACACCTAAACCATGCAACCATAGTTTATCTTTTGCAAGAATACCCATTTATAGTAATTCGTGTTTGCTTGTCTCATCTTCAAAACTTGATACTATCCAATATTGTTTCATCTCCCTTGTATTTCAACCCGATGTTTCTTATTACCGTGATCTTCCTTGTCTTCGCAAACCCATTGTTAAGTATGCAATAGGTTTTTATTCGACCTTATATGATTGTTAACATTCCAATGCTCTCGACCTTCACCATCTTTATTTCATGATCATAAGTTGCAGTTCATTTCGTTGAGAGCTGATTCCCACATCTACCTTACATCTTATTTATTCATAATAATACGCTCGTATAACTTATTCTGAATTCATAATGTATTTCAACTCTCATTGGTGTGGGTGATTACAATTGTCATAATTACCCTTACTCTCCTTACTTTGAACTTCCACTCCGACACATATACCTTGCATGCTCATCAGTAAATTCTAGTTTTGGTTGTTCAATCTTATTCCTGGACTTGAATTGGTTTTATATGAGCAAAGACACATTTCTGATGTCACTTGTTCAATCTATTCAATCCATTTATTGATCAATCTATTCAATCTATTCACTTATTCATTCTATTGATCTATTCAATCTATTCAATCTATTCAATCTCATGTCACTTGTTCAATCTATTGATCTATCCATTGTATTTTATCCATTCAATTTATTTACTAATCCATTGGCACTTGCTCGTCTAATCCATTTATCCATCTATTACACTTTGCTTATCCAATCAATTTATCTATCCATTGTACACTGCTTGTCCCATCTATCTGTTGCACTTATCTTGTTCCTTGTGGCTACAAAGTTATCTAGTTGAAGCTCAAATTGCTTGTCATCTTGTTTCCAATTCATCAGTTAAACCCGAATATAACCATCCCATCTATCTCCTTGGTGGATTATTTATTGGACCCTTTATGGTCCATATTTACAACCACAATTCTTGTGGCATTATATTTCAGAATTCATGACGCACTTATGGTTATCTTTATTCTAACCACCCCATGTTAATCTCATCTTTATTTGCCTTTTCTAGTCTTATTGTCCATTTCTTTTGTATGTAATAGTTCGGTCGACTGAGAAACTCATCGCTCTCATCCCTAACCATGGTCTTTTTTCTTTTGCCTGTTATCAACTGGGAGCAGATCCCTGAGTAGTCTGATGAGGGGAGATCTTGTGATGTGTTAGAAAAATAAGCTAGTGATATTTTGAGAAGGGCATAATCTCAAGCACTATTTAATTATATTGGAATGAGCCAGAAGACGCATTGAGTATAAGGTCAGAGCTACTCCCAGCAGTAAGAGGGAAAAATGGAAAGTTCAAGTACATGTCGAGGTGATACAAAGTAGACAAAACAGTTGTGCTGGCAAAACAAAGAATAACCAATGTTTCAGATGTGATCTAAAGTATTTTGATGGGCTTATCTAGTCAAGGGTGTCAAGAGAGTGGATATCAGAGATAATTGAGTCTTCGTTACTTTGGGTTTTATGAGTCAGCAGTGTAGAATACCTCATTTGTAGTAACAAGGTTCTTGTCTTTCGAAGAGAATATCACTTTTGAAGCAAAGTAATTGAGTTCTTTGAGGCTATTGTGTGAAAAGTATTCGGATCTACTACTAAAATATGGGATGAAGAAGTTATACAATGCCTACATCCTCAGTCAGTGTTCATTTGGCAAATTATAACCCTTCGGAGGAAAGCAACGGGAACCAATGACCCAAGTGTTTTAAAGCAGCATTGCATATAGTTGACAAGTGGGATAAGTTTCGAGGACGAAGCTCTTTAAGGGGGGAAGGTTGTAATAACACAACCCTAACTCATATTTATTTATTTAATTCATCCTTATTTATTTAAATCATCTTATTTGTTTCATTAATCATGTTTATTCATTGACTTTATCATGTTTATTGACTTAATCACTCATGGTTATTTGTTTAAACAAATCATATTCACTAAATTCACGTACGCTCCATTTATTTATTTAATGAGTTCCATCATGTTATTTAAAATTTCCACCTTCATTTATCATATTTAATCATCCCGGTTTGGAGATATCTCATTTTGGGTACCACTTTGCGACTCAAGCTTCATTGATTGATTAAATATCAGGTGAATCGATATTAGACCTGGGTGAGTATAAATTAGTAATTAATTATTTTCTTATCTTCGCTAAAATTTAATTGCGAGCAATAAAAATGTTTTATTTTTGTTCAACACTCAAAAAAACTTTTCAGGCCCCAGTTTAGATTTTTGGGCCCAAAACCTTAATAACTTATGTTATTTCGCTAATTGTTCATTTTAGCACCTAATTTTAATTAGTAAAAAGCTAATTTTTGGGTGGATAATTTTCAGCCACATGCAGCTAATTTATAAACACAAATAATCAGCCCAAATACACAAACTCATCCCCCCATTACACAAATAATTAGCCCAAATACACAAACTCATCCCCCCATTTTTTCCCTCTCCTCACAGCAGAACAGGGGTAGCAGCTGCTGCCCCTTTGTGCCCACCCATTTTGGTGGTTCCGACCACTTTTCCAGCCACCTCCCAACTTTCCCGTGTTGCCCTTGCTGCTAGCTATCAAGTCCAGCCCCTCAAATCGCTCAAAACAGCCTCCTCATCTCACTAATTCAAGCTTAAAGTGAGGTATATCCCGAACCCTAACTTGTTTTATCTTGCGTTTTATGGTTGTTTTCTTTATGGGTTATGTTTGGATGATCAAATTGATAGTTATTGTGCAATTTTTATTGAGTTTGGAGATGTTTGGAGTTATGGGTATTTGATCAAGAGCATGGTTTTCATGATTTTGCATTTGTTTAAATGCTATTGTCAAAAATTCTGGAAGTCACAGGATTGTCCAAAAATTCTGAAATGTTTACTGTAGATTCTCTATATTATTTGGGATTTTCTGAAAAAATTTCATGAATTGTGGAGGTGTAATCAGTGAGTTATGGAATTTTGAAGAAATCTGCCCTGTTTTGGATACGAATTTAGTAATTATGTATTAATGAAGTTGTTTAGAGTTTGGGTATATATATGGGGCCTTAAATGATATTTTGTATCTGATTTTGGTGATTTACAATGATTTCAATTGAGTTTTATGTGAAAAAGAAAGAGGAAGCTAAATCAGTGAACTGCTGAAATTTCAGGAAATTAGGGCTTACTTTGGGATTAAACTGGTAATGAATGGTCCAGCCAAAAATTATGATTTTGGGTAGGTAGATAGTTCAGTGTGTTATCTTTCAAATGCCTCTTGAATTGCCTAATCTGAGGTCTGTGAAAAAAAATTTGATCGTTTTACCAAACCTGCGCAGAATGAGATCAAAACTGATACACTTGTGTTTTAGTCCCATTTTGGGAATCCTATTGTGGGAATCATGTTTTGAGTTGTAAATTAAAGTTTTTGGGGACTTCTTAATATTTTCATATTGAGTTTTTATGTATCCATTTGAGGTCTAGAATGAAAGTTATGAAGTTTTGAAGTGAACTGACTTGCTTGGCTGTAAATCAAGTGGTTATTATAATTTCTGTGCAGTGTATACTTGGAGGAAAATTATGAAACTTTTGTGGTACACTGTTCATATTATTTCTGAATTTCCTGTAAGATCTCATGAAATTTAGCTGAGTATTTTGAGTTTGGTGATTTTTGGAAGTATTTTGAGTAACTGTATAAAGAGCAATAAAAAAAGATCAAGTGAGATTGATCATCCACTCATTTTGTGTATTTTGGGCCAAGTCATTTATAGGGGGAAATAAATATTCATGGACTTTTATGGAGCTTTTAACTTGTTTTGAGCTTTGATTCAATTATGGATTTTACAAAGAAAATACCATGCTTGGTGAGCTTAATAGCTTCTAATGAGTTCAATGACCCATTTAAGGTGGAATTCTTTATCTAATGGATTTATGAATGAAATATGAGAGGTGGGATGTTTTGACTTATCAGACCAAGTTATTGCAGTTTGTGCCATTGAACCAAGATATACCTCTCTTCGCCTCAGACCTCTATTACTTACTCAATTCAGATTGTATCAAATGTATTTATCAAGCTAGTCTGGTTTACTCGCTGTTATCTTGAACCAAGCTATACATCAGCGAACCTTAAACAAGTATCAGCAACTTATTTCAGAAAAGGCCGTAACCATTATGTCAATTATCGTCATCAAGGCCTTTTTCCTCTGTTATACCATTTATCTCATTGTGGACTATTTTACTTTCATCAATTCAGTTTTGAAGTTATATTGAAATACACGAGTTATGTATACCATTTCATTACTCAATTTCTGTTACGCATACTTTTACTTACTCAATTATGCGCGTAAGGATCATTTACTAACTACACATACTTTCAATGACATTTATGAAATAGAGTTGAGGCCTAGTTATTGTTCCCCGTTATGCATAAGTGTTATCAAGTCGGAACATATGTCTCAAGTCAGATGACATTTATGAAACAACTGACTTGTATCAAGTTAGATAACGTTTTGTTTTAAGGACTCAAGGTACGTCCATTGCCTGTATCTTCAGAAAGCTGATCATGTTTTTCAAATTACAACTCTTAATGAGTTTATCAGTGAATCAGTTTATACAGTGATTTGCCATTTAACTTGTGACCCTGTCAGTTATCATCTATAGGGCGTCAGCCCATCATTTACCCTCGCGGCTTCAGGCCAACTCTTGATCGGATTGGCAGGTGTACACCTATGTATAGATCATATCAGTGCAAGGGGTTCACATTCAGATAATAATGAGCAATTCAATTTCATATTACTTTCATTTTCATTTTTTATTGCCAACTAAATGAATTGTAAAGACGGGTACCCATCACCAGTGTTTTTATGGTCATTTTACAAATACAGGGATGTATGTACTGAGTTTTTGGTCATGTTTTCGAATTGTTTTCATGTTTTCCATTTTAGGTGATGAAGTATCACATATTCCTCCTTTTAGCAAGCCTTTTTAAAGGTCATTAGATGCTCACAGTGGATTCAGCATATCATGAATATTTGAACCGACCTTAAGGTCAAGTACTTGTGTGGTATGGAATGTGAGTTAGTACATGGTATGGTTAAACTATTATGAACTTCGGTCTTGAAGTGTTTTAGTTTACTAGATTTTGTGATTGTAAGCACGAGTTACAAGATTAGATTGTTTCAGTGTGCCTTATCCTTATCAGGACAGCGGTAGCGGCTTCGTTTACTGAGTCTTTCGCTGCAATTATCAGTAATCACGTCATTTGTATTTTGGGGGCGTTACAAGAGGAATGGTTGTTCTAGGTTTTAGGGCTAAATAACTTAATGCCATACATGATTGTGTATATATTTTACCAATGGGGATCGGCTCAAGAGCCCAATTCAGCATAAAACTGTAGGTGACCTTATTTGAAACATCTTCTTTCCTGTTCAAGAAGCTCAACCAAGGCTCACTTTCATAACATGCCCTCTAGTTACCAAAATTAAATCTAAGAGGTTTACAATTCTAGTTTAAAACCAAGGTTCCTTAATCAGTCCAATCTTTATAACCACATACATATCAAGTGTTATCAACCAATTACATAAGCATACATAAAATTACTTAAATTTTGGAAATGTGATCCCCTCCATCCCATTTGTACCTTTATAAATAGAAAATCACCCTTTTCAAGAAAGAAGTACTCCCAATAGTTAATTACTGAGTATATGTACCACAATGACCTAGTATAGGTAATGCTAAAGTTTTTATATTGTCATTAGAAATGAATAGCTGTACTTACCCAAAAAAAAATTAGAAATGAATAGCTGTGAAACTTACGTGCAAAGGAGACTATGAATGTACGAATCACTTATTGCATCATTGTCGATTTACTAGGGCTCTTTGGGAACTTGCATTCAATTGTGTGGGCATATCTTGGATCGCTTCCAAGTCCATTTGGAAGCATCTCCAAGGTTCGGAGGGTTTGTCGGTTGGACAGTGAAGAAGAAGAAGGCCATGATTGTACCTCATGTGATTTTTTCGAGTGCCTGGAGAGAGAAATCCTATAGTGTTCAATGGCTCAAAACTCCTCTTGGGCGCTTAAAAGATATTTTCTTCAAGACTCTAGTTATAACGAGTGGATTTGCTCATCCTCTTTTGATGTGCTCGAATGTGTGGGTAGTTTGTATTTCGGATGCATATAATCTCTTGTAGGATGTTAGCTTAACATCCATCCTTCTAATACCCATTTATAATACATTACATTGTCCTTATCCAAAAAAAATATATAGCTATAGAACTAGAAAATGCTTTAGTCATTAATGATTATAAGTCATAACGAGGCCAATTTTTTGTGACCCAAAAGAAAAGGAAAATGACCCCACTAATGAAGAGAAAAGATGGACAAGGGGGCTATAATTTTACGGGCAGAGAGAGCCACCCATCTTAATCTTGAATTAGGTGACTTATGGCCTGGTGTCGAATAGTTAGTATAAAACACTTCCATTAGCCATTAGCTACCTTTGGTTCGCTTACTCGTCATTAGCGCACCATCGCCGACCGCCATGGCAACCACAACTATGAAACAAGGCCCTTTGCTCCCATTTTCCTCCACAGTCATGTAGGCACTAAAAATTTATTTGTGTTGTATCAAAAGAAAGTTAAATTAATTAATTGGGTCAACTCTTTTAATTAATTTAATCAAGCCCAAAGACTCACAAGTCAAGCCCAAGATGAAGTCCGAATGACTTCCAAGTCCAGGCTCAGTCAAAATTCAAGTCAAAGCCCAAACCGAGGCTCAAGATGACTACTAAGTCAAGTCACAACCTAAAGGTCGAACGACGTCCAAGTCAAGGCGCGGCCAAAGTCAAAGTCAAAAGACAAAGTCAAAGGTCAAGACCTACATCGACTCATAAGTCAAATGTCAAAACGACTCTGAAGTCAACGTCCGGTCAAAGGTCGAGACAACTTCCAAGTCAATGCTTGGCCCAAGCCCAGGAGACTCCCAAGTTAAAGTCAAAGTCAAAGTCAAAACAAGCGAAAGTCAAAGCAGTCCAGGGTAAAGCCTGATTGAAAGGCCCAAAACCCAAGTCAGGGCTCATCTTGACTTTCACAAGGGAGACTTCCCTATAAATAGGCCCTTACCCTCCTTGATTCAAGGGTTGGAAAAGTTCATCCTAAAGGGAGATAGAATCAGAGGAGTATTGTATTCATAAAGATTGTACCCAATTCATTCAATTGAATCTATAAAAATTCAATCTTTGTAATTTGTGATTACCAATTTGGCATGCTCGGTGGGACATCTCTACCTCTCATCTCTTTCTCCTAAACTATCAAGACTTTCAAGTCACAAGAACATCTTCTTTAATGAAGACATGGCTATAAAAAATGTTGTCGTGCAAGCTTCAAAGAAGAAGAGCATAGGGTCTCTTTCGCGCATATCCTGTGGAGCGAGCGTCATTTCTCGCCAGCGGGTGCACACTATGAAGGCTAGGAGTATGGAAAAAGCTGCTGTGCCGACTGCTCTAGGGCAAACTGCGTCGCCCCTATCCAAACTCCAAGGCTTGAAGATGCAACAAAAGGCGCCCTTTTGGATGGATGAAATTCAAAAGCTCTAGTTTGAATCTTTAGTCTGTGAGGTTGAAGACTACTATACCAGTAACTCTTCTTCACCCTTACCAAAGGGGGCGCGTATGTCAGAGACTGAAGTTGAGTCCTCTAAAACTATTGTCATGTCAGCCATGATGACATGGACAACCACTCTGGAACAGGATATGGCTAACATGAAGGCCATCCTAAAAAAACTCACTAGGGACAATGAAGAAAAGGAAGCGCGCATCAAGCTTCAAGAATAAAAGATTGCTAAGTTGACGAGGAAGTTAGAAAAACGACCAGCTCAATCTTCCATGAAGGACTCAGAAAGTGAGGACTCAGAAAAAATCTCCATCCACACTGAGCCTTCTAACAGCGAGACGTAGTCAAAGAAGGGGGTTACACTTAAAAATGACAAGTCCTTTGGATCAATTACTATTGAGCAAATCCAAGATTTGATAGCAAATGCTGTTAAGGTGCAGCTAGGTGAGGGTTCGCACAGAACTCACCTATATATCAAGCCTTACACTAAGAGGGTTGATGTTGTTCGTATGCCTAACGGTTACCAACCCCCCAAGTTCCAACAATTCGATGGGAAAGCCAATCCAAAACAGCATGTCGCGCACTTCATTGAGACATGCAACAATGTTGGGACTAACAACGACCTTATGGTGAAACAGTTCATCAGAACATTGAAAGGTATTGCCTTTGACTAGTATACCAACTTAGAACTTGAGTCCATTGACAGCTGGGAACAAATAGAGCAAGAGTTCCTTAACAGGTTCTACAGCACTCAGCGCATTATCAGCATAACTGAGCTGACAAACTCAAAACAGTGGAAAGATGAGCCAGTTCTTAACTACATCAACCGCTGGAGCGCACTTAGCCTCTATTGCAAGGATCAGCTGTCTGAAGTGCCCGCAATCGAAATGTGAACCCAAGGCATGCACTGGGACATGCTATACGTCCTATGAATGGGCAAACTTAGGACTTTTGAAGAAGTGGTGACCAAGGCGCATGACATGGAGGTGACTATAGCTAGTTGTTGTGGTAACTCCTTCTATTCTACTGAATCAAGGAAGGACAAAGTTGAATTAGAGAAGAATGTTAAATTTTCTAAGAGCACGACAAAAGAAGCGATGTCAGCCTTTACAAGTTAGCTAATTCATGTTATGGGAAAGCCAAAACTGGGGGGCAAGAAGAGCCTATCGTTCAAGGTTGTGACAAATAAGCATCCCACATTAAAAGAGCTTCAGGAAAAGAAGTACCCATTTCCTGATTCTAATTTGTCAGGCATGCTAGATGACTTACTCGAGAAAGGTGTCATCGAATTGCCCAAGCCAAACCATTCAAAGGAAGTTGGGAGGACTGCCTACCCCAAATACCGGTGATACCATAGAATCATTAGTCACCCTCTTGAAAAGTGTGTTACACTCCAGGAGCGCATCATGCGACTGGCTAAGGAAGGAAGAATCATTCTAGATTTGGATGAAATGATAGAATCTAGCCACACCACAGTGTAAGAGGCTGATGAGTCAGATTCTGAAATAGATCTCACTAAAGCACCAGAGGCCTCAGGAGAATACTTCACAAGGAGCTTGTTTGATAGTGCGGCTGTCTACACGACCTCATGTTTTGAATTTGACGATGATGACACAAATGAAGAGCTGAATGTCCCTGCTGAAGAAAGTGGTGAATGAGCTACAACAACAACTGAAAGAAAAGAATGAGTGGATAATTTCAATCTCGTCCATCAAGCAAGCAAATGTCGCGACAAATCCAGCAGTGCTAGTTCTTAAGTACATTTCTAAGTCCTGTTGCAAGAATGGAGAATCTCCATTTGCTAAATGTACAAATCTTAATGGCTCAACCAAGGTTGAAAGCAAGTTCGATGAAGCTAGCTGGCACATACTCAAAGAAAAGCGTGTGCTTTCAGTTCACAAGGCAAACCCAAAAAATTGACCAAGGCTTTTCTCTCTGGTTTTGTTGCCTCTTCTAAAGGCTCGCTCCAAGAAGAAAGTGAGTTGTCAAAGATGTGCATCAGCAATGGGTTTGATCCTAATGTGTACAAGTTAATGAAGAGATCCATCTATGACTTCAGCCAGCCAACATCTTTGGGGCATGTGATCGAAGCTAAGCCCTACGAACTTGACAACACAAAAAGGGTCATACAAAGTCAAGGGGGTAATGTCGCAATGCCTAAAGTTGGTCTTTGTTACGTACTGCCCCAGCCCATAAGGATTTTGGGACGACGTAAGGACAAGCAAGCCCTCACACAATATATCATAGTCGAGGAGCTTGATAATGATAAGGGTGACAATGCTAAGACCAACCCAAAAACGTCGGTGTTTTACAGGTTGCAGCCGTCAATGTCACACTTATCCCTTCCCGGTGCTTCTATGTTTATCAGGTTGGGAAAGCGAAAAAACCCGAAGCCTTCCGTCTTCTATAGGTTGAAGAAAGATGAGCAGCTTAAACCCTCGGTCTTCACCAGAATCAAGATAAGCAAGACGTCATCAAACTCACCACCTTCCCAAAAGAAGGATTCAGTGTTCAACTGTCTCGGCAAAACAAATGAAGTCCAAAGTTCAATTCCTTCACGCATGAAGCATTTTTGCATTTTGGATGTGAAGGTGGATGACTTGCTGAAAGTAAAGAGGCGCGTCCCAATTCTCACTGGCCTTGGGGCTAAGGCCAGTTCAAAAGAAAAAACTAAGGAGAAAGCTTCTTCCAGTTGTGACACAAGCCAGGATGTCGACGAATTACCTTGAGGAAATGCTGGATTAGCTCTTGGGTAAGAGCTTAAAATGTTCACCACCACAAAAAAAAGGGCTTGATCCGCTCCTGAACAAGAGCTTAAACTGTTCATAAAAAAAAACACGCTCAAAGTTCACAAAAAAAGGAAGACTCCCGAACAGGAGACTAAACGGTTCGCACATTCAAGAAGAAGACTCCCGAACAAGAGGCTAAATTGTTCGCACATTCAAAAAGAAGACTCCTGAACAAGGGACTAAACTGTTCACACAAATTCAGAAAAAGAAGGCTTATAAACAAGAGCCTAAATTGTTCACACACATCAAGAAAATGCTAACTCCTGAGCAAGAGTATAAACTGTTCGCTCAAGCCAAAAAACTTTGTGTTACTCCTGGCCTGCAAGAGTATAAACTGTGAACGGCAAAACAAATAAAAAAAGGATGCTTAGTTGAACTACATAACAACTTGATCTTATTGGGAATTGCAAGCACCCATAAGTACGTAGGCAGATTCAGCAAATCACCAAGTGTAGTCAAACACATCACACACAAAAAAAGGGGGGCATGAAAGAGAAGAGATCAAAAACATCACCTTTCTGCCGCCAAGCTCCTCCTCGCGACTTACACCATAATGAATCACCTAAAAATACAAGAAAACAAAAAGGTAAATTCTTTTTCGAGAAAGAAATCAGTAAACAAGGCGGCATCCAGACAAAATAAGTACTAAAGAAGGGAGAAGCATGAAGCAAAATCAATCAAATATTGGTTGTCTGCCGCCCAGCTTCTCCTCGCACCTCGTACCACTTTCATGCGTATCGGTATCCATTCAAGACCCATGGCCAAGCGGTGAACCATGTTGCAAGTGGTTCTTCAAGTCTTCATACCACTTTCATGCGTATCGATATCCGTTCAAGGCCCATAGCCAAGCAGCAAATCGAGTTGCAAGTGGTTCTTCAAGTCTTCATACCACTTTCATGCGTATCAGTATCCGTTCAGGGCCCAAGGTGTCGCAAGTGGTTCTTCAAGTCTTCATATCACTTTCATGAGTATCGGTATCCGTTCAAGGCCCATGGCCAGGTAGCGAACCGTGTCGCAAGTGGTTCTTCAAGTCTTCTGCCACTTTCATGCATATTGGTATCCGTTCAAGGCCCATGGCCAAGCGGTGAACCGTGGCACAAGTGGTTCTTTAAGTGTTCATACCACTTTCATGTGTATCAGTATCCGTTCTAGGCCCAAGGGCTAGTGGCGAATCGTGTCGCAAGTGATTCTTCTAGTGGCTCCTCAACCTACACAAGCAACAATACAAGCGCAACCAGGCTCCTCAACCTGCACGATGTAAGCGGTAAATCTCGGCATTCAAAAAAAAGTAGCAAACGTAAGCGGCAAAAAAATGCGATCTTCCAGCAAGTGAGCATGACGTCGCGATACGCGAAAAGTGCGACAATAAATGAATGCGATGTTACAACAGCGCAAGTAAGCGTGAGAAGACTTTTTAGATTAATAAGGTGGTTGCCTTGGATGTATTTCAGCCAAAGTTACTGTCTTTATTATCCATAGTCGTTAAAAAAAAGGGGGCAAGTCTTTCAAGACCAAAATACAAGATGGTAGACATCAATAATAGGCCAAGTCGCAAACGATCCATGACTCAATGAGCATGAATGAAAAAAGAAAAAGCATCCTCATTTTACACATGATTTGGCCGCAGACGAATTCTTAATCCTAAAGATTGGTACTTGGCTTTATGGAAGTTATTCAATCCGCAAAAAAATAAAAGACATGCCTTTCACATTCAAAGAAAATCAAGGGCAAAGTATGAACAGTTTCAAAAGTAGCAAGGGTACCAACATGCAAACAGAAAAAAGTTGGACACCTTGGAGTAATTTGCTAACATTCTACCAAAAAAACACCAGACACCATTGTCAAGGGTCGCAGCTTTAATCTTTCCATTTCTCTTCCTCATAGAATGCACATAACAGCTCACCAAGACCGCTAAGTGATAATAATTCAACACCATGAAAGTCTCGCTTGATTCAACACCATGAACAGGGCTTACCACTCCCTTCCTCATTCTACCCAGCATCATTAAATCCCTTCATGCCACTACCAAATCAAAACCCCATCATCAATGCCCCAAATCAAAGCCATGTCTGAAATTCTCACCACTCACACCAACCCATCAAAAACCCATCTATTCGAAACTGTCATCAAGAACCAAACCAAGTTCAAACCTCAATAAAAAAAAATAAAAAAAACCAACCCAAGCCCCAAAATCTGCCCTGACTATGCATACATCTATCTATTCAACAGGTATAAACAAAAAAAAATAAAAAAAATAAAAACAGAGGAAAACGCGTAGCCTTCAACTGAACAAAGATAAATAAAGAAAAAAAAAGTAGCTCCAAGTAAGGTAGAGATGATGACTTTCACATGAAGTTGCAAGTTCAAGAGATCAAGAAGAGGAGGAAAGTTCACATGTGATACCTCTATAAGCAACTATGAATGTCAGATTGAAAAACCAAGCCACTTGAATGCAAGTTTAGTGGGGCAAGCACTAAGCTTTTGGGACCTCCACAGTATGGTGGGATAGGTGAACAGTAGCAGCATAGAGCAGAGGGACTCAAAGTCTAGGCCCTGGAGCTGGGCAGATGAGGGAGAGAAAGGAAGAAAAGTTGGAAAAAAAAGGTGATGCCTTTGGTGACTACAATGGCCGAAAATGGTGCGACCATGAAAAAAGAGACGAGCTTTCACTATACACCATAAGCCACTCAAATGGGAGTTTGGGCAGTGCAAGTTTCAAGCTTTGGAGGCTGAGATGTTGAAGGAGGAAGACAAAAAAGGGCTAGGCATTTGGTGGCTGTCGAAGGAGGCCGAGGAAGAAGAAGGGTGAATAGTGCCCAACCACGTGCCTATCGCGTGACACTTAAGTGAAGTATGAAAGCTGGGCAGGTCTAGAACGAAAAAAGGAGCAAAAAAAAAAGAGACCAAAGTAATGTCTAGGCCCTGCCCAAACGGGAAAAAAAAAAAGAACTCCCAGGCCAGCCCAACCCAAGCAAGGAAATGGAAGGAAAAGGGAAGACTGGTCCAAGCTTGCTCAAAAAGGGAAAGAAACGGGAAAGGCCCACGCGACAGAAAAGAACTAAAAAAAGAGAAGGCAGGTCGGTCCAAGCGAGTGAAAGAAAGCAGGTCAGCCCACGTAAAGAAAGCAGAAGCAAAACAGGCCACCCAATTTAAATATCCCTTGCATGACCAAATAGGCATAAACTGATATTGGTGCCTGCTAAATTGAAGTTGACCTAAGGTGACACACCGTGTTTGAATTCAAGACCATGCAGTAACAAGCAATATAATATTCGATAGTGTTGTTAAATTGGATGAAACAATAAGTTAAGTCCCCATTGTAAGCAAAGTCAACGACATTTCCATAAGACAAAGCAAATAGAGACTTCGGTCACGTTCAAACAACAAGTCTAGCACATGACCTTGTCTCTCGGGGGCAATTTGTAGGCTCTAAAAATTTATTCATGTCGTACCAAAAAAAAGTTAAATTAATTAATTGGGTCAACCCTTTTAATTAATTTAATCAAGCCCAAATATTCACAAGTCAAGCCTAAGATGAAGCCCAAATGACTTCTAAGTCCAGGCTCAGTCAAAATTCAAGTCAAAGCCTAAACCGAGGCTCAAGATGACTACCAAGTCAAGTCACGATCTAAAGCCTGAACGACGTCCAAGTCAAGGCGCGGTCAAAGTCAAAGGTTAAGACCTACATCGACTCACAAGTCAAACGTCAAAATGGCTCTCAATTCAACGCCCGGTCAAAGCTTGAGGCGACTTTCAAGTCAATGCTCGGCCCTAGCCCGAGAGAGTCCCAAGTCAAAGTCAAAGTCAAAGTCCAAACAAATGAAAGTCAAACCAGTCTAGGATAAAGCCTGATTGAAAGGCCCAAAATCGAGGTCAAGGCCCATCTTGACTTTTAACGGGGAGGCTTTCCTATAAATAGGCTCCTACCCCCCTTGATTCAATGGTTGAAAAAATCCATCCTAAAAGGAGATAGAATTAGAGGAGCATTGTTTTCATAAAGATTGTAACCAATTCATTCAATTGAATCTATAAAAATACAATCTTTATAATTAGTGTTTACAAGTCAATCTTTCTATTATGTCCATTCCACGCTACCAGACCATATACCACCCTATGTCATTCATGAGTCAAAAATGAAGCTTGGTTAATCTTAGACGGTGGTAGTAATGGAGATGTTGGTAGTTTAACTGTGGAACAAAACTCAGTCAGCTCAAATGGTTTAGGCTGTCAACCTTCTCCACGCCTTGCAAACAAACATCCAACAGTGAGCCTGAATGACACCACCACCGCGGCTCTCTCTCTCTCTCAATAGTAGTCCGCTAGCACTTCCCTCATTACTCATATGTTGCGTTTGGTTGCAAGTAATGCAATCACTATGTAATGGAATCAACCATGTAATGTAATTGCTAGTGTAATGGAATGGGATAATAATTACATTGCAATGTTTGGTTACAAAGTTTTTACAAGTGTAATTGAATGAATTCATTTACAAACAACACTTAGTTTTACACGTGGCGTTAAGCACTTGCAATTCAATTCGCATTTTATTTTTGTCTATTTTAATTATTTGTAACTTTGTTGATAATTATCATCCAATATTTTATCGTGATTATGATGTTTCACATAAGACTTACTTCACTCTATTTCTTCTAGATTACAATAATATGATGTTGTTCAAGTTTAGCAAGTGGAGAGAAGAAGAAGATGATGATGATGTGAGAGAGAAAGAGACAGAGACAGAGAGAGAGATGATGTCTAGAATGCACAAAAATGCAATTACAATAATACGATCATAGTCTAGGCTAAACTTTATCTAATATGTAGATGAGAGAGAGGGGTGAGGGGGGCTCCAAACCTTTAGAAAATTGGTGCCAAAGTAATAAGAGAGGGGCAGTAGAGGAGAGATAATGAAAGGAATAGAGAGAAAGTTCCCAAATATAATAGCTTATAGTTAGGTAGACTTTGATTCAAAGGTATGCAATCACAATAGTTTAGGAAAGGCCAAGTAATTGTAATTGCATAGATTGAAGTAAATATGATTGCTATGCAATCTTGATTACATTCCTTAATACTAACCAAACATTGTAATGGGATCACCATTACCTTTTTTATTGCATTACCACTTTGATTAGACAGAACCAAACAAGCCAATAGAGTTAGTTATACCTTCTATGTTCTACCTATTGATCAATCAAATTTTATCTTGCCAAGCAAATACATTGAGATGAGCTTCTTTATTCCGCTATTTTGCTATCAAAAAATATGATGAGATGAGAATAAATCGGGTTAAAATCTAACCCAATCTAATATTCCCCTGTTTTGCCAAGCAGAACTTCCATTTTGGTATGACTGCACATAGGGTAAGCTACTTACAACTTCATTTATTTATGTTCATAAAATAACCTACCTTTCCATCCTCCAAATTAATACTATTAATGATACACTGCTCCATTTTTGTCACTACAAGGAAAAAAGAAGACATATACTTATCAAATTTAACAATTGACATTTGTGTTACTAGGCTTAGAGTTGCATGCAACCAAGAGTCATGAGCAGATACGAAACGTTTGTGAGTTGTTGACCCAATTTAGAATACTTTCCTTGGTGAAGAAACTGTGAATTATATGTATATGTACATTTAAGCTGCTAGTATAATAATGAATGTGTCTTAAGATGTTTTACTGCCCTTAGAAACCATAGACAAGGCATTTACTCCCCTTCATTTTCTTATCTTGAAAAAAATACATGATTACTTGAAAAGATACATGTTGACAAGAAATAGACAGATGCAAAGAAAATGACTGTACAATTCTCATACTTCATATAAAAAAATAATGAAATTATCGAACATCCCTTTTCATAACGTATAGCAAAAAACATATTGATAATCCATGAGGGGCAGTCTCATTGCCAAGTATTAGGAAATATGTTTGGACTCATTGGATAGTAGTGGTTCTAATAGTTTTATTCATAACATTGTCCACCAAGATGCCTAGTAATACCTAGCATAATGATTTATCATTTTAATTTAGATTGATATATTATTTATTCAAGGGTCTTATTTGTCACTGTGGCCTCCATCTTTAATTATTACCCTGAATCATTTGATCTTATCTTATCAACAATGATACTAACTTCCACTGTTACCTCTTTAAGTGCATGATGTGCAGTAAAGTTGATACGATTATGTGATTGGGTGACTTAAGGGGGAAAAATATGGAGCACCTTGGCATGTATTGGGATGCCTTGATGGGTATGATCAAGAGAGTTGTACTCACAATATAATCCCTGGAATTTCTATCAAGTCTTTGACACTTAGGGTTCTGTCTTCGTCAATGCAACACATAGATAGGAGAGACTTCTTTGCATCCTAAAGACCTATTCAACATGCCCTTTTTCATATGGGGGGCGAATAGAGTCCTTAGAAAAGGCGTACTTACACTTATCTAAAAGCCTCAGTTGAATTGACACTGATTTTCCTATGAAAAACTAATCTTTGTATTCGTCAAACTGAATTTTGCACCAACAGTCTAAAGACTCTAATTCATCTAATACAAAAAGCCTCTAATTTTCTATGTGTGAAATTGAAGGCTTGACGGATAGAGATATGGAAGAAAGTGCTATGATTATGGTGTAGTATAGTTATTTTTGTTAATGTAATCAACACGATGTTAATTGCATGTGTATGCACAACTGTGCGTATGATGGCCTTTGGAGGTTATAGTATGTTGTATATATAAATTTGATTATGGGACTAATACCATCAATAATCACTTACCATGTTTGGCATGCATTATTGAAGAAAGGTTGCCTTTGAGATAATCTGAGGGGCTATATAAACAGGGGCATAAGTCTTATTACTATCAAGGGGTTGCCCAGGTGGCATAATCTTGCCTATCGATGTCTTGTTCACACTTAGGCAATATAATCGCCACAAGCATTAGATTTAATCTAAGGCTAACATGTTGTTATTCCATAAATTAATCGTGGTGAACATCATAATGTTGGCAATCATGTTTTTTAGCATGATGGTGTCAAAATTTTATCTTTGATGGGGAAGTTATATATTACTCGCATGTATCTTTAATATCCAAGTTCAAGTTAGATATTCGATCTATAGTGGATTCACAAAATATTTTTCATTCATAAAACGTATGAATTGGTGGCTGATGTGAATGTAAGGATGAATTATTTATTCTTGTTAGAAATAATTTTGAAATGTTATTATTTCTATGTAATTCTAATATATTACATTATGAAAGTTCACATTTGAGGACTTACTGAAACGTTTTAGTATGGGTAATAGAAGTCCATGTATTTAATTTAATATTTACATTAGTCCATGGACAAATATGTGGTTTGGAAACTACACGTAATCCCTACAGGTACTTACTTTTATTTGGAGTAAATGGAGGGTGTCATTTCCCTTTCATATGATGTTTAAATCGTAAGATATAAAATACTAATTTTCTCATGAACCTTATTTTAAGAGGTTGAGAGGTCCATGAGCAAAACTTGGACTTTGTCATTTCATATCGATTTTGTGAGTCCTGGCGTGCAACATTTAATGTCTTATAAAAAAAATTAAAATCAGATATATCTCAAGATAGTACACATAGCTATGTGTGATTTATGGTATTTCAAAGTCATGTCATGAATCTTGTGATTTTTGTAGGAAGGGTGTTAAGTTCAAACTATGTCACTCATGGTAGAACCTCAACTCAATTCTCATGGAAACATTATGTTTTAAGTTAAATAAGTCAAAGTACCCCATATGTGTGACTTTCTAGCACCCACCTTCATAATTTCCATCGAAGTGGAGTGCTAAGTTACCTATATTTTAAATCAGGGGTGAGCTTTTTCTGTTAATGAACCTCAATGGAGAACATTTGAGTGTGTATAGAAATAAGTGTTCGACTAAGTTGTTTGTGCTTGTAACGCCCCCAAATTAAACATGTTTCATTGTTTATATTCTCCTTAATAAATAACTCAATTGTAATATGATGAATCCAATGATTGGGGCATTACCGCCGTCGAAAAGGAGCAGGCTTGCAACATGAGTGTTATAAATAACACAGTTAAGCATAGCCTCCACTGTACACATTCACATATGATCATCCATTCACAATCAAGTGTTAACCAATGTAAGGTTTATAAACCATAGTAAGATAATTCACCATGTAATCTACATCTTCATCCACAGAAGAATTCAAAATACAACTTTAAGGTATGCATATACAACATTACTTCTGATCCATCTGGATTTCCCTGCTTCACTTATTCTCTTCAGCTGATTTGCTAGCATGAGAGCAATACTCTGAGCATTTGCCTAAAACAAAACATGAAAAACATTTTGAACTATGAGCCGAAGCTCAGTACATGCATTCCTGAATTGTTAAAGGATCATTGAACACTGGTTGGGCCACTTTGCAATTCATTTTAAGCTAAAAATAGTGAATGAGATAAATGTAAAACTGCATTGCTAGTTATTATCTGATAGTGAACCGCTTGATACTGTTACGATCTATGAATAGGTATACACCTGCCAAGCCGATCGGGGACCTGGCCTGATGCTGCGCGGGTAACTGTAGGGCGAATGCCCTATACATGATAACTGACGGGGTCACTGATTAACTGATAAATCACTGTGTAAACTGATTCGTTGATGTACTTACCAAAATATGATAACATTAATAAATACACTCTGATTTCTAAAGATACAGGCAATGGACGTACCTAAAGTCTTTAAAATGATATTTCACTTGATAATACTTATGCACAATGGAAACGATAGACTAGGCCTCGATTCTACTAAAGAAATGTAATTATAGGTAACTGTAGTTAGTAAACCATATTCACTGACATAAATGATTTATTTAAGAAAAGACTCCTACAATTCCAATAATTCGATATAAGACAAGTTAAACCAAAATAATTTGAATAATAATTCAGTTAGGGACTTGAAATACAATAAATTAAAGCAAAATAGACCAAATGAAAATGATTGAGGTAATAATCAAAAGATTTTAATTGGTATAAATGAAATATGGATTTTCGATATTTCTGAAATAGATAATGGAAAGTGTGATGCGTCTGAAATGGATAATAGAATGGTTAATGCCTCTGAAATGGGTGACAAATGGTTTAATGCCATAAGGGGTGCTGTGAGGTTCATAAAAGCTCATATAACACCCTAATTTGGTCCAAATGCACTGATTTTGAGTTATTACTCTGCTCACTTCCCAAATTTCATTTTCATGCTTAACTCGGTTTTCAAACCCAAGTAAGCTTCTATACACTAACAAACTTGTTGAACTCACTAAACTTTGTAATTTCCTTGCAATACCTATAATTATATAGAAACTTATGAAAATATTTCCAAATGTCTCGATTTTTGCATTGACTCATGTTACCATTTGATGGTCTGCATTAGAAAATTCGTATCTTTCAGTACTGACCTCCAATTGAGATATAAAACCCCCATATGAAAAGCTCATAATGTCCACTAAAACTTTCATTCAGGACACAAATCATCATTCATATACTAAAGTCCCTAAAATTAGGGTAAGAACACAGACGTGCACAAATTCAGTCCAATCTGCGCAGTCGTACGAAAACAACCATACCGTTTTCCACAGAACTCGGATTAAGGTGATTCAAAAGGCATTTGAAATATAACTCATTGATGTATCCAAACACCAAAAATCACAATTTTTCAGTGATCCAATCAATACCAGGTTTTCGGTAAAGTTACTGTTTCAGTTCAGTTCCTAGTTTCAATGTATTCTACATAGTCTTGAGTAAATTGGTCATAACTTTGTCCACACAACTCGAAATTGAGTAATTCCAAATGCTGTTGAAAGCTAACTCATAAAGCTATCACTACACCCAAAATCATGAATTTTGGATGCGCCAAACTGTACCAATTAATTCCCAAAGTAGCCCCTGTTTCAGGTCTGTTTCCTAGCTTTAACTCAAATATTTTCAATCTTTTCTTCACATAAACACCCACTAAAATCACTCTTTAACTTACATAAATCAGCATAAACATCTTGATATTCATTATCAATGCCAAAGATCGCAAAATCTCATTTAAAACAATCAAAATTCAACACTTGAACATGAAGCTTGCATGATTAAGAAAAAACCCTAACTCTAACTTCAACTCCATCACTAAGATGATTCTTAATTCAATGAAAATAGCATAATCCACCCTTAAAACAACGAAAACAAGAAGCAAAAATCAAAAATCCAAAGAACAAAATTGAAGCTACTTACTTTGAGCTCGAAATAAGTGATGATATTGGGTGATTTTGAGGATGGGAAATGGTAGCCAGTGGAGGGAGGTTGTTTGGGGATTGAAATCCTGGCCGGAGAGTGGCCGGGAAACACCATGAAAGCTAGTGGGGGGGGCTGGCTGTGTAGAGAGAAGGAAGATTGAGAAGAGAGAAATTGCTTTGAAAATTACTTGGTGCAAAATGAACCTTAGGCAAACAAATTACATGGCAGAAAATTAAGCACAAAAAAGCAGTGTTTGCTAATGATGATTAAGGCTTAATGATGGCAATTAGATAAGCAAATGGCTTAGGAATTTGTTGGGCCAAAATTGCGCTTAATTTGGGCCCGAAAGAAATTAAACCGTACGCGATTAAATTCTCCATAGCTTGAAATTAAATTTTTGAAAAGTCATGAAAAATAATTGTAATCTTTTAACCCATAATTATTGAGGCCTAATATCAATTGCTCCAAACAATTGTTTTCGGTAAATGAAACTCGAATTACAAAGTGGGGCTCAAAATGAATTTTTTTTTTCAACTGGGATGATTCAATGAGATAAATAAATGTGAAAAATAAATAACATCGCTTAATTAAATAAATAAATATGATTTAGGGTGGGGCTATTACAGCCTTCCCCCCTTAAAGAGTTTCGTCCTCGAAACTTATGAACTTTACCAATAGATGCAAGGTTATCCCAAATAAATATGGGTGCGTGACTTTCACTTGATCCTCAGTTTTTCAAGTAGTTTCTGAGGAGGTATTATTTGCCCAAAGCAATTTGATTTAAGGTATTTGCTTGATGCTTAACTGCTTAATCATGTGATCCAATATTTGAATTAGATGCCCTTGAAACACAAGACCCTCAATGGCTGCAACGGATTTGATTACGACAGCATGGTCAGGATCTGAAATGTATTACCTGAGTTGTAAGGTAAGAAACACAGAACATGTTATGCACATGTTTGAGTTATATAGGCAGATCTGGTAGACAAGTCATGGAATCTGACCTTTCAATGAACTGATATGATCCAAAAGATCTTGGCCTCAATTTAGGTCGCAGTGCAACCTCCTTAAACCCTTAGTTGGTGAGACTTTCTGAAAACCTATCATATACCGAAAATTCTAGAAATCTCATTCTTTTATCAGCATAGCTTTTCTGTCGGTTCCAATGGTATGCTTTCAAGAGTCTTCTGCGTTATGCCGCCGTATGCAATGCTGAAGAAGATCTTCACGACCCATAAGATGATTTGTTGTCAATATCTGTCGTCATTCTATCCTGATGTTTAATGAAGGATTCGCTGCTAGTGCTATCACAACGTTGACTACTGGGAGTTCCATACTTTCTTCAAATGCAATGTTGGTCGTGAAGCACTCCAGGCGCCAACTTAGAAGAGTTGGATCCATTGATATTTTTAGATGCTTAGGATGATAAGAACTGCGAAAGTTCAATCTAGTTCCAAAGGCTCCTTGAAGTGCTTGCCAAACAGGCTTGAAATCTCTAATCTTTGTCAGACACTATATCTGAGGGAATCCCATGACAAAGTTCATTGAAGTTGAATCCCAGTTCCAATTGGGGATTTCTAAAGGTCTCAATTCACCTATAGTGTGTTGGTGTTCTGCTTTGGCTTTTTAGCAAATCAGTCATTCGTCCACATATTATGCAATTTCTCTTTTTATATTATTACACAAAAAATATTGCCTCAGATCTCTACACATCTTGGTATCCCCTGGATGCACCGAATAGTAACTTTTGTGAGCCTCCTCTAAGCTTTGCTCTCTTCAAATTTTGATTTACTCTATGGAGCTCAGGATCAATATCTTCATTCACTCTAGGTTCATCCATTAGGGAGCGCTGTAAGATAAGTGCCAGCAATTGAACATTCACGTTCCTGTGCGACGCTAATTGAATGTGCAAGTCCTCAAGCTCTCTCAAGAGATTAGGTTGAGTATTTACTGCAGTGTTCAAGGTATGTTGTGTCTTCCTCTTTAGGGCATCTGCCCTAATATTTCTCTTTCTTGATTGGCATTTGATCTGCCACAACTGATGTTTCATGTAGACTGAGTTTCATTTCAGAGAAGATGTACTTCAAGCTTTTATGATCAGTATTGATTCTGCATGGTACCCCATATAAGTAATGTCTCCAACTTTGCAATGCAAAAACTACAGAAATAGGTAGGGTAATTCTTCTCATAAGGCGTGAGTTGTTGGGAGGCATAAGCTACCAGTTTTACTTCTTGCTAACTTTATAGCTTTCTTCAACAAATTGGTCAGGGAAGATGATATTTGACAATCCTTTATGAACTCAATAATTCGATGCTAAGCGTAAAAAGTTTCTAATCTCAGTGCATTGGTGGGTCTTGAGCACTTTGAAACCATATGTTCCAAAAATATCATTGCTTCTAACAATATTCATGCTTCTTGTATTTACTATGTAATTGATGCTCTTTCAAGGTCTATATCATACTGTCATCAAATGAACAATGTGCTCATCTTTATCCTTGGAGTATTTCAAGATATCTTTTTTATAAACACCGCCACAACTTGTCTAGATATGGTTTGAAATTCTATTCATAAGATCCGTAAAGGCCGCGGGGCCATTGATTAGGCCAAAAGGCATCACAATGAAGTCATCATGACCCATACATGGTCCGTAGCGTGGTTTTGGTAATGTCTTCAGATATAATCCTAAGTTGATGGTACCCTGACCTCAAATCGATTTTAGAAGGGACTCCTGCTCTCTGTAGTTGATCCAATAAGTCATCTGCTTGGGGCGATGCGTATGTGTTTTTGATGGTGATCTTGTTCAGGTCTTTGAAATCAATACATAATCTTAAGCTTCCATTCTTGTTCTTTACAATCAACACTGGGGCACCCCATGGCGATACACTTGGCCTAATAAAGCCCATTTGTAACAGCTCATCTAGCTGAATCTGTACTTCCTTAAGCTCAGTTAGGGCCATACGATATGAGGTTTTTGAGATAGATTAGGCACCATGGATGAATTCAATCTCATGATCAATTTCTCTTGGCAGAGCAGTCTCGATAACTTTTCCAGAAAACTTTTCTGAACTCACAAACTATAGGGATGTCTTCTGCTTTTTCTTCCTTCGGTTGAATGTTAATAGCATCACACCAATGCATAATATATCCTTGATATAAGAGCTCGTTGGTTTTCAAAATAGAATTGAAAGGACAAGATTTTTCCTTTCTTTGCCCATGAAACATATTTCTCTCCCTTCTTCATCTCTTGAAATAACCTTAGGGTCATCACAACCTATCTTGACCCCATAAGTATACAACCAGTTCATTTTCAGCATGATATCAATGTCTGACGAGTCAAATTGAATCAGGACTCCAGGGAATACTATCCCACCAATAGTAATTGAAACGAGTTTATGAGGGATAGAACACTCGACTCTAGAGTCATTGGATAACTTGAGTCCATAATTGGTTTATGCCTGTAACGCCCCAAATTAAACATGTTTCACTGCTTGTATTTTCCTTCATAAATCCCTCAATTATAATCTAGACAACCCAATGATAGGGGCATTACCGCCGTCCAAAAGGACAAGGCTTGAAACATGAGTGTTATAAACAACATAGCTGAGCATAACCTCAAACATATACACTCACATCAAGTATTAACCAATGAAGGGTTTATAAACCATAGTAAAATAAATCACTATATCGTCTACATCTTCATCCATAGAAGAATTCAATATACATCTTTCAGGTATGCATATACTGCATTACTTCTAATCCATTTGAATTTCCTTGCTTCACGTATTCTCTTCAGCTGATTTGTTAGCATGAGGGCAACTCTCTCAGCATTTGCCTAAAACAAAACATAAAAACATTTCGAACTGTGAGCCGAAGCTCAGTACATGTATTCCTGAATTGTACAATGATCATTGAAACACTGGTTGGGCTCGCTTTGCAATTCATTTTAAGTTAAAGCAGTGAATGAGATAAATATAAAACTGCGTTGTTAGTTATTATCTGATAGTGAACCCCTTGATACTGTTACGATCTATGGATAGGTGTACACCTGCCAAGCCGATCGAGGACCTGGCCTGAAGCCGCGCGGGTAACTGAAGGGCGAATGCCCTGTAGATGATAACTGACGGGGTCACTAATTAACTGATAAATCACTGTGTAAACTGATTCATTGATGTACTTACCCAAACATGATAACGTTGATAAATACACTCTGATTTCTAAAGATACAGGCAATGGACGTACCTGGGGTCTTTAAAAGTTAGTACACAAATTAAATAGATGACTAAAATGGAGAGGATGAGAGCTTAGGCCTTGATGCTGTTAAAAATCATTATAGGCATAAAATTAGTACAATGAATACTCTTAAATGGAAAAAGACTTATAAAGAATTTGTGTGAATCAGTTAAAAGAAAAGGCTTATGAAACTGGTAAAGTTAAATAAAGTATGAAAATGCTAAGATAAGGCACGACGACGAGTTTAAAGGGTAGGGTTTATGACAAGGTACAGAATGAAAAATCCACAACTTATACTACCGACCGCCAACCGAGATGTAAGACCCCAATATAAATAGCTTAGGAAGTCCTCTAAAACTTTCCTGAAGGGCACATAACCAGATTCCTATGACAGGTTTCATAAAATAGGGTCAGAACAGCAACATGTCAGGTTTTGGTAAAAAAAACAACCATTCTGTCCACCCTGCATAGGTTCCAGTAAAATAGCCATAACTTCCTCCACAGACCTCGGATTAACGCGATTCAAAAGTCATTTTAAGCTAACATCCAGACCTATCTAGCCACAAAAAATCAGAATTTTTGGCCTGGCCTATCATTACCAGTTTTGTTTCAAAGCTCGTCCTGTTTCACTGAAAATTCCAGCAGCACGTCTTTTAGTTGTTACTTCCCTTTTTAACACCAAACCTCAACTCAAACTCTTTCTCAAGAGTGTATAATACACTTTGGTATGTCCCAACCACATACAAAATCACCACACTCAACTTCAATTCATATATATATCCAACAAATCTTACTTTCCAAGCACATAAACACATATCTCTAGGTTAACACAACTTTTTGTCCAAACCATGCATTTATGGACAAAACCCTAACTTTGGGTCAACTTGAATCCCATCACAACATTCCAACACATCATAAAAGCCATATTAAACTTCAATACATTAAGAGATAGGCAAAAACATGGAGAAATCAAGCCATAATTATCACTTGAACAAGAAACTTGCATACCTCAACATGAAACCCTAACCCTAACTTCATCCAAAATCAACCCCACCATAAACTCTCAACAAGATGATTCTTAAAACCACAAAAATAGCTTAATCCATCATTAATACAACCAAAATAAAGAACAAAACCCAACAAGATCAAAGATCAAAAACAAAATCAGCATAGAAGTGCAAGAACACTCACTTTGTGCTAGCCAAAAGAGGTTAAGATGATCCTTGATGCTAGAGGGACTAAGAGGGGTGGTTGGGGGTGGTGTATGGTGGCTGCTTGGTGGCTGAAAAGGGTGGTGCTGCTGCTGATGTTGGTGCTGTCGTGAGGTAGAGAGAAGGAGGAGAGAAATAGGAGAGAGAAAGTGACTTGAGTTTACTTGGTGAAAAATGAGTTAAAATGAAAATTTGGCTTTTTCTATCCCATTTACTTGGCTGAGAATTTAAGGAGAAAAGTCAATAAAAGCATGCTTGATTTAGGCTTAATTAAGAGGATTAGTTAATCAAATAAAGGTCAAGTCTTGTTGCATCGAAATTGGCTTTAAATGGGCTCGGGTTTAGCGAAAAATGGAAACCGAGCGCGTTTCTGAAATTTTTTTATTTTTTTTTTAAACAAATTTGAAATAAATGGTTGTGACGCCATGAAAAAGGATTTTCAACATTAAATTCTTAAATATCAAGGCCTAACTCAATTTCCAAAATTTGACGAGAAGAAATCTCCGAATTGCAAAGTAAGGGCCCCGTTAGAAATGTCCAAATGAGAATAATAAAGAGATGGAAATATGAAAAGAAATGATGTGAATGAGATGAAATTAATAACCAGAATTTAGGGTCGGGCTATTACAATGCCTCCTTATTCTCAAGGTTCAGTTGTATGGCAGATCGAGTGGATATAAATGAATGAGTGGCAACTGGATCAATCAATAGACAAAGGGGATTTCGAAATTAAAAGAGAGCTTCAGTAACTACTGTACCAGAGATGGCAGCTTCCTTCTTGCTCAACACATAAGCCTTTCCTACAGCTGCGAGCCTTGAAAGTGAGAGCCCTTCTCTACAGCCTTCAGTTTTCTGGAACAGGCAGCGATCAGGTGCTCTGGGCTACCGCACCATGTGCATTTGTTAGTTCCCACTTAGCAATCCAGAGTGACTCGAAGTGAAGTCAGGCCCTAAGAGCCTATTCTTAACAATGTTCCACCAAATATTAGTTTTGCCAGTTAGATAAAATGTTCCAGTGTTCACCCTTTTATCTCCTGGAACCTCTATTACAGTGAAGCTTTCTCCACTCCCCGAATCCATTCTTAAGGTTCCACTGGGCCATACTTTCCACTCTAGAGTCCTTTAGTATGAATCAACTGAAGACATTTTTCCATGGGGTAGTAACCCATCAAAATTTCTCACTGACGCAGTCCAAATGCATGACAAAGATTTTGATTGTCCAACTTAAGCTTTAAGAAAGTGATCTTCAATAGTAAACTAAGGTTGAATCAGCCAAAACGGGCGGACACATCGCATTCCCGTTAGCAATGGATTCCAGAAGTTGGATTTCCACAAGTTGGACAATAATCAACCGCTATACAAAGCGTAGTTAAGATCTACCTTCTGTTCAGGCGTGCTACAAAATTATCATCTATAGTCATGGGTGCAACCCAACCATAACCCAGCTACTAGCAGCAATTGGGGTCTTAAAAACACGTAAAAGTGATCAGAACTTATGAAGATATGACATGAGAGTGAATGGTGCTACAACTGAATGGGGAGATGCCATCGAAACAGGACAACTGTGCCCCTGGTCAAAGCGAGGAATATCCAAACAGTTGATAATCCAACCAAGACAATGGTAAATGGTATGTTACCAGAAAATGCAGTGACATATTTTCAAGAGTAATGTCTCCTTCACGGATGGAGGTGGACTCAATGGACTGCTGGCAAGAGTTTGGGCAATGTAAGCAAGTCTTGAATTGCAATAGATTGTAGCAAAATGTCTCTCTCAAGTGTCCTTGGTCTTTCTTATATGGAATCATCGATAGTTAATGGTTTTAAAACTTATGTATCATAAAACACGCCTCTCCCAAATCCTACAATTCAGGGGATACTACATTAAGAAACCCCATATAGCTCACTTAGATGAAATCCTTGAGTTACAGAAGAAAATATCTGCAATCAATGAGGCACATTGAAGCAATTGCCATTGGATTCAAGAAGCGCACAAAGTGGCACCCATATGATGAGGAACTATAAGCTCAAAATTGTATGTATCCACTGACTTGAATAGTCTGCACCATCAGACTTCTAGGCTGAATTTCATTAGCCACTAGTCTCCAAATGTGTTACAACATGGGTCATTGGAAAGCTTACTTTCTGAACTTTGATATGGAATAACTGAAACATCTCTGTCTAATGGAATGTATGGCTACAAGTGGACTAAACTCAGACCATGTGCATTAGGATTCTGCCAACTTTGTAGACTCTGACTTGTCTATTGAATGACCAAGTGACCTATAATCCACTTAAAACTTGTTTCATATGAAAGATATCTCCTTAAACTTAAACTCAGGATGGAAAATGCTTGCGTAAATCATGGTGATCATGGAAAAAAGTTACATTAAGATCGATCCTTGTGCACTGATCAAAACTGCCAAGTTGATTGAACTTGTGTATTCTGCCCATACTTGGTTTTCCCTATACATTTAACCTCAAAATGAGTCAAGGGCCTTTCATAGGACACATTTGTAACAACCCCCAACCCTATGGCTAGGAGTGTTACTGATTCTTAAATTTTTGGGGCGAAACGGACAGAGTTTCGCCTGCAAACTGGCCATTTTCTAGGCTTAAAACCTTACATCACATCCCCTGCATTGACTAGAAGTACAAAAGGATATAAAATCAACCTCAACGGCTACACACCGGAGACCACAACTATATGAGCCACATACCCGGAGTACAAGAGTTTATATCTCAAAAATAAACAATTCCAGCTAAACAGATGTCATACCATTCAGATGGGTGGCTCATATGACCATACTTACCTAAATGGATTGGAGCACCTTCAACTTGTTATTCAAAATTTCCATCAAATCTGCTGCTAGAGATCAAACTATATATACTTTATATGGGTCCATCTGACAAAGAAGAATATGCAAGTAGAATATGTATGAGATAAGCAGACATTACTAGTGCCACAAATCTCTAAGGATATCATAATAATCCCGAGTCCTCACTAACCAATTTCTCAGTATCTTAACTCCATACTCTATATCCCATAAAGAAAATCTCAACCTCGCTCTGATACCAAATCTGTAACGCCCCCAAATTAAACATGTTTCACTGTTTACATTCTCCTTGATAAATCACTCAATCGTAATATGATGAATCCAATGATTGGGGCATTACCGCCGTCGAAAAGGACAAGGCTTGCAACATGAGTGTTATAAATAACACAGTTAAGCATAACCTCTACTGTACACATTCACATATGATCATCCATTCACAATTAAGTGTTAACCAATGTAAGGTTTATAAACCATAGTAAGATAATTCACCACGTAATCTACATCTTCATCCACAGAAGAATTCAAAATACAACTTTAAGGTATGCATATACACCATTACTTCTGATCCATGTGGATTTTCATGCTTCACTTATTCTCTTCAGCTGATTTGCTAGCATGAGAGAAATACTCTGAGCATTTGCCTAAAACAAAACATGAAAAACATTTTGAACTGTGAGCCGAAGCTCAGTACATGTGTTCCTGAATTGTTGAAGGATCATTGAACATTGGTTGGGCCCGCTTTGCAATTTATTTTAAGCTAAAAATAGTGAATGAGATAAATGTAAAACTGCATTGCTAGTTATTATCTGATAGTGAACCCCTTGATACTGTTACGATCTATGGATAGGTGTACACCTGCCAAGCCGATCGGGAACCTGGCCTGAAGCCACGCGGGTAACTGAAGGGCGAATGCCCTATAGATGATAACTGACGGGGTCACTGATTAACTGATAAATCACTGTGTAAACTGATTCGTTGATGTACTTATCAAAACATGATGACATTGATAAATACACTCTGATTTCCAAAGATACAGGCAATGGACATACCTGAAGTCTTTAAAATGATATTTCACTACTTGATAATACTTATGCACAATGGAAATGAAGGACCAGGCCTCGATTCTGCTAAAGAAATGTAATTATAGGTAAATGTAGTTAGTAAACCATATTCACTGAGTAAACCATATTCACTGACAAAAATGATTTATTTGAAAAAAGACTCCTACAATTGCTATAATTTAATGTAAGACAAGTTAAACCAAAATGATTTGAATAATAATTCGGTTAGGGACTTGAAATATAATAAATTGAAGCAAAATAGACCAAATAAAAATGATTGAGGTAATAATCAAAAGATTTTAATTGATATAAATGAAATATGGGCTTCCGATATTTCTGAAATAGATAATGGAAAGTGTGATGCGTCTGAAATGGATAATAGAATGGTTAATGCCTCTGAAATGGTTGACAAATGGTTTAATGCCATAAGGGGTGCTGTGAGGTTCATAAAAGCTCATATAACACCCTAATTTAGTCCAAATGCACTGATTTTGAGTTATTACTCTGCTCACTTTCCAAATTTCATTTTCATGCTTACTTATATCGGTTTTCAAACCCAAGTAAGCTTCTATACACTAACAAACTTGTTGAACTCACTACACATTGTAATTTCCTTGCAATACCTATAATTATGTGGAAACTTCTGAAAATATTTCCAAATGTCTCGATTTCTGCATTGACTAATGTTACCGTTTGATGGTCTGCATTAGAAAATCCATATCTTTCACTACTGACCTCCAATTGAGATATAAAACCCCAATATGAAAATCTCATAATGTCCACTAACAAATCATCATTCATATATTAAAGTCCCTAAAATTAGGGTAAAAACACATACGTGCACAAATTCAGTCCAATCTGCGCAGTCGTAGGAAAACAACCATAACTTTTTCCACAGAACTCGGATTAAGGCCATTCAAAAGGAATTTGAAAGATAACGCATTGATCTATCCACACACAAAAAATCACAATTTTTCAGTGATCCAATCGGTTCCAGGTTTTCCGTAAATTTAGTGTTTCAGTTCAGTTCCCAGTTTCAATGTATTCTGCATAGTCTTCCGTAAATTTGTCATAACTTTCTCCACATAACTCAAAATTGAGTAATTCCAAAGCCTATTGAAAGCTAACTCATCAATCTATCCCCACCCCAAAAATCATGAATTTGGGATGTGGCAAACTGTACCAGTTAATTCCCAAATTAGCCCCTCTTTCAGGTCTGTTTCCTAGCTTTAACTTACATATTTTCAATCTTTGCTTCTCATACACGCCCACTAAAATCACTGTTTAACTTACATAAATTAGCATAAACATCTTGATATTCATTATCAATGCCAAAGATCACAAAATCTCATTTAAAACAATCAAAATTCAACACTTGCACATGAAGCTTGCATGATTAAGAAAAAACCCTAACTCTAACTTCAACTCCACCACCAAGATGATTCTTAATTCAATGAAAACAGCATAATCCACCCTTAAAACAACCAAAACAAGAAGCAAAAATCAAAAATCCAAAGAACAAAATCGAAGCTACTTACTTTGAGCTTGAAATAAGTGATGATATTGGGTGATTTTGAGGATGGGAAATGGTAGCCAATGGAGGGAGGTTGTTTGGGGATTGAAATCCTTGCCAGAGGGTGGCCGGAAAGCGGCTGCGAAACACCATGAAAGCTGGTGGGGGGGGGGGGCTGGCTGTGTAGAGAGAAGGAAGAGAGAAAAGAGAGAGAAATTGCTTTGAAAATTACTTGGTGCAAAATGAACCTTGGGCAAATAAATTACTTGGCAGAAAATTAAGCACAAAAAATCAGCTTTTGCTAATGATGATTAAGTCTTAATGATGGTAATTAGATAAGCAAATGGGTTAGGAACTTGTTGGGCCAAAATTGGGCTTAATTTTGGCCCAAAAGAAATTAAACCGTACGCGATTAAATTCTCCATAGCTCGAAATTAAAATTTTCAAATGTCATGAAAAATAATTGTAATCTTTTAACCCATAATTATCGAGGCCTAATATCAATTGCTCCGAACAATTGTTTTCGATAAATGAAACTCGAATTACAAAGTGTGGCCCAAAATGAATTTTTTTTTTTAAACTGGGATGATTCATTGAGATAAATAAATGTGAAAAATAAATAACATCGCTTAATTAAATAAATAATTATGATTTAGGGTGGGGCTATTACAGTGCTTAATCAACGATGTGACTTGTTTCTTGTACTCAAATGTTTCCATTAACGGTTTATGGGGGTATTAAAGAGGTTTACCATGTGAATTTTGTCGACTTCTATGAAGCTTGGGCTTAGCTTTAGAACACTTATGAAATGGATACAGGACACGTGATTGTTCATAGTATTAAGTTACTAAGAGATGTGAGACAGAAGTCTTGTATATGTCTTAGATGCAAGTGATTAGAGACGATAGTTGGTTTAATGCATTGCCTATGATGTTATCCTTATCATATGCATAGCCTATGATGTTATCCTCATCATTTGATAGATAGGCCACTAAGATGGGGGTTCAATCACAAGACACTTCAACTCATGCTCAAGCCTCTGTAATTTTCAAAAACCATTTGTTATGGAAATGGTGGGGGTTGTTAGAGTAATTTCCAATAGAAATTTCATGAGATAATTATTGCCATGAAAATTGTTATGGCAATATATTTTTGAATTATGCCTAAATAATAATTAATTATCTTGATAATTATTTATTATAGTGCAATGTTTCATAAACAATTAATTTGATTAATTATGTATGAAGAGGTACAAGTAAGTTTGAGTAATTAACTAACTTATTTTCTTTTAAAATAAATAATAAAAGGGTGTGTCTTTGTTGAAGAGACATTACAACCTCTATAAATATGGAGCACCTTGGCATCCATTGGTATGTTTGGATGGGCATGACACAATCCCTTGAATTTCTGTCATGTCTTGAATACTTATGGTCCTAACTTTGTAAGTGCAACAGGCAGATTAGGGAGACTTGTTTAGATCTAAAATACCTATTCAGTGTGCCCCGTTGCAAATAGAGGCAAATACAATCTTTATGAAAAGCAAACTTACACTTGCACATAAGCTTCAATTAATTTGACACTAGTTTGTCTATGACAAACTGATATTTGTATCCTTCAAACTAGATTTTGCACAACATTATCGAACATCATGGTTTCTTCAACCTAAGCATGGCACCACGCTGTAAATCAAAAGTTAATGAGATCATGTTGGTCAGTCTAACAGGCTTAACCTCGGACAATTAGAGTCATAAGCCAACAGCCATCGCTTCATAGAAATGATGGATTTCGATAATTTTGACACCATCGTTTCAATTTACGGAAATCAATTTCATTGGTGAAATCAAATGAGAAAATCACTTGAGATGTCAATTCAATCTCAAGTGGGATTTGCATTCAGAGTTAGCACAACCTATTTGTACATTGAGAAGTGATAGGTTCACAAGTGCACAGTGGCGTTGTATCAAATCAAGCCCGTCCCATAGAGACTAGGTTGATCTATTGGGCTATATTCCTTCAAGATACACTAAGTAAATCAAAAATTTAGATTGATAGAAATACAAAGACAGGGAAACAACCATAACTAATTCAAGTTGAAATAAACATCCAAGATTATGCTCCACCACATGATAAATCATTCAAGTGCGTTGCACATCGATCAATATAAGCCAACTTACTTTAAAGAACCATAATTAAAGTATCATTACTCTCTTTAAAGTTAAAGTGAAATGCCTAGAATTAATCAATCCCCTACTTTCATGGCTTTCAATCAATCTAGACTGCTTAAGGAAAAGGATTATCATAAATGCCATCTCGAATGGCATATCTTTCTTAAAAATTCACGCATTCAAGTTTGATTTTAGTTTTCCAATGCCAAGCTTCACCTTTTAGTACTTCACCCAACATCCAAAATCAAGCAAGAAGATGGCCAATGAACATGCTCGCAAATCAAAACCCTAAAATTAGACTAAAGATGAAATCAACACAAATTGAACGATTGAAGTGCAAATACTCAAAGCAAATTCATCAATTGGTTCACAAAAACCAATATCTGAAAATCTACTATAACATGATTAAATTAAACATCTAACTACTCTAAAATGATAGATCTTAAGGGAAAAGAGAAGAGAAGAGAGAAGAGTTCGCTCAGCCAAAACGCGTACTTGAATCTTTCGATTGCAGAACTCGATCCCGCTTCCTTGTGAATCTTCTTCTTCATCTTGCTCTCCCTCACTCTAAAATGAAGTCTAAATCTAACTAGATGGTGGAAAGAATGATGAATCTCCCTTTGAAGAAGCTGAATATGTCTATATATAACAGCCCTGTTTATTCTTAGCCACAAAAGTCATGGAAAATGAATGGATTAATAGTTCTGCTTCCACCACGGGCATCGCAGCCACCACTGGCTAACCGTGATGTTCGCTCGAGCCAAAATCTACTGCTCTCCTCTTGCTCCACGGGCATGGCAACTCAGGGGCATCTGTGGGGGGTCAACATATACTTAAATGAGGGTCAAAGCAAGGGTAAAATGGTCTAAAATACTACAAACATCATCAAACAACCATACCCAAGCATAAATCAGAAAAAGAGTATAAAATGTAATATAAACCACATAATTTTCTCCAAAAATGGAAGAAAATGACCCTAAAATAATATATACGTTAAGCACTTATCAAACTCTCTCATGCTTAAACCTTTGCTTGTCGTTAAGGAAACACTAAATAAAATCGACAAAAGGAAATGCTTGTTAGGACTCAAAACAGTAATAACCTCATTAAAGTAGGCAAGCCATAGCATATCATTAGCAAGAATGTCAATCAACGGCAACCCCAAATGGTGCACAACACATTTCAAAATCGGAAGGAGGAGAAGGTTTTCGAAAAAGTACAAGACCACAAGCTCAATATCAAACTTGATCACCCCCAAGGAACCATAAAGCATATCATGCAAGCACATGAGATGGAATAGAGCCAAGTAAATTCGTAGAACCTCACTTTGGGAAATGTGGATCACTCCCGCTCATGTGTTTGAAATATAGCATAGGTTCACTCAAGACTCATTCCAAAGATGCAAACTACCATATGCTTCAAAGACTCTCAAATTCTCCACTACTAGAAATGCAATATGCACAAAACGATCAAAAGAACTTTATTTGGGTTGTAGTGTGGGCTAGAAAGGTTAAGGGAAAGGAGTTGACAAATGTATTTGGGACAATGTGGAGCTACTTAGCCATGTGACTACGGAGCAACCAATCAAAGCACCAATTAATCAACAAGTTCACCAACACTCCAAACTTTAACAATTCAATGAACATACTCCAATGAATTACATATCAAATGAGTTAACAAAGAAGGAACACAAGCTTTTCACATATCAAATGCCAATCAACCTAGTCATTTCCTCTTTTTGCCTTTTTCTTTTGTTTTGCTCTTTTTTTTTCTACAACATAACCTTTTTTTGGTTTTTTTTTCTTTTGGGAAATGAAACGAAAATTGTAATTATTGAAAGGCATATGATCACTAACTATCAACTCACAACCTAATATATATATATATATATATATATATATATATATATATATATATATATATATATATACCCAAACAAAAGGGAACTAAAGCAAATGCTCAATATCATCAATCCCTGAACAAACCAACATACCAGAGTCACCTTAAACTCAATTATCCCCAAAACCACCCACTACATAGATGAAGTGATGGTCTATAGACTTAGCTTAAGAATAGGAATATGTGTTTGGCCAAGGGCTAATATGAAGGGATCACAGCAAATACGGACATACGTTCAAAGGGTTTAGCAAAAAGAATAAACATGTAATATAAGGGTTCACTATTTGGCTATGCGCTTGAAATGGTCAAAGAAAGAGATGCCTTTATCATCTCATCAACTATACAACAACAACAACAACAACTCCAAGTGTGGGTCCCGCTTTCGTAGGGTCTGGGGAGATCCAACTGTAAGCAACCTTACCTCTACCGGCATTCCTACCCGTAGAGAGAATGGTTCCAAGAGACCCACAAAAAAAATGGTTTTGTGAAAATATTTTATAGAAGAAAGATTTTGTGAAAACGCTAAATGGGAAAACATTTTATAGAAGAAAGATTCTATAGCCAAGGGGGAAATATAAAAGATCGGTAGCTAAAGCTATGAAATAAAAGGACAAAATACTGGAGGAAGGTAATATACCTGAACAACCAGCGGTAAGCAAACGAGAACTCTTCTCAAAAGACAGGACAACTTGCATACAAACACAACAAACTAAAAAAACCCCTACCTGCACTATGCCACAGCAATCAACATATAACTACGGGGTCGACTCTCAGCGATCTAAGATCTTAATCCTATCCCGCCACAACTTCTTATCCTGAGCCAGGTCCTCCGTCAAACCGACAACTCTCAAGTCCTCTCTAATCACCTCGTCCAAGCTCTTCTTTGGTCGTCCCCTCCCTCTTTTGCCTTTGGGGATGTTGATCCTCTCACATCTCCTCACTGGAGCGTCCACACTCCTCCTTTGCACATGACCAAACCATCTCATCAACTATGCACATGCTAATATCTTTTTGAACATGAATCTAAGCAAGTTCTAGAGATGTACATGGAATAGTCACACGCATGAAAGAAACATGAGACTAAACATAATGAATTAGTCTAAAAACGAATCGAAATCTCGCAGGATATCTACCAAAGTCTCATTAAGCTTATAAAATGACTCCATGTACAAACATTAGTACTAAAGACTCCAATGGATAAAATAGTTCTGAATAGAGATAAAAGTCAAGATAAGAAATATTCACAAAACCTTCGCTAATGTTAGCACCAAAAGGAATTACACATTAAAAGATACTCAAGCTTATGAAAGCTATCCTGCCTAGCGAAAATGTCATTGGAGGTTATCTCAAACCAATCCACACCATCCCTTCATGCAATCCTATATGCAAACCTAAAAATTAACTAAATGCAACATGCAAACAGAAAGAAACCTAAAAATATATGCTCTAACATGTATGTAAACTAATAATCGAAATGAAAAACATAGAAACTACCCCACCCCCATGCTTAGATAAAGCACTATTATTCAAAGGAAAGAAAACTTAGAGAATGGGAACAAAAGAAAACAATTTCACCAGGTTAGGTGTAAAGTGCACTTAAGATATGCGGCCTCGTAATAACCGGAGCACATGGAGCATTAGTCACTCCATCATAATGTCAAGACTCAGCCCTTTAAATAAGATATCATCAAGGCACACAGAAGCTTGTCAAACTCCTCATCATAGAGTTTCCAAGCATGGCAATGAGAGAGCATGAAAATAACCACAGCAAAGAAAGTTAGTGCTCTCGTAAACAAAGCAAAAGCCATAGAAAAATCAAAAGAGAATGCAAAGAAAGTGTTCCACATGATTTTTCTAGGCTTATCCACTAAGAATATGCAATACGGGTCAAGGGAGGCATCATACCCACAAAAGCATCCTAGGGAAAGAAAATTATCAACATTTCCACTAAGCATAATGAACATGTTATCATCCTAGCCCAAATCAACAATAGAATCACAAATCTTAGAATTATCAGTGGGCATATCTAAAGAATATTCGGGGGAAATAGGGGGTTGTGAACACGTAGGGGAAACACAGGTATGATCATGGGGATTGGGAAAAGGATAATTAAAACAAAGGCTAGAAGACTCCTCATGCACACACTCACAACAACACCCCTCTAAAGAAGTGTTAACTAGATTATGCACCACATCAAAAGTATCTTCGGATGGACCATATGAATCACCCTCATCAAACTTAGCAATCAACCGAAAAGGCTCACCCACCTTGAGCCTTGTGCACTGAGCTAAAGGAAAGGATGAATAAGGTTGAGCACAACATGCATGGAAAGGACTTGAAACAATATTATGGTTAGAAGAACCACACAAGTCACAGCAAAAAGGAGCATAATACAATCTAGCATAGAACGCACAAGGATTAGAAAATGAATATCTAGAAACACGCCTATTCTTCTCAAATTCAAATCAATCCCAAGCAATCCACTCAAGCAAATAACATGCATGGTCAAAA
This sequence comes from Selenicereus undatus, assembly GCA_017589665.1. NCBI lineage: Eukaryota > Viridiplantae > Streptophyta > Magnoliopsida > Caryophyllales > Cactaceae > Selenicereus > Selenicereus undatus. The sequence goes on from JACYFF010031954.1 coordinate 38,938,373, forward strand.
TTTTTAGCATGAAAACCCCAAAACTCTAGAAGAGCTCGGGTTTTACTATTCACACCCTCATCAACAATGGCCATAGTTTCTCATTTACTCACACAATAACCACATTGCGCAAGAAAAACATTTAAATGCCTAAAATACCTCAAAAATAATTTATGCTCGAATTGGGAAAAATAAAAAATTGCCATTGTTTTTTCTCAAATTTTATTTTATTTTTAAAAAAATTTCAATTTTTTTGGTTTTTTTCAAAGAAAACAAAATGCTTAGTAAAACCTATCAGGAAAAACCCAATATTCAAAACTAGTCCCTGGCAATGGCACCAAAAACTTCATAGGACTGTAAGTGCACAGTGGCATTGTAGCAAATTAAGGTCGATCCTACAGAGGCTAGGTTGATCCATTGGGCTATATTCCCTCAAGATCTGCTAAGCAAATCCAAACTCTAGATTGATAAAAATACTAAGATAACGAAACAACTATAGCTAATTCAAGTTGAAATAAACATCGAAGATTATGCTCCACCACATGATAAATCATTCAAGTGTGTTGTACATTGATCAATCTAAGTTAACTCAGTTTAAAGAACAATAATCAAAAGATCACTACTCTCTTTCAAGTTATAGTGAAATGCCCAGAATTAATCGATCCCCTTCTTTCATGGCTTTCTATCAATCTAGACTCCTTAAGGAAAAGGATTATCACACATGACCTCTCGAATGGAAAATCTTTCCCAAGAATTTAAACATTCAAATTCGATTTTAGTTTTCCAATGCCAAACTTCACGTTTCAGTACTTCACCCAACATCCAAAATCAAGCAAGAAGATGGCCAATCAACATGCTCGCAAATCAAAACTCTAAAATCAGATTAAACATGAAATCAACATAAATTGAACGATTGAAGTGCAAAGACTCAAAGCAAATTCATCAATTGGTTCACAAAAACCAATATATGAAAATCTACTATAACATGATTAAATTAAACATCTAACTACTCTAAAATGATAAATCCAAAGAGAAAAGAGAAGAGAAGAGATAAGAGTTTGCTCAGCCAAAATGCGTGCTTGAATCTTTTGGTTGCAAAACCCGATCGGCTTCCTCATGAATCTTCTTCTTCACCTTGCTCTCCCTCACTCTAAAATGAAGTCTAAATCTACCTAGATAGTGGGAAGAATTATGGATCCCCCTTTTAAGCAGCCGAATATGTCTATATATAGTAGCCCCCATTCATTCTCAGTCACAAAAGCCTAGGAGAATGAACAGGTTAACAGTTATGCTTCCACTACGAGGATGGCAGCCACCGCTGACAGGTCATGGTGCTCGCTAGAGCCAAAATCTATTGCTCTTCTCTTGCCCCACAGGCATGGCAACTCAAGGGCTTCTATGGAGAGTCAACTTATACTCAAATAAGGGTCAAAACAAGGGTAAAATGGTCTAAAATCTTGGACACATCATCAAACAACCATACAAAAGCATAAATCGGGAAAAAAGTATAAACTATAACATAACGCACATAATTTTTCCTAAAAACGGAGGAAAATGACCCTAAAATAATATATACATTAAGCACTTATGAACAAGGGCCAGCCAGGTGTTCCATGGTGGGCTATGTTGAAAGACTATACCAAGAAGGCTTACATTTTAGTAATGTTAAAGTCATAAGATGGGAAATAAGAAGCATTTTGCTGTATCATGAGGGTATTTTTGGATACATCATATTCCCACCAACCTTCATGGCCTATGCTATCACTAGTTAGATAATTCCATTAAAGCTCTTGTGTACAATATTTCTTTTAAAATAATGTATTGCCCAAAGAATTAACGTGCTAAATACCTTCTCCTTAACTCACACTCAATGAAAATAATAGCAAAAGGTTAAAAGCTAAAAGGAGATAATCAACAACAACAATAACACTCACTATTTAGTTCGTAACATAACACAAATAACACAGTTGAGAGTCCTACAACTATTTAAAACAAAAATGGGACCACCATCACAATTTGCAATACCTCATGTTGGACATAATTTTTCAATGATTCTATTGAAACTTAGCTGAATAATTCATCTATAATATAACGGGTGCAACTTTGAGTTAAATAAAGCAGTAAAACGTTGTAAGGATCACAAATTAGAAGTAGTGTCTTAATTGAAGACAAAGTGGCTAAATAACTAGATAAAATTATAAGATTTAACAATCTAAAATAAGATGATTAATTTTAAATACAAATTCGACTTGGGCTAATTTTTCCGATCAAACTAATCCTATTGATGCTAATTAATTCGACAACAAATGTGCATATTGTCACTATCATGTTTCGTGGAAGTTTAAAACTAGAAAAATACTAAATATGAAGGTGCATAAATAGCTAAGTTACAAGAATACATAGTAATGGTAATGATAAAATTTAATTTCAAATTAATTAGAGACACTATAAAGACAAGAAATATAAATCCATGGTAATAGTAGTTTTAATTTTAAATCAATAATTAGAGACACTAAAAAGACACACAATATAAATAATGTTTTCCCGAACCCATTGCATGCACTATATATATAGACATCTCTCTATAAGGTGAGCTGTGGCAATTGGAGGCCAAGTTCTAGGTGTTTGATGGTCTCCCACTACAAGAAAGATTAAGGATATTCCATCCATCCAGTATCTCATTTGTTCTTTTGATTTTAGGGATGGGTGACACAATCTTGTAACCATCACACAGTAGTCTGTCGGCTCCTGCTAAGAACTTACTATGAATAAGCAACAAAGGAATAAATATTGCTTTGCTAAAAAAAATGCTTTTGAATACTCCCTCAATGTCAAGGGCGATGTCATTGACTAGCTCAAATACATTAAGTGTTTTGAATGAAAGATAAAGCCTTAATTTGCGTACATTGAGTTATACTAACCCATCTTATCTCTGCATGAATCTAACATCAAAGTTAGAATTTCTGACTTTGTTACTTAGTAGAATCATTTAGGATAAAACGACATCAATATTATCTTGTTTTATTCTGGAGATATATTGCTATTTAATATCTTTGGAAAGAATGCCTTATTCACATCTCAATGGATTGTATTTTGTGATGCAATATATCCTTGCCTTTTGACAAAGATCTTGTAAGGATTTGATTGATCTAGTTTAAGAAATTGTATTAAATCATTCTTCAGTTTATTTTTAAATTATTTTGAATGATTTTTCAGTAAGATATTTGGAGATCAAATCAAGCTCTTCTACCAACAATCAAGATCCATCATTTTCGTCAATCGAGAGCTAGTTTTGGAAACATCAAGGTTTGAATCAGAGACATTGGATTCTAGATTGGGAACATTGAAGATTTCGTAAGTATTGTTCGAATGGTCAAGAAGGTTTTGAATTCTATAAAATTTGGAGCTAGAGGAGATGAAAAGACATAAGAAGGAATTACATCGTGAAAAAGAGCCGAAGTGAAATAATTTTTAAAGCTCTCTTGTGTACTTGTCAATTATTTGAATATTTGTAAGGGAGAATTGTAACAAGTTCAAGAAGTTACTTTGGTAGCTGGGTAATAAGAGGTCAATACTTAGTGAGTGTGCTAGCAAAGGTTGCTTGGTCGAATAAGCTTGGAATGCTAAACAGTGTAAGCCAAAGTCATTCGTGTGTACTTATTAAGTGAACATGAAGTAGAGGTGATTAAATTCTAAGCAAGGAAATACCTCAGGTAGTGACTAGCCCTGTTTGGGAGGGTGAACATAGTAAACTTATCTTGTGTTTTGTCTCATTTTGATTCTACATTTTAGTTTTGTTTATTTCGGACATTGGTGACTAACATTCAAGGTTGTCTTTGTTGACATGGTACCATAGGTTCAAGCACATTGGAAGTTTTATAAAGTCTTAGTTTTTAAGATATCGTCTTATTCACCCCGCCCTATAGGGTGATCTAACATTGACGTTCGGGACCTTCATTTGGCATCAAAGCTGATCCACTCACATTGACTTAACTGTCTTTTGAAAATGATCATGACTTCCTTTAGAAATGCTAAAGTTGGTGAAGGACACTCTTTTACTAGACCTTTGTTTTGTGGTTCTAACTTTGCTCATTAGAAAATCATATGTAGGACTATGATTATGAGCTTTGGAAGGTTATCTCCAAGGGCAATTTATGCTTATTGTGAAGGAAGGAGACAAAATATTTCCGAAGCCTATATCAAAATTTACTCTCAGAAAGTGGCTAAAAATTATAGACCCTTGAATATTTTATTTTGTGATTTTACCATCTGCCTTGATGAATATCTTATTGGACATGCTCCCGTGGCTTGAAGCATCTTCACTATAATGTCGACTTCTTTCTTCATTGTTAGGTGGAATGAATGGTAACATCGGGATATGGGAACCAAATTGGTTGACCATAAATGCTCCTGGAGTCTGAGTGACAGGAGATCTTTGATTCTGAAACAAAGACATGTCAATATTGGGGTACATAGAAGTTTGAGGTATATTTTGGTTTAATTGCACCCTTTGGATGTTGTTGGGATCAAGAATAGCATTGCAAGATATCTCATTAGTGTTGCCATCCCTAGAAATCCTCTTCCTGTTGACCACTTTGGTTATTACTGTAAAGTGAACTCATTATTCACCTTATGTCTAGGTTTGTTTGGTATGACAACACCCACCAATTAGATTTATCTCTTATTCCATTCAGGTACATCATGTACATCACTTGGGCTACATAAGTAGCAAATATGAATGGGTCATATTTTCTATATCTTCGTGTGCCATTCATCTGTACAAAGAGACACAATTTGGGGTAAGGTGTTCCTTGAGGGGTGTTTTCAAACGAATCACATGTAAACAACATACATTACTTAAGCAGTTCTCCAAGATATTCAACACGAATAGCTTCTTAGAGGATTCCATAATAATCATCCTCAAATCCACCTTGCCTGCTCCCTTTCATACCAATTGTCAGTCTTTTTCCCTTCAGACCTTTTTTATGTGTGAAATAGAAATCCATTGACTATAAATGCAAACCAAGATGTCACTTTTCTTAAAGGCAGTTGAGCCACTTTTATATGTGTATTTGGCATTCGTCATTGAAGATTTGCACAATTTCAACCTACATACTTTTTTAAAAAGTTTATAAAGATGGGAAGCATATTATATACGATGTTATTAATTAGATAAATATATAATATAGGATCTTACTGCTCTTTTGCGCCACCAAATAAACTCGGGCTCAATAATAGCATCTACCTCCACATCCGTTGAAGTTGGATTTTCATCTAATTTTTGTTATTTGAATAAAATGTATATATGGTATTCACTAGCAATGTGTTTTAGATTGCACTTCATTATAATTCAACAAAATATGAAGGTGTGCACCGTGCAATTCTTGATCAGTGGGGTACTTCTGTGCATGACTTGCCACTAGAGCACCTTGGGTTTTAAAAACTGACAAGGTCGACTGATTTTGTAGCTCGTCATTGTAATCCTCATTATGTCGAAATGTTGTGTGCATGGAAGGCACATTAGAGCTGAAGTAATATGAAGAAAACTATAATATCTCAAAAACCAAGTTTTGACTATTGACCCTTCAGCATATGTTGTGTTTTTTATCTTCATCTTAATCCACCCAAAGTACCTAACATACAGTATTTCTATGAGTATTTTAATTTAACTCTAGATTTATAATTAGATGAATGACCAACTTTTAATATTCATATTTACCTTTCAAAGGGATACATCCATCAATATTGTACTGGACTGCCTAGGTGTGCTTGTTTTGCTAAACGTATAGGCAAGTGCTCCATGACATTGAAGAATCTTGGAGGAAAAACTTTCTCCAATTTACAAAGTATGATGCTTATATTACATTTCATTTCCTGTAACTTATCGACCCTTAGCACTGTTGAGCAAGACTTATGAAGTATTCACTTAACTCAACAAGTGGTTCTAATACGTCATCTGGTAGGGCACGAAATGTTGTAGGCATAACCGTCTGCAAAAACACATGTCAATCATGACTTTTCATGTTTTAAAACTTTGAAGACTTCATATTTATGTAATTCTCAATGTTAGAGCAATAAGTATCACACATTGTCAGTGGTTGCACCCACTCTCACACCCCGTTTCTTTTATCCAAAGAAAGGGTGAATAAAGCCTTGGGCCTTAGTATTCTTTCATTAGCACCCTATTTTACATTGAGCTCACTTCGATCACACATCTCTACCATATATAACATTGCCTTAACATCATCTTTTGTTTTTCTAGGCACAGCCATGATAGTGTTAATGATTTTATCACAAAAATCCCTCTCTATGTACATTACGTCCATGTTGTGATACAGTAACTGGTCTCTCCAATAAGGTAACTCCTAGAAGATGCTTTGCTTGGCCCAGTTATGCAGATTTTCCTTAAACTCGAGATTACAAAATCTGCTTGAATGATTACTTTTGGAAGACTCTGAAGCTCATGGTATAGTTCCTCCCCATTTTTTCCTTAACATCCATCTACACACAAATCAAGTCTCACATTGCGAGGTTCAGTAGTAAAATCTGAATGTGTGCGATCAAAATGTTTCCATACTTCCCCATCTGAAGGATGGCAAAGAACACCATCCTCACGCCTATTGTTATAATGCCACCTTATGTGTTCAGCTGTATTTCTTAAGTCATAGGGACATTGTAACCTAAGTGTCAAAGGAAATTAGAATATTTTCACATATGGTTTTAGCTTCTTCCTATTATTGCCTGACTTCTTTGGCTTCCATCTTGGTAAATCACAAAACTTACATTTTTTTTAAGTGTTGAATCCTGCTTAAAGCAAAGCATACAACCACTGTGCAACAATCAATCGTTTGCACATCTAGGCCAAACTTCGAACCTTCTTTTTCAACTCTGAGTAATTTTTGGGCACACTATTGTCTGTTGCACAACTCTTTTGATTAACTGCATCACCTCATTAAAACAATTTTGAGGTATACTGTAGTCAGATTTGAAACTCATCAATCTGACAACATTTGATAGTTCAATTTGGCTACTACACCCATCCCATAAAGGTCTCTAAGTTGCTTCAAGCAAATCATAGAATGCCTAGGCTTCTGCATTTGGTTGTTCACTTAAATTAACTTCATTAGTGACTATGACGTCATTTACCATTGCCCCAACGTAATCCACAATTGGTTGAGTGTCATCAAAGTGCATAGGACTTGGACCCATGTGCTCATACAAGTTTTGTTCGTTGCTATTTCCAAAATTACCATATTCAGTAGGTGTCTGTCTCCCCTATGAGATGTCCAATACCGATAACCTTTAACAAAACCAATTTGGTACAAGTGTAATTTCACATCATTAGGTTATGTATGAGCTCTGTTTTAGCATTTGGCACAATGACATCTAAAATGCCCATTATTTATGAACTCTATTTGACTTCTTGCAAATTGATCAAATAATTCACCTCCTTCAAAATTTTTTATCTATACCCTTTTCTACCAGGCAAAAATCTTTTGTGCATCCACCTATGATAGGATGGTCCATCCGTATTGTCCATTGTTCACCATAAAAAATGTAATTATAAGTAAATGGGTTATTTGTAGCCATGGACATAATTATTACATTGTACTTCATATATAGCCAAATCAATGATTTAATTATTATTATACTATTCCGTCATATACTTTATTCAATATACGATGGACGAAAATAACATATTATGACAATTAAGTTAGGATTTAAACATGTTTGAATGTCTGAAATTGCAGTTCAAACTTGTGACGCTCACACCAATAATAACCGCATTGACAGCAACAATAATGTTTTTTTTTTCCTTTCGCAATGTGTTTTCTCTTGTGACCCATCTCTTCATATTGATCATCCACAAAAATTACAACTTGAAATATGAATATTGTATATATTTTCATTGTCCAAATCATACATAACAACGTAAGACATTTTGACATTTAAGGAATAACAATCTATTAATTTGGTAATGCTTCACTACTAATCCGAACCATGATAACATCCGAATTATTATTTAACAAATTCATTGTCGTTCATACTTTCATTATTAAAATTAAATTCTACATAATTAAAATTCAGTTATTATACAACATACATTAACAAATATATTCTTAAACATTTATAATACTTAGCAATTACTATTGATACTTAACAATTACTTAATAAATTACATTAAAACAATCAAATTCACAAACCAAAATCAACAAATAACATGTTAACTAATTAATTAACTACAATTTATCAAACCACTAACATCCCAAACACTTCACATTTTTTACAACCATCAATTATGTGTATCTTCTTCAACATAATTTTCACAAATTATTCAACATATGCGCTTAATTATTACCTAATATCACATTACTGTCAAATTATATCTCAAATTTTACCAATCTTTTACTAAATCTACTACATATATGGTTAGAATTACTTACTTGAAAATATCAAATAAAGTGGGCCACAAATGATCGTGGAAGTTGTGGGCAGGTGGCAGCGGAGAGCGGGTGGCGGCGGTGGCGGACATTGTTAGAAGCAGCAGACAGACACAGCGGCGACGAACGATGGCTCTCTTTCTCTCTCTCTCTCTCTAAGTCGTGGCTCTCGCTCGAAGAAGAGACAAAGGAAAGTGAATGAAGAAAGATCCGTTCGGGGGCTAAAAAAAGGGCTTCACGGACCCACCTGTCGGAACGACCGTCGGATCACTTTTGCAACGAATGTTCCAACGAAAACGTCCGTCGAAGCTCCCTTTTCTTTCAAAACAATTTTCAGAAAATTTGAAATATTCGCGAACGTTGAATGGTCAACATGCACAGCTTGTCCGATGAAATGTTGAAAATCAATCGGAAATTCTGTTGCCCATATTAGGGTGCACTGGGGTTCCATGGGCAATTCGTCGTACTGTCCGTTGGACTGAAATCAGTTGGAGAATTCTGTCCAAAAAAACCGAATTTTTAGTAGTGCCAGGTAGTTTACTTATTTAAGTATATATGAGTTATTACCAAAGAGTTGGATTCAAATCCCTTCTACATCGACCTTTGCATCTTATTCACACGATCGATAATACAATAAGTGATAAAAAGAGCCTCTATAGGCCAATCAAAGAACTCAAAATTAATCGGAAAGCAAAGTCTAATGAAATAATTTTGTAAATCTGCTTATTGCTTGGGGAAAAGAGATAGCTGGGGGAACCGAACTTGAAATAACTCATTCAAGAACATGAGACAATTGGCATAAAGACCTACTTAAAAAAGGGGTGTATATGAACATTCCCCCTTCCCCGCACCTATCCCTTGACAATAACATCACCGTGCCTCAGAACCATCATGTAAGTAGGTAAAGAAATATCAACATAGAACATGATGATAGACATCCAATTGCAAGTTAGGCTTAGATGGTAGATGATGAAATTAAGTGGATCAATGTTGTGTTGATGAGATGATACTTTGAAATGACTGTTAAATAGTTCTTCAATACAAAAAAAATATTTACATTAAAATGTGTTGCAACTCTGGCGAAATGAAAGATCAAAGGGTTAAGAAAATAGCTCAAGAAAGAAATGTTAATCAACATAACTAAAATAACTCAAACAGTGCCAAGGGCAAATAGGCACCTCATGGTGGGAGAAAACTGTCACTTACATGCTAGCAAATGTCCACCGCGCGCTGTACAAATGGTAGCAAATTGTCCATTGAACGCCGCGCTTAATAGGAGCCATAAATGCCCATTTTATATGATGCAGGAATGTAACACTCACAATCAAGGACAAGAAAATCAAGAGTTGGGTCATAATTTACCAAATCAAGGCTCATAAGAAGGATGATAATTGTGTATAAATTTATTTAATTTATGCTCTTAAAATATCCACATAAAATCCCTTATTCAAATGCCCAAGCAAATAGTCGAAAAACTGCAGCAAATTAGAGTAGGTCAAAAGTCACTCCCTGCCACGAGTCGTGGGCATCTCCACTATCAGTCCGTGGAGGATGCTAGAAGTAAACTCTGGCTATATCATGTTCCCCACTAAGGTGTTGATTATTCCTCGATAATAAGCTGATTGCTTATAATGGCATCATGAATCTAATGGATTGATTACTTCAAAGCCCAATCACAGGCCACCAACTGCATCATGTTGCAAGCTCATGTGTCATAGACCAAAATCCCATGTACTTGAACCAATTCAACAATATCCCATCTAATGGATTTTGGGCTAATAAATTAATTTTTGGGCAACCTCCTAACAATCTGCATCTATTGTAGCACTCTCTCTCTTGTTTGGTTGCCAAGCTTTGAAGAGTATACCTTCAACTAGACCTATCAATTCGAGCGAGCGGGTCAAATACTGGTCTGGAGTATACGGGTTCGAGTAAAATACGGGTCGGGTGTATTTCGGGTTCGGGTAAAATACGGGCGAGTGTATTTTGGTTTTATGGGTTTCGGATCATCACAACGGGTTTAAAGCGCCTTTTTAATGAATTATTTTTTTTTGTCAAAATCAAAAATTCAGCATATTTATTATTGTCTGCATTTAATGAACAAGCATTGTAATTGTAATTTTTTCAATGAATATCAAAAATATCCAAACTTTTCAACATGATATATGAAATTCATGTGCAGGTGGACAATGAGTCACGTTTGGATAGGTTGACCCGTATATTAAAATATTAATAATTGGTCGGGTTATTCATGGGTCGGCCCATCTAAAGCATTTTAACGAGTCGGAGCGATACGACCCTTTAATAGGTTGTTTAATAATTAGATGTTTCGTTAATTAACCTAGCATTACCTAATCAGACATGCTTTACTATTGTGTTGATCCTAACACGAATATAAGTTGGTCTATTGCCCAACATTGCATTAGATCTGAGACCAATTAGAAGGAATCCAAACGAAAGAATATTATATACGCGCAAGATATTATAATTATCTATTAATTATAAAATCAAAATTTTAGATTATTATAGAATAATCTTAGTTAAAATGCGATGAGACGTATTCATTTTACGAAGAATATAATGGTATGACTCGCACATTTTCAATACTTATCTAATTTCAATTTATTTTTCTTAATATTAGAGTTGTTTCATGGCCATTTTCAAAAATTGTACCATTTATAAGTTGTATATAACGTTGTTTTATGGGAAAAAACGGAAACCATTGTCTAATTTGCGAAGGGATGTAGTAATTGTATAACATCTTTCTAAATGATTTGTTATAAACTTATAATGAAAAACTATTATTGTTAGGAGGAAAAATTAAAGAAAATAAAAAGTACGTATATAATATTTGGGTCGACCGATCGGGGTTCGGGTCGGGTTTGACCAAAAAATTTACGATTTTTTCGGGGTTGGTTTATTTCGGGTTCGGATCCAGAGAATCATATTCAGACCCCAAAACTTTCGGGCAGGTTCGGGTCGGGCCAATTTTTGTCAGGTCTACCTTCAATAGTTCAATGACACATTCTCATGCTATTATGAAACGAGAGCCTATTGAGTCAGAGGTAAACTTAAAATCTGTTTAACACATATCAACAAGCTAGCCATAATAAGCCAATTCTGGTTGCCTTTGTAGCTCATGTTGATGATGCCTCTTTGATTGTGAACTTTTCTAGTTCTTCTTCAATTCTTTTGTTGATAAGATTCAACTTGGATGTCAAAGGGGATGAACCTCAAGCTGTCATTCCCAACTAATGGCTTCCATGAAATTTTAATACCCTCTAGATGGCACAAACTAATGTTGCATTTCTCAATCAACTCAAGTTGATAATACACTTTAAACTTTATTCAGGAATTAGAAATATTACTGTTGATCCAATTAATCAAAATTTCAGAACTGCAGAATATAAGCAAGTTAATCTTTAGGAGAAAGAAGGGAATGATAACCTCATGAATTGTTCCAACTCATCTGACAAACATATAAGGGAGTTATAAGAGACATCAGTCAAAGTTAACAAAAAGTCGAATGCATTATTCATCACAAGGAAATGAATTATTCTCATGGCTGTTAAAACTTCATGTTTGATAGGGATTTTTATAGGGGACACGTCTAATGGCAAAGATTTTATACTTTTCCCCATCATTGTCATCACAATGTCATGTAAGTAAGTGAAATTGTAAAGCTCAGGTATAACATCCCTAATTTTATCAAGTAGAAAGTGATCAATATAACGATCACAATTACTAAATACTCACACTATTAAAAAATATAAGCAAATGACAAAAGGGGCCAAAAATGAACAAATACAGATAAACCATAAGAGGGAGGAAGGGGTTGCTTATGCTATGAAACAAGGCGTGTGAGAAATCTTTGACTCCATTGTCTCCTCGACAGTGCAGGTACCCTGAGAAAACTATCTTCAAGAAGGATAGTGGAGAAACAGAATGTGGTTCTCTCATTCTAATGGCCATATCACCTCGATCATGCAATTAAAGGGAAGCAAAAGCACTCCGAAGCAAGTGAGTTCCAAGCCATCAGAGCGAAAGTTGAGTTTGTGTGTGAGCAACGCATCAAGCTTCAAAACATACATTTCACTAGCGTATGACCACATGGCCTCCCGTAGGAAGACATTAGATTCTTATCAAACAGAGGTACATGTCTTATTGAGCTCAGTCCAAAAAGCAACTTTTCCTAAAATCCGAAGTCTACCACTATATGCAATATACCTTACCACCACCAACAATGCAAGTCGAAAACAATTGCGCTAGACAGCCTTCAAGGGCAATAGAGGCCCATGTAAGGGAATATCAACATGATCCTGAGTAAGGATGATAAGGGATCAGATTTGGATCGTATGTTGGAACATTTGAATTTGAATTCGATCGGGCATATCAGAGTGAACCTCTGAATCCGATCCTAGATGAATCAGATCGGAGTCGGATTTAATCCAATCCGAATGGATTTCGTTTCCCCGCAAGAATTTTGTATTGTGTTTTTCCATTCAAACTTAGTTTGTCCACAGAATGATATGATAACATACATCTTCCTATCATGCCAACGAATTATTTGAACCTTTAAAATTAAGCTAGGAGAGACTGACAATGAGAATGATGATTCCAATGTACAATTATAGGGAGTCGAGTAGCTCCCTGCTACCCAACGACGAAGTTAGACTGAGAGGGAAGGGGGAAGGAGAGGCCAAGTGACTAATGAGAGTTGATATTAGGGACTTACAATTACGTTTGAAGGATAAATTTTAGATTTGCAAAATAAAAAATTAGGGGTTGGGCTTGGAGGTCGAACTTGAAGGGTTGACTTTGGATTGTAAAGTTTTACATTTGAATTTTAATTATTGAATAAAAATAGTCGGATCGGATGTCACCTTCCCTCCGGATCTGACTCGGACTCGAATGATTTTTGGCAGACTCGGATTCGAATCGGATTTTTTTACCTTTGATCGGATCATATGTGCCTCGAACTCGGATGTAATTGACATCCTAATCCTGAAGCAAATTTAAGCTTTTTTAATATGCATTCTCTATTGATGGTATGTAATAAGTTTCTATGACTGTGACGCTAGTTCTGTATACATACTTGTTGGTTTCCTATATCAAATTTTGTGTCAAAGCCCTACCCCGTTTTTAATATGCATTCTACGTTGATGGTAGCTCTAATAAGTTTCTGTCACTGTGATGCTAGTTGTGTATTCACACTTGTTTGTTTTCTATATCAAAATTTCTATGTGAAAGTCCCCCCGGAGTGGGATGTTTGATTTATATAGTTTACTTATGCATTTTTTCCCCATAAGCGATGGAGGATTTATATCTTCTTTTCATGCGTCTGTTACTATGAGAGAAAAATCTTTTGTTCTAATCTATGGTTCTAAAAACCTACCTTGGATTGGGTTACTGGTGTAAGAATTACTTTGATGATGTGCTAGAAGAATGACTCGTGACTCCAAGTGAGAATGGTGACCGCTATCTCTAATGATCTTGAACTTGTCGTGAATTCTAGTGGTTAGAGTGAGCATAGTTGACCTGTAGTCATTCACCAAATGATGATATTTTTTTCTTTTATCTTCAGCGGATATTCATGAATAGTTTACTGTTATTTGCTTTCCCCCTCCCCCAAACCCTGTAAGATAGCACATTTACAGGTTCTGTTTAGTTTCAAGGAAATGAAAGAATTGTTTGAGATGAAATTAATGCAAACAATATACCACACATATGCAATGACTATGTATATAAGATTATCTATACCATATGAATTATAAGCCAACATGTAAAATACTCTAGTGGCCATTTATAAACCACCCAAAATAGAAAAAGAAAAAAAGGTGTTTCTACACAATGTTTTATGTTGATGAGGCGATGAGAGAGTGGGCTTACGTGCAGGTAGGTGACTTGGTCCGGTCCTCCTTTAGCCTTTTTCTCTTGTAAAAAGGTAGTCCCCGGGAGCCTAGGAGCGGATCCCAAGGGACGTCCCTTTGATGGTCAAATCAATTTTCTGAAGTGGGAGGATAAAATGTTTTTAGATTAGGGAAATGCAAGAGCAAAGATGAGATCTTTTGGCTTGTTGAGATGTAGCTTAGGCAGTTGATAATGTTAGAGCCTAGAATTATGTGTGTGTTAATACCTTTTTGTATAGAGTAGGTGAGTATTTATAGGGGACTATCGTAATGGTAAGATGGTAATTCTAGGAGATTTGTGTGTTATTGGTCCAAGTATGGATTAGGCTTCGTTCTTCATTTTGGCTGGCATAAGGCCCCCTTTCCCTACACATCATGGCACAAGGATGCATCTCGTGCTAATGTAGTAAAGGTGAGGTGAAAACCAAGTTTTCCCTAAATCATTTAACCCCTTACATTTTGTTTATATAACTTTGAGAAGGTGTTACACGTAGAATATGGAGAAATCATCCTTCTTGGCCTTAACCAACTCAGTTTAACTTACTACTTTATATGCTTTTCGATGTGGATGGCACATGAGTCAATGTCATTTATTACTCCTCTGGTGAGTCAGTTTCTCCTGGTTGTTTAATGCCAGTCCTCATTCCCGAAGAGCTTACCCCAAGTATGTATTGAGTAAGGGCGGAGAGATGAAGCCATATTTTACCCCTTCTTCTTTAGAAAAAAACTAGTTGCTAAATCATGGTGTGTGTTTTTTTCTTTTCTATGCTTCCTCAATACTGAGGAGATAGTTGTTCAAGTGTAGGAAGATTTCAACCTCTGGAAGCTAGACGACAGTGTACCACCTCCTCCTCCGAGGCAGTTACCTGTCAACTGACAAGTTGTTTACCCATCCTCACCAGGGAGGACACGGAGAAGATTGGATACAGGGATTCCTAAGATCGTTCAGGCAGCCTTCTATGCTATGGTGGTAACGATGCACTAGAATTGGGTTTCATCCAAGACCTGTAGCCGAGGTGCTTACGTCATCCATGGAAGACCTCAAATGGTCCTCGTTTTAGGCCTGTTTCGACATTCACAATGGGGAGACATTGGTGCGTCAACCCCCCTCAGCACTTAACTACTACCCCCACAACTACGCTTGATGAGAGAGTCAGATCAAGTGATAACACTTGATACCCTCGCCATGTTTAGTAATGGCGGCAACCGAGGCTCCTTGCATGGGCAGCCCAAACCATGCTTGTCACCTCTTTCCCAGGCTCTTTGTTATTTTTCTTTTTACTTTGTTTTTGCCAATATGTATCCCATATGAATATAGTAAAAAGAAGTTTATCGAGATTAGTGTTTCTGTTATATTTTTCTACTTTGTTTCAATGGTGGTGTACTATGATTTCTAGGACATTTCTTTCAGTCTTCAAACAATGTAAGTGTTAAACTATTCATACCCTAGCCCTTTAGGGCTAAAGGTGAAGTGGACGGCCTCTAGCCTATACTCGGTGGACCTTTGCTCCTTGGGGGGCTAAATGTGCCCTGGACAGCTTATGCGTTGCTCTCATTAGAACTTAGCCCCTTGAGGCTAAGGGCGAAGCAAATGGCTTATGCCTCGTGCTCAATAGACCTTAGCACCTTGGGCACTAAAGGTGAAGTGAACAACATGTGTACTATAATATGTTGACCTCACCCCCTTTGAGGTTAAAGGTGCAACGAACGACTTATGCGTTACACTCATTGGACCTTAACTCCTTGGTTTTGAAGACAAAGCACATGGCTTGTGAAATATGCGCGGAGCTTAACCCCTTGGGGGCTAAACAAGCAGCGGATGGCTTAAGGGTTGTGCTTGTCAGACATTAGCTCCTTAAGGAGCTAGAAGGGCAAGAATGACCTATGCTGCGGACCTTAGCCTATTTGGGGCTAAAGGTGCAGCGGACAACTTAAGGGATGTGCTCATTGGACCTTAGCTCCTTAGGGGCCTAAAGATATAGCTGAAAACTATAGGTCGTGCTCAACGGACCTAAGCCCCTTTGGGGTTAAAAGCAAAATGGATGGCTATATGTCGTGATAAATAGACCTTAGCCCATTGGGGGATAAAGGTGCATTGGTCGGCCTAAGGATCGCGATTATTAGACCTTAACCGCTTAGAGACTAAAGGTGTAGCAAATGACTTCTGGGTCGTACTCATTAAACCTTAGCCCCTTGGGGCCAAGGGTGTAGTAGAGGATCATGCTCATCAAACCTTAGCCCCTTGGGGGCTAAATGTGTAGCGGACTTTAGGGTTTTCTGCGGTGGTCACCCCTATGTTGCCAAGTTTCATCCGTCTGATTAGCTTTCCACCATGGGAAATGAGCTAGTTCACTTTGTCCCACCTCCTTCTATATAAAGGCAGTTTGAGGAGAATCATTTGCTTCATACTATTCTCATTTTAGAGATAGAAAGAGGTGGACAACAGCTTTGCTTCCCTTCGTTTAAAGCTTTCAACTCTAATTTGACCACTCAAAGTCCTCTTCAACCTCTTCATTTGATCTTCAAACTCTCTGAGAGTTTAACCCCTAAGTGGGCCTTCTTGGGGGAAATCTCTTGGCCTTATACAGGAGGGGAGTCACCCTGTATTTTTCCTAACCTCTCTACTAAGATTGATGGTCGAATTGTATTATTGTTTCCTTGTAAGAATGAGTGTAGGAAACCTAAAACCATTCCTGATGCCCTCCCTAACTATGAGGCTCCTAGTGACTTGTGGTCTAGCCAAGGGCAACCTTATACTCCACTTATATTAAGCATTAAGGAGGAAGATATTTGTCCATGGGAAATCTCCGCATGTGTCAACTATATGCATGACTTTCAAGAACACGGTCTGGTTAGGACTAAGCAAACCATGCGTCTAAAGACTGTTCCTAAGCTCATAGCTGAGCGGTTATTTGATGGTAATTCGGGTTCCCCTTCCCATCCTTCTAAGAGAAACGGGGGTGTGCACTCTTCAGGCTATGATTCCACTACGTTGAGCTCCAATGAGATGAGCTCTAGTGAGAGTCAAACCAAGGAAGCTGTGGCAGTAAGCCCATAGTATGGGCGGATCTACTTGTGTGGGAGGGGTGTCATGGACACCCTCTCTCCTAAAAAAAATTCTAATCAACTATTTTAAATGGAATTAAATTTGTATATGTGGACACCTCTCAAAGAGGTCCAAAAACCTAAAGACAAAAACCTAAAGACAAATTTTTTATGGAAAGCTCACTGTACTCAAGTCTCAAGCAGAGGAATGCTAAAGATAAGCTAAGTACACGAAGCACTCAACTTAAGCTCAATAAAACTCGAAACTGAAATGGAGTAAAGGATAGAACTAAACTTAATACTTGGATACAAAAACACCACCAAGCTTAAGGTTAGGGCCCTTGAACTATGATTAAGATACAGAAACACCACTTAATCAATTTTAAGACTTGACATGAACACCACTCTATTGGCCTAATTAGAGATAAGCAAGCTAAGTATTTTGGTTTTCAAAGGACCAATGTTCTCTTTTCTCTCATTGAAAGTATGCAATCTAGTTACAAAATGAACTTCCCCAACCCTTATACTCAAGCAAGCAAGTTGGTCAAGGTTGGGTGATAAGTGCTCTATGTATACACCTTTTTAGGGCTATTTTACCTCGTTTTTAGGAGACTTGTGTGCTTAATGATGTTATTTACTCTCCTATTCTTGATTTATGCTTAGGTGTAGTTGTTTTATATGTTTTGCAGGATTTTTAGTCGTTTTACCCAGCATTGGCCCTTCAATGGTTGTGTTTTGACCTCACAAACAAATTTTCAGATCCAGCACAGACCACGGTCAGCCCGTGGTTGATCCCATGGACAGTGGTGTGTCTGTAACTGTTGCCTCTTCGTTTTCCCTCAGCTGTGTGGCTGTGATTAATCAAAGTTCTCTATAAATAACGACATTCTGCAGCGTTCCAGCATATACCCACCACACTCGACTCATTGGCAATAGCAAGTAGAGTAGTTTAGTTATATTAGTTTGTTTTCTCCGTAATTTTGTTCTTAGTTTAGTTTTGAGTGAGTTTTGAGTGAGAGAGTTTTGATTCTAAGGCGGTTCCAAGCCCTTGGTGAAGGCCATCTCAGTCAAGTCCTTTTCGCTTAAGATTTCGCTGATGTTTTTGGTTAGTTTATCTTTAATCATATCTAAGTAGTTTTCTTAGTCTAGGAATTTAGTAGTTTTTGGAATTGTTATTAGATCATGTTTTAATCTATACAATTGTGCTTATTTTCATGCTTGGCTTGATTTCATTCTATCAAGTGTTATTCATGTTGTGAGTTGATTTTTGGCCAAAATTTACTTGCGTATTTGCAACAATCGAGTGAAAATTCAAAAGACGACATTTGCTTGTTGGACAGTTTGATTAGACATAGCATAACTTCATCTCGAAAGAGAGATTTATATGTTAGGAGGGATAGTAAGTAATCGAAAATATTGAACTTGGATTAAGTCAAATCAGTTTGAAAGAATGAAGCTTGCTTAGTTTAGGCAAATTTGATTGATTTCGAAAGAATAAATCAAGTTTCTTGACAAGATTACAATTCCTCATAATTAACCAGCTAGAGAATAGCACGTCTTTATTCATTTTGATCTAATTCTCTTCCATAACTGCGAAAATTCCCAGACGTTTTTCTCTTCTTGATTTACACAAGTTTATTTGCAGTAGTTAATTCAATCCACTTAAAATTGAGTTTTGGTTAGCATATTCTGACAAGACTAAGCTCGATAGATTACTTTACTCCCTGATGGACGATATCTTCATCTATGCTACGAATACCCATGCACTTGCAGTAGTGTTGATCAGTGGGAGTGAGGTTTCTTCAAGATTAAAATCCTCCTAATCCTGCTTAGCTCACAGTTTAAGGACAACCTATGATACATCAAAGTAAAACCTAGCTTAATCCTTGCTAATTACAACCATTGCATCAAATTAACCTTTGGGATTAAATCTAAACTCTTCACTAATCAAGCAATTAAACAAAAAGGTAGCTGGTCATGTGTGAGAGAAGAGAGAAAAGTGGCTCATCGGTTCTTCATTTGGTTGTCCCATGATTGTGTCCGTGACTCCTTTAACCACCTAATCATGCCATCGGGACAAGATTGGATGGATGGAATGACATCAACCACCAAATGCACCGATTAGGTGCAACCGAGTGGAATGCAGGAAATTGCAGGCTATTTTTTGACGACACATATCCCACGTAGAAAGTAGGCATGATCTGGATTTTCTTACATGGATGTAAACCTTAGGATGTGTCCTAACTCCTCCAAGTGGAAATACAGAATCATGACTTCATTTGGTGGTCCAAAACCTTAGAAAACTCAGACTAGTCAGAACTGGGTTCCAACCAGCATGGTTTCAAAAAATGACATGGTTCTCAAACTTGCACTTGACTTGACTTGAATTTCTCAATTGGACCAGGTAGACAACATCTTGGTGAACCAAGATATGCAAAAAATTCGAACTTAACCTCATGCAGGCCTAAGTAATCAGAAACACAAAACCGGGCTTAAAATATGCTTTGTACCCGTTTGTGTCCGTATGATTTTCTTGCAAAATGTGAGTGACTCTTTGGACTTTGGAAGCTGAATTGAGACTTACTAGACTTGTTTGAGCATCCTCATAGTCTTGGGTGGGTAGAACTCCATCAACTTTAGACATATCCATCCCACATCTTGACATATTTAATTTCTTTAAATGTCAAAAGTACATCTATAAAGTTGGAATTTGATAGAAAAATTAAATTAAATTAAATGCACACAAGCCCAAATTTCTCTCTCCCCCCCTCTATTATCTGGATTTTATACTTTTAATTTAATCTAATTCTAATATCTTCAATTTTCTTTTACTGTTATTATTTATTTTTTCGGTTGTTTAGTTGCAATGTGTTCTTAGTGTAGACTTTTTTTTAACTTGGCCTTAATGAGTGATTTGAGCTTGATGGTATTTTTTTCCCTTTTGGTGTGATTAACTATTGCAAATTGCTTATTTTTAGTTGTATTTCATATTTGGCATATTCACTTCATATCTCAATCTTTTTTAGTTTTATTGCTTGGTGTTGATGATTTGTCCTCCGTAACCAACGGTTCTACTAAATGATAAATAATCGTAATGTCATATGAATCCGGCACAATTTATGCATCAAACTCAAAATATGAAAAACTACAAAGAAAAATGTAGTAACAGATGTGTTTAGTTTTTTTTTTTTTGTAAAAAAGTGGGGCATATTATTATTGTTTGTCTACTTTCGCTAGTGTATACATACGAGATGGAACATTTGGGGAAAAAAATAGATAGAACGTTCGTACAAAATAGACTACCATAGTGTGTCTCATATAATTTATTTGTTTATTGGCATTGTACATTAGTGACGACGTTAATAAATGCACATACCTGTTTTAAACATCTAGATCTGCCACTGGGCCAACTTGCCTTTCTTAGGAGCTCCCGTTTGGTCCGATCTAAATGATGGTCTGGGCTCTCTTTTTCCGAACCCAATGGTGGTGGAGTAGCGCAAAAAATCTAACCTTGAAATAAAGTACCTCTTTCCCCCTAGATACTCCTTCGTCATCCCCAAGACAGATGTTGTGAATTTTCCGCAAGCGTACGGTTTCGTTGTACGTTTACGAGTATCGTCCTCAGGGATGAAGGAAATTTGATTATTATCAATTTTAACCTAATTGAAACTGAAAGTTACAATTGACTGGGCTGAAAATTATCATATTTGATTTAGTGAATTTACAAACTAAAATAATTGAAAAACTGTAAGAGATTTGAGAGTACCAAAAGGTAATTTCGGAAATCGAACTGAAAATGAATTATGCGAGCAACACCTTGCAGTAATTTAACTTTCAATTCTTCTTCAACCTCTGCCTGAATCGAAACAGTGAAGAACGAGCAGAAGTGAATCGAAACAGAGCAACAAAAACAGAACAGCAACAAAAACAGAACAGGGGCTACGGTTGAACAGAGTAAGCTAACACCAAGCTTCAATAGTTCATGAATATGGCAAAATATTGATTCTATCAGCAATCGAAATCAAATGCCAATACAAAAATTTGAACATGAACCCTAACTGCCAGAAAATGAAAAATCCCGAAAACTAAACTTGAAATTAACTAAACTAAACATCAACCATTTAAACTACAACCTAGCATACATCCAAATCGTGGCGTCCCGACCTCCTTTTTGTAGCCGTGGTCGCCTTCTGCTCTCCAAGCCAAGGGTATTCAATTGCACCATTAATCACTCCCTCCCATTCAAGTCCCGGTCTTTTCAGGTTCTAGGTGTAAAAAGGGGAGAGAGAGAGCTAAAGGCTGTGAGGAGGAGATGAAAAGCCAAGCAGGGGGAGGGGGTTACGGGGTAAGCGATTGAAGAAGAAGAAGAAAAACAAGGTTGAGGGGCTCGGGGGTTACGGGACAGAGGGGAAATGAGAGGAGAGAGAAAGAGAAGGGGAGGGGGAATTATGAAGCTAGTCACGTGCCTCATGCGTGACTGAGGTTTTATTTTTATTTTTTTTTTTTGTTTTTGTTATTGTTTGGTTCAGGTTTGAATCCAGTTGGCCAAATTTCTCCTTGTTCAGCGTTCCTTCGCCTTTTTCAAGTATTTTTCTCGAATTATTCAATACCTGTAAAATAAATTAAAATCAAATAAAAATCTAAAAATAATAATTATTTCGAGCATAAATCAGGTATAAAGGTATTATAAAAACCACACATTTTTGGCGTCAACAACAGATGCCACTACAAAGAAGCCTCCCCCAGGCAGGCTGTATTGCCGTGTATCGAGCAACGTTGAGCTACAAGCTTCACTTCTCTTTGCACACGGTGATTTGCAAAATATGTCGGGAGTACAAGCCAGCCATCACCTAGATTGCGCTGATGTCCTTACATAACATCTATTTCTTTATTGCTACCTGCGAAATGAGGGATCCGACATGCACAACTCGTGCCTTCACCCAGGTCAACATTAAAAAGCTCCGATAAGTAGTTGCTCTATTATTGTACTATTTTGGCATGTGTTAGGTCTTTAAAATAAGGCAGTCTACTGTAGCCATGTGAATGTAACTGTAGCCATGTGCAAAAGCAGTGTGTATTGCAGCCGTTAGGGAATCCTTTGTATCCCAAACCCCTCTATAAAAGGAGAGGTTGAGTGCTGAGAAGGACACGGTCATTTAAGCATTCTTGAGCAAAAAAGAAGTCGAGATTGTCCATTTCTCTATATGCAAGCATCTCCGACGATCTTAGTTGTTTAAATTCCTCTTCAAATCTTTCCATTGTAATATTTCTACTTTTAATCTTTCAATAAAAAGATGTTTCCCGGTAGGGAACGTTATTCAATCAAACCTTATGTCTTAAATATTATAATTTCTTGATTAAAGCTCCACTATCCTTCAAAAAATAAAAAACATGATTAGTAACTATGGTTCGAAGTAGGAAATGAACGGGTCTATAGTGTGTCTAATTTAAGGAAGGTGTGGTTGAGATTAGCAATCTCAGTAAACTGGAAGCTAGAGGAACGCCAGGGTCCAATGCCGACTAAGTTCAAGTAGTGGTCGAAACTTTCTAATTTAGCTTTAATTATTTTGCTAAGCACGATGGGCCTTTAATCATAAAAAATATAATATTTATGATATAAGTCGTAAATTGTGATAACTGGTATTATTAAAGTTATTATAAATGCAAACATTAATATAAGCTTAGTTTTGCCAAAAAGCCCAGAACTTTGAATATTTGCATTATGAACCCTAGTTAGGCCGAAAGTAAAAGTTTCATAAAGTTCACGGGCACAAAAATAAATATTTGTCACCCAGAAATTAGTTAACCCAATGTTTTGTGCACCAAAAAACATTTACGCTAAACTAAGTAGTCCCATAAATATTTTATAAAAACATGCGATCAGCAAATTATTTCACCAAATCTCAAGGGACCAAAAAACAATTTATTCGTACTTTGCCTAGGTTAGCCCCTATGTCTCGACTACTGATCATGAATCCCGGAAATTTGCTAGACCTAACCTCGAAAACACACTTCTCAGGGTTAAGCTTCATTTCATAGTTACAAAGGACTACAAACGTTTCACGTAGGTCAACTATGTGCTCAACATCCTCATTACTTTTGAAACTCATGTCATCCATATAGACTTACATGTTCTTTCTGATGAGGTGTTTACACACCTTATTTACCATTGCCCCTGCGTTCTTTAGTCCGAACCGCATAGCCTTGTAACAGTATAAACCCTTGTCCGCGATCAGAGCGATCTTCTCCTAGTCGTCTGGTTGCAAGGGAATCCAATTGTAGCTAAAAATAGGCATCCCTAAAGCTAAACATTACATGGCCAGCCGTAGAATCCACCAGATTATCAATCTTCGAAAGGGGGAAACTGTCTTTTGCGTTGGCTTTGTTCAAATATGGAAGTCTACACACATTCGCAATGTCCCGTTAGGTTTCTTCACTAGCACTACGTTTGATATCGACTTAGGGTATTGGCATGCCTGGATGAACCCTACGTCCAATAGCTGCAAGACTCCCTCAGGGGTCAATGAACACCGTTTAGTGCCCATGTATTGTTAGGTTTCTTCACTAACACTACATTTGATATCGACTTAGGGTATTGGCATTCCTGGATGAACCCTGCGTCCAATAGCTTCAAGACTCCCTCAGTGGTCGCTGCACACCGTTTAGTGCCCATGTATCTGTTCTTCTGCAGCACACGTGTGTGAGCCAAGTCTAAATTTAGGTGATGCTCGATGATTGCTGGATCCAAGTCATGCATTTTATCAAGTCTGAAGGCGAAAACATCCTTGAACTCCCTAAAGGGACTAATAAGGAGCTCTCTTTCTTGCGCTGACATTAGGGGTGAGTGAAAAAGCGGGTACTCGGTTCCAAACCTAGAACTGGTTTGGACCCGGTAGGTACTAACCCAGACCTAATTAAACCGATTCTAGGATCTATTCCAAATTTTAGGACCTGGTACCGGGTCCAAAAATTTACACCTGGATTGGGACCTAGTACCCGGTGCCTATCAAAATTTAAAGAATTTTGATGAAAAAAAATATATAAAGTAAACTCTTATTCTTCAAGTGACATATCTTTTGTACCGAGACTTAACTCCCAATTAACATAATTAAACCCTTTGTCTTTTTTGCTTTTAATTTATCCCCTCTTTATGTACTTCAACCGTCATGGATTTCTTCCTTCAAGCTTTAACTCTTCTAGTTATGAGCCTTGTTGCTTGTTACATGTTTCTTTTTATATTATTTTGATGGTTTCTCTCTCTATTTCAATTGAATTAAAATAATTTTTAGGTCCCTCTTTGGTTTTGCAAAATTGATTTGTGGGTTTCTGATTAATATTATCTACAATTCTCTCACTTTATTTTAAATTTCGTGAATCTTCTTTACTGCTCATTGCTTATTTAACTTAGCATTACAATTTGGTTTAAAGGAATTTGGCTTTAAGTATAGGTTTTCGACTTCGTTCAATCCCTCACTCTCTATTTTATTAAGGGGAAAATGAAAACAAAACAATTATTTAGGAACAAGGTACCCGAAATTGGAGCCGGTCGAAAATTCTAGGACCTGGTTCTAAATTTTCGAATCCGGTTCTAACCGGGGCCTATTTCGGTTCCTAAAATTTCAATCGGGCACCCAATCCGACTCACCCCTAGCTAACATGTCCCGTCTAATTTTTACTACCCGTTACGGCATGCATTTCAATCAGGATTGACTTGTTGTCATCGATGGCCTCTAAACGTGGGCTTCTCTAGTCTAGGGCCTCGGCGGTGGCTGGTGGCTCAAGTCGTGGCTTCTTCGCTTTAGGGTTGGGTCCACCTTAGGGCGCCCCTCTACCAGTAGCTTGATACTGACCAGGTAGCATTCCCAAGCCACCTGTTGGTCCCTATTTAGCTTCCTACATTGCTATCATCCAGCTCGTACTGAACCTAAAGTACGTAGGGAGCTAAAACTCCCTTGACTTTGCAAAGGTTTGGCCCTCCAATAATGACATCATAGATCATGGTATGCTGACTACTAAAAAAATCTACCTCTAAGTTCCTCAACCTGACCTTAGAACCTGCCACGTGCTACACATCTGGGTCTTCCACATTGCATGGAGATGGACTCTGCGTATCCTAGGGCTATAGTAGACACTACTTCCGTGGAGCACTACTCTTAGCGGGGCCTCTCATGGAATTGGGTTTTTCCTTTGTTAAGACCCATTCGGCCTTTCCTGAGGAATCTGTTTATTTGTCTGTTGTCTGTTGTCTGTTAATCCGTGGGGGCCGTTTTTTAACTCTTGGCACTCCAAAGTGGCATCGTTGTTTTGCTCATGAATCTCGAACTACTTTGTAGCATTAAGCGACCCGTGTAATGCATCCATGCATTGCTACTTCCTCAACATGAGGTGCCCCTTGATATCCATAAGGTTACTTTGAGGATATCCATTAAACCATTGATCCTGGTTCTCATTCTTCTGCCTTCTTTCAACCCGAGTTTGGTTTCTTTCCTCAACCCTGCCGTTTCCTTAGTTGTTGTCAGTCTCTAGGAAAATCTCGATGGCCCCAATCCTAGTGGCCCCAATGAAGTCTGCGACATTTTTAAGGAGTTACGCAAGTGTAGTCTCCTTTTGCTCGGTTAGCAAGAATTTGAACCTTCCATTCCAAAGTTCGTTAAGGAAGGAGGTGTAGGCCACACCATCTTCTAGAACTGATATGAGGACGGCCTTTTGATGAAACCTTTTCATGAACATAGCCAAAACCCCTGCTTGATCTTGTAGAGGTGTATGTTATTTCTTATTTCATTGCGACTTGCGATAACTAGCTCATAAAGCAGTCACTTAACTCCCAGAAGCAAGTGCGTGGCATGAGTCTGTTGAACCATTTATGGGCAACCCCTTTCAGAGCTGCGGGGAATTCCTTACAGTACGTGGCAATGTCCACATTTTGTACGTACATTTGGGCCTTATACATCCCGTGGTGCTCTTTTGCGTCAACGGCTCCCTTGTATAGTTCACAGCTAGAGGCTTTCATCTTTCATGGCCTTAGGGTGTTCAGGATCTCTTAACAGAAGGAAGTAGCAAACAATGGCGTGCCAAGGCGAGTAGTCGTTCCGAACAACTTAATAGGTGAGGTATATGTCAAATTTTAGTAACTAAGGGACTTCTATAGAGTCCTTCAAGTTTCGACTGGCTTTGCCACGAGCAGCCAGCCAGTTCCACCTCCTCGTCAACTTAAAACTCTATGTGGTCACTATCGCCGATGTTGAAGCCAATCTACTCCTCCCCGGTGTTAGGTCGTTATTCTACCTTTATTGCTATGGTCATACTTTAAAAGGATAAAAAAAAAGAGGATAATTTCAAGAAAGAGAAAGAAGAGCGGATCAGGATGAAGAATAGGTTGTGTTTTTTCGAAAAAGGTGCTTAATTTCTATAATTATTGAGAAGGAAGGGGGTGGAGTGACCGTGAATTGAGAAGAGGGAAAAAAAAAGCAAGGGTAATTTCTAAAATTTCAAAAAAATACTAACAGGTGTTGTGTTAATGTTAATATAACATAAATGTGTCGTTCTTGAACATGCCCTTTGCGAATGAGAAAATGGACTTCTCTCTCCAAATCTACCCTCTGTCATTTGCTACAAATGAACTACATCATCTGGTCCCCTTCTTCTTTGTCTTCCACTTCCAATTCACCCTCCACCTTTAGTTAGCAAGTGTTATTTCAATTCATCCTTCTCTTTCTCATTTCACTGTAATTTTTCACCATACCATTGCCCTCAACTCCTTCCTATCTAATTGATGGATTTCGACCTCCGACGTAGACTTTTAGGCAACTCCCTATCACTCACTCCACTTCTCCTTAAATGTGGACATACTCAGAATCCGCTCAGCTGAGTATAGGTCATCGGATACTTCTTCAACGACAACTTGATATGGGTGTATCCATTTTTTGATTCTAAATAGATATTGAGATTTAATTTTTCTTTTTGTGTATCACATATTTCCCATTCAATCAAATTGATTTTTATATATGTGGTTTCTTTGAATAAGAAATTACATTACTTTATTTGTTGCTTCATTAATAAAATAATAGACACTTAAGTATCGTGAGATATTGCCACCAGGGAAAAGAGTCCAAGAGTTCATGAAATAATAAGGTAATACCCTGAGCCATCCAAAGATGAATAATTTAGCTATATTCTTAATAAGAAGTTCTAAAAGATGTATTTTTTTTATCATTCCATAAACTATTTTTGAGCCCAAAATAAAATACTTTTTGTATTTAACTTTCTTTTTTTTGCTTTCAAAGATTTTGGGTTATATATATGGTGTCAGTGGCAACTTTAATTAAGTTGGGGTAATAATAATAGAACAATTGTAGTTGTTAAAAGATACCCAAACTATCAACATTTGCATAATTTCTTGAAAAATCAATAAATAGATAGTGAAACTCTAAAGTATTCCTATTTCTAGGCTATCAATACATAATTATTAGAACTCACTGTCAAGAAAAGGACTAAATTATTCATCCTATGATATCTCAATGTACTAAGTTATTATTTTCACAAATTTTTTCGAATAATTTATTCAGTAGCCGTACCGCAAGATACCAAAGTGTCAATTACTCTTATTAATGTATTCCAACCTTGTTTTTCTTTCCGATAATCCTTTTACTCCAAATGTATACCTAACTAATAATAAATCAAATCAACTTATATTTCTAATGAATAATTTAATTAATTACATTTCATTTTTTGTATGAATTAATTACAATTCATAGGTTAAGTTACTATAACTTGTTTTACAATTCAAAAGCATGAACTTTGATATCATCTGGCCGAATACATAACCAGTTTATCCAATTATGGCTTTAAAATTGAACTCAATATAAATAGTGACTTGTTTGTCATATCTAATTACACCTGAGAAAGAGTAGTGAAATTATTAGTCTTTGAATCATGATTTTATATAAATTATGTTATTTTTTCAATAAATATAAGAGTAATTAATCTTATTACTTGTTCTGGAAAAGAGTAAGACACTTTAAAATTACAAACAATCTAGCTAAGGGCTACTTTCATTGTTGTTTACTTTTAATTGCTCAAAATTTTAATGGGTTAAAAATTTAAGAACTTTAAAAATCTTTAGTTATATATATAGGGAATATGTTAAAGTTTTAAGGTTTAGGGGATAAAGATTTTATTTATATTTACAATGGATGTCGATAAATGTTGACTATTTTTATAGTATCATATGTCACGCTCACAAAACAATGATAGCTTGTTTGGTTCTATGTAATCGAAGTGGTAATGCAATCAAAATGGTAATGGTGATTCCATTACCATGTTTGGTTACCATTAAGTAATGTAATCAAGATTGCATTGTAATTACATTGACCTCAATCTATGCAATTACAATTACTTGACTTTTCCTAAACAATTTTGATTGCATACCTTTGAATCAAAATCTATCCAACTATAAGCTATTATATTTGGGAACTTTCTCTCTCTTATCTCCATTGTCTCTCCTCTACTTCCCCCTCTCTTATTAGTTTGACACCATTTTTTAAAGGTTTGAAGCTCCACTCACCCCCATCTCTCTCTCTCTCCTGTCCATATTAGATAAAATTTAACCTAGACCATGATCGTATTATTGTAACTGTATTTTTGTACGTTCTAGACATCATGTCTCTCTCTCTCTCTCTCTCTCTCTCTATCTCTCTCACGTCATCATCGTCATCATCATCATCATTTTCTCTCTACTTGGTAAACTTGAACAATATTATATTATTGTAATCTATAAGAAATAGAGTGATGTAAGTCTTATGCGAAACATCGTAATCATGATGATAAGATATTTGATGACATTTATCAACGAAGCTACAAATAATTAAAATAGGCAAAAATAAAATGCGAATTGAATTGCAAGTACTTCACGTCACGTATAAAATTAAGTATTGTTTGTAGATGAATTCATTCCATTACACTTGTAAAAACTTTGTAACCAAACATTGTAATGCAATTATTATCCCATTCCATTACACTAACAATTGCATTACATGGTTGATTCCATTGCATAGTGATTGCATTACTTTCAACCAAACGCTACATGAGTTTCAAACATGTCACATAATATAAAATTCATATGCTGACCATATAAATTAACTAGATGGATTTAGCAGGATTACTATCTTCAAAGATAAAATGAGAGCTCCTACTAATGAGAAACTTTGTTATTGGACTTGGGCCCTAAAATGGGACAGCTTCAGCTAAATCTACCGGCAATCATAGTGCAGTCAATCACAAAATCAACGATGAAGATTTGATCTCAAAATTGGAAAATTGATCATCTTTTCTTCTCCCTTTTTATTCTTTCTCTTGCATACTAGTTATGCAACGTATGCCACCTCTATGTAGTCAATAGCGCTAGTGTTTAACATTTATTAATTATTGATTATTTCTCATGGTTGTGTGTACGATATTTAATTAACTTATAACTAAAATGTACCTATGAAACGTCGGGTTGTTCGACATATATTTCAAGGTTTACAACTTAACATATATAAACTAATATATTTGTGATAAGCAACAAGCATCATTCATACAAATTTTGTCGCCAATTTTTATAAGACCTTAATCACATGTCCCATGAAAAAGACAATATCCATGTATTAACTTGATAGGTTAGTTGAAATTCATTGTATAATATTAAACCATAAACCTTGAATCCTAACCTTAAATCCTATGTTTTATGGTTTTAATGTTACTGGTTAGCCTAAACCCTTTACAATTGAGGCTCTGTTTAGGGATCAACCCTAATGTTCAAGTATCAATAATTGCGGTTTGACATTTGACTTTTGTGGTTTAAGGTTTAACGTTTGGTGTGAAACCCTACAATACAAAAAGAACTAAATCCAAATCCAAATCCAATGCCTCAAAAATCTCGACACTAGGTAGGTTGTATGGGATTTTGAAGTAGCAATCTTACTTGTGAATTGAAAAATTATAGAGTAACTGGTTCCAATTGATCATAAATTTAAAAACTATAGACTATCTATTACTCCACAAGAAGGGTGCAGATAAAGTTTAAAAAGGCATTTTGCGTTACAAGCCAAGCAAAAAAAAAAAATATGTTCAAGCTTGCCTTTTTCAGTATACATATTTCGAACACATAAGGTACAAAATGAACTCTAAACAACCATCAAGGTTATATTTAAGGTCTATGTTAAGCTTTTGTGATTTGGGTTCAAATTAACCCTAAACTTTAAACTATAAATCTAGACCCTAAATCGTTAAACTAGAACCTTAGGCCCCAAACCACAAGAGCTCAACCCTAGACCCTAAACCATGATACAACTTGAACCTTATAGTTCAACTCTAAAACATGATTATTGTTTAAAATTTAGGGTTCAATGTTTTTATTTCAGACTCAGACTCTATACCCCAAGCCCAAGACTACAAAAGACGAATGCTAAACCCTAAATCTTCATGCTGGATGTCTAAGGGTTGAACCCTGAACCATATGCCTTAATTGTCAATCCTAAGACTTAGGATCTAAATGTTGAATCATAAACCATGGGATTTAGGGTTCAGGATTGAAGATTTATAATTTACAAGTACGCGAAATTAGTGTTAATAAACCTTGACTATTTTTATGGTGTCAAGTGTCATAAGTGACGGGCTTCAAAGGAATTTCAAGATCTTAATCATCCAAATCTTGATTAAAAAATAGAACTTGTTAATTTTGTGCTTAGTATTGATATTTTGAAGTCAAACAACCTCATTTATTAGGCTAACATATGAAGTTGTTTTTGTTACGGGACATGTGAATAAGGTCTCATAAAAATTGATGACTTTTTAAGAACCCTTAAATCATTGGACTGATGCATTTCGTATATAGCAATTCATATATGTCAACCGTGAAATATACGACAACCACTCGGATTAATATACATAAATTTTTAAGTTACATTGAATAATCATCACCCACCCTAATGAGCAAGTAATTGATAATTAATATTAAAGTTATTGACTACATAATGGTGGTGCAGCTGTAGCTTACATGTGAGAAATAGGAAGGGAGGGGAGAGGATGACCAATTTTTTAATTTTGAGATTGAATTTGGAAAATCAATATTGTTGGAAACTAAGGACGTACCTTAGTGGTGCAGAAGCGTAGAATCATGTTGCTCGGTGATTGCCCACGAATTTTTGAACTACAACTGATGGGGGATACTAGAGTCACTGTAGTTGTCACGCCCCAAACCCAAACCTTAGTGATGGTGAAGCTACCATGAGACAAGGGGAGAGAGAATTAGGGGTCATGTTTTTGGTTTCTATCACATAACCAAAATCAAGCTCTAAACCCCATAAACAGCAACACGCAACTGAAACTGTCAAGCAGCACGCAACTAAAATTGTAAATAGGTGTTTAATGGATATGATTAATACGTAATTAACCATTTATAACTGCCCAATTAATAGCATAACAATGTGACTGTTACACTCGGTCAACGGCTCAGCCTCGGTCACATAGACCGTAAGTTACACTTTTCTATCCCAACCAATCTCTTCACACCTCATGCTGGGAATAAGGCGTGCGACCAGAAACTAATCAATAGTATTATATTAATTCACCATCTAACTCACATAATACTTTCTAGAAATATGATACCCCAAATCATCCTCAACATCACCAGTGACATACATAGTCCCTTTATGCCATATGATATATTATATGATTATGTACTCAATATAATCGCTCGAGTTGACATGGTGATGATGGATATATTTTTTCTTAAACACTTATAAAATTTCATCTCGGCTTAATTGCTTTCCTAATGTGTTCCCGGTGAACCATATACATCATGGCCCTTAAGAAACACATTAAGCTAGCATCATCAAGCTTTGACTTTATGTCATAGCTTTAAGTGCAAGGGTCATCATCCATAGGGTCATATAATGGCCAAAGATAAGGAAATCAATTGTCACTCCATGTATGGGTCATCTTACAAGCACATACAGTATGAAATGTGTGTCATGTCATAGCTCTCATTCAGTTGGCCACATCACTTTATATTCCATGTGAATGCCCAGTCTAGATTTTAACCCAAAAACCTAACCTGAGCCTTTCGATCATCATATGAATGTTAATCTTGACACTCAAGTTCCGGCTTTTAAGGTGTCAATATAAAACCCTATTTCGTATTCGACTCTCTCGACTGTCATCTTAGACTCACAAAGCCGACTATATTCATTTTGTAACTTATCATTCATTCAACACAAGTGTCATGATAATTCAACGTTACACACACCTAGTGTTAATATTAAAAAGTCTCATCAGGGCGATTGCTTGTGTGACTAGGCCAATCCGAAGCCTAGTGACATTTCAATATGTCTAGCATGCAAAAATAAATCATAAGCATTTTACTCATTCACAAAAGGAGTATGTCTATCACATAACAAGATGCATCCGAGCACTAAACCTTATGAATTCCTAGGCTCAACAAATAAACTTTAAACGCATCACTAGGAATATGTTTAGTCAAGGGAACATCATATATATATATATATATATATATATATATATATATATATATATATATATGTATGTATATATATACACACCTAATGCCAATGCTTTTTGTCTCTATGGTTACAAGATACAATCTGCCGCCATAGCTAATATTGTTGTGCAGTTTTGCTTCTTACTGCACCACAACATGGCTCTCCCACCTAGGATGAAGGCATGTCTTGAGGTTAACCTATTCTCATCTGGATCACCACCTCAATCAACATTTAAGTATCTTCCCCACTTGAAGTCTTCCCTTGATACCATAAGACTAAGTCAACTGTATCACGAAGGTAGCGCCTGACTCTCTTGACTGCTTGCCAATCAGTAAGTCCTAAGTTACTTTGATAATGACTTATCAAACCAACCACAAAGCAAATGTCAAGCTGTATGCATAACATAGCTTATATTTAGCTTCCATGACATTAGTGTAGGGGACATTGTCTATTTCATCATCTGTTTTAGAGCATTGGTCAAAACTCAAGGTTAGACCCTTTTCAAGTGGAATATCCACAGGTTTGGAATTATACATTCGAAATCATTCTAAAACCTTTTTAATATATGCATCTTAGGACGGCTTCAGAGTATTTCCACTCCTAGAACATACTTAGCTCCATCCATATCCTTCATCTCAAAGACATTGGGCAACCACTTTTTAGTAGTTTCCATCATCTCCAAGTTGTTCCCAACCAATAATACGTCATCAACATACAAGGTAAGGAACATAATCCCCATGTTGATCTTTTCGCATACACATGATGGTTTTCTGAAACCATAAATAAACCAAAATAAGTTATGACTTCATGGAATCTAAAGTACCAAGATCTTGAAGATTGCATAAGATTATATATGGACCTTTTAAGGTAACATACCTTGTCCTATTGTCCCTTTCATACACAACCAATGGCTTAGTCTATATAAATCTCTTCCTCAAGATTACCATTGAAGAAAGTAGTCTTTACGTCTATTTCGAATAACTCAAAGTCCAAATGTCCAACTAGGGCTAACAGTAGTCAGGCTTGAACTTATTGATTAAACCATATACCCAATGTTTTATATTGAAAACCAATTTGTTTCGTATAGACTTACGTTGAGGAAGAAGATTAACAAGTCTTAAACCTTGTTTCTTGTAATTGAGGTCATATCATTTCTCATAGCATCCATCCACGCTTTGTAATTTGGTGAATCGATCACCTCTTGACAAGAAATAGGACCCTCAGCTTCCTAGGGAGTGCATAGGAATATTTCCTCCTTGATTAAGAATATTTTCAAGGAATTCTTCACGCTCACTCCTTCGGATCCTAGGACCTTCATTACTTGTATGCCTATGCGAGGAATCCTCCCCATTTCACCAAGAGGTATGGGGTCCTAAGCATGTGGAAAATCACTCCAATTGTCCCTTGGAGGTGTAGGATCCTGAATGTGTGGACTAACTGCATGTTTAGGAACGAGAGATTGAGGATAAATCGAATTTTCAGGTTGACTGTCCCCAACATTTGGAGATTGAGGATGAGTTTCATTCTCCTTAACAGACAAATCTTCACCATTCCCATCAAATAAGGAAGGTGTACCATCCTCGGTGACTTAGTGAAGATTCCAATCCTGAAATATCATTTGGAATGTGCGAGATGTCTTATGAATACCATCCTAGTAGGTCTTGGACCAGGTTTACCATGTTTGTAGGCTGGGTTATGCATATAGCCACCCAAACCTCATGGGAATAAGTCGTCCAAGGATGGTTTTGCTAGGCATGGTTAAAGATCTAGGATGCCATAAGCAACACATCCCCCCTATAAACTAATTGGGAGGTTAACATGTGGCACCAGTGACATGAGCATGTCAAATAATGTACAATTCCCGCACTATGCAATACCATTCTACTGCGGGGCGCGTGGAACCATTAGCTATCTTCGCCTTCTTTATAAAGTATTTGAACACATCAAGTACCTAATAGCAGAGAGTTAATAGGTGCACATACCTATATAGCATATAAATATAGCTCCATGATGCACTTTCACATTCATGGGCTCGCAGATGTCTACAGTGAATCAACTCTAAAGGACTCAATGCCCACGAAGCCTTACCAAAAGACTTTATGGTTGTTGAGTCAGCTAAACTTAACTCACCATATGGGCAATTCAACCTTAGTGAGTCGGTCCTACAAGACAATCTTTGGCCAACTTGTTCACTCGATTTTGGCCGTCATGGTCAAGTAGTCGAGAATGCCTAAAAACAGAGTTGAAAATTAGGTAAAGATGGAAGATGTTTATTTTGTCCAATACTTTGAAAAACACATTTCAATGCTACATGGCCAAACAAATTGCCATTGTATATGACATCTAAGACATCTAGGAAAAAATAAAAAAGAAAACTAATCTTAGAAATAAAATACATAAGGGAACATCACACCCCAGGTGGATAGAGGGCATCATGAGGAAGCAACATAGTTCCTTCATGGAGTTTCAAATAATATGTCCTTATTTCAAAGACATCTTCTTCACCGTTGTTACGTAAAACGATAGTTTGTGAACCCAATGGATAGCGATGAAAGTTCAAAAAATCAACTCGGTCCTAAACTATGCGCTTGATTGCTCCCATATCTATAATCCACTAGGGATCATGGTTGGCAACTGATGCTTAGGAGCACACATATTATTCAGGAACAATTGTGAAGGAAGGTACCTCATTTAGCTCAGGACACTCTCGAGCACAGGGTCCCACAGTTATAGCAATTCAAGCGTGCTATATTCAGCTCTCTATTTCCCTTAGTGCTTTTTCATTTGGCAATACCACCCTTAGGTTTGAAACTTCAAGGGGAAATGAGTCTGGATGAACCCGAAGCTAAGTTAATCCCTCATGTACTCAACAGTGGGAGAACATTCGATTCCCCTCCAAATCGTCATTGATGAAATACAACACAGTACAGCATGTTGATCGATTCATTCTCGGACCATTTTTGGTATGCCTTTAATTTTTCTCTATACTGCTCACTAGCAGTGCCATCTTTCACATTCTAGGAGACATAGAAGGCGTCAAGCGTTCTAAAACCTGACGCTTGTCCAGAAGAAACTGAATCTTCTAACACTATGTGTCATGGTTAGTGCCATCCAAGTTTTTATTGGTAAACAAATCACCAATCATATATTAATTGCCATATCTATAAGTGAGTGAGTGAGTGTGTGTGTGTGTGTGTATACATATATATATATACATATATATATATATATATATACATATATATATATATATATACATATATATATATATACATATATATATATACATATATATATATACATATATATACATATATATATATACATATATATATATATATATATACATATATATACATATATACATATATATATATATATACATATATATACATATACATA
>JACYFF010031954.1:39014687-39057187 GCA_017589665.1 Selenicereus undatus
CAAGAGTTTGCAGTATGTTGTGTGTAAACCCAGAATACGTAGAGAAGAAGAAGGAAGGCGAGAAGTGTGAGAAGTGGAGGGTGAAGCCATGCAGCTAAGCCCTCTATTTATAGGGAAAAATATGGCTGTTACAAGGCCATTAAAATTGGGGGTGGTAATGGATCGGGTTCGGGTCAAGTGAACAATCATCCGCATCCATCACTTTCTTTAATCCGCTTCAGCCAATCCACCCATCTTTCATAAAAATATTGTCCAATCCATCTATCCACCATCCGCGGGTGGAAACAGGTGGATCCGACTATAAATGGGTGATGAAAGTTTGTATGTAATACGTTAGCAAATTTATATAAAAAAAGTAAGTTTTGCCTTTTTAAAAGGTTAAAAAAGGTATTTTAGGTATAAAGGACAAAGAAATATCATATTCATCACTTTAGTTTTGACGAAAATCATAGAATTAACAATATAATTGTCTAAAAAAATAAGTAAAATTTAAAGGTCAAAAATAAAAAATAAACCAATTGCAAATAGGAGATAAACAAATGGATGACTAAGCAGGTGGTAGATCGGGTGACGGGTTGGATCGGGCATCGCCCAGATCTAGTCCAATCCATCAAACCATCATCCATCATTCTTCCATCATCTATATGTTGGGTTTTCACTTGTTTTTTCGGGTCGGATGAAATGGATATTCATCGGATGCTGGTGAAATTGCCACCACTAATTAAAATGGCACATAATAAGGCAGAATATATGGCAGCATTGAAGGGGAGGAGGAGGACCATAACGGTAGGGAGTGATTCACGGAAGATTTTAACGTAATTTGTTACAAAAATGTTAAAAAAAGTTCTTCTCAAACGATAAGATAGGGCCACAAGCCCATACAGGTAGGCAACAACAATGCACATGTGTGGTCACCCAAGACAACCTCAACCCCATAAAACATGGGCTTAAGTTACTCAATATGGGCAAGCAGAATGGGATATATAAACCCTTCAAGACACCCCCAAAGATTCCATATGAGACAAATGTAACAGAGAGAAAGGAAGAAGGGCTACCTTGTTACCATTACTCTAACATATATATAATGTGTTGTGTGGTCACAAGGATGATATTTAGACACCTCTCTTTTTGCCTTCAAGTTTTTTCTTAAGATTTCAATTGTACTCTGCTAGAAGTTGAAATCACAATCGTTCTGTCATGGGATGTTGCGCTACAGTTGTTATAGCTATGGTAAAATGCAACAGATTGTTGAAATAAGTCGCCAAAGCAAGTCTTACTACTCCTTATTGCATTTGGGCCGAAAGCAATTGTTATCTCTGTTGTCCGAAGAGCATATTACCTAAGGAATTTCTACATGACAAGTGGTGACTTTGCATGTTAATGGTCGAGGTTCCCAACACGTAAGAATCCATAAATTCTTTTTCCAATGGTCTCCCTGATTTGATTATGTTCTGGAGAGTTTTGTTTAATTTGTACTAGTTTTATTGGGAGATAGCTGGGCTGTGTTTACTGGCCTTTGCTTTTATATTTCATGGACAAATAAAAATATTTACTTTCCAAAAAACAAAATGTACCACTTGGAGTACATGATGTAATACAGTCACAAGGAACGCATCTAACAATTTCACCTTTGGTTTGTCCTTGTTACAACTATCTAGCATATGGGTTTGTCCTTGTTATAACTATCTGCCATATCTAAGGGAAGCCAGGGTGGATTCCACCATGAACCTTAATTAAAAAAGTTGATTATGATGTTTCATTTGAGCTAATATTTGCTGGTAACACTAACCAATTAGGTATAATACATATTTGGGATGGCATTGGTGATCTTCATGTATTAATTGGCATCAAACTATGATGTTGGAGGTTATATTCTTATCCACCTTTGTGTCTTTATAAATGCATTAATGCATGTACATATAAGGGTATTAATAATTTCTCATCCCAAGAAAAACAAAAGAAACTAATCAACAACATACAAATGACAATCTTAAGGATAGAATAAGTACGTACGTCTTGATCGTGCAGAGAGGACTGTAACTGATTGACTTTCTTTTTCAAACCTAGAAGTGCTCCCTCCTTCCATTTTTAGTGTAATAGGTCTTCACTTGAATGTATAGAATTCACCACCTTCATTCAATAATTAATCCTGCTAAACTATATCTAGTTGAAAATATATCATTTTAGATAACTCAAATTCAAAAAAAGTAACTCGGACAATAATCTTTATCTCAAAAGGGTTTTGCTATTAAAAAGAAAGCTTTTCCACCAAAGGAGCAAGGACAAATCGGTAATAATATTTATAACCCAACTTAATGAAAAATTATGAGCCAACATATATAAGGTGGTAAGGCTACTTTTTGGTCATATTATATAAGCTCAAGATTCAAGTCTTGTGATGGTACTGTTAGGTGTAAAAACTAATGCGACCAATTGATTGACATTTGCTATTGAGGCATTTGCCCTTTCCCTTTATTTGTGTTTGTTTTCTGTTGGCGAGTTCTTCTTCGACATTAGTGGTAGTCTTTGCATAATTATGTTATGGCCATGACCACTATATTCAAATATTTATCTTAACAAGATTAATTAAAACTTGAAGATCTTTAAGCTTTTATATAACAATTGACAAAATGATCTTGGACCAATAGTAGGCTCAGCTGAATGATATCATTACTAATCCTATATATAGGGTTCTAAATTTAGCATGTCACAAACGTAAAATGAAAGAAGGTAAAGACATTAATAGACAAAACCTAGATAACTTTAATTTTAACTTGAATCCTAATGTTTATGAATAATAATCTAATCTTCTCTTTGTTAGCTTTACGAGCATTGATCCAACCCTAACATCCTAAAACTAGAATCAAAAAAATTAAACTTTGTAATTCTTCGTGGGTCATATATATGAACGTCAAATGATACATCAGGTTGGATAAGAGTTAAATTACTATATATAAGCCTAGACTATTAACAAAATCAATGACTAAGTTTCAAGAACAATGATCAAACCAAATTAAAAGAAAAGAGAAGAGAGAAAGAATGTTCTTAAAGCAACAAGAAGCAAAATTTGGAGAAAGACTTACATAAAAAAAAACAAATGTAGAGGATTAGTATTTTTGAGGGAAGGAACTGACGTGAGAGTGTGTAAAGACAAAAATTGGAGGGGGATAAAGAAAAATTGTAACCAGAGTCATGTAGAGGGACGATGGAATACCCCAAGTTTCGGGTGATTAAGTCAAAATGAAAGCGAAATTGACTTATTCTTCTTTCTGTTACGAGAATACTTGAAGATTAAGAATATTAATTCCATTTGTTCTAAATGATTTTCATAGATAATCTTCCAAAATTAAATAATTTTCCAATTACTTGTTTTTTACTTCTTTATATAATTGATGGTATTTTGTTAATATAGATAAATTGCACAAACCTCATCATTGATAAAGGGGGGCACCCGGTTCACAAAAAAAAAGAGACCCCTTGTTAGGGGGTAAATGTCTTGTACCTCTTAGGGGAAGGGGCGGAGGTGGCTAAATGAAGTTCATACTATTCTAGCTGAGTGTTAGCACAAATAGATAAATGAATCATGAACTCTACCTCTACGCATTGATACTACATTAATCTCGCCAAATTAAACAAATAAATCAGAATAGTGGACAATACAAGAAATGGATAATCGTTCCTATTCTCATGAATTTGCTTCCACAGATCATGAGCTAATGTTTTCAATTCTTGCAAGCAACAAATTCACCTTCTAGTAGAAATTCAATAGTATTCTTAAGTTCTGCTATCTAATGTAATGGATAAAAAACAAGGAATTAAGCAAATTAAGTAATCAATCCATCCTAGCGTCAATCGAACACTTCATCCTTAATTGGTGTTGTGAAACTTACAATTAGAGTATCAAACTCTCTCTTAAGGTGGAATACAAAACTGATATAGAAAGAAGTGTTACTAATTTTGGTTGCAAGTGCATGGCATAGTAGTAGTTAACTGGCAAGTATGGACTTTCTACAGGGAGTTGTGTTTGAGGAACCAATATCAACTTAAGCTTTTAAGCTAGGCGATTCAGTAAATATGAATCCTAAATTAAACTATGTTAAATAAAACAAAAAAGGGGCCTAGGGCCATGATTTAACCACCTACTCCACTTACTAGTCGAGTCTAGCCCCTGACCTACCCAAACAATATTAGTAGTTGACATGGTCAGTTGCACTATCAAAGCCCACCGAAGCCCTCCTTTAAGGGTCAAAGCCTAATCTAGTTAGCCGCCCCACCTATTTTCATAGGGTAATTAGTAGCAATCTTCGACCTAGTTAGGATTCAAACTATTTTCATGTCCAAATTCTGACTTTTCTCCCATCCCATACTAGCAAATCAATCTTAACTATCAGCACAAGTTAACCACTCAAAATTGTGATGAAAACTCTTTTGAGCATTTCGTTGAACATTTAGTACTTGGGGATGGGAGAGTATGCATAGTTACAACAAGACTAATTGATACTCATACGGACTAATCACAACCCAAGAACCAAAAACTAGGCGCTACTTAATAGACTAAATATAATTTAACCCAATATTAACTAAACTAACATGCATGAAATAGAGAAATAAGCCTACTCTAACATGGATTAAACCACCAATTAATAGAAATCAAAGCAAAAAAAAAACCATTGAACTAAACACATAGTAGACTAAAATTAACCTACTAAAATGAACAAGCACAAAACAAGAAATGAAGAACAAGAGAAGAGAAAACTCAGTACATTAGTAGCTTGAATTCTGCAAAACATGACATCTTCAACAGTAATCTATCCTAAACTAACCTAATGTTGCCTAATTATTTCCCCCCTTAGTTAGATTTAGGTGGCTAATATATTTCTTAAAACCAAGCCTAACCTCTGAAAAAAGCCCTTTAAAAATTAGCAGAAACGTCGCTTCAGTAGGCCAAAAAAAGTATGGTGAAACAACGGTGACACAAGTTGGTTGTGTCAATGTTCATCACAGCAAGGCATGGCTGGGAGCTTTGGCATTCATATATAGGCAAGCATGTGAATGTTCGTGGTTGCAACAAGTGCATAGGTGGGAAGTGAAATGTTCATGGTATGTGTGAAGGTGGTTCATGACTTCAACTTCCAAAATTGGTCATTAACTTTGACACGTTATGTGGATATTTGATGGGTTAGTGGGGGCAAGTTCACGACTTGGGCATGTAATACCGAAGCTTCAAGAAGCTAACAAGAGATCTATTTTGGATTTTTGGCACACCAGAAAGTACACTGATGAATGTTCGAGGGTTATCAGATGATTAGGATCCAACCGCAATTCCTCAATACCAACTTTGACTACTTTCACACCAATTCCACCACATGCTTGACTAAAGTTATTTCCTACAAAATTAGGTAAAATGAAGTAAAAATCCTAGAATTAGTCATTACTTATGAACAAATCTAGATGATCACTGGTATAAAATTAGGACATTAACCTAAAAGGACTTGAATGAAATTAATTACCAATTTCTCATGGACTCTTGATTACTTTTAGTTCATCACGTTTGTAATCAATTATTTAATGGCTTCACAATAAGTGATTCTTTCTCAAGGTATCATTCAATCAAGTCAGGTATTACGATTTTGGTATCGAATTTCACATTTCAATACATCACCTGATACCTTGCAAGATAGCGATCAATTCTCTCACAAGTCAATAAGCATTCCAAAATTTGATAAAATGATCCAACAAACTCCCAAGTACCAAAAGAGATGAACACAACATTGGGAAATGAAGTACTTGCATAAGTTCAATATTTTAAAAAAACTAATCCCGATTACAAAGCATACATTCTTATAGTGAGAAAAGGGAGGAAAGATGGAGGGAATTGCTTAACTAAAATCGTGTTTGAATGATCATTGCAAACGGGTACGGGATCCTTCCAAACCTTCAATTCACTCTCACTTACTCACCTAAACCTAATTGTATGGTACATATAAACAGGAAAGTAGCAGCAAAACATCAAAGTGCAGAAGAAATCGAATAGATCCACACATATCACCATGCCATGACATGAGGCTACTGGATCAGATGAATTTTTTTGGCTTTTTCCCCTACTTCTTAAAACTCTTGGACTCCATTCCTAGGCACAGTTTGACTATCTAGCTTACCTTTCAGCCAATTTTGCTTCCTTCTTTGATTAACAGAGCCTTAAAATCATCATGCTCCTCCTGTAGCTTGAGTTCACATAGGAACAATCTGCCCAAGACAAAGATGTAAAACCCAATCATAAAGTAGGAAAGGAGCTAAAACACCCAAAAATATGCTCAATAAGCCCCCTCCCCAAAATGGCATTGTAATTACCATGAAAATGCATACAAATGCAGCGCTTATCATTACTGAATTCCATGGTTCTATGACTTAATCTAGTTGGCTAGCCTATACTTTATCACCCGTGTGAGGTTAGGTATATTTAACTCCTCTGTGTTGAACGTAACAACATTCTTTTAATCAATAAATGTCATCCAATTTGAAAGATAGCGCACTCGCTTTTTATTTTGAAACTTTATTTTACCTTTATCATAAATCCAATTGCCAAAATGAGATACCAATCTTCCATGACATGTAGTGGATTTTTTCGAGGCCGAGAAACAAATAATCTATACATTCTATAAGATATAATTTGGCAATGCAGTAATAGGTGTATTATGGTTCTAGGTTGTATTTTATAAAAGATAATAGATTATGTCGAGGTCCAAAATTCCTTTCTTCCAAGCATGTCTTTGTCATTCAATTTCCCTCAAACATCCACGAATATTGTTCACTCTCAAATTCGAGGAGGGGCCTTATGTACATTACAACCACTATGTTATTTATAATATCTAGAGCTACAAATGAGCCACTATGTTCAATTTTTTGTGAAGTTCATTGTGGGTTAGATGTTCAGGTCGATATGAATGGGTTCACATTCGAGTATAGGTAGGGTTATTTTTTATTTGTGCTGACTATAGGTAAATTGATGTTTTACTTGGTAAGCTTGTTTTGTAAAGAAGTATAACTTTCAACAAAATGAGCTTGGGTTTGATTTGATTCAAGTGAGGTCATTTTGCATTTTGGGTCAATTCGAGTTAACTATTTCGAGCATAAGGTTTGGCATTATTTCGGGACATTCAGTTAGGATTTCATGTCTCAGGCCAGTTTTTTCTGGTCTAATAGTAACACTTAGCTATCTGTTTCTATATGTCATTGCACTAGCCATTGATTTAACTATAAATGCCATGCTA
This sequence comes from Selenicereus undatus, assembly GCA_017589665.1. Taxonomy (NCBI): domain Eukaryota; kingdom Viridiplantae; phylum Streptophyta; class Magnoliopsida; order Caryophyllales; family Cactaceae; genus Selenicereus; species Selenicereus undatus. The sequence goes on from JACYFF010031954.1 coordinate 39,021,959, forward strand.
CTATTTGTCAACCGTAAAAACAAGTCCGTATTCGAGTTTGGGATAGGAGCAAGCTTTGGCATGATCAATCTTTAGGTGGCCCACCACTTTAAAAGCAACGTCGTCTTCTCCTTTGTTCGTCTTCATTGGGCCAACAAATGAGCATAATACAAATCGGTTACATAAAGCAAGGGGTTTGGAGATGGTTCCTAAATTGGTATCACGATTACAAGAACCTCAATTTGACCCTTTCGTTTTAAGTTAATGCATTAATATGTCTTCAAATGTGGCCCGAGGGCTAGAGAAAAATCAGCACCATTATAACTAGCGTCAGGTCTAAGAATAATTCAAATGAAATAAATTCGCTGGATGATTGTTTTAGAACTTCTAAAACAAAATGACTTGCTGTTTCAAAATACTTTATGAAAGATAAAGCTCTCCTTCTATATAAATATCAAAACATCATAGCTTGGTATGATTGATCTCTACTTTGAACAATAGATTTCTAGTAATATCCTTTTGACCTGCTATATCATATGGACAGGAAGCTTTTCAAAGTCCTGAAGTCTTAATTGGCGTTGGTAGATCAGGATTAACCTGAATGAAGCATAGGATTGATATGTTGTTTATCTGCCTATGAATTGCTTTAAACAGATCTCCAACACTTGAATAATTTTTGGTAGCTACTAGAGTTACGTACATGTGTTGAATCATAGTCGAACAGTCTCTTGTGAAGTCATAATTTATGCCTATTTTTAATAATTATTTAACTTATATTATATATATTATTTTATCTAATTTACTTTATTTTATTTAAGTTTTAGGTTAATGATTAATAAAGTGAATATGAGAAGAAAAGAAGTTAGAAAGGGAGTCTTATATGTTGAATGATCAAAGTTGATTCAACAAATCCTTCCAAAAATAACTAAAAGATTATTTTTCAAGATGATTTGCTGTTTGGAAAGGGATGAAAAAAAAGAAGAAAAACACTAACCGTACTTGGAAGAAGAGGTGTAGAAGGCTCAGAGGAGAAGATACTTCAGTAATCCTTACTTTTTTTACAATAAAAAGCGGTGTTTCAACTTGAAAAATCGTAAGACAACATTAGCCAGCTTGCCCATTCATCACACCCATAGTCATCTCACGCCTCTGGCCTTCTAATCACCATCTTTATCGCCTCTAATAATCATCACCACACCGTCTTTATACCATCCGCTATCATCATATTATCGTCATACTTATTTCTACCAGCATCATCACCGTTTTCACTTCATGATACGCTAATCTGATCATGATCGCGTATTCCACTTAACCTCAAGAGTACAACATATTTAAGTTTAGTTTATTCAATTTGTCTTTAAACATGGGATTCTTAATTAATTATTATATTTCTATTTTTAATATGAGTGAATATTTTATTTACTTAGCATAGTCTATTGGAAACCATGTGATGCATGAGCTTAATGAAAACTCATGCAACTGAACTTTGCAATCGGGACTAAGCTTGGTCACTGGTTCAGTAATTGAGTTTGATCAAGAACAGATGGTATTAATGGGAGAAACGCAATGCCACCAACCATGCTAATCAAGGATTCCACCCTCTAAACTCTAAAGGCTATGCCACCAAGTTAAGATTAAAGGAAACCACTGAAATTTAGCAATCAAACATATTGTTTAAAAGTGAGATTTGGAGAGTTTGTGTTTAAAGCATGAACCAATGCTTTCCATTCATGGATTCTGGTTATAATGAGCAGCTAAAAAGGCTCATATACATGTCTCCCAAATAGCTAAGCAAGCAAGCAGGTTCCTTAGTGAGTAGGAGACCCTTAAATAAGCTTAACTAAATTGAAAATGCAAAACAAGCTTAGTCTAAGTTAATTACAAGTATGATCTGGTGAATATATTCTGTTTAAGGTAAACTCAATCTTGAACATGATCAATTATCTCTAAATAATCCACTTGCACATGAGAGAGATAGAAAAGGCAGGCTATCGCAGTGCACTTTATGGCAAACCAATCAGAGAGCAAGTGGATGTCAAACTTCATCCCAATTGGCGAACTTGCCCTCTAAAGCCGGAAAAGAAGCTATGATGATGTTTTTGAACATCCAAGATGCTAAGGGAGAAAGTAAGTAGCTCACAAAAGCCCCTGTATTAAGGAAGATCATAACAAAGTCAAAACAGCTTGTTTGGAATTAACATGGTTTATCATTGAGAATGACAAGTTGGTTCCCTAACCAGTACTTGACTTAGAACTTATTTTGATGCATGGATGGGTTCTTTAGGATAACCATCACAAATAGAAACATCAGCTCTAAATTAGGCTCAGGTGAAAGAACCTAACAGGAATGAAAGCCGGGTTAGAAAAGAGCCCACACTACAATGGTTAGCAAAGTGTGGTTGAATCACCATTATGAACTTGTCATGATTTTGAATTCTCTTTATGGGTTGGTACCTTAGGACGCTTGCTATAATTTTGAGCAAAAATACTGGTCCCAAATTAGGTTTTAGGTTGTGATCCCACCTAATCTTTCATTACTGGCAGAAGGAGATTAGCACTGCATACCTTCACTATTTGGACCAATGTAGCAAAATGCCTAGTACTTAGGCCAAAATTGAGATTCCTCAGCAAACCTAGACACCTTAAAGAGTCCCAAAAAGTGGGACTTTCCCATGGGGTGTCTCGAAAACTCCTAGGATGATGCCATCCAAAACTATGCTCAGTTTTGGATTTGAATAATAGAGCAAGAAGTGAATCTGGTTGATCAATGCTTGCTTACCTTGCTCTTACTTGATTTCAATTTAGGGAACTCTCTTGGGTCAACACTCCCTTCATCAAGAGTATTTGACCTTAAATCCCAATGATCTTCAAAATAGCCCTCCACATAAGGACTTAGGTCTCCAATGTTGAAAGTGGCTTAAAAATCCATATCCCTAGGAAGTTGTAGTTTGTATGCATTGTCTCCCACTCTCTAAATGATCATGAATGGTCCATGCCCTCTTGCCATAAGCTTGTTCTTCCTTCTAGATATAAACCTCTCCTTTCTGAGGTATGGCCATACTATATCTCCCGAGCTGAATGCCATTTGCTTTCTATGCGTATTTGCTCTTACCTTGTAAGCTGGATTAGCCTTATCAATATGATTTCTCAGCTGTTCATGCAACTTCTTTATCTCTTTGGCTCTCAGGTCAGCATCATATCTTACTCTTAACTCACGTGGTAGAGGTAGCAAGTCAATGAGAGTAAGGGGATTTTACCTGTACACACACTCAAGTAAAGAGTGCTTTGTAGCATAGGATGGAGCTCTATTGTAGGCAACTCAGCATGGGGTAGCTTTAAATCCTAATCTTTCAAGCTTTTACTCACCAAACGCCTAAGCAATGTAGTAAGGGTTTGCTTTGTTGCCTCTATTTGGCGATCAGTTTGGGGATGATAAGTAATACTAAACAAGACCTTAGTACCTAAGAGCTTCCACAAACTCATCCAGAAGTGGGACAAAAACTAGGAGTTTCGATAAAAAAACAATGGTTTTAGGTGCACCATGGAGCCTAATAATCTCTTTGAAGTAGATCTCAACAATGTAGCTTACATCATCAGTCTTGTGGCATGGAATAAAGTCAGCCATCTTAGAAAATCTATCCACAACAACCATAATTGGATCCTTCCCTCGTTGAATCCTAGGGAGTGCCACAATAAATTCCATACTTACATCATCCCAAGGCCTTAATGGTACGGGCAATAGGGTGCATAAGCCTTGGTGGAATTGACTTTTGGCTTTGTGCTAAATGAGGAAACTGAAATGATCTTATACACGTCTCCTTCCATCTCGCACCAGTAGAAATGTTCATTCAGAATATCAATGGTCTTGTTTACGCCAAAATGGGTAGCTAGAGCACCACTGTAAGCTTCTCATATCAGTAACTCGGTCAAAGGGAACTTAGGAATGCAAAGCTTGTTGTTTCTGAATAAGTAGCCCTCTTGAATGGTTTAGGGGCTGTCGTTGGGACTTCCTTGATCAAGAGCTAGAAATCTCAATCCTCCTGGTAAATCTCTTAGATTGAATGAAATCCAAGCACCTTAGCTTCTAAGATAGAAAGTAAAGTATACCTTCTAGAAAGGGTATCCGTGACCATGTTTTCTCTTCCACTGTTGTGTTTGCAAGTAAAGTTGAATGATTATAGAAATTCCACCCATTTAGCATGTCCAGGGTTCAAGTTATGTTGACCATTAATGTAGTTGGGTGCTTGATCATCTGAATGCAAGACAGAGTGTCTAGGCTTGAGGTAATGACCCCAATGAGTCAAAGGCCTCACAATAGCATGGAATTCTTTATCATAAGTGTTGTAGTTACATCTGAAACCATTGAGTTTCTCACTCAAGTAGGCAATGGGCCTCTTGGATTGGATTAGGATAGCACCTATTAGAACTCCACTTGCATGACATTCGAGCTCAAATAGATCTTCAAAGTTTGGAAGGGCTAGACTAGTGCTTGGCATGGCTTCTATTTGATGCCTTCAAAAGCTTTCTAGGAAGCCTTGGACCACTCAAAAGCTCCTTTCTTTATACACTCAATAATGGGACCATGACTAAGCTGAAATCTGTAATGAACCTCCTATAAAAAGAAGTCAAACCATGAAAACTTCTCAACTCTGTGATTGTCTTGGGTTAAGGCTAGGTTTGGATTGCTCAACCTTCCTTTGATAAACCTGACTACCTTTGGCTAAAACCACATAACTAAGGAAGGTGAGTTACAAAGTGAAAAACTCACACTTCTTTATCTTGGTATAGAGTTTCTACCCTCTCAGAACCTCAAAAACATGTCTCAAATACGACTTGTGGTCTCTCTCATTCCACTGGTAGATCAGAATATCATCAAAGTATACGACAACAAAGTGAGCAATGAAGGGTTTAAGCACCTCATTTATCAATCTTATGAAAGTACTGGGGGCATTAGACAAACCAAATGGCATGACAAGACATTCATACAACCCTTGCTTTGTTTTAAAGGTTGTTTTTCTGTCATCTCGATCCCAGATCTCAATATGACAGCATCCACTTCTCAAATCAATTTTGGCCTTTGGACCATGCAATTCATCTAGCATATCATCAAGTCTAGGAATGAGGTACCTATACTTGATTGTAACATTGTTAATAGCATGGCAATCCACACACATTTTAATGGTTCGATCCTTCTTTGGAATGAGTAACGCTGAGATAGAACATGGACTCATGCTTTCACTAATGTATCCCCTATCAATAAGTTCCTAAACTTACCTTCAGAGTTCCTTAGTTTCAATGGGGTTACATCTATAGGCTGGTTTGTTTGGTAAGGCAGCTCTCGGTGTTAGGTCAATATGGTGCTCAGTACCTCTAAATGCATGTTATCTCGAGGATAAATTAGTAGGAAAAACATTCTCAAACTCTTGGATAAGGGGTTGAGCTGAAGGATGCAAGCTTGTCTCTTCTTCTCCTTTTCCTAACACAATCCAGGCATAAACAGTTTCACCATTGGTTATTGATAAACCTCTATTTTGACCTTATCCTATCCCCTATTTGACCCTTTTTCCCATTGTTTCTACATTGAATCTTGATGGGACAAATTTGCCTCCTTTAGTCTATATTGTACTTATTGGGCGATTTTCATTATTTTTAAGAGTTAATGCCATGAAGATGGGAGAGTCGCTGATTTTGGTGGAAAAGGAATACCTTGAGAACATGTTTCCAAGAAGAAAAGAGGTCCTATGAAGTTGTGAGGGCCAAAAAAGCAAGTCTAGAAGGCTAAATAGAGTGCACGGTTGGCCATGCACAGGGGCGCGACCGTGCACCTTTCTTACAGTTTTCAATCTCCAAACTAGTGGCTATACACAGGCAGTGCTTGGCCATGAGTCTACCAGTGGGTGGGGTGCACGATCGTGCGTCATCGAAGCATGGCCATGCGCCTCCCCAGACTGCGCATTATTAAATCGACTTTCGAGCTATTTTGGGGGGATATCTTGTCTTTTCTTCAGAGAACTTTCTTAGAGGTAATTTTACAATTTATTTGGAAGATTTCTAAGACTCTTTTACATCAATTTTTTCATCATTAAAGATTGTTTGATGATCATTTTTACGCGTAGTCCAAGTTTGCTTCTCAATTCTCTTTTTCTCTTGTCATTGTTTTCTAGGGTTTTTTGTGTGAATCATGTTTGCTATTCTAGTGATTGATTTGATTATTCTTGATATGATTCGCAGCTAATCTCCCAATTTGGCTTGGGATTAAGGCCAATTATGTTACTTGAATCATGAATTACCCATAAACCTCTACTTGCTGCATGTTTGTGATTGGGATTTCTACTATGCGCACCATGTGTTCAATGAATTGCTTGAGAGAGCATTCATATGTTAGTATATAGGTTCAGGGGAGCATTGAAAGACGAAACCTTTACCTAATGTGACCTAGTAGATAGAAAGGATTTTAATATGAAAATAATTAAAGTTCTAGTTGGGATTTGAGATTGTAGATCTTGTAATCCTTTGACTTTAGTCCCACGAAAATCGGTGACTACAGTCCTGGGATTAGTCTTCGATCCTTGAGGGAGGAAGGTGATGGGCTTAATTGGCAATCTATTCGTTCGTAATTGCATGCTTGGGCTAGTTTGATTGGGTCAGTGATTGATTCATTTGCATAATTCTGCTATTAATTCCAACCCAAGTGTTTTAATATCCTAATTTCTTATTCCTTTTTAGTTATGGTCGTTTCTTTAGTTAAACATTTGAACCTCCAATTCCATTTTGCCTAGATTGAGTGTTGAAAGTTACTTTGGTGGTGGAAATCAAGTTCCATGTGGACACGACCAGTACTGGTTGGTTGCTAGCTATAGTTACACTGTGCACTTATGGTAATTGTGGACAATAAGTTTTTAGCGTCGTTGCGAGGGGGCTTTATTATTTCAACATCAAAGTCGACCAAAACACTTTATACTAGGATTTTTCTTTTTCTTTTTCTCTCTTTTGCTTTTCTCTATCCTTGTTTGGACTCGCTTATGCTCGGTATAGTTCTTGCTTTCTATGTGTAGGCGCAGTCAAGGGAATCAAAATCTCATTACCTTAAATCATGAGATCGAAGCTACTGCATGAACGCAAAGCCGCGCTTGTAGAAAGAACAAAGCAGAAGCTGCAATGGCTGAAAGCGGCAACCAAGTTCTGAGGGACTATGTACACTCATCCTCAATTGTTGAGTATCACTCCATCTATAGTGAACCCAACGGTAGAGGTGAACAACTTTGAGCTCCACCCTGTCCTTATTTCTCTCGCAGAGAAAGACCTAGTTCGGTGGACACCATTTTGAGAACCCCAAGATGCACCTTTGTAATTTCCTTGCGAAGTGTGACACCATCAAACTTAATGGAGTGCCATTGATGCCATTCGACTGAGACTCTTCCCGATCTCTCTAAGGGATAAAGCCAGGGATTGGCTCCAGAATGAGGAGACAAACACCTTCGTTGTATGGGACGCACTCTCCAAAGCCTTCATCAGCAAGTACTTGCCACCGAGAAAGGCTGCCAAGTTGAGGCCGAACATCACATCATTCACCCAACTTCATAACGAGTCACTATACGAGGCTTGGGAGAGATTCAAAGATGTCTAACGCCAAGGTCCACACTATGGCATCCCCGATTGGCTCTTGATTGAGACATTTTACAGTGGACTAGACCAAAATTTGAAAATGTCCATTGATGATACTGCTAGGGGTGCTCTTATGGGGAAATCAATTGAAGTTGCAAAGCTCCTACTGGATGACCTGGCAGTGAAAATTATCATTAGTCCAGGGAGCGAGCGACTTCGAAGAGGAGTAGTGGTAAGTATAATATTGATACGGTGGACCTTCTTGCCAGCTAGGTTGATGCCCTTGCACAACGGTTTGATTAGCTTTGGGCCCCTTCTTCTAAGATTTCTTCTAGCATAGTGTGTATAGTAGGAGTTGTTTGTGAGATTTGTGGTATTCAACGACATGTGGTTACTGACTATCAGGACACATTCTAAGGAACTAAATATGCTAATGCCCTTCGGAACTACAATCCATAGACACAGAACAACCCTTACCTATACACTTATAATCTACGATGGAGGAATCATCAAAATTTCACCCACTAGAAACACCAACCCCTTGCCACCAAAATGCCACTCAACTCCCTGGCTTCCATAATTGACCACCCTACGTCCCACCTCCCCAACCTCCATAACCAAAATCAAACCTAGAAAGTCTCATGCAGAGCTTCATAGCAACCCAAACCAAGACTAATGAAGCTCTTGGTGAGTTAATAAACCAGTTGAATTCCAAGTTTGAGGCTATGGCATCCCACCAGAAGGTGGCGGACACCCATATTACCAAATAGCTCAGTAGGTTAGCCATCTATCCCGACCTTAAAGGCGTCTACCTAGCCCTAAACCCAACCCTAGGGGTAATGTCAATGCCATTTCTGTGCGGCATGAGGGGTTAGCGGAGAGCATCCTTATGGTCACTTAAGAGGTAGCATCAGTTCTCATTTATGTAGGAAAGTGGGGAGCAAAGAACGAGAGAGTTCACCTATAGTTCACCTTTACCATCCTCCTCCACCATTCTCGCAAAGGGTGGCATTGCTAAGCTATCCAAGCTTGCGCCTAAGTTTGTGAGATTTCTAAAATTGCTGCGAAAGGTGTATGTCAACATCCCTTTCCTGGAATCCCTCAAAGAAGCACCTTCCTACTTGAAATTTTTGAGAGAGCTTTTTTCTAAGAAAGCCAAGCTTGAGGAGGTCATACTGGTTTCTATTGGAGACATCTACAATGTGGTTCTACAAAGCAAGTCACCAATCAAGCTACAAGATCATAGCAGTTTAACCACTGCTTGTGCTACAGAGAGCCTGCAGATTCAGAGAGCACTATGCAACTTATGGGCCAGCGTGAGCTTGATGCCTCTCTCTCCCTATAGGAAGCTTAAGTTGCAGCACCTGCAGCCCACCACTTTCACCATTTAATTAGTTGGTCATTCAAGAAATTGATCAAGTTTCCTACTCGCAAATCAACATCTAAGATTCAATAGAATAAACCAAACAAATCCAAAGCACTTTTAGATCAAAGCAAGAATTGATTCAATCAGAACAACTTAACTCAAAAACAATCCAAAACTTAACTTAAACATCAACAATAATCTAAAAGCATAAAAGCATCAAGAGAAAAGAGAAGAGAAGGCAAAGGAATTGCTCAGCCGATGTGTGCTTGAACCGTCGTTGCAAACTCGATGCGGAATCCTTGCAATCTTCACCTTCAACTTACTCTTCCTCTCGTCTAATGTAAATCCTAACCATATGGTGGAATATAGAGTGTGGAATGAGGATGGGATGTGTCTTGAAATGAGGATGCGAGCCCCCTTTTTTAGCAAAGCTACTGAATGTCGAATAGCCATATGAATAAATGGCATTAAAAACTGCTTGGAAGTTGAAAACTCATGAGAAAACAAACTGCCTCATGGCAAAGAGGTCCACCACGGATCATGACCTTCACCACGGACCGACCGTGGTTAGCTCCAGCGCAACATTGTTGTTGAATTAGTGAGTATTCTACCACAAGAGGGGGGTGAATTGTGGTGTCTGATTTTCGCGTTATAAGTAACAAACACCCTGTCAGAGCTTGTTCTCAGATGACGAACACCCTGTTGACTTGTTTGCAGGGGGTGTTTTCAGATATTGCAAATACGAAAATCACCAAGATAAATGCGGAAATAAAGCACACACAATTTTTACGTGGAAAACACCTCTAGCCCAACTGAGGTGTGAAAAACCACGACCTATCTCGTGTAGGCTTTTAACCACTTCACTATAACCGGGCTTAACTCGTTACAAATGTAACACACCTTGTTACAACTTGCAACCACGTAACCTTCTTCCCTAAGAACGGTTACACCACGTCCAAATCTCACACGACTGGACACGTCCAAAGTCCACACGACTGAGGACCACTGACTCACTTTTCAGATCCAAGATCAGGGTTGAAAACACCTTACTGGGGGTGTTTCTCACTAAGCTGATGTAAGGTACACTGAAGATCCTATTATGCCAATGGTTTGAAAACTCAAATTAACACAACTTGTCACGGTTTTTCTTTGCGAATTGAAGCTCAAGAAATCTTTTCTTACTTTTGAGTAAAAACCGGGTTTTCAGAATTTTCCTTTTTATCAGACTGTGTTTTCTCAATATGCGTTCTGTCTTAGAATGGGAGAGAAGAGCTAAGCTTTTAACGAAGAAGATCAACGGTAAAAAAATCAAGGAAGTTGCTGAGAATCTGCCAAGTATGGCATCAAAAGAGATTTCCAAGCAAAGGATTTTCCAAACGGCTAGTAGATAAGAAATTTCCAAAATAAAAGGGATTTGTTTCTAAAAGATAAAAACTTATCCTCTTCGTTTGAAATAGCCGTGGAGAATTTCAAATAAGGAACCAGAAATCTCAACTTTGAAATTTGAATAAATCACTTCCTAAAATATAGGTGATAAAGATCTTTTGGTTTTGGAAAATATTTAGCAAAACAATTTTGGCAAATCTCCCATAATATTTCGTATCTCAAAAAATATCCTTTCCAGGGCTTAATTAGCTATCCTGGGATTTTAAGAAAGTATTTTAGAGCTTTTGGCCAGCCGAAATAAATTTTTCCAAAATAATCGGGCATAGCCGTTTTAGTTCAGAAACACCCTAGGCACCCTGTTTGCAGGGTTGTTCGCAACTGGTGTTCTGAAGCGCTTAGCGCAACTGCCGATTCAAGAGGTGTTTAAAATGATGTTTTCAATATTGGCATATTAACAAGAGTCTAAATAAATAAAACCTATATACCCAAGACTTCTTGTTTTGAACCAGTCATCTTGTCCAAGATTTGTAGAGCTGCTGTGAACACCAAGGCCACCTTGTTTGCTGGGGTTGTTCTTTGCATTGCTAGAGTTTCGGAACCACATGCTTTACATCGAGCTGATCTTGCTAGAGTCCAGGAACAACATGCTTTTACAATCGAGTTGTTCTTAATATAGAACCACCAAGTAGAACCTGTTTTAAAGACTTGTTCTCACATGTAGCAAACCAGTTAATACACAAAAGAAAACACCAGTTAGGCCTGTTTGGAGATCGTGTTTGGAGCAACATTACTTGGACAAATTTTTACACTTGGATTTGTTATCATCAAAACTTAATCAAAATAACTCAACAATTGTTCTGTTCTTCTTTTGTTCCATAGGTATGGCAACTCAGGGGCATCCATGCGGAGTCAAAATACACTCAACTAGGGTGAAAGTAAGGGCTAAAAGGTCCAGAATCCTATAAAACATATAAAAGAACCATACCCGAGCGTAAAATGGGAAAATGAGCATAAATCATCAGATAAAGCATATAATTTTCCCTAAAAATGCAGCATAATGGCCATAAAATGATATATATGATAAGCACTTATCAAAGTCCCCCATGCTTAAACCTTTACTTGCCGTCAACCAAACACTATATAAAACCGACAAAGGGAAATGCTTCTTAGGACTCAAAATGGCAATAACATCCCTGAAGTAGGCAAGTCATAGCATATCACAAGCAACAATAGCAATCAACGTCAACCCCAAATAGTGCACAATACAATTCCAAATCGGAAGGAGGAGAAGGTTGTCGAAAAAGTATGAGACCACAAGCTCAATATTAAACTTGATCACCCACAAAGAACCACAAAGCATGGCATGCTATCACATGGAATTGAATAGAGCTAAATATACTGGTAGGACCTAACTTTTGGGGAATGTGGATCACTCCCGCTCATTTGTTTAAAATATAGCCTAGTTTCACTCAAGACTCATTACAGAGATACAATCTAGCATATACTTAACAAGGCTCTCAAATTCTGCACCACTAAAATACAATGTGCACAAGACAATCAAGAGGACTTTATATGGGTGGTAACGTAGGCGAAAAAGGGTTAAGGGTAAGAAGTGGACAAATGCATTTGGGCAATATGGAGCTACTTAGCCAAATGAATAAGGAGAAACCAACAAGGCACCAATTAACAAATAAGCTTACCAACACTCTAAACCTCAAAATACAATGAAGATATCCCATGAATGAAATAGGAAATGAGTTAACAAAGAAAGGAACTCAAGCTATTTACATATCCAATGTGAATCATTAAGTAGTCTTTTTCGGGTTTTTTTCGCTTTGTTTTTTTCTTTTTTTTTGCTTTGCTTTTTTTCTCGCAAGATGACTTCATCTTGTTTTTTTAATTTTTCTTCAACATAACTTTTTTTGTGCAATGAAACAAAATTTGCAATTATTAAATGGCAGAGGATCACCAATTGTCAACTCACAAGCGAATACATGTATACACAACCCAAACAAGAGGGAACCAACACCAAGTGCTCATTATCATAAATCCCTCAACAAACTAACATACCAAAGCCACTTTAAACTCAAGTATACCCAAAACCACCCACTAGATAGATAAAGTGATGCTCCATAGACTTGGCTTAAAGGTAGGAATATGTGTTTGGAAGAGGGTTAATATGAAGGGATCATAACAACAAAGTGATTTAAGCTCAAAGGGGCTAGAAAATGGAATAAACCTTTAACACAAGGATAGGCTATTTGGTTATGTGGCTAAAATAACCAAAGAATGAAATGCCTCTATCATATCATTAACTATACACATGCTAATGTAGCTTCGAACGATAATTTAGACAAGTTCTAGAGATGCAACATGTAAGAGTCACATACATAAAAGAAATGTGAGACTAAATATATGAATTAGTCCAAATCGGGCTCAAAAATTAACAGCATATCTTCGAAAATCTCATTAAGCTCATAAACTGACTTATATGTACCAACATTATTGCTAATAAAGGGGGTAACAGAGTTCATAAACAAGACAAGGGTCACAATAAGAAATATTCACAAAACCTTCACAAATTTTTAGCACCAAAATGGATTACATATCAAAAGTTACTCAATTTCATGAAAGCTATTATGCCTAAACAAAGGAGGTTACCCCAATCCAATCTACACCATGCCTACATGCAATCCTATATGCAAACCTAAAAATCCACTAAATAGAACATGCAAACAAAAAGAAACCTAAAACTATATGCTCCAACATGTATGCAAACTAATAATTGAAATAGAAAACATGGAAACTGCCTTTCCACCATGCTCCGATAAAGCATTTTTATTCAAAGGAAAGAAAACATAGAGAAGGGGAAAACAAAAGAAAACAATCTCGCTAAGTTAGGTACAGAGTGTACCTAAGCTAAGGCCTCTATGCAAATAAGGCAAATGGAGCATCAGGCACTCCAGCATATCTTTAAGACTTTTCTCCTTAAATCAGACATAGTAAAGATAAGCAAAAGCTTGTCAAACTCCTCAACATAGTGTTTCCCGGCATGGCAATAACAGAGCATGAAAATAATCAAAGCAAAGAAATCGTTTCAACAAAGTAAAACCAATAGAAAAATCAAAAGAGAAAGCAAAGATAGTGTTTCACATGATTTTTCTAGGCTTATCCACTAGGTATATGCACTGTGGGTCAAGGGAGGCATCATACCTGCAAAAGTATCCTAGGGTGTAATAACCCAACCCTAACCCATATTATTTATTTAAATCATCTTTATTTATTTCATTAGTCATATTTATTCATTTAGTTTATCATGTTTATTGACCTAATCACTCATGGTTATTTGCTTAACCAAATCATGTTTATTAAATTCAATTACACTCAATTTATTTATTTAATGAATTCCATCAAGTTATTTAAAATTTCCACCTTCATTTATCATATTTAATCATCCCGGTTGGGAGATATTTCATTTTGGGTACCACTTTGCAACTCAAGTTTCATTGATTGATTAAATGCCGGGTGAATCGATATTAGGCCTCGGTGAGTATAAATTAGTGATTAATTATTTTCTTATCGTCGGTAAACTTCAATTCCGAGCAATTCAAATTTTTATTTTTGTTCAACACTCCAAATAATTTTTCAAGCTCTAATTTAGCCTTTTGAATCCAAAACAAAAGCCCAAAACCTTACTAACTTTTGCTATTTCACTAATTACTCATTTTAGCACCTAATTTTAATTAGCAAAAAGCTACTTTTTGGGTTGACAATTTATAGCCATATGTGGCTATAAATTGACCATTTCTACGCACAAAATTCAGGAAAAAAAATACAAGCCCATTCTCCATTTTCTCTCTCATCCTCATGGTGGTCTAGGCAGAAAACAGGGGCAGCTGTGCCTCCAGTTCTGGTGGTTTCGGCCACCTCCCAGCTGCCCCGAGTTCCCCTTGCTGATAGCTATCATGTCCAACCCCTCAAATCACTCAAAACAGCCTCTTCCTCTCTCTAATTCAAGCCTAAAGTGAGGTGTGTCCCAAACCCTAACTTATTTTATCTTGAGTTTTATGGTTGTTTTATTTATGGTTTATGTTTGGATGATCAAATTGATAGTTATTGTGTAATTTTTATTGAGTTTGGAGATGTTTGGAGTCATGGGTATTTGATCAAGAGCATGATTTTCATGATTTTGCATTTGTTTAAATGCCATTGTCGAAAATTCTGGCAATTATAGGATTGCCCAAACATTCTGAAATTTTCACTGTAGTTTCTATATATTATTTGGGAGTTTCTGGCTAACTGTCATGAATTGTGGACATGTAATCAGTGAGTTATGAAATTTTAAAGAAAACTGCCCTGTTTAGGATACGAATTATGTAACTATGTATTAATGAAGTTGTTTAGAGTTAGGACATATATATATATATATATATATATATATATATATATATGTATATATATATATATGTATATATATATATGTATATATATATATATATATATATATATATATGAGGCCTTAAATGATCTTTTTATATCTTATTGTGGTGATTTGAAATGACTTCAAGTGAGTTTACGCGGAAAAAAAAAAGAGAAAGTTAAATCAGTGAAGGGCTGGAATTTCAGGAAATTAGGGCTGACTTTGGGATTAAAATGGTAATAAATTGTCTAGCCAAAACAGGTATGGTCTTTTTACCGAAACTGCGTTGAATGGGCTAAAAACTGACACATTTGTATTTTAGCCCCATTTTGGGAACCCTATTGTGGGAATCATATCTTGTGTTGCACATGAAAGTTTTTAGGGACTTCTTAATATTTTTATATTGGGATTTTATGTCTCCATTTGAGGTCTAGAATGAAAGTTGTGAGCTTTTGAATTGAACTGACCTGCTTGGGTGTAATCAGGTTGTTATTGAAAATTTTGTGTTGTGCATATTTGGAGGAAAATTCTAAAACTTTTACTGTAGATTTTCCATATTATTTTCGAATTTCCTGTAAGATCTCATGAATTTGGGTTGAGTATTTTGAGTTTGGTGATTTTTGGAAGCATTTTGAATAATTGTATAAAGAGCAATAATAAAGATTAAGTGAGACTGATCATGCACTCATTTTGTGTATTTTGGCCCAAGTCATTGAAGGGGGAAGGAATATTCAAGGACGTTTATGGAGCTTTTAGCTTGTTTAAGAGTTTTGAATCAATTATGGATTTTACCAAGAAAATACCAAGCTTCATGAGCTTAATAGCTTCTATGGAGTTCAATGACTCATTTAGGGTGGAATTCTTTATCTAATGGATTTATGAATGAAATATGAGAAGTGGGAAAAATTGTGACTCAAAAACCATGTTTATCAAACCAAGTTATTGTAGTTTATGCTATTTTGAACCAAGGTATATCTCTTTTGGCCTCAAACCTTTATTACTTACACACTTCAACTTATATCAAATGTAATTATCAAGCCAAACTAGCGTACTTGCTGTTATCTTGAACCAAGTTATACATCAACAAACCTTAAACCCGTATCAGTAATCTATTTCAGGAAAGGCCATAGCCACTCTCTCAATTATCACCATCAAGGCCTTTTCCTTTGTAATATCTGTTTGTGGACTATTTTACTTCTATTTACTTTATCTTGGATTTAATTATTTTCATCAATTCAGTTTTGAAGCTATGTATACCATTTACTTACTCAATTTCTGTTACACATACTTTTACTTACTCAATTATGCGAGTAAGGATCATTTACTAACTAAACATATCTACAATGACATTTATGAAACAGAGTTGAGGCCTAGTTATCGTTCCCTGTTATGTGTAAGTGTTATCAAGTCAGAATATATTTATCAAGTCAGATGACATTTATGAAATAGCTGACTTTGAACAAGTCAAATGATATTTTTAAAGACTCAAGGTACGTTAATTGCCTGAATCTCAGAAAACAGATCATGTTTATCAAGTTACAACTCTTAATGAGTTTATCAATGAATCAGTTTATACAGTGATTTGCCATTTAACTTGTGACCCCGTTAGTTATCATCTATAGGGCATCAGCCCATCATTTACCCGCGCGGTTTCAGGCCAACTCTTGATCGAATTGGCAGGTGTACGCCTATGTATAGATCATATCAGTGTAAGGGATTCACATCCAGATAATAATGAGCAATTCAGTTTCATAATACTTTCATTTTCACTGTTCTTGCCAAATAAATGAATTGCAAAGACGGGTACCCATCAGCAGTGTTTCTATGCTCATTTTACAATACAGGAATGTATGTACTGCGTTTTTGCTCATATTTTCGAATTGTTTCATGTTTTCCATTTTAGGTGATGAAGTATCACATATTTCTCCTTTTAGCAAGCCATTTTGAAAGTCAACAAATGCTCACAGTGGTTTCAGCATAGCATGAGTATTGGAATCAACCTTAAGGTCAAGTTGGATCTACATTCAATACACATGTATAGTGTAGAGTGCAAGTTATCACATGGTATGATTAAGTCAATGGTATTAAAGTTGAACTATTATGGACATTGGCCTTAAAGTGTTTTAGTTAATAGATTTTGTGATTGTGAATATGAGTTGCAAGATTAAATGGTTTCAGTGAGCCTTGTCCCTATCAGGACGGCAGTAGCGCCTTCTATTATTAAGTCTTTCGTTGCAGTTTTTCGTAATTCATGGCTTTAGCACTTTGGGGGTGTTACAGATTTGGTATCAGAGCTAAAGTTAAAGGGCCACTATTAGCTATCAAGTGTTTATAAGTTAGCTATCAAGGTGTGTATGGGTTATGTTAATAAGTTATTGCTTATAAGCTCATATGTATGTGCATATATGGAAACACCATTTTCATCTCAGTGACTCAATCATTTGGCAATATCATGAGATTCAAGCATGAGCAAAGTGGACTGTGGAACCATTTGGGTCACTTGTTGGTGAGGCATGTTCTCATTTATCTGGGAGTTGTATTGCATGTTTCATTTCTCTTGTTTGTTTAAACTTCTATAATCGTGCACTCCGGGTGTTGAACCCGTTAAGTTATGAACTCCGGCGTGTGGCCGTTGAGCTATTGAAGTATTTCTCTCCATTTCAGCTATCTATTGTAAGGCTTTAAGCCTAGGTTTTAATCAATTTTTAGGCGAAACTCTGTCCGTTTTACCCTAGGATTGGAGAGTCTTATTGAGGTGTGTTAATATCCCTACTCTTGGGCACAGTGATGGTTGAAACCCAATGTAGGGATGCCCTTTGCAACTTCTTAAGGGATGAATACAGTGTCAAGTTATATGAAAACCTCTAGATGAGGAAATGCCTTGCGGGGTAATATCTTTGAGGTGAACCAGTATGAGATGAACACTACAATGAGTGCTTATATATGGTGATAGCAATTAGTAGCTTATGGTGTGCTACTTGGCATATATATATATGTGTGGGACAAGTAAGATTAAGCTGCCATGTATCGGAATCATCTGGTCTTAATACTAAGACTTTACATCAGCAATGCTCCCATTACTTCCTGTAATTGACTTATTTCTGCCCTAATTACCTTGAATTGTTCTGAGGCATCATATCTTTGCTGCTAACACTCTCTTGATTTGTAATGAAGTGTTTATGGAAATTCTCATATGTGGTCTGTGGGGACTTCTTCAAATACATCTGAGCAACCTTTCTTATAGGCGATTCAAACCCTGACAATCATACCCGTTTAATTCTCTATTTTAATAATGGAGCCTATAATGACCCCTAGTGTACATTACTGTGTGATTTGCAGTTTTTCCTAAGCATATTTGACTCATTCTACTTGCAGCTCAGTCATCACTATGATCATATTTTTACTGTCACCTACTTGAACTCATTGCTTCTATTTGGGCACTATTCATTTATTGCTTGCAAATCCTTTGGTTGTTTCAAACCCAGTCATTGAATGCCCTTGCAGCAATTAAATGTATCCATATTGTTCGTGCTTCTACAGCACCGTAACATCATGTTGGCATACTACTCCATGGTCGTAACTGCATGTCGTTACTCAAGTTATTTTGGTAATCCTTTCTTTACTAATATAGCCTATCTTCTTAATGATAAACAACGATTGGTGCTATTTTCATTTGCCAACATTTTTGAAGTTTATATGCCTACCCAAGACTTCCATTTATTGCAAATTATTTTATTGATGGATGTCATCATGTTCAGTCATAAGATTGACTCCTTCATCTTGACGTATTGTCCTTTCAAACATCAGATGAATAAAATTTTTCTTCTGATAGTGTTGACCCTTATCTTCGTCATTTTACTCACATACGGATACCGTATGACTTTTCAAAAGCCGCTTTGGGAATCTGTCACATTTCTTCACCTTCATTAATTAATACTCTCTCTCAACTTCACGACATCATTCATTTACTTTACTATCATGACCATCATGAATAAACTGCATGTCTTGTATATACAGGACATTTATATATCTTACCTCTTTCATTACGAATCTTCGTCCTTTCATTCATTCAGCTTATATGCCTATCCTTCATAACCAATAAAGAAATATCTTTGCAAGAGTTCATGGTGTGGTTGCATCTCTTTACACTTTAGATCGCCCCCTGTCTTTTAAATTTACTGAGACCAGTAAGCAGTTGAATGTGCTATACATAGTATTGTTGGAAACATATTCATTGGGCATTCAATCCAGTTTGACTGGCATACCTTGTTATCATTATGGAGATGAACTGATTGTGTACATATAGAAGATGACTTATAAAGATCTTAAGGTTAGTTTGAGAAATGTAGAAAGACTAGACGTATATTTCAATGGACTAAGAGAAGAAAAAAAATCCTATTTCTGTCGTAATTTCACTGTGCAAGCAAGTGGGTTATCTTGTCAGTAATACATTGAATATTAGTGATATGCCAACCGCACATGGTGTATACATATCCATAATTATAGTTTATGAATTTACAGATGTTTCATCTGAGGATTTTCAGGACTGTTTTTTTTTTCTAAGAAACATTGTTTTTCATATCAACCCAAACCCCGCGAAAGCGGGACCCACTCTGGGAGTTTGTTGTTGTTGTTGTTGTTGTATTGTTTTTCATATCAACCTAGTTCTAAGTGCTTACTCCATTTTCAGAGCCCCTATCATATGACCCACAACAGAGTTACAGAAGACAATTACTTGACCAAGTGTGTCACCTTGGGAAACCTAGTTTTACTTGTGTGAAGAAGGAAGGCAAAACCTTATGGTTGTGTACTGTGTACAGAGAGTTGCACAATATCACTATCAAAAAGAAGTGCCCTATACCTTGAATAAATGATTTATGGGATTAACTGCCAACAATAGAAGTATTTTCCATGAATGATTTGAGGTCCAGATATCACACCTAAACCATGCAACCACAATTTATCTTTTGCAAGAATGTCATCTTATAGTAATTTTTGAAATTGTTTGCTTGTCTCATCTTGAAAATTTGATACTATCCAATATTGCTTAATCTCCGTTGCTTTTCAACCCTATACTTCCTATTCAGGTGATCTTCCATGTCTTCACAAACCTATTGTTAAATATACAATATATTTTTATTTGACCTTATATGATTGTCAACATTTCAGTGCTCTTCACCTTCACCATCTTTATTTCATGATCATGAGTTGTAGTTCATTCGGTTGAGAGCTGATTCACACATCTGCCTTACATCTCATTTATTCATAGTGATAAGCTCCTATAACTTGTTCTGAATTCATAATGTAATTCAACTCTCATTGGCGTGGGTGAATGCGATTATCATAATCTCCTTACTCTCTTTATTTTAAAATTCAACTCCCACACATATATCTTACCTGCTCATAAGTAAATTCTAGCTTTTCTGTTCAATCTTATTACTGGACTTGAATTGGTTTTATATGAGCAAAGGCACATTTCTCATGTCACTTGTTCAATCTATTTATTTATCCATTGGTACTTTGCTCGTTCAATCTATTGATCTATTTATGGCACTTGCAATTCTCACACCTATATCTTATATCCGCATAAGTGAACTTCAGTAATCCTTATATAATCTTATTGCCGTACTTGAATTGGCTCCATATGAGCAAATGCGTGCTTTCACTGTAGCCTATTCAATCCATTTATTTATTCATTAGACCTTGCTTATTTATCCAATCTAGTTCTCTATGCATTGGCATTTTGCTTGTCTAATCCATTTATCTATCCATTACACTTTGCTTGTCCAATCTAGTTGTGTATCTATTGCACTTATCTTGTTCCTTGTGACTAGAAAGTCAACTAGTTGATGCTCAGCTGCTTGTCATCTTGTTTCCAATTCATCAGTTAAACCCGAGTATAACCATGCCATCCTTCTCGTTGGTGGATTATTTATTGGACCCTTTATGATCCATATTTATAAACCACAGTTCTTATGGCATTATATTTTAGAATTCAAGATATACTTGTGGTTATCTTTATTCTAACCACCCATGATAACCTCTCCTTTATTTGCCTTTTCTAGTCTCATTGTTCATTTCTTTTGTATGCAATGATTCATTTGGCTACGAATTTCATCACTCTCATCCCTAGTCATGGTCATTTCATTGCCCTTTATCGACCGGGAGCACTTGTGTAATAACCAAAGTCTCAATTGAGATATAAAGTATTCCGAAGGGCTTATCTAGTCAACGGTGTCAGGAGACTGGATATCCGCACTAATTGAGTCCTCGTTACTTTAGGCTTTATGAGCCAGTAGTGTAGAATACCTCCTTTGCAGTAACAAGGTTCTTTTCTTTCGAAGAGAATATCACTTTTGAAGCAAAGTAATTGAGTTTATTGAAGCTATTGTGTGAGAAGTATTCGGGTTTACTACCAAAACATGGGATTAAGAAGTTATACAATACATACACCACTAGTCAGTGTACATTCGGCAAATTATACCCCTTCAGAGGGAAGCAATGGGAACCAACGGCCCATGTGCTTTAAAGCAGCATTGCATATAGTTGACAAGTGTTATAAGTTTCGAGAAGGAAACTCTTTAAGGGGGGAAGGCTCTAATAACCCGACCCTAACCCATATTATTTATTTAAATAATCTTTATTTATTTCATTAGTCATGCCTATTCATTTACTTTATCATGTTTATTGACCTAATCACTCATGGTTATTTGCTTAACCAAATCATGTTTATTAAATTCAATTACAGTCAATTTATTTATTTAACGATTTCCATTAAGTTATTAGTGTAGAATACCTCCTTTGCAGTAACAAGGTTCTTTTCTTTCGAAGAGAATACCACTTTTGAAGCAAAGTAATTGAGTTTATTGAAGTTATTGTGTGAAAAGTATCCAAGTCTACTACCAAAACATGGGATTAAGAAGTTATACAATACGTACATCCTTAGTCAGTGTACATTCGGCAAATTTTACCCCTTCAGAGGGAAGCAATGGGAACCAATGGCCCATGTGTTTTAAAACAGCATTGCATATAGTTGACAAGTGTTAGAAGTTTCGAGGACGAAACTCTTTAAGGAGGGAAGGCTGTAATAACCCGACCTTAACCTATATTATTTATTTAAATCATCTTTATTTATTTCATTAGTCATGCTTATTCATTTACTTTATCATGTTTATTGACCTAATAACTCATGGTTATTTGCTTAACCAAATCATGTTTATTAAATTCAATTACAGTCAATTTATTTATTTAATGAATTCCATTAAGTTATTAGTGTAGAATACCTCCTTTGCAGTAACAAGGTTCTTTTCTTTCGAAGAGAATATAATTTTGAGGCAAAGCAATTGAGTTTATTGAAGCTATTGTGTGAGAAGTATCCAAGTCTACTACCGAAACATGGGATTAAGAAGTTATACGATACGTACACCTTAGTCAGTGTACATTCGGCAAATTATACCCCCTCATATGGAAGCAATGGGAACCAATGGCCCATGTGTTTTAAAGCAGTACTGCATATAGTTGACAAGTGTTATAAATTTCGAGGATGAAACTCTTTAATGGGGGAAGGCTGTAATAACCCGACCCTAACCCATATTAATTTTTTAAATCATCTTTATTTATTTCATTACTCATGTTTATTCATTTACTTTATCATGTTTATTGACCTAATCACTCATGGTTATTTGCTTAACCAAATCATGTTTATTAAATTCAATTACACTCAATTTATTTATTTAACGAATTCCATTAAGTTATTTAAAATTTCCACCTTCATTTATCATATGTAATCGTCCTGCTTTGGAGATATTTCATTTTGGGTACCACTTTGCAGCTCGAGTTTCATTGATTGATTAAATGCCGGGTGAATCGATAATAGGCCTTGGTGAGTATAACTTAGTGATTAATTATTTTCTTATATTCTGTAAACTTTAATTTCGAGCAACACAAATTTTTATTTTTTGTTAAGTCAAAAATCATGCATTATTTTTATAATTATTTTGAGTATATTATATATATTATTTCATCTAAATTGTTTTATTTTATATATTTTTCAGGGTTAGTATTAAATTAATAAAGAAGAGAAGAGAGGGCATGAAAGCTCGACTTTTACACACTTGACTACAAGACGGTCCAAAAATAATAATTATGAAAATTATTATTCTCATAATTATTATAATGGGCTATGATTATAAGAGTTGGGGAGAGGCTTGAAGTTTTGTGGAAGAAGACATCTAAGGAAGAGAGGAGAATAAAACCCTACTCCACCCCTCTTCTCCTCCTCATCATATATCATCTTCATAACCAACTCATCTCCACCAAGAATCCCACGGCAGCCTCCAGTCTCACCCCATAAAAACCCCCATGGCATCCTCCATCACCATATCATCACCATCACCTCCTCTCATCTTTTCACGCAGCATCAGCATCCCCTCCTATCTTCCTCACCATCACCACCAGCTTCTTCTTCTTTCTCCTTCCCCATAATTAATCATCTGCTTCCTTCATCGCCATCAGAAAACCTCCAACCCCATCACCTCTCCTCTCTTCACGCATCATACCATCAGCATCCCTTCTCCTAACAGCATCACACTCCACGCATCTTTCATCATCATCACGCCTAACCCTGGCACCATCACACCTTCTTCCTCCTCTACCATAAATCATCATCCCACCCCTCATCACACGTACAACTCCATCATCGTCATCAATCGCCACCATCATCTTCAATCACCTTCTACCCCATTATGCCTCACCATTATAAAAGCCAAGTAGTATTGTATTATTTCTCTTTTTTTTTGTTTCTACTTTATTTTATTTTATTTTGTTTAGTTTATTATTAAGTATGAAACCTTTGATAAATTTGTGTAATTTAATTTTTAATATGAGTGAGTAATTTTTTTATGCTTAGTATAATCTTCTTGAAGCCATGCTAAATTAATCATTTTGAAACAAGTTTTATGCTTTAATGCCTAGTTGATTTCTATTCATGATTCTTTAGCGATTAGTGTTCATCGTTTATGAAATTTGTGTTAAATCGATTAGAATGCATGCTAGTTGATTAAATACAATTTCGATTGATAGTTTAGAAGATTATAATATGTAAAAGTTATCATCTTTTAGGCCTAGGTATCACCCTAATTAATCATGGATAGCTCAAACCCTTCTCTTTTAATTAGGTAATCGCTTTAGATCTTTGTTAAATCGATTTGCTGGTAAATTGGTTACAAAGTGTTAAATGATGTTTTTCTAATTCGTAATGCTCTAATTTGGTTAAATTTTTGCGCTGGTGTAAAGATTATCAAATTAGTAGGGTTTATATTAGGGCTAGACCTAAGTAAACTAAAATCTAAGGAAAAATGGGGAAGAACCGCTGGTGGATATCTTCTACAGTTTAACTCATGAATGAAATTAACTTGTGTGTTAATGATAAATATTAATTTACATGGTGGATTGAGATTATATTAAGCATCCTTCATAAATTTGATAACTTTAGATTATTATTTGTTACTTAGAGCTAATTTGATGAGTTGTTAATTTTTGTTCTATTTTTATTAGCTTCAATATTAACTCAATCAAACCCCCCCCCCCCAAAACTATAGTCTTTTAGGAGTGTCTAGGTGATTTTAGATAGTTTAGATTTTGATTTTTGGAGTGCTTATAATTTTAGTTTGATTTGTATTCAGTTTTAGTATTTAATTACCGGTTTGTTAGAATTTAAACTAAAAATAGTTATTTTCGTTATTTTTTGATTTTAATTAATTCATAGGGTTTATAAAGTGTTCTAGTCTGCTCATATCAAATTTCGTGATTTTTGGAATTTATTTGATAATATTTGAGAATTATTTTGTGAAATTGATATGTGTAGGTTTTTAGGCAATTAATTCTGTAAATTTCGGTTTTTAATTTTAATTTACGATTATTAGGTATTTTTTGGTCCAGAAATTTGTGTCCTAGAATTAGGGTAATTTTCTTAATTATTTTCGTATTTTTATTTATGCAGATTATTTTCTTTTTAATTTCAGATTTAATTTTCTGTTGATTATTCTGTAGTAATTGTCTGATTTAATTTTCCTAAAAAAAATTAGACATTATTCTGGAGTTATAAATTTTTCAAGTTTAAGATTTTCAATTTAAGATACTGATTGTGATTTTTAATATTGATTTTTTTTAATAGTTTCCTATTTTAATTTTTAGTTGAATATTGGATTATTAATCTATTTCTATTTTTCTGAATTATTTAGGGAATATTTTTACTGTTTTATTTCCAGAATATGATCTAGAATATTTAGGAGCATCATTGGGTATTTTGCTAGATTTTTATTCGTTAGATTTTAATTGTTTTAGAATTATTAAAATTAGACTTAACAAGTTGATTAGTAAAATTAATTACGATCAAACTAGCCATTTTTAGCAATCTTTCCTCGTGGATCGATCCCTACTTCCCTACGCTATAAAAATTATTTAATAACCAAAGTAGTGGTTAAATTTGTAGCCCTCGACAAGCTTTACATTTTTGTTCAACACTCCAAATAATTTTTCAAGCCCCAACTTAGCCTTTTGGGCCCAAAACAATAGCTCAAAACCTTACTAACTTTTTGTATTTCACTAATTACTCATTTTAGCACCTAATTTTAATTAGCAAATAGCTACTTTTTTGGTTGAAAATTTACAGCCATACGTGGCTATAAATTGACCATTTCTACACACAAAATTCAGCAAAAAAAATCACCAGCCCATTCTCCATTTCCTCTCTCATCCTCTCATCCTCACGGTGGGCTGGGCAGAAAACAGGGGCAGCAGCTGCGCCGCCAGTTCTGGTGGTTTCGGCCACCTCCCAGCTGCCCCGAGTTCCCCTTGCTGCTAGCTATCACATCCAACCCCTCAAATCACTCAAAACAGCCTCCTCTTCTCTCTAATTCAAGCCTAAAGTGAGGTTTGTCCCAAACCCTAACTTATTTTATCTTGAGTTTTACGGTTGTTTTATTTATGGGTTGTGTTTGGATGATCAAATTGATAGTTATTGCGCAATTTTTATTGGGTTCGAAGATGTTTGGAGTCGTGGGTATTTGATCAAGAGCATGATTTTCATGATTTTGCATTTGTTTAAATGTCACTGTCGAAAATTCTAGCAATTATAGGATTGTCCGAAAAATCTGAAATTTTTACTTTCGTTTTTGTATATTATTTGGGATTTTATGGCAAAATTGCATGAATTTTGGCCGCGTAATCAATGAGTTATGGAATTTTGAAGGAACCTGTCCTGTTTTGGATACGAATTATGTAATTATGTGTTAATGAAATTGTTTAGAGTTTGGATATATATATGACACCTTAAATGATCTTTTTATATCTGATTGGGGTGATTTGAAATGATTTCAAGTGAGTTTACGTGAAAAAAAAAGAGAAAGTTAAATCAATGAAGGGCTAGAATTTCAGGAAATTAGGGCTGACTTTAGGATTAAACTGGTAATGAATGGTCCAGCCAAAAATTATGATTCTTGGTGGGAAGATAGTTCAGTGTGTTATATTTCAAATGCCTCTTGAATCTCCTTAATCCAAGGTCTGTGGAAATAGCTATGGTCTTTTTATCAAAACTGTTCAGAATGGGTTAAAAACTGACACAATTGTATTTTAGCCCCATTTTGGGAACCCTATTGTGGGAATCATATCTTGTGTTGTACATGAAAGTTTTTAAAGACTTATTAATATTTTCATATTGGTTTTTTATGTCTCCATTTGAGGTTGAGAATGAAAGTTATGAGCTTTTGAAAAGAACTGATCTGCTTAGGTATAAATCAGGTTGTTATTGAAAATTCTGTGGAGTGTATATTTGGAGGAAAAATCTAAAACTTTTACTGTAGATTGTCCATATTATTTTCGAATTTCATGTAAGATCTCATGAATTTTGGTTGAGTGTTTTGAGTTTGGTGATTTTTGGAAGCATTTTGAGTAATTGTATAAAGAGCACTAATAAAGATTAACTGAGATTGATCATGCACTCATTTTGTGTATTTTGGGCCAAGTCATTTAAGGGGAAAATGAATATTCATGGACTTTTATGGAGCTTTTAGCTTGTTTATGAGCTTTGAATCAATTATGGATTTTACTAAGAAAATACCAAGCTTGGTGAGCTTAATAGCTTCTATGTAGTTCAATGACTCATTTAGGGTGGAATTCTTTATCTAATGGATTTATGAATGAAATATGAGAAGTGGGGAGTGTTGTGACTCAGAAATCATGCTTGTCAAACCAAGTTATTGCAATTTATGCTATTTTGAACCAAGATATATCTCTTTTGGCCTCAAACCTTTATTACTTACTCACTTCAGCTTATATCAAATGTATTTATCAAGCCAATCTAGTGTACTTGTTGTTATCTTGAACCAAGTTATACATCAGCAAGCCTTAAACCCGCATTAGTAACCTATTTTAGGAAAGGCTATAACCACTCTCTCAATTATCACCGTCAAGGCCTTTTCTTTTGTAATATCTATTTGTGGACTATTTGACTTCTATTTTCTTTATCTTGGATTTAATTATTTTCATCAATTCAGTTTTGAAGTTATGTATACCATTTGTTTACTCAATTTCTGTTACACATACTTTTACTTACTCAATTATATGAGTAAGGATCATTTACTAACTAAACATATCTACAATGACATTTATAAAACAGAGTTGAGGCCTAGTTATCGTTCCCCGTTATGCATAAGTGTTATCAAGTTATAATATATTTATCAAATCGGATGACATTTATGAAATAGATGACTTTTAACAAGTCAGATGACATTTTTAAAGACTCAAGATATATCCATTGCCTGTATCTCAGAAAACAGATCATGTTTATCAAGTTACAACTCTTAATGAGTTTATCAATGAATAAGTTTATAGAGTGATTTTCCATTTAACTTGTAACCCCGTTAGTTATCATCTATAGGGCGTTAGCCCATCATTTACTTGCGCAGCTTCAGGCCAACTCTTGATCGAATTGGCAGGTGTACACCTATGTATAGATCATATCAGTGTAAGGGGTTCACATCCAGATAATAATGAGTAATTCAATTTCACATTACTTTCATTTTCACTGTTCTTGCCAACTAAATGAATTGCTAAGACGGGTACCCATCACCAATGTTTCTATGCTCATTTTACAATATAGGAATTAATGTACTGAGTTTTTGCTCATGTTTTCCATTTTAGGTGATGAAGTATCACATATTTCTCCTTTTAGCAAGCCATTTTGAAAGTGAACAAATGCTCACAGTGGTTTCAACATAGCATGAGTATTGGAATCAACCTTAGGGTCAAGTTGGATCTACATTTAACACACTTGTATAGTGTGGAGTGCAAGTTATCACATGGTATGACTAAGTTAATGGTATTAAAGTTGAACTATTATGGACTTTGGCCTTGAAGTGTTTCAGCTAATAGATTTTGTGATTGTGAATATGAGTTGTAAGATTAAATGGTTTCAGTGAGCCTTGTCTTTATCAGGATGGTGGTAGCGCCTTCTAATATTAAGTCTTCTGCTGCAGTTTTTCATAATTCACGGCTTTAGCATTTTAGGGGCGTTACATAGGGAAAGAAGATTATCAACATTTCCACCAAGCAAATTAAACATGTTATCCACAGAGCCCAGACCAACATTAGAATCACAAATCTTAGGATTATCAAAGGGCGCATCAATGTAATACTCGGGGCAAAAGGGGGTTGTAGATACATAGGTGAAACATGGGAATGATCAAGAGGATTTGGGAGAATAATATTATCAAAATATAGGCTAGGAGACTCATCATGCATAAATACATCATATGACCCCCCCAAAGGAGTCTTATCTAGATCATGCACCTCCTTTAAAGTATCTTCTGACTCAAAATACGCATCAGTGACGTCAAATCTAGCATCAAACCCAAAAGGCTCACTCGCCTAGAGCCCAGTGCACGGAGCTAAAGGAAATGATGAATCACGTACGGTCAGGACAACATCAGTATTGTACCATGGTGGTGCAAAGTTAGGTTAAGCATAACATGCATAATAAGGATACGAATTTATATCATCGTCAGAAGAATTACACAAATCACCCTAAAAAAGGGGGTAATAAGATCTAGCATAAAACACACAAGGATCAGAAAATGAATATCTAGAAACGCAACTAGCCTTCTCAAACTCAAATGAATCCTAAGCAATCTACTCAAACAAATAACATGCATCATCAACATTTTTACCATGAAAACCACAAAACTCTGAAAGAATACGGGTTTCAGTATTCACGCCTTCATCAACAATATCCAAAATTTCCCATTTACCCACACAGTAACTACATTGAGCAAGAAAGACATTTAAAGGCTTAAAATACCTACAAAATAATTCATGCTCAAATAGGGTAAAATAGAAAATTTTCATTGTTGTTTCTCAATATTTCTTTTGTTAGTTTTCAATTTTTTTCGGTTTTAATTTCAAAGGAAAACAAAATGCTTAGTGAAACCTATCAAGAAAAATCCAATATTCGACGCTAGTCCCCGGCAATGGTGCCAAAAAGTTGATAGGCCTACAAGCACACAGTGACGTTGTAGCAAATCAAGGTCGATCCCACAGCGACTACGTTGATCTATTCGGCTATATTCCCACAAGATATGCAAGGTGAATCCAAATTTGAGAATGAAATTTAATTAATCTACTATCTAATCTAATGGACAATCGATGAAGGAGTTTAATCAAACCAAACAATTTCCTACCTCAAGAATTAATGAAGCCCCTCTTTCAAGGTGGAATGAAATTCTTAAATCTAATCAACTACCACGTCTCAAGGATTTTTGATTAATCTAAGACCATTAAGAATGCGATTATCAAATTTAGAGGTTTCTTAAACGGTGAGCCTTTCTCAAAATCTTACTCACTTAAGTTGAATTTTAGTTTTCCAACATCTAGTGTCACCTTTTAGTTTTTCAGCATATGTCTAAAACAAGTAAGAAATTGATCAAGTCTCCTACTCGCAAATCAACAAGTAAAATTCAATAGAATAAACCCAACAAATCCAAAGCACTTATAGATCAAAACAAGAATTGATTCAATCACAACAACTTTTCACAATTCAAAGATTAATAATCCAAAACTTAACATAAACATCAACAACAATCTTGAAGCATAAAAATATAAAGAGAAAAGAGAAGAGAAGGGAGAGGAATTGCTCAGCCGATGTGTGCTTGAACCGTCGTCGCAAACTCGATCTGGAATCCTTGCAATCTTCACCTTCAACATGCTCTTCCTCTAATCTAATCTAAATCCTAACTAGATGGTGGATTATGGAGAGTGGAATAGGGATGGGATATGTCTTGAAATGAGGATGAGACCCCCTTTTATAGCAAAGCTATTGGGAGTCGAACAGCCATGCGAATAAATGGCATTAAAAATTGCTTGCAAGTTGAAAACTCGTGAAGAAACAAACAACCTCGCGGGAAAGAGGTCCGCCACGGATCATGACCTTCACCACGGACCGATCATGGTCTGCTCCAGCTCGACATTCTTCTGTTCTTCTTTCTTTCTACTGGTAGGGCAACTCAGGGGCATCCATGTGAAGTCAAAATACACTCAACTAGCGTCGAAGCAAGGGCTAAAAGGTCCAGAATCCTGTGAAACATAGAAAAGAACCATACCCGAGCGTAAAGTGGGAAAATGAGCATAAATCATCACATAAAGCATACAATTTTCTCTAAAAATGCAGCAAAATGGCCCTAAAATGATATATATGATAAGCACTTATCAAACTCCCCCATGCTTATGCCTTTGCTTGTCGTCAACCAAACACTACATAAAACCGACAAAGGGAAATGCTTCTTAGGACTCAAAATAGTAACAACCTCCTTGAAGTAGGCAAGTCATAGCATATCACAAGCAAGAATATCAATCAACGACAACCCCAAATAGTGCACAACACATTTCCAAATCGGAAGGAAGAGAAGGTTTTGGGAAAAAGTATGAGACCACAAGCTCGATATTAAAATTTATCATCACCAAAGAACCACAAAGCATGGCATGCTATCACACGGAATTGAATAGAGGTAAATATACTAGTAGAACCTAACTTTTGGGAGATGTGGATCACTCCCGCTCATGTGTTTAAAATATAGCGTACATTCACTCAAGACTCATTCCAATGACACAATCTAGCATATACTTGACAAGGCTCTCAAATTCTCCACCGCTAAAATGCAATGTGCACAAGACAATCAAGAGGACTTTACATAGGTGGTAACATGGGCAAAAAAGGGTTAAGGGTAAGAAGTGGACAAATGCATTTGGGCAATATGGAGTTACTTAGCCAAGTGAATAGGGAGAAACCAACAAGGCACCAATTAACCAATAAGTTCACCAGCACTCCAAACCTCAAAATACAATGAACATATCCCATAAATGAAATAGGAAATGAGTTGACAAAGAAAGGAACTCAAGCTATTTACATATCCAATGCGAATCATTAAGCTGTCCTTTCCGGGTTTTTTTCGCTTTTTTTTTTCTTTTTTTTCTTTGCTTTTTTTCTCACAAGATGACTTCATCTTATTTTTTTAAATTTTTCTTCAACATAACTTTTTTTGTGTAATGAAACAAAATTTGCAATTATTGAAAGGCATAGGATCACCAATTGTCAACTTACAAGCAAATACATGTATACACAACCCAAACAAGAGGGAACCGACACCAAATGCTCAATATCATGAATCTCTCAACAAACCAACATACCAAAGCCACCTTAAACTCAAGTATACCCAAAACCACCCACTAGATAGATAAAGTGATGCTCCATAGACTTGGCTTAAAGGTAGGAATATGTGTTTGGCCAAGGGTTAATATGAAGGGATCACAACAAGAAAGTGATTTAAGCTCAAAGGGGCTAGCAAAGGGAATAAACCTATAACACAAGGATAGGCTATTTGGCTATGTGGCTAAAATGACCAAAGAATGAAATGCATCTATCATATCAACAACTATACACATGCTAATGTAGTTTCGAACGATAATTTATGCAAGTTCTAGAGGTGCAATGTGGAAGAGTCACATACATAAAAGAAATGTGAGACTAAATATATGACTTAGTCCAAATCGGGCTCAAAATGTCACAGCATATCTACCAAAATCTCATTAAGTACATAAACTAACTCATATGTACCAACATTAGTGCTAATGAAAGGGATAACAAAGTTCATAAACAAGACAAGGGTCACAACAAGAAATATTCACAAAACCTTCACAAATTTTTAGCACCAAAAGGGATTACACATCAAAAGTTACTCAATTTCATGAAAGCTATTATGCCTAAACAAAGGAGGTTACCTCATTCCGATGTACACCATCCCTACATGCAATCCTATATGCAAACCTAAAAATCAACTAAATACAACATGCAAGCAAAAAGAAACCTAAAGCTATATGCTCTAACATTTATGCAAACTAATAATAGAAATAGAAAACATGGAAACTACCTTTCCCCCATGCTTAGATAAAGCATTATTATTCAAAGGTAAGAAAACATAGAGAAGGGGAACAAAAGAAAACAATCTCACTCCTTGGAGTGACAAGATCACAATTCTCTGTGTATTTTGTTTCTGCCCTCTTAGAACCTCAAAAACTTGTCCTAAATGCTCCTTGGGATCTTTCTCATTCTAGCTAAAAGCCAAAATATCATCAAGGTACTATACAACAAAGAGACCCATGAAGGGTTTAAGCACATCATTCATTGATCTCATGAAATTAATAACGGCTTTAGACAAACCAAACAACATTATAAGCTATTCATACAACCCTTTCATTGTTTAAAGGACACGAATCATGAGGGAATACACTAAAGCAGTTAACAAACCAATTAGCTCTTATGCCAATGAAGGAATTAACATTTTAAATTAAGCGTAAATATATTTACCTTAATTCTATAATGTACTCCATTTCAGCATAAATATCTTTTCCAAAACCTAAAAAAAAAATTCATTTCCTTTGCAGGATATAAAAATCGAAAAAGAAGTAGGACACGCATAGACACACACATGCGAGCGCATACACACATACACATACACATACACACTTACACATACATACATACATGTTTTTTTTTGGGAAAATAGCAAGATGGCTTACCATTACAATGTAAAAATATTCATCATAAAAATATCGAATTATTAAATTGCTTATTAGCGAGTTAAACCACTCCAACTCGTAAACATGATTTAAATGAGTTGTCGCATAAATAATTCGACCCATTCTTAAACTTATTTTAATTCATGGCCCAATTCACCAGGCATGACACCGAAATTGAATTGGGCTATTTGGTGTCGCAATCAATTGTGCTTGACTTATTTAGGCACATCCCATTAATGCTAGTTTAAACTGGCAACAGGTGTTAGCACTTGATTCAAGCATATTTATGCCTCTCCAACATAAGCCCATCTCAAGCTCCTATTAGCGCGTCGAATCTCAACAGGTCTACCTTATTTTGACTCTCACTCCTTTACCTATTACACTACGACTGCTAAAACTTGAACCATTTTATTGCCTTGGGTTTTAAGTTCAGAAAGTTAGCTTTCCAATAAAGCAAATTTCAAGTCATTTGGACTTCATTTGGCCATCCAATTCAGCTCTCAAAGTCCAGCTATACAAAATGTACAGTTTGACAATTTCAGTACCCGGTTTTGAGGTTCTGTTTTTGCTATCCTTGGATGAGCTTAAGAACTTGCAAATCCACTTTTTGGAATCCTTTTTTAGTGTACTTGAAGGGCAGAGAAAAAGTCATCCTCGGTGATTTGGCCTAGTGGGATGACAACTGACAACACCTCTTATTGGAAGAGAGTTCTAAGGCCATACAAGGCAGGGCTTGTCTTCTTTATGCAAATATACCACGTGGACAAGTGAAGGTGGTCTCTTCTTGGGCATAGGGTGAATGGGGATTTGAGAAAACCCCGAATACACATATAGGTCGGAAAAATAACCCTCCCCTAAAGATCCCTTGAAAGACATGACCTATGAGTATGCTTGGAAGTTGTTTTGAATGTGTTTTGTATTGATGTTCGGGGATTGATTCTCTAACGACCCTTATAAGCTTTGTGAATCTTATTCGAACTAGCGTCTTAATGGCCCCCTTAAAATATTTCTTTTTCCTGAAATACATAAGATGGCGAAATGCCAACTTCTTTTCTTACTTATTAGGAGTATTAGTTCCTTAATACCTTTCCTAGCTAGTAAGGAAAGCCAGAGGTGTGTGCGTGTGTGTGTGCTTGCTAGCTTGGCTCTTTTTGCTGGTTACATAAGAACACCACACGGCCATAGCTAGAAGATAACTTTTCTTTGAATGAAAATCAGTCTCTTACTCAAATTAGGTGAAAGAAACGTTTTTGGAAAGCTTAGAAAGTAAGCTTTCAAACGGCTCAAGTCGGAAGAACTTTGGAGCTACTGTTTGGGAGATATAGGCCAAAAGGTGCCCTCTTTGGTCCTTTTTTCTTTTTTTTTGGTTCAGATGTACCACTAAAGGATAACACAACACGATAAAAGAGAAGAAACAACCTGAGACCCAATGTATTTCGTTGGTCTTTAAGGGAGTCTTCGACTCTCCGCCCAAATCTGCTCCCTGAGGATCACCACGGCCTCTATCTGAGCTTTGATCTTGGTGTGGCGACCCCTTCCCTCTTGATGTGGCAAAGTGATGCTATGTGACTGACTTTTGAACATAGACATCTTTAAGAAGGGTTGTTAAAAGTTTGTTTTCATACTTGCTAATACCCCCCTCTTTCCAAAAAGTTAATTTGGTTCAAGTCAATTGCACCTTAATCGTTCAAACGCTAAAAACGGCCAAGCCTTCCATTACAGAAACCAACCTCCTTAAAATTCTCAACTCCACGAAATGGACTATGAAGTCTTGGCTTAAAAGTAGGACTATCTGTTTGGCCAAGGGCTAATATGAAGTGTTCACAACAAAGATGGATATAAGCTCAAAGAGGCTAGCAAAAGGGAAAATATGTAATGCCCCATTTGAAAAATCCATTTGGATAAGGCACTTTGAAGTTCAAGTAAAAGTCCATAAAGTGTCTTTTTTGTCCAAGAAATTACTTTTCCAATTATGTTCTTAAGATAATATCATACATATTCATTTTTATAATAATCAAGTTCATTTTTTCTGAAAATACTGTTCACCTTTTTTAAGAATAATGCATTTCTGTCACCCTAGGGATTAGGGTTCCCAAGAGCTGGGCATTCTCCATATCTAACACCCTAGCCCCTATGGCTAAGAGCGTTACGTTTGCAAAATGCTTCAAGTAAGAACATAGTTAAATCAACTTAGACCACTGCTGAGTAAACTCAATAGGTAGCCCTTTGCAGATTTGAGAACACGGCAAGAAAAAGCGAGAATGGACCTGGCCTCACCTTCGATTCTTTGAGTACTTTGCATGTTAAGGTCATTCGACGTCCTTGATGTCAATAAGGGTACATTTCA
>JACYFF010031954.1:39110527-39125800 GCA_017589665.1 Selenicereus undatus
ACACACACACACACACACACACAGAGACACACATGTGCATATTTATATATACACATACACACACACACACACACAGATATATATATATGTATGTATATTTGTGTACGTATATTT
Source organism: Selenicereus undatus (assembly GCA_017589665.1). Lineage (NCBI taxonomy): Eukaryota > Viridiplantae > Streptophyta > Magnoliopsida > Caryophyllales > Cactaceae > Selenicereus > Selenicereus undatus. Next base: position 39,110,642 of record JACYFF010031954.1, read on the forward strand.
ATATTTATATATGTGTATGTATGTATATATATATATAGATATATATGTATATATGTTTTTTGAAAAGGTAAGTACAAGGAATTTAGACAACCTTTCCCGGAAGTGTTCTGCGTAAATTGTCGTCTATGAGAATGGAAAGAAAGCCCCTATACGAAGGGGAAGAAAAATAAAAAATTGATGATGAAGGAGTAATACAACCATACTTTGCTATCTAATCAGCTGCCATGTTACCTTTTCGATGCGTATATTGTAATAAACAATGCACATTAGCAGAGAGCCTATTGTGGACGTCTTGTAACAAATTTTCAATCATCCTAGGTATATGTGTATGACCTCGGACTGCTTGAATAATGACTCTACTATTGCCTTCAACTGTAAGATTATGATAGCTCGCTACTAAAGCTGCTCGAATCTCGTCACGCGTGCCTGTCGCTTCTGCGACCAAGATTGGGGCATCCTCCAAGAACCGTGTCCCCGCCTGAATAAAATACTCTGCCCAATCTCAAAGAACAAACCCTGCTGCTGCACCGGAAGAAGAATGGGTACCATCAAAATTGAGTTTGACGTGACCCCCAAGTGGAGATCTCCACCTAATGAGTTTGGTGGGATTGTAAAATAGTGGAGTAGATGGAGGATGTAAGGAAGGAAGATGGGAACTAGAAGTACTCAACCTCCATTCAGCCTAATTGCATTTGCCCTGACTAGGGAACCCATAGGTTTTGGTTCATCATGATTAAAAATCATAGCATTACGACTCTTCAAGATGCTCCATAGGAGAATCACTACCCGAGTAAGAGAAATACTTCGTGTAGTATACAAATCATGTAGTCCTCCCCAAATAGAAGTAGGTAAATGTAGGAAGGGGAATGACGGAAGCCAGTTATAACTAACTGCAAGATCCCAAGTTTTCTTCACCACAGGACATCCAACAAATAGATGATCTCAATTTCTGCGAGGCAAGCTGCGCAAACTAGATCAAGTTATATACCTTTACGGAGGAGATTAGCCCTGGAAGGGAGTGCATTATGACAAAGCTATCATAGGAAGATCTTAATTTTGGGCATAACATCAAGTTTCCATATCCATTAAACTTCAATGAATCTTGATCATGTGTGATGTTGTCATGAGCTCTCCAGGTAGCAGATTTGGTAGTGAAGCCTCCACTACCTGTGAAACCCCAGCATAAGGAATCCTCTATATTCGTAAGCGGGATAGGCACTGCTAAAACAAGACTAACCAGGTTTGTGGTAAAACCTTAGATAATTTATGTATGTCCCACACTTTTGTAGATGTGATAAATTCACTAACCTTGACTTGAGAAATATCATGAGCCGAAGGACCAGGAGTGAGAAGCTCAACCAAAGGTGACCCATGGCACCAGTTATCTAACTAAAAAGAAATGGTGTCGCCATTGCCTATTTTCCATCGTATACCCAGTTTAACAAACTCACTAATACAAAGCATACATTTCCAAACCCATGAATCGGCCTAATTATCCGATTGAGTGAGGAACTTCTATGCGAGTTTTGCCATAAAAGCAGTGTTAACAGCCCCTGTTTTACGTAAACCTAAGCCGCCATATTTTTTCGGGTGACATATTTTATCCCAGGCAACCATAGGAAGCCATTTCTCGGTATTATATTTTTTCCAGAAAAAATCACGATTGATGCGATCCAAATTTTGTGAGATAGTAGCAGGGATTTGAAAGCACTGCATAGTGTGACTTGGCAAAGATTCTCAATTTGACTAAATGTGAACTACTCGACCAGCTTTATACAGAGAATTAGCTTTCCAATTAGTAAGTCTAGAGGTCGTTCAATCAGGAAGATTCCTGAATAATTCTTGAGATGGGCGTCCCTGGAAAACGGAGCATCCTAGATACTTACCCAACAATGAACTTGTGGGAATGTTTAAGACTCCCTTAACATATTGCTTGTCAAGAGAAGGAGTGTTCTTGGAGAAAACAATAAGTGACTTATGCAAATTAATCAACTGTCTTGATTGTTGGCAGAATGTGTCAAGTATAGCTTTCAAGTTGAAAGTAGCTTGAGAAGTAGCTTTGCAAAATAATAGACTATCATCAGTAAATAGTAAACATGGGATTCGCACTGCCCCAGGTGCTAGCTTAATTCCTATTCCAGATTTGGGATTCAATGATTGATGAGATAATCGTTGTGCTAACACATCCATACAAAATAGAAAAAGATACGGTGACAAAGGATCGCCTTGACGTAGCCCACGAGTGGGTTTGAGAAACACGGTTCACTATTTACAAGAACAGAATAGGAAACTGCAGAAATGCATTCCTTTATCCAATTGATCCAAATAGGATGAAAGCCTAGCTAGGTCAAACATTTTAGGAGGAAGTCCCATTCGATCCTATCATAGGTCTTTTCCATATCCAATTTAATCACAATGTAGCCTTTTTTGCCTTTGAAATGATAAAATTTGTTCATCGCTTCATGGGCAAGTAAAATATTATCATGAATAGATCGATGCGGCACAAAAGCACTTTTAGTAGGATGGATGATACGTTCCAGAATCGGACGCAATCAATTAACCAAAATCTTGGCCAAAATTTTATAGAAGGTGTTACAGAGACTGATAGGTCGAAACTGAGCAGCGGTTTCTGGGTTATCCACTTTTGGAATAAGAGCTAGAAGAGTGTGATTGAATGCTTTGAGAAGTTTTTCTGACCCAAAGAAGTCTTTGATAGTAGCACAGAGCTGATCCTTGAGAATGGACCAGTGTTGTTGATAGAATGAAGCTCCAAACCCATCTGATCTTGGAGCCTTATATGGATCAATCTGGAAAATTACAGTGTAGATTTCCTCCTTGGACACAGGACGAATAAGTTCATGGTTATCCTCCATGGTAATCAAAGGTGAGATAGAGAGGTCAGGAAGTGGCAAAGAGGAACATCATTCCTTTTTAAATCGGTGAGTGAAATCGAGAATAAACTTGTTTTTGATGGATTCAATCTTGTCAAGCCAAACACCTGTGTCATCCTTAATACGAACAATGGTGCATCGTCTTTTCCTAGCAGAAGTAGATTGGTGAAAAAAACGTGAATTCCTATCCCCATCGACCAACCATTGCTTGTCGGCATATTGACTCCAATAGCATTGGTTAAAGAGCATTAATTTTTCTCTTTGTTTAATCAATCGAACATGCCAATTATTAAGACGATGGTTGTTCGAGGATTCCAAAAGCTTGTTTTCAGAATAATGCAATTGGGTCGTATTCTTTTTATTTGAACACGGTAGTTGGCAAATTTAATAGAGCTCCACCATTTGAGATCCTTTTTAATAGCTTTGAGGCGTTGAGCAAGATGGAACATAGGAGATCCATTAACTGGCATTGACCATTTCTTTTTCACTATAGAGTGGACATCTCCGTAATGGTTCTAGTTAGGCTAAAACCGAAAAGGAGGCCTCTTAGTTGTAGGGGAAGGAGCCAATGTACGTAAATAGACATAACTATGATCTGAACAGGTAAATGGCCTAGATGTGACAAATGCATCTGCATAAATATTAATCCAATCTTGTCGACCAATGGCTCTATCAAGGCATTCATAAATAAGATGACCATGCAATCGTTTTTTTTCAAGTAAAAGACCTACCTTATACTTGAATAGAAGAGGCACGGATAGCATCAAGGAATTGCGGTAAATGCCTACAATGTGACGGGGATAAGGAGGAGCCCCCTCGCTTCTCCGAAAATTCTTCTAACTCATTAAAATCACCAATGAGACACCAAGGGGTATCAATGACAGCATTTAAATGAATTAAGTGTCGCCAAAAAGAATCTTTTTGCCCGAGTTGAGCTGGAGCATAAATTCCAGAAACAACACTCAGTTTCTGAATATTTAAATCCACGACAAGCATATGAATAGCTCTATGTTCCTTGAGTAAAACATTTGCATGGATGTTGGTATTATTCCATAATACCCAAATACCACCCGAGTGATTTTGAGGGCTAACAAAGTCAAATTGTCATAACCCAGTGTAGAAATAAGTTTTCTTGTTGTCTGATTAGAAACCATAGTTTTAACCAATTGGCTTGGTTGATAACCTGAATCTCATCGCGAATTTGGTGCTTTTTTGCACCTTGAACATGCCATGCAATAATTTTCATAATAAACAATTAGTGTTGCTCGTCCTCGAGTAAAATAAACTAAGCTAACTAAAAGAAAATGAAAATAAAATAAAAGAAAATCCTAATTCACTGTCGTAGGAATCACGGTTGCATTTAGCGTATGCAACAAGCCCTTTAAACCCCTTGGACTCCCAAGTGGACGAGTGAGGTCTCGTGAGGGTTTCCAAATGAAAATACCCACAAAATTATTCAAAAATAAAAGAAAATCTTTTTGGGTTTTTCTCAAAACTGATATGTACAAAACTCGGGAAACATATGCGCAATTCATAATCACCTAAATCACCCATGTACTTAATTATTGACTTGTATATACATAAAATGTACTTCAAAGCCTTCTACCTCTAAATGACATCAAAACTCTAACTGTTTCACCACATTGAGCATCAAGATTTTGAATCCATCCCGGTGTTTGTGTGCAAGTGTATCATCATCTCTAGGACTTAGATGTACCAGAATAGACTCAATCCCACTTAGTTGACATAACTACATTATTCTTATACTAACTTTGGAAGCAAGCTTTCCCAGTAACAATATTGCCTCAAAGGGTAACACCCAGTAGCACGTGTCTCAAAGGGTCCTAGTGGCGCATGCCTCAAAGGGATACTTGTCATTCCAAATTTTATTCTTTTTATTTATTCATAATACAATTTTTTTTCAATTTTTTTTTCCAAAGTAATCATGCCATAAGCTAGTGGGAGAATAATTCATGGAAACCTAAAACCTAGAGATAATGATGAAAGAATAAATAAGGACTGGATAACACAACCTTTAATGAACAATTGGGATTAGAATTAGGGCTTAGACTATCATATTCGAAGTTAAAGACTTATCATGCCCATCCTATTTATATACAAACTAACAACTAAAGCACAGGGGATTCAATCTAATCAGAAAAGATACAAATGTCCCCAAAAACAACAAAAAATTTTGAAAATTTTGAAAAAAATGGCACCTCACTCCCACACCAAAACTTCACAATGTCCTCATTGGGAGAATTAAGGCGCTAAAAAGCAAGTCCATAAACTATACAACCGTAAAACCTAAAATATATATACAACTAAAACACGACCAAAAACAAAAACAAAACCAAAACCAAAACAAAACAAAATGAAAATCAAACTAAAATCAAAGAAGCATAAGGAAAATAGTAAGCTATACAAGAATAAACTGAAAGAAAGAACAAAAGAGAGAAGAAAAGAGAGAGAAGAAAAGGAGTTTCTGGCAAACCAGGTTGGGTGCTGAGTACAACCAAACTATCGCAGATCGCAATCAGTTACGGAGTAGGGCCTGGGTCATGGAGCATCAGACACTCCACATCCTCTTGGGTCGGCAGCTCGAGAAATGGTTTCAACCGCTGGCCATTGACTTTGAATAGGGCACCAGTCTGCAAATCCTGAATCTGGACTGCACCATAAGGAAAAACATGAGAGACAACATAAGCGCCCGTCCAGCGGGACCTTAATTTCCCTGGAAATAAGTGAAGCCGAGAGTCATACAAAAGTACTTTCATTCCCGGGGCAAATTCTTTTCTCAAAACATGTTGATCATGAAACAACTTTTCCCTCTCCTTAGAAGATCGAGCACTCTCATATGCTTCCGCTTTGATTTCATCAAGTTCACTCAATTGCAATCATCTCATGTCTCCCGCCTCAGTCAAATCATAGTTGAGCTTCCTAATAGCCCAGCAAGCTCGATGCTCTAACTCTACAGGTAGATGGCAAGGCTTACCATAAACTACTCTGTAAGGGGACATGCCGAGGGGAGTCTTATAAGCTGTCCTATAGGCCCAGAGAGCATCTATTAACTTATCGGCCCAATCTTTCCTATGTCTACTCACAGTTTTCTCCAGGATCTGTTTTATCTGCCGATTGAAAACTTCAACTTGGCCGCTTGTTTGAGGGTGGTAAGGGGTAGCCAGCCTATGGACTATCAAATATCTTCTAAGCAAGGCATCAAAAGATCTATTATTAAAATGAGTACCCTGGTCACTAATGAGAGCCCGGGGCGTGCCAAAGCGAGCAAAGATACTTTCCCTAAGAAATTTCACCACAACTTTAGTGTCGTTAGTCTGAGAGGGAATGGCTTCCACCCACTTAGATACATAATCCACAGCCAATAAAATGTACTCATTCCCAAAAGATATTGAGAATGGTCCCATGAAATCAATACCCCATACATCAAAAACTTCCACTACAATAATGGGGTTTAATGGCATCATGTCTTTCCTGGTTATCTTGCCTAATTGCTGACATTTGGGACAACTCTTGCAGAATTCAATGGCATCCTTAAACAAAGTTGGCCAACAAAAGTCGGATTGAAGAATCTTGGCAGCTGTTTTCTTCCCAGTAAAATGCCCCCCACAAGCTTGGTCATGACAAAAAGACAGTACATTCCTCACTTCATGGTCGGGTATGCACCTTCTAAAAACTTGGTCAGAACAGTATTTGAACAGATAAGGGTCATCCCAAACGAAAAACTTTACCAAGTGAAAGAATCTATCCTTGTCATGCTTGGTCCATCCCTTAGGAATCTTATTGGTAACTAAATAGTTGACAATATCAGCATACCATGAATCAGGATGCACAGCATACAATTGCTCATCAGGGAAACATTCAGAAACACTAGACTCATTCTCACAGGTAAACCTAGGCAAGTGGTCAGCAACAAGGTTTTCAGAACCTTTTTTATCCTTGATTTCACAGTCAAATTCTTGTAAAAGAAAAATCCATCTTACAAGTCTAGGTTTAGCATCCTTTTTAGAGAGAAGGTGCTTAAGGGCAGAGTGGTCAGTTCAAACAATCACATGGGAGCCAATCAGATATGGTATGAACTTTTCAAAACCAAAGACAACGGCCAAAAATTCCTTTTCAGTAACAGTGTAATTCAGTTGAGCATCATTCAATGTATGACTTGCATAATAAATCACATGGGGTTTTTTATCAATGCGCTGTCCAAGTACAACCCCAAGAGCAAAATCTGATGCATCACACATTAATTCGAAAGATTCCCCCCAAACAGGAGGATAAATGACAGGAGCAGAAGTAAGAACCTGTTTAAGCTTAGAAAATGCCTCATGACATGCTTCAGAAAAGTTAAATGGCACATCTTTAGCTAACAAATTGGACAAAGGCTTGGCAATTTTATTGAAATCCTTAATGAATCGTCGATAAAAGCCTGTATGTCCAAGAAAGGACCTAACTTCTTTCACACTTTTGGGAGGGGGAAGATTGATGATCAGGTCAGTCTTAGCTTTGTCCACCTCAATTCCATCTTTGGAAATAATATGACCTAAGACTATACCTTTCTTAACCATAAAGTGACATTTTTCCCAATTTAAAGTCAAATTTTTCTCCCTACACCTTTCTAAAACTTTTCTCAAATTACATAAGCAATGATCAAAAGAAGATCCAAAGACAGAGAAATCATCCATAAAAATTTCCATGCATTGCTCAATCAAATTTGAGAAAATAGAAATCATGCATCTTTGAAAAGTAGCAGGGGCATTACACAGTCCGAAAGGCATTCTTCTGAAAGCATATGTCCCAAATGGGCAAGTGAAAGTGGTCTTCTCCTGATCCTCAGGAGCAATTGAGATCTGAGTATAACCAGAATATCCATCCAGGAAGCAATAGAAAGAATGTCCAGCTAATATTTCTAGCATCTGGTCTAAGAAAGGAAGGGGGAAATGATCTTTCCTGGTGGCAGCATTCAATTTTCTATAATCTATACACACGCGCCATCCAGATTGAACTCTAGTAGGGATTAATTCATTCTTATCATTCCTAATTACAGTGATGCCAGTCTTTTTAGGAACGACCTGAACAGGACTAACCCATTCACTATCAGATATTGGGTAAATGATCCCATGATCTAACCATTTCAAAACCTCCTTCTTGAGCACTTCCTGAAGAGTAGGATTCAAATGTATTTGCCGATCTCGGTAAAGTTGAACATGGTCCTCTAGATGGATTCTATGTTGCACCACAGAAGGACTTATCCCCTTAATATCCCCAAAAGTCCATCGCAACGATTCCTTATTTTCCCTAAGCAAGCAAATGAGTTTGTTTTCTTGGTCTCAATCTAAGTCAGAAGCTATAATAACAGGTAAGGATTCATCGAGTCCTAAAAATGCATACTTAAGAGAATCGGGGAGGGGTTTCAATTCAGGAACAGTGGGGAAAACAGATCCATCAGCAGATTCAGACATAAACAGTGAGTAAGCAATCAGCATCAGAGCATAATCCATCAAATTCAAACATATCATATTCAGGATTATCATTTATCAGAAATGACTCATACTCAGTAACAATTGCATCGTCCAAATCATCATCAAACACAGGGTTCTCTATCCAATTAAGGGTAGAAGAGTCTATATCATCAAGTCCTGACGGCTGTCTTTACATGTTAAAAACATTTACTTGTACAGTCATATTGCCAAAAGACAGTCTCATCATACCATTTCGATAGTTAATAAGGGCATTAGCAGTAGCTAAAAATGGACGCCCTAGAATCACAGGGATCTGACTGGCTAGACTAGGTATTCCCTTTTCAGTTTCAATCACCACGAAGTCCACTGGGTAGATGAAGTCACCTACTTTAATCAATACATCCTCAACTATCCCCTGAGGGATTCTAGTGGATCTATCAGCCAACTTAATGACCATCCTAGTAGGTTTCAATTCACCCAATTCTAGCCTTTCATACTCAGCAAAGGGAATCAAGTTCACACTAGCCCCTAAATCAAGCAATGCTTTATGAATGAGCTGGTCCCCTATGACTATAGACACAGTAGGGCAACCGGGGTCCTTATACTTTGCTGGTATCTGGGAAAGGATGGAGTTAGCTCCAGAAGTCAGGAATGCCTTCTTAGGTACACTAGTCGCCTTTTTTGTAGTACATAAATCCTTTAAAAATCTGGCATAAGGAGGCATCTGCTTGATAGCATAAAGTAAGGGAATATTGATCTTGACCTGAGAGAAGGTCTCCCTTATCTTCTCAATATTGCCCTGATCTTTCTTCTTCAATCTATGAGGGAAAGGTGGTAAAGGCATCTGGATTTTCTGAGAAGAGGAGGCAGGAGGAAAGGAAGGACTCTTAGAAGGTGAATCTCTAGGTGAATCAGAAGAGTCTTTTTCTTGAAGTTCTTCTTCCTCGGAGGGTCGTGAAGAGGAAGGACTCTTAGATACATTGGGAACACTATCAGGAGTATCCCCTGACCCATTGGAGGAACCAGTCTCTTGTGCAGATGATGGGGAAGAATTCTGAAAGAATTGATGAGGATACTGTAACACCCCCAGCCCCTAGGGCCGAAGACGTCACGTGTTCTTAACTTTCTACCTAAATTCTGGGACGAAATGGGCAGAGTTTCCCCTGAAAACTGACCGTTTCCCAGGCTTAAAGCCTTACATAATAACCCTGCAATACATAAGGTAGTCAACAACCAACAACAACTCAACGGCTACACGCCGGAGTTCCCAACTCTACGGGCCACACGCCCGGAGTACACAGAACTTTCGATTTTTCATAAACTTTACAAAGAAACAGATTGATTACATAATCTTACAACCACATACGACATTACACATTAAATTCACAACCATGGCAACACAGTCCACACAAATCCACCCTGGGCGCTCCACGCAGCAGTCACATACCTGTGTTCCTGTGAATCTGGGAAAAGGGGAAAAGTAATGGGAATGAGCAACCACCGCTCAGTGAGTAAACCTTCTCTCCCAAAACATACTTAAAATACATATAACTTACCAAAAGCCTTTCGTAATTCATTTTAGTTGAAGACTTACACATCATACATCATACTTGAACCATAAACCAAGCGGAATCATAGACATACCAAAAAGCTTAACTTTAGTGAAATCATAAAGCATAAACCGTTGCGTAAATCCATAAACATAGCAAAACATAAGCTTACTGAAAACATACGTAGTATCTTATTCACGTAAATGAGGAGACTAGACTCTTAGAGGTACTTTGTTACTGCCATCCCGAGTCGGCCAAACTCGAGCGGCAACATACGCCTATCCGGACAGACATCATACCATGCTGAGACATAATTTTCATACATAGACTTCAGGCGGGAATCAAACCACCATCCCTGAATCTATCATAACATAACATACATAATACCAGGCGGGAACTAAGCCACCATACCTGGGTCTCAGACTTAAGCTTAAAGTTCCTAGAGTAGCTCCTCCACATATACATAGACATAAACATAATCATTCGTAAACATACATACTTATACTTAGACATAAACATAATCATTCGTAAACATACATACTCATACTTAGACATAAACATAATCATTCGTAAACATACATACTTATACTTATACATAAACATAATCATTCGTAAACATACATATTTATACTTATTCATAAACATAATCATTCGTAAACATAAACGCTTATACTTATTCATATATATATATATATATATATATATATATATATATATATATATATCTTAAGAACTTATAACATTCATACACGTAAATACTTACATACACATACATACTTAGTAGACAAAACATACTTATACTTATTCATATATAGGTTTTATGAACGTAAAACATGAAAACATAATTTTCTTACAACTTTAGCTTTAGGCAAACAACGAGAACAGCCTCTTAAAACATGGTGAGTATTCTAACTCACGAATCAAAACTTGGGTAGTTACTGGCATGTACTTCAAAACTAGGATTCACAATACACAACCCCAGTTGCCCTTTCTCATATCGTTTCAACCCTTTTAAACGCAAAAGAATGAATTTGATGCAAATCAAGTTGGCTAACTCATAAATCGATTTTGCGAATAGTTTAAAAGCCTTTCACATCCGAAATAAATTTGCTAACGTGTAAGCTACTTTATGAAATACGTTTACGAATTCATTTCTAGCTTAAAAGTTGCATAAAACGTAAGTAGTTGGTTAAATCGTAAAACGATTCCATTTCTACCTTAAAAGCATCGTGAAAACGTCATTAGTTTGCTAAATCGTAAAACGATTTCATTTCTAACTTAGAAGCTTTGTAAAAACGTAATTCGTTTGCTTTCTCGTAAAACGATACCCGTTTGAAACATAGCGTTTTTAGTTAACACCTAATTCAACTAAGTTTGGAGCTTAAAAACTTCATTTAAAACGACAAAGCTTCTTTAAAACGTAATAAGCGTTTGGAGTTTGTTGATCCATAAATCGACTTCATTTAAAACTTCAAAGCTTCTGTAAAACATAATAAGCGTTTGGAGTTTGTTGATCCACAAATCGACTTCATTTAAAACTTCAAAGCTTCTTTAAAACATAATAAACGTATTAAGTCGTAAAGCGGCTCCATTTTCAATTTAAAGGTTCATATAAACGTAGTTCAGGTATTAACTCGCAAAGTAACTTCAGTGTTAGACTAAGAAACTTCTCTTAGATGTAAAACATTTGCTAGTTTATAAAACAACTTCATTTTTAACTTAAAAGCCCTTTTGAACACGCAATGCGTTTATTAACTTGTGAAACGACCTTACTTTAGCTTTAAAAACTTCTGATAAAGGTAACGCCTTCACTAATCGTAAAACGACTCAATTTTCAACTAAAGGCTCTTTATAAGCATGCTAAGGTTACCTAACCATAAACGACTTCATCTTTTTACGAACATAGTAAGCTTGACCATAAACACAGTAGGCTTTTCTCACTTGTTTGTCCACACATACATTCGAATACGTATAACGACCTCGATTTAGCAACTCGGAGGTAAATCACCAAAATTGATTCAATCGATACTAAACATATGTAACTCACTTCCAATTAACACCTCGAACCTACTTCATCCATCTTGATTAAAGCTAAGCATATATAATTCTCTTCGAATTAAACTCGTTAGCATGAGTCACCCAAATCGCTTCGAATCGAAGCTAAACATATATAACTCACTTCGAATTAATACCTTAAGCATAATTTACCCAATTTGATTCGAATCGTAACTAAACGCTTATAACTCACTTCGAATTAATACCTTAAACATAATTTACCCAATTTGATTCGAATCGAAATTAAACACATATAACTCACTTCAAATTAACCCAAATTGATTCGAATCGAAACTAAACACATATAACTCACTTCGAATTCACCCAAATTGATTCGAATCGAAGCTAAACATATATAATTCACTCTGAATTAACATCTTAAGCATAATTCACCCAAATTGATTCGAATCGAAGCTAAACACATATAACTCACTTCGAATTCACCCAAATTGATTCGAATCGAAACTAAACACATATAACTCACTTCGAATTAACACCTCAAGCATAATTTACCCAATTTGATTCGAATCGAAACTAAACGCATATAATTCACTTCAAATACATATCTCTAGCATAATTCATACTCTTTAGGCATAAATACTTATAACTAGCAAATCCATAAACTTAATCATACGATTATCATTCGAAATCCTTAAAATAAGTGGGATTAAAGGATTACCCACCTCGAATCCAAGCTATTTGCGTGCAATTTGGCTAGGTTGAAGCTGAATTCGGACTCCACACACCCAAGGAATCCGGTTGCCTTCGCGTGGGGTTCGTACACCACCAAACCCGAAACCCTAACTCACAATTTCTGATGAAATTAACCATAATTAGGAAGTATCTAGGTCAAGAATGCAATTTATAGATGGAGGAGGAGTTCGAAATCACCTTGCATGCACCGAGGTGGCCGGGCGTTCGGCCGGTTCTTCTTCGAAATCCACCTACCTGCGGCCGACTTTTGGCTCAGCCACGCGTACGATTCTGGCCGGCACTTGGGTTGGCTGGGTTGTCGCCGGTCGTGGTGCGTGGATGGAGGAGAAGCGAAGGAGGAGATGGAGAACAGGGGAGACGTGAAGCAGAAGCAGAGGGAACAGGGAGGAGAGAGGGACTGTCGGGGGGGGGTGTCGCGGCAAGGGGGGGGAAGGAGAAATAAGGATACGCGTAATTACCGCTTTGCCCTTCCCTTCTCTCTTTCATTTATGTGACAGTCCACACTGAACACTGCTAGTCTAATTCGTCAACCGATTCCTAAACCAAAATCCATAATATAATCATTCATCAACTATTCGTTCCCAAAACGTCGAACTATTTCTAAGGCTGACGGGTATTCAAGTAAACTTTCTAACCCAACAGGCATGATATTCATTAAGCGAATACGACAAAACTTCAGATCTGACAGATACCTACAAGGTTCATCAGGGTTCCTCACTTGGTTATCAATCTCTTGACCAGAACGGAGAAAAATAACCGCATTCACTTTTCTCATCGACTCATTAATGCTACTAGAAGGGGAAGGGGTATGACCCTTAGGGTTCACTTCAGGTTGACTTGGAAAAGTACCTGGTTCCCTAGAAGAAGATGCTAACTGGGAGAACTGTTCAGTCATCATTCTCATCATTTTTTCCATGTTAGCATTGCTAGCATTAATCATTCTCTCCACATTATTAATTTTCCTCTCAAATTTGTCAAGTTCAGTATAACCAGGAGGAGGTTGCATTTGAGCTACAGATGGTGGAGGTCTAGGGGCATTAGGCGCACTTGAGAAAGTGGGTCTTGGAAAAGACTGTGAAGGCTGAGCCGAAGGCTGGAAATTGTTTCCATGAAACATCCCTAGTTGAGAATTATGTACAACGACATTAGGTCCACTAACCCATGACATATTAGGGTGATTCCTCCACCCTGGGTTAAAATAAGGGGAGTAAGGGTCATTCTTTGGTCTCTGTAAAACCATACTTGCTTGTTCTTGTTCAGTTGTTAATTGATGAGCAAAATAAGGACAAGCACTCAGTGAATGGTCTAAAGCTTAACAATGTGAACAAGACACTGTAGAAGTCTGAGATAGTGAGGACAACTGGGGAGATAATCCCTTCAACATGTTTTCTAAGGTAGCTATCTTAGACTCTAAGTAACTCACATCAGAGACTGCATGTAAACCACCCCTTACTACCCTAGAATTTAGGCTGTCATCACGAGCGGTTTCCCACTGCATGGTTTTTTCAGCCAAGTCCTCTAGAAACTCCCAAGCAGCTGCAGGGCTTTCAGAGAGAAAACCCCCCTGACACATGGACTCTACCATGGTCCTACTTTGTTGGTCAAGTCCTTCATATACAATTTGACATAAACGAGTTTGGTCTAGACCATGGTGAGGACATTGAGCCAATAAGGTCTTAAACCTATCCAAATATTTCCAAAATAATTCCCTATCAAGTTGCACAAACTGATTGATTTCATTCCTTAGCTTGACAGTTTTGGCATTAGGAAAATACTTTCTTAGGAACAATTTTACAAAATCATCCCAAGAAGTCACAGAATTAGCAGTTAAGCCATATATCCATCTTTTAGCAGAATCTCGCAAAGCAAAAGGAATTAATTTCATTCGTACAACATCAATGGGAACATTAGGAAACTGCATCATAGAACAAACTTCTTCGAATTCCCTTAAAAATAGATAAGCATCCTCTAAACCTGCGAATTTAGGGAGCATCTGGGTGTAATGAGGTTTCAATTCGAAGGTGACATTAGGTGGAAGAACAGGCACAACAAAACATGATGGCAAAGCAGTTCTAGGAGGACAGAAAATATCGCTCAAAGTTCTTTCTTGTGCCATTTCTCCTAAGTCAAGTCGAGGCTCAATATCAGGTACTAAGTCAGGCTCAGATTCACTTCTTCTTAATCGTCCACTTTCGGGGTCCCTAATCCAACTGGTCATGCATATCCCAACATTCACAATCAAAAAGTTTTTTTTTTTTTTTGGATTTTTCAAGTTTTCAAAGTGTTTTTGGATTTTTGGTATAAAAATGGCTAAACTAAACGAAAACGATACCAAAAAGAAAAATTAACAAAAATCAATTTGAAACTAAAGGTACGGAATAACAAAATAAGAATTGACTAAGTAAACACTAGGCAAGGTAACAACTGAACAAAACAAATACAAAAGCAACTAAGAAAATAAAATATGACCAAATC
>JACYFF010031954.1:39132270-39143597 GCA_017589665.1 Selenicereus undatus
GGACAAATAGCACGAATGAACTTTAAAATCATTAATAGTAATAATAATCCCTTTTTAATAAAATTACAACTCCCAGAAGCACATCGATAATCATTTAACTCATATAGTTACTAAAAATACGATTTTATAACATAAAAAGGTAATACAGGGAACTTAACATAAAAATAACGAAGGCGGGTCTTACACTCTTCCCCCCATAAAAGAATTTCGCCCTCAAAATTCTAAATCCAAGTTCGGTCTTTCCTAGAATGCATGCACACAACTAAGATCTACGCGATAGGTTTTCAAAAGGTTTCATTTTGCAAACACTATTTCTTTTTAAATCAAAAGGAAATGGCTTATGGTATCCAGTCTCCTCCTCGCCAATCCTCTTCAGGCGTCTACTCACTCTATTTAGGCGCCGAGGGCAAATCGCATTGAAGAGGGGCAAATGAGTTGGCATGGACAACCATATTGGAACATGAAACATAGATTTACGATGGTCTAAGCTCAATTCGCATGACAAGCAATAATGCTAGACATAGGCATCTATAAGTGCGCATCTAAAGGCATGACAATCGGGGCAATGACATATTAAGGTCATACGCTAGTAGTATCATACTAAAACATCAATTCGAGTCACTTTGAAATCACAATGATTAACATGGAGATTCTTATAACTAATTTAGAATAAAAAAAATGTCACATAGCACCACATAGAATCATTTAACCATAATAGCATGACATAGTATTGTATAATATCAGCAAATTTAGCATTCTCAAGTTTAGGAGTTGGAGGTAACATGAAACCGGTCAATATACATATAGTAAGCAATTCACAAAATGAAAGCATGTATGGTTGTCATTCCCATGTTCTTACATCAATTCCAGCAATTTATGGGCCATACCTTCATGGTGACTTAGACAGGACATGTCAAGGTCGTATGAAGAGGTTACATAATCAGGTTCGTTCTAAAACATGAAGATATTGGGTCAATCTAAGGTTAAATCATTTACGAGAGGTTACCACGTCACCATAGGACAACAGAGACATCAAATTACATCACAAGGACAACGAAGGAACTCGGGGTAACACTTGAATTCACATTGACATCACGTAGAAGTTAACAACGAAGCACTGAGATCAAAAACCACGAATCAACATAAACTAGCGTATCATGTCGATAAGAATAACTTGAGATGGAAATGCTAAAGCATAATGTAAGTCGATGGTTTTGATGGTGGGGAAACTATCCCTAAGGTCTCTACTTGGAACTGATTGTCTCTTAAGTCATATATTCATACAAATGAAGGCTATGCTCATCCAACAACTTTAATGTTTGATTCATTGCAAGAATATGTGAGTGCAGGCTTCTAGGGTCGTCTCATCATGCTCTAGATATGTGTGTATGCAGTTATTCAGCTATAATATGGAATCATAGAATTCACGGAATGCAGATAACGTATCAGAGGTCAGGTCATGCCCTTATTTACAAAACTTAAATAATTGGCTAATCAAGCCACATGCCAAGCCAACTTAAATCAAGCAAATACCAAGATATGCATTGACCAAGTCAATCATTCACAGGATACTTGATAATTGCGCATGATGACATGACCCCGAGTATTCTACCATGCCACTTCCTTAAACATGAGATATGTAGTCTATACACGTAATTCAGGTAGACATAACTCTATTGTCATCTACTCATGCATTACATACATCGAGTTCAACTAATCCAACTCTAACACGAGATAACAGTATCGATGGGTTGTAAATGATGATCCAAGAGTCATGGTGTGAAACTAAGTACATGAATCAATCGTTCTAACTAATACAGTCACAGACTCATATGTTCAAGCAAACTCAAGCCAAGCAACTATAAACAAACTCACTTTGTTGGCATTTGATCACAACACGTCGATGGTTACATACAAAGATCATATCTATATGTATTCTTATGGTCTTACACAGCACATGACATCATAATAAATTTTTAAGACATGCAGACCCACATGTTGTCACATAAAAGAACATTTATTCATGTAAGTATGCGTGTAATCCCCTCTTTTGCAGTCTATGGTCAATGGCATGCCTTAAACCTCATCCAATTTAGGAAGAATTGGTGTCGAGCGACTAGAATTGTGCGAGTATGGTTGACATCAATGGCTTCATAGGCACACGTTGAGGTCTTACGAGGTACATCTATGCAATGGTTCACGAGGTCGTACCATTAGCACATAGTCTTCAAGCATGCATACAAAAGTAGCCTCTAATATACTCAGGGGATTTGGAATTCAAAGAAAGAGGGAAGATATCGCTTAGTACGATTACCAATTACGGCAATCCTACAGGAACTAACATCAATTAACATGAATAACATGAACTAACATGTGACATAAAGTGTACAAACTAACATAAAGTATATAATAAATGAAGTCAATTGTACATGAAAATGACATGAATAATCATATGCTAGCATAATCATAACCATAAATTGTACACGAACCAGCACATTTAAAAACATTTAAAAACATTGTTTCACTATTCAGGCTATTATACAAGTCAATTATTACTATATGCATAAAATAAAGTTATAGCAATCGATCTCAACACGTATAGTACAATGGCATGTACTCGGAAACCTAAGCTCACTCATCATAGCTAAAGAATGTAAAGTAAATCTCGACGCGACAACAAAAAGATATAACATTTCGAAACTTCGGATTTCAAAGGTGAAAATAGCTTATCTGTTTTGAACTTCTTCTCTACCATCCTTTGAGTACGTCTGCTCACTCCATTATAGGGCCCGAGGAGCAAATCGTACTTTAGGGGCAAAGACGAGCTTATAGAAGGACTTTTCAATGGTTCGAGTTTAAAACGACTTGCTTAAACTATCGACTGTCTTATTAGAGCGCACGAAAAAGACATTTACCAATCAAAACATAGCTTAGCGTACACAAGAACACGGAAATGGATTAGGCTCACAAACATCCGATTGGCTCATCCGGATCACCTAAAAGTCAATCAATGAAGTCAATTGGCATGTTAGGAGCATATTGCACCAATGAAGTACTCACAACGTCACCTCAAGGTGTGGGGAGAGCTATTAGACTCCTATACTAGCGCATAACTCGCCATTTTCACTTAATCGACCTACTCGAGCCTCACATAAGTCAAAGATGGTCGTACTACAAAGCACACTTGCACATGAAGCAGGCATATGTCACATAACCGCAAAGTGTTTCTAGGCACCTATATGATATGCAAGACTCAGGTCGCGGCCTATGGTCGCAGGACCATGCTCTAATACCATCAATGTAACACCCCCAGCCCCTAGGGCCAAAAGCGTTACGTTTTCCTAACTTCTTACTTAAATTTTGGGACGAAACGGACAGAATTTCCCCTGAAAACTGAACGTTTCCAGGCTAAACACCTTACAATAAGTCCCTGTAAACCAACGGACGCGTAAACATTTAAAACATAACTCAACGGCCACACGCCGGAGTTCATAACTCGACGAGCCACCCGATCGGAGTACACCAAACATAATAGTTCATTAATACAGAAACAGTAAAAGATACAACTCAACGGCTCACACAACCGGAGTATGGGGTTTACATCCCAAAACATAACCAACTTCAACCAAAAGACATCTAACTGACCGGATGGTTGGCTCATATGGCCATATAGAGCGACTCATAACCAATATGCATTACATGAACTTAGAGTACTGTTTACAAACATATACAAACTAAAAAGGGCTTTACATAACTCCTCAAAGACATAAATAGGCACTAATGACACCTTGCAAGCAACAATCGATTCCAGCTGATTCAACTTCTTCCTGTCATAAAGAAAACCTGGGGGAAAAGGGGAAAGAGTAGTGGGATGAGCAACCACACGCTCAGTGAGTGTCCCCCAACTCCCTTAAAACCAAAACCGTTGCAGGCAATAATATCTTTACTAATTACATATCACGTAATCATACTATAATATCATAATGGGCATTCACGAAGTTCTTATACAAATATCACTAACCATAAGCTTCACTTTACCCACTTAACATATTTCTAGGTCCTTAAATGACCAAACTTCTTGACTACAAGCAGTTAAACACTTAGGCGAGCAATGAAGCTAAGCACATAACGTTCTTTCTCATAAACATAACTCATAATATCCACTTAATGAACATTTAGGTCACACTATGACTATAATAATAAGCTACATGTCATAGATTGTAAACACTTAAACATGATAGGTTCTCAGTTTCATGATAGGTTCTTAGTTTCAATAAAGGTGGCATGTTAGGGATTTGCTTACATATCATGTAACTCTAAACAAACTTGGGATGCACTATCACCTATATGCTCAATATGTACTTCAAGAAGTCACCACATGATATATCATGAAAACAACATGGCCACTTTCTTGCTTGAACACATGCTTCTAACTATAATGCTTGTACACTCACATTGAAGTCACATATTCTTTACGATCACATGCTTTGAAGTTTCAAGTGCGGACACTTTCGTTTCTTTCTTTGCAAACATAATTCATTCATAAGGTATACTTAGAGCATGCATATATCACATATTGGAAACTTTCTTTCTTTTTACTGAAAACACTTCATTTAGCCCTTGAGGATCTTAAAAACTCTTCTGTTAGCCTCTTGAGGCTTTTAAAACTCTTATGTTAGCCTCTTGAGGCTCTTAAAACTCTTTTCTTTCATCTTGGTCGCACAATGACCCTTCAAACTTTCTTTCTGAAATATTTCAAAAGGCAAAGTGCCAACTGCTTTTCTTATTTAATAAGAAACTACTTCTGGGCATAGGATCATAAAGTGCTGGTTGGGAGAGATCTACACTCAATCCCCTAAACTCTTACTCCCGGGATGGCAACTATCTTTTTGGACCTTAACCCTCGTCAGGGTCTCTAGGGACTACTCCCTGGGCTATATAGAGATTCCCCCGTTCAAGCAGGTTAACTCCCTATCTGATGTCCCTATGCACTTATCTTAGCCATTTAAACTGGTCTTAACGACTAATAAGTTTGCTGCCTCTCACAGCGAAATCCTTTATCATACAACTCACGCTTTTGTAAAACTCTTTAGGGATTCCCCCGTTCTAGCGAGTTCACTCCCAAACTATTTTCATTTAATTAAAATAGGCCATCATGCATTAATAGTTATGACTACTATCATTTCAAAACATTAAATCTCTCTTTGAAAAACTCACTCTTATGCATATAATGCAATTTAAGCATTTAAGCACATATATCACATATATCACATTTAAGCACTTCATATCAATTCAACACAATGAGCCACACATGGCCTCGCAATCCACACGATCGCGTTTAATTCACAACCCAGTCTCCCTCCTCACTTTCACCGTACCACAAGACCTCAAACGCTTATAATGTTGTCCTCAAACCATCCAACAACTAGCTCGTTTCAGCAATTTATTAATCACAATATGTTATCATATTGGCTTATATAAAAGAGAGTGAGGTTTAAGCTCTTACCTGAGCAACCGCATCATCAGCCACATATAACCAAATTTCTTTATGATCGACAACACTTTATACAGTACATCAAACATTCTAATCATATACAATGCATTTCGAAGTACTTTCCTAAGCATGAACGTACTAAGAAGGGGCTCAAACGAAAGCTAACATAATTCAATAGCCTTGAATTTAGTTCGATTACATGCATTGGCTGGTTTTAATTCGAATCGAGGCTAAACATGTTAAAACAACTTCGAAATTGATTCTTTTTCACATATTAGCTAATTAACTTGAGTCGAACCTAAACACATTCATATAACTTCGAAATTAATCCCCTTTCATGCATTAACTCATTACTTGAATCGAAGCTAAACAAGTTAAACTAACTTCGTTTTTAAATCTTTTTATACATTAGCTAAGTTTAATTGAATTCAAGCTAAACACGTTCATAGAACTTCGAAATTAATCCCTTTTCATATATTAGCTAAATAGCTTGAATAGAAGCTAAGCACGTTAACGCAACTTCGATTTTTAATTCCTTTTTCGCACGTCATCTCATTAACTTGAATCGATGCTAAGCACATTAATATAACTTCGTTTTTAATTCTTTTTCATGCATTAACTCGTCAACTTGAATCGAAGTTAAACACAATAATATAACTTCGAATTAACAGTTCACGCATGGTTTTCATTCATGGACTTGAATCAATGCTAAAGGCACATAATTCGCATCGATTTACAATTTCAGGCATCAATCAATGAAATGAATCGAACCTAAGCATGAACAGCTCGTTTCTTGCCATTTCTAACGAACTTAACAAACCCTAACTTGACATGCAACATCAATCTGCTGAAAATATTTTCGAAATTAATACTAATTTAGGAGGCGAGGAACACCCACCTCGACTCCATGCTAGAGACACGCAATTTAGCTTGAATTGAGGCCAAAACCGAACATCAATAGCCAGATACTCCTCCACTCTTCGCGCCTGACTCGACCTAGCCCAAACCCAAAACCCTAATTCGCGATTTCTGAGGAGTTTAGGCACAATAGAGATGGAATTAGGGTGAGAATCCAACTTATAGAAGAGAAGAGGTTCGAAACTCACCGCACATGCATAATTCCGGCCGAGTGTCCGGGCGTCCTTGCGCCAGAATCGGCCCAGCCACGGCCGATTTTCGCTCAGCCTCGGCAAGAGTTGGTCGCCGGCAGCCCAGAGAGGAAGATTGAGGCTTAAAACCGGCGAGTATGGCGTGTGTGAGGTGGGGAGACGAGGGAGACGGTGGTGGTCAGCGGTGGGGTTGGGTGACGCAGGGGACTGCCGTGGTCCTTCCCGACTTGCCGGTGGCGACGGTCATGGTGGGGGAAGAGGAAGACAGGCTCAGATCGCCTGGTGTCCATGAGGGAGGAGGAGAAGTGGAGACGCAGAGGAGAGAGAGGGGACTCGGGGATATTGTGACCGAGAAGGAGGAGAAACCAAAAAAATAAAGGGGTTTGCAAAATTACAAAAATGCCCCTCCCTCTTCCATTTCCATCCCAAACTGTTCAATGGTTGATACCGCCAGTCTATTTTGTATCCGAATTTCTAAACCCAAATCGATAATATAATCCTCCATCAAATATTTGATCCCAAATACGTCTAGGTTCAATTTAATAAACCACAAACTAATTCTAAGGTTTAAAACCTAATCGTACTCGGGAAATGACTAAATGAATCGAACAACGACTAAATTAAACTATCGATATAATTTAAAGGGACAAATAGCACGAATGAACTTTAAAATCATTAATAGTAATAATAATCCCTTTTTAATAAAATTACAACTCCCAGAAGCACATCGATAATCATTTAACTCATATAGTTACTAAAAATACGATTTTATAACATAAAAAGGTAATACAGGGAACTTAACATAAAAATAACGAAGGCGGGTCTTACACTCTTCCCCCCATAAAAGAATTTCGCCCTCAAAATTCTAAATCCAAGTTCGGTCTTTCCTAGAATGCATGCACACAACTAAGATCTACGCGATAGGTTTTCAAAAGGTTTCATTTTGCAAACACTATTTCTTTTTAAATCAAAAGGAAATGGCTTATGGTATCCAGTCTCCTCCTCGCCAATCCTCTTCAGGCGTCTACTCACTCTATTTAGGCGCCGAGGGCAAATCGCATTGAAGAGGGGCAAATGAGTTGGCATGGACAACCATATTGGAACATGAAACATAGATTTACGATGGTCTAAGCTCAATTCGCATGACAAGCAATAATGCTAGACATAGGCATCTATAAGTGCGCATCTAAAGGCATGACAATCGGGGCAATGACATATTAAGGTCATACGCTAGTAGTATCATACTAAAACATCAATTCGAGTCACTTTGAAATCACAATGATTAACATGGAGATTCTTATAACTAATTTAGAATAAAAAAAATGTCACATAGCACCACATAGAATCATTTAACCATAATAGCATGACATAGTATTGTATAATATCAGCAAATTTAGCATTCTCAAGTTTAGGAGTTGGAGGTAACATGAAACCGGTCAATATACATATAGTAAGCAATTCACAAAATGAAAGCATGTATGGTTGTCATTCCCATGTTCTTACATCAATTCCAGCAATTTATGGGCCATACCTTCATGGTGACTTAGACAGGACATGTCAAGGTCGTATGAAGAGGTTACATAATCAGGTTCGTTCTAAAACATGAAGATATTGGGTCAATCTAAGGTTAAATCATTTACGAGAGGTTACCACGTCACCATAGGACAACAGAGACATCAAATTACATCACAAGGACAACGAAGGAACTCGGGGTAACACTTGAATTCACATTGACATCACGTAGAAGTTAACAACGAAGCACTGAGATCAAAAACCACGAATCAACATAAACTAGCGTATCATGTCGATAAGAATAACTTGAGATGGAAATGCTAAAGCATAATGTAAGTCGATGGTTTTGATGGTGGGGAAACTATCCCTAAGGTCTCTACTTGGAACTGATTGTCTCTTAAGTCATATATTCATACAAATGAAGGCTATGCTCATCCAACAACTTTAATGTTTGATTCATTGCAAGAATATGTGAGTGCAGGCTTCTAGGGTCGTCTCATCATGCTCTAGATATGTGTGTATGCAGTTATTCAGCTATAATATGGAATCATAGAATTCACGGAATGCAGATAACGTATCAGAGGTCAGGTCATGCCCTTATTTACAAAACTTAAATAATTGGCTAATCAAGCCACATGCCAAGCCAACTTAAATCAAGCAAATACCAAGATATGCATTGACCAAGTCAATCATTCACAGGATACTTGATAATTGCGCATGATGACATGACCCCGAGTATTCTACCATGCCACTTCCTTAAACATGAGATATGTAGTCTATACACGTAATTCAGGTAGACATAACTCTATTGTCATCTACTCATGCATTACATACATCGAGTTCAACTAATCCAACTCTAACACGAGATAACAGTATCGATGGGTTGTAAATGATGATCCAAGAGTCATGGTGTGAAACTAAGTACATGAATCAATCGTTCTAACTAATACAGTCACAGACTCATATGTTCAAGCAAACTCAAGCCAAGCAACTATAAACAAACTCACTTTGTTGGCATTTGATCACAACACGTCGATGGTTACATACAAAGATCATATCTATATGTATTCTTATGGTCTTACACAGCACATGACATCATAATAAATTTTTAAGACATGCAGACCCACATGTTGTCACATAAAAGAACATTTATTCATGTAAGTATGCGTGTAATCCCCTCTTTTGCAGTCTATGGTCAATGGCATGCCTTAAACCTCATCCAATTTAGGAAGAATTGGTGTCGAGCGACTAGAATTGTGCGAGTATGGTTGACATCAATGGCTTCATAGGCACACGTTGAGGTCTTACGAGGTACATCTATGCAATGGTTCACGAGGTCGTACCATTAGCACATAGTCTTCAAGCATGCATACAAAAGTAGCCTCTAATATACTCAGGGGATTTGGAATTCAAAGAAAGAGGGAAGATATCGCTTAGTACGATTACCAATTACGGCAATCCTACAGGAACTAACATCAATTAACATGAATAACATGAACTAACATGTGACATAAAGTGTACAAACTAACATAAAGTATATAATAAATGAAGTCAATTGTACATGAAAATGACATGAATAATCATATGCTAGCATAATCATAACCATAAATTGTACACGAACCAGCACATTTAAAAACATTTAAAAACATTGTTTCACTATTCAGGCTATTATACAAGTCAATTATTACTATATGCATAAAATAAAGTTATAGCAATCGATCTCAACACGTATAGTACAATGGCATGTACTCGGAAACCTAAGCTCACTCATCATAGCTAAAGAATGTAAAGTAAATCTCGACGCGACAACAAAAAGATATAACATTTCGAAACTTCGGATTTCAAAGGTGAAAATAGCTTATCTGTTTTGAACTTCTTCTCTACCATCCTTTGAGTACGTCTGCTCACTCCATTATAGGGCCCGAGGAGCAAATCGTACTTTAGGGGCAAAGACGAGCTTATAGAAGGACTTTTCAATGGTTCGAGTTTAAAACGACTTGCTTAAACTATCGACTGTCTTATTAGAGCGCACGAAAAAGACATTTACCAATCAAAACATAGCTTAGCGTACACAAGAACACGGAAATGGATTAGGCTCACAAACATCCGATTGGCTCATCCGGATCACCTAAAAGTCAATCAATGAAGTCAATTGGCATGTTAGGAGCATATTGCACCAATGAAGTACTCACAACGTCACCTCAAGGTGTGGGGAGAGCTATTAGACTCCTATACTAGCGCATAACTCGCCATTTTCACTTAATCGACCTACTCGAGCCTCACATAAGTCAAAGATGGTCGTACTACAAAGCACACTTGCACATGAAGCAGGCATATGTCACATAACCGCAAAGTGTTTCTAGGCACCTATATGATATGCAAGACTCAGGTCGCGGCCTATGGTCGCAGGACCATGCTCTAATACCATCAATGTAACACCCCCAGCCCCTAGGGCCAAAAGCGTTACGTTTTCCTAACTTCTTACTTAAATTTTGGGACGAAACGGACAGAATTTCCCCTGAAAACTGAACGTTTCCAGGCTAAACACCTTACAATAAGTCCCTGTAAACCAACGGACGCGTAAACATTTAAAACATAACTCAACGGCCACACGCCGGAGTTCATAACTCGACGAGCCACCCGATCGGAGTACACCAAACATAATAGTTCATTAATACAGAAACAGTAAAAGATACAACTCAACGGCTCACACAACCGGAGTATGGGGTTTACATCCCAAAACATAACCAACTTCAACCAAAAGACATCTAACTGACCGGATGGTTGGCTCATATGGCCATATAGAGCGACTCATAACCAATATGCATTACATGAACTTAGAGTACTGTTTACAAACATATACAAACTAAAAAGGGCTTTACATAACTCCTCAAAGACATAAATAGGCACTAATGACACCTTGCAAGCAACAATCGATTCCAGCTGATTCAACTTCTTCCTGTCATAAAGAAAACCTGGGGGAAAAGGGGAAAGAGTAGTGGGATGAGCAACCACACGCTCAGTGAGTGTCCCCCAACTCCCTTAAAACCAAAACCGTTGCAGGCAATAATATCTTTACTAATTACATATCACGTAATCATACTATAATATCATAATGGGCATTCACGAA
This sequence comes from Selenicereus undatus, assembly GCA_017589665.1. Taxonomy (NCBI): domain Eukaryota; kingdom Viridiplantae; phylum Streptophyta; class Magnoliopsida; order Caryophyllales; family Cactaceae; genus Selenicereus; species Selenicereus undatus. Next base: position 39,143,516 of record JACYFF010031954.1, read on the forward strand.
GTTCTTATACAAATATCACTAACCATAAGCTTCACTTTACCCACTTAACATATTTCTAGGTCCTTAAATGACCAAACTTCTT
>JACYFF010031954.1:39155057-39197503 GCA_017589665.1 Selenicereus undatus
ACACACACACAATGAAGAAGGAAAAAAAAAGAACAAAAAAGAAAAGAAATGTGCCAAACAGAGAACATGCCGACATAGTGGGCAATTAACACAAACCAACACCCCATAAAAAAATAATCCTAAACCCAGACAATCTCCCCTGCTCTCCTCCTCTCTACCCGACCACGACACCCACCCCCTCCCCTGTCTGCGTCGCCGTCCTTCCTGCCGGCCGGTCGACGAATCACCAACGGTTGCTTGCTCGCCGGTCATCAGTCACCGAGACAACCCTTTTCCAGTCTCTGTTTGTCCTCCCACCCGACAGGCCATGGCCCTGTCTCTGCCACTGCTCGCTGCCTCTCCTCCTCGGCGCCCCAGCCTTTCCCGGCCGACCACTGGGCGCCGGTGCTTGCTGCCGCCCGATGTGTCGCGTGCATCAGCCCCTTCTTCACCCCCATATCTAGCTTCAATTGGGTAAAAAGGTAAAACCCTAACTTTGCCTAAATTTGATGTTTGGGTTGATTTATGATTAAATTTTGCAAGTAAATAATGCAATTGGCTTGTATGAGTATTAATTTATAGATTTCTTGGGTTGTTTTGCACTCTTTGACTGAGTTGTATGTTGAAGGTTAAGGACGAGTATGGGGAATGGTGGTTTAAAGGTTGTACATGAATCTTAGTTGTTTGTGAGGATTAATGATCTAATTAACATCAGTGAATGCCTACTTGTGAATTTCTTGAATTATTGCGAAAATCTGAAAGGAGTTGTGGATTTGGAGAACGAAGGAAAGGTGTGGTTAGGGTGAGTAGGAGATTACACTAGCATTTTAAGTCGTTCACGACGATTTAGTAGTATTTAGAGGAGCTTTGTGTATAATCAATGAGGAATGGGGGAATTAGTATATTGAATGTGTGGGTTATGTCATGATCATGGCTTGGTAAGCTAAGGGCGTTTGGAGTAATCCTAGTGGAGGTTTGAATGAAATTAATGGGTTACACATGTGTTGAAGCCATGGATATGGTGATTAAAGGTTTTCGGGTAATGTTTATTTTAAATTATGTTCATTTTAAATTATGATGCCCAAATCAAGTGGGGATATGTATACGTGTGACATGATATGTGGATATACTGTTATAAGTTAGTATCATGGAAGATAGAGGAGGGGAGGAAGCGAGAGAGATGTAATGCCTAATGACCTTAAGTATATTGAGGATACTACGTCTATGTGCAAACCCTAATTTGATTATGAGATGAAGGTGATCAAATGGGTGTTAGCTTAGTGTGAATATGGGATAACAACCTAAATCGCATAAAGGGTCAACCAAATAGGGATGCAGAGTGGAGGAAAAGTGTGGTTTCGGTTGAATTAGAAGGAATTTGAGGGTTAAAATTATATTAGTACCAAGGTATAATAATAATAATGCGGATATTGAAGAGGAGAATGACAATAAATAACAGTAATAAAGAGTTTATAATAATAATAATGCGGATAATAGTGATGCTGATGTCGATATTAATACACACAAGACAAGTCATACTTTTATGCTGTTATAACCTCTTTTAAATAAGTGACAGTAATATTGAAGAGGAGAATTAAAAACAAAAATAAAATAAAATCAGTTTAAGTTAACAATGATCGTTACACTAATAATAACCAGTGAGGTTAAGGAAATTTACAGTATTTAATCAGTAAGAGAATCTAATAAAATTTCTTAATCTATACTAATCGCATACATATATATTTACAGTATTTGAACTTTTAAGCTTATTTTAAGTCTTAATTGGTTCTTTTTCTTTATATCTGTTGTACAACGTTCATTTCACTTTCCAGAAAGAAAGGAGCTTTATGAATGGGCAATGGAGAAAATACATGTTTGTTGGAGAGGCTATAAATGTGAGTTGAAGGTGGCACTATTTGATGGTAGAAGTCATGATGAAGCAATTAGCAAAAGACCAGAACACATACCACTTCAAACATGGGCCAACTTAGTACAGTTTTGGGAATCAGACAAGGGAAAGGTAATTATGTGCTTTAAGAACATTTACAGTTATAATTATTTTGAAATAATGCAACTGTTGTGATGTGATTTGTCAATTTTTCATTCAAGCTAGAACTAAAAGAGGAATTGAAAATCGGGGCAATAACAAAATGTGTCACTACGGAGGGACGAAGACTTTCGCACGTGTACGTGCTAAAGAAGATGTACTATGTATATCCTATTTATACTATAGCTCACTTTGATTTTAGGTAACTCATTTAGTATTTTACATACATTTTAGGAAAAAGGCAACAAGATAGATAAGCTTACAATATGGTTGAAGACCCATGCACAAAAAAAAACTATAAAACTTGATGATGTTTCAGCTAGTGCAAAGGTATAAGTGTTTAATTTTATTTAATTTTTTCATTCGTTTTATTTTTTTTTACTAATGTGTAACATGACAGGAAGCAATTGAAAATGAGTTATCTCGCATTGAAGAAGATTCTTGTGATGATGCTACTCGAGATGAAATTTTCAAAAAAGTTTTTGGAGAAGACAAATATGGCTATGCTAAGACCTTTGGCATTGGGGTCAAAGTCCCTCGTTCAACTTCTAAAAGGTGCGCTTTAGAGGAAGAACGAGCTAAAAGAAGGAAAATCGAGCAAAAACAACAAGAAAGTCGAGAGAAGATTGAACGTTTGGAGAATAAACTTGGATATGTCACCAATTTGGTGAAAGTGCTTTTGAAGCACCAGGTATTTCTATATAAGATATTTTATTCTTTGTTAATAAGCTAGACATAGTGGTCATATATAAAGCTTATATGTGGTATGCTTAGATATTTTAATATTTGTTGATGAGCTAGACATAGGGCCTGTTTGCGGATTGTTTAATGTTTGGTATACTCCGGGCGAGTGGCCCGTAGAGTTGTGGACTCCGGCGTGTAGCCGTTGAGCTTGTTTCTATGTTCTTTTATGCTTCTACTCGATGCAGGGAATTAACGTAAGGCTTTATGCCTGGGAAATGGTCAGTTTTCAGGGAAAACTCTGTCCGTTTCGCCCCAAAATTTAAGTAGGAATTTAAGAAATCGTTGATACTTCTAAAGCTATGGGTTGGGGGTCTCACAGATGGTATCAATGCAAGGATCTGTGATCATAGGTCACGACCTTAGTCCTGCACTTCATATAGTTTTCTAGGAACGCATTTGTGATTATGTTCTATTGTGTCCAAATGCAGTTTTGGTATGAACATTGAGAGTCTTAACATGCTAAAACTAACTTTATTTTTGTGGATCTGGAGCATTGTCATTGTATTTTTGTCATTCATTCTTTGTCGTCGCGAGTTGCATGCCATCATTATAAATATTCTCTATTACCTCTTCTTAAGATTTATGCTTTTGTGCTTGTATAATAGGGAATAGTGTAGGATGTTCTTTCTTCATTCGAGGAAGATGAGGATATTGATGATGACAATGAAAAAGGTCATGCATTTGAAGAAGAAAATGGGGAAGAGGTTGATGATCAAGAACAAAATGATGAGTCATAGTTTGAGTTCTCTTATGTGGTTAACTTTTCTTTTAACTTATCTTTTAGGTAGACCAAGTAATGTTTTTGAGTTTGCACTTATAGTTTTGACTTTAATTTCAATGGAAACAATTGTTAGAGTTATGTACTTATTTCTTATGAACTTTTGGTGAATGTATAGCACTTTTGAAAACTTTTAAATAACATTGTGTTTTTTTTTGGTTGATTCTTCTATTGCCGATAACTATTGTACCTATAGGTTTGATTATGTTTAGGTATATTAGTTGAAAAAATAAGTTCCCACTTGAATGGATGGACTATTGGCAATAGATGTTTCGAATCATGAAGTATATGAAAGAACATAATTACCAACAGATTGCAATTTGATAGAGATTCTGTTTTGGCAGTATCAGTAGTACCAACAGATCGTCGTGTTGGAAAAGATTAAAAAGGTGGGAAAAAGAAAGAATTAGCAACAGATACAATATGTTGGTGAATAATTTATGCCGTCAATTGATTTAGCACCAACAGAAGCATCTGATGGTAACACTTCCCATCACCAACATATTATACCTCTGTTGGTAACACGATGACATTCACCCACAGATTCATTCTGTTGGTAGTACGGAGCACTTGTAACAGATTGCAATATCTGTTGGTAAAACTAATACCATCACCACTTTTTACCAACAGTCTAGCAACAGACCAATATCTGTTGGTATACGGTTTTACCAACAGTAAATGTACTTATTGCAACAGAACTATCCATGTTGGTAAAAATTACTTTTTTTGTAGTGCTAGTAATATCCTTTTGACCTACTATATCAGACAGACAGGAAGCTTTTCAAAGTCCTGAAGTCTTAATTAGTGTTGGTAGAGCAGGATTAACTGAATGAAGCATAGGATCAATATGTTGTTCATCTGCCTATGAAATGCCTTAAACAGATCTCCAACACCTGAATAATTTTTGGTAGCTACTAGAGTTACATGTGTTGAATCATAGTCGAATAGTCTCTTGTGAAGTCATAATTTATGCCTATTTTTAATAATTATTTAACTTATATTATATATATTATTTTATCTAATTTACTTTATGTTCTCTAAGTTTTAGGTTAATGATTAATAAAGTGAATATGAGAAGAAAAGACATTAGAAAGGGAGTCTTATATGTTGAATGATCAAAGTTGATTCAACAAATCCTTCCAAAAATAACTAAAAGATTATTTTTCAAGATGATTTACTGTTTGGAAAGGGATGAAAAAAAAGAAGAAAAACACTAACCGTACTAGGAAGAAGAGGTGTAGAAGGCTCATAGGAGAAGAAACTTCAGTAATCCTTACTTTTTTTACAATAAAAAGCGGTGTTTCACCTTAAAAAATCATAAGACAACATTAGCCAGCTTGCCCATTCATCACACCCATAGTCATCTCACGCCTCTGCCCTTCTAATCACCATCTTTATCGCCTCTAATAATCATCACCACACCATCTTTATACCATCCCCTATCATCATATTATCATCATACTTATTTCTACCAGCATCATCACCGTTTTCACTTCATGATACGCCAATCTGATCATGATCGCGTATTGCACTTAACCTCAAGAGTACAACGTATTTAAGTCTAGTTTATTCAATTTGTCTTTAAGCATGAGATTCTTAATTAATTATTATATTTCTATTTTTAATATGAGTGAATAGTTTATTTACTTAGCATAATCTATTGGAAACCATGTGATGCATGAGCTTAATGAAAACTCATGCAACTGAACTTTGCAATAAGGACTAAGCTTGGTCACTGGTTCAGTAATTGAGTTTGATCAAGAACAGATGATATGAATGGGATAAACGCAATGCCACCAACCATGCTAATCAAGGATTCCACCCTCTAAACTCTAAAGGCTAAGCCACCAAGTTAAGATTAAAGGAAACCACTGAGATTTAGCAATCAACCATATTGTTTAAAAGTGAGATTTGGAGAGTTTGTGTTTAAAGCATGAACTAATGCTTTCCATTCATGGATTCTGGTTATAATGAGCAGCTAAAAAGGCTCATATACATGTCTCCCAAATAGCTAAGCAAGCAAGCAGGTTCCTTAGTGAGTAGGAGACCCTTACATAACCTTAACTAAACTGAAAATGCAAAACAAGCTTAGTCTAAGCTAATTACAAGTATGATCTGGTGAACATATTCTGTTTAAGGTAAACTCAATCTTGAACATGATCAATTATCTCTAAATAATGCACTTGCACATGAGAGAGATAGAAAAGGCAGGCTATCACAGTCCACTTTATGGCAAGCCAATAAGAGAGCAAGTGGATGTCAAACTTCATCCCAATTGGCCAACTTGCCCTCCAAAGCTGGAAAAGAAGCTATGATCATGTTTTTGAACATCGAAGATACTAAGGGAGAAAGTAAGTAACTCACAAAAGCCCCTGTATTAAGGAAGATCATAACAAAGTCAAAATATCTTGTTTGGAATTAACCTGGTTTATCACTGAGAATGACAAGTTGGTTCCCTAACCAGTACTTGACTTAGAACTTATTTTGATGCATGCATGGGTTCTTTAGGATGTTAATAACCATCGCAAATAGAAAAATCAGCTCTAAATTAGGCTAAGGTGAGAGAACCTAACAGGAATGAAAACCAGGTTAGAAAAGAGCCCACACTGTAATGGTTAGCAAAATGTGGTTGAATCACCATTATGAACTTGTCATGATTTTGAATTCTCTTTATGGGTTGGTACCTTAGGATGCTTGCTATCATTTTGAGCAAAAATATTGGTCCTAAATTAGGTTTAGGGTTGTGATCCCACCTAATCTTTCATTACTGGCAGAAGGAGATAAACACTGCATACCTTCACTATTTGGACCAATGTAGCAAAATGCCTAGTACTTAGGCCAAAATTGAGATTCCTCAGCAAAACTAGACACCTTAAAGAGTAAAAAAAAGTGGGACTTTTCCATGGGATGTCTCAAAAACTCCAAGGATGATGCCATCCAAATCTATGCTCAGTTTTGGATTTCAATAAGAGAGCAAGAAGTTAATCTGGTTGATCAATGCTTGCTTACCTTGCTCTTACTTGGCTTGATTAGTTTTCTTTAAACTTGATTTCAATTCAGGGAACTCTCTTGGGTGCCTTACTCTGCATCAACACTCCTTTCATCAAGAGTATTTGACCTTAAATCCCAATGATCTTCAAAATAGTCCTCCACATAAGGACTTAGGTCTCCAATGTTGAAAGTGGCTTAAAAATCCATATCCCTAGGAAGTTGTAGTTTGTATGCATTGTCTCCCACTCTCTAAATGATCATGAATGGTCCATGCCCTCTTGCCATAAGCTTGTTCTTCCTTCTAGATGTAAACCTCTATTTTCTAAGGTGTGGCCATACTATATCTCCCGAGTTGAATGCCATTTGCTTTCTATGCTTATTTGCTCTTGCCTTGTAAGCTGGATTAGCCTTATCAATATGATTTCTCGGCTGTTCATGCAACTTCTTTTTCTCTTTGGCTCTCAGGTCAGCATCATATCTTACTCTTAACTTACTTGGTAGAGGTAGCAAGTCAATGAGAGTAAGGGGATTTTACCCGTACACACACTCAAGTAAAGAGTGCTTTGTAGCATAGGATGGAGCTCTATTGTAGGCAAACTCAGCATGGGGTAGCTTTAAATCCTAATCTTTCAAGCTTTTACTCACCAAACGCCTAAGCAATGTAGTGAGGGTTTGCTTTGTTCCCTCTATTTGGCAATCAGTTTAGGGATGATAAGTAGTACTAAACAAGAGCTTAGTACCTAAGAGCTTCCACAAACTCATCTAGAAGTGGGACAAAAACTAGGAGTTTCGATCAAAAACAATGGTTTTAGGTGCACCTTGGAGCCTAATAATCTCTTTGAAGTATATCTCAGCAATATAGCTTGCATCATCAGTCTTGTGGCATGGAATAAAGTCAGCCATCTTAGAAAATCTATCCACAACCACCATAATTGGATCCTTCCCTCTTTGAATCCTAGGGAGTGCCACAATAAATTCCATACTTACATCATCCCAAGGCCTTAATGGTACGGGCAATAGGGTGCATAAGCCTTGGTGGAATTGACTTTTGGCTTTGTGCTAAATGAAGGAAGTTGAAATGATCTTATACACGTCTCCTTCCATCTTACACCAGCAGAAATGCTCCTTCAGAATATCAATGGTCTTGTTCAGGCCAAAATGGCTAGCTAGAGCACCACTGTAAGCTTCCTATATCAATAACTCGGTCAAAGGGAACTTAGGAATGCAAAGCTTGTTGTTTCTGAATAAGTAGCCCTCTTGAATGGTTTAGGGGCTGTCGTTAGAACTTCCTTGATCAAGAGCTAGAAATCTCAATCCTCCTGGTAAATCTCTTAGATTGAATGAAATCCAAGCACCTTAGCTTCTAAAATAGAAAGTAAAGTATACCTTCTAGAAAGGGTATCCACAACCATATTTTCTCTTCCACTCTTGTGTTTGCAAGTAAAGTTGAATGATTATAGAAATTCCACCCATTTAGGATGTCCAGGGTTCAAGTTATTTTGACCATTAATGTACTTAGGTGCTTGATCATCTGAATGCAAGACAGAATGTTTAGGCTTGAGGTAATGACCCCAATGAGTCAAAGGCCTCACAATAGTGTAGAATTCTTTATCATAAGTGTTGTAGTTACATCTGAAACCATTGAGTTTCTCACTGAAGTAGGCAATGGGCCTCTTGGATTGGATTAGGATAGCACCTATTAGAGCTCCACTTGCATGACATTCGAGCTCAAATAGGTCTTCAAAGTTTGGAAGGGCTAGACTGGTGCTTGGCATGGCTTCTGTTTGGTGCCTTCAAAAGCTTTCTAGGCAGCCTTGGACCACTCAAAAGCTCCTTTTTTTATACACTCAGTAATGGGACCATGACTAAGCTGAAATCTGCAACGAACCTCACATAAAAAGAAGTCAAACCATGAAACTTCTCAACTCTGTGATTGTCTTGGGTTAAGGCTAGGTTTGGATTGCTCAACCTTCCTTTGATAAATCTGAGTACCTTTGGCTGAAACCACATAACTAAGGAAGGTGGGTTACGAAGTGAAAAACTTACACTTCTCTATCTTGGTATAGAGTTGCTACCCTCTCAGAACCTCAAAAACATGTCTCAAATGCAACTTGTGGTCTCTCTCATTCCATTGGTAGATCAGAATATCATCAAAGTATACAACAACAAAGTGAGCAATGAAGGGTTTAAACACCTCATTTATCAATCTCATGAAAGTACTAGGGGCATTAGACAAACCAAATGGCATGATAAGACATTCATACAACCCTTGCTTTGTTTTAAGGTTGTTTTTCTATCATCTCTATCCCAGATCTCAATATGACAACATCCACTTCTCAAATCAATTTTGGCCTTTGGACCATGCAATTCATCTAGCATATCATCAAGTCTAGGAATGAGCTATCTATACTTGATTGTGGCGTTGTTAATAGCATGGCAATCCACACACATTTTAATGGTTCGATCCTTCTTTGGAATAAGTAACTTGAGATAGAACATGGACTCATGATTTCACTAATGTATCCCCTATCAATAAGTTCCTAAACTTGCCTTCAGAGTTCCTTAGTTTCAATGGGGTTACATCTATAGGCTGGTTTGTTTGGTAAGGCAACTCTCGGTGTTAGGTCAATATGGTGCTCAGTACCTCTAAATGCATGTAATTTCGAGGATAAATTAGTAGGAAAAACATTCTCAAATTCATGGATAAGGGGTTGAGCTGAACGATGCAAGCATGTCTCTTCTTCTCCTTTTCCTAACACAATCTAGGCATAAACAGTTTCACCAATGGTTATTGATAAACCTATATTTTGACCTTATCCTATCCCCTATTTGACCCCTTTTCTCATTGTTTCTACATTGAATCTTGATGGGAAAAATTTGCCTCCTTTAGTCTATATCGTACTTATTGGGCGATTTTCCTTATTTTTAAGAGTTAATGCCACAAAGATGGGAAAGTTGCTGATTTTGATGGAAAAGGAAGACCTTGAGAACATGTTTCCAAGAAGAAAAGAGGTCCTATGAAGTTGTGAGGGCTAGAAAAGCAAGTCTAGGAGGCTAAATAGAGTGCACGGTTGGCCATGCACAGGGGCGCGACCGTGCACCTCTCTTACAGTTTTCAATCTCCAAACTAGTGGCTATACACAGGTAGTGCATGCCCGTGAGTCTACCAGTGGGTGGGGTGCACGATCGTGCATCATCAAAGCATGGCCATGCGCCTCCCTAGACTGCGCCTTATTAAATTGACTTTCGAGCTATTTTGGGGGGATATCTTGTCTTTTCTTCAGAGAACTTTCTTAGAGGCAATTTTACGATTTATTTGGAAGATTTATAAGACTCTTTTGCAACAAGTTTTTCATCATTCAAGATTGTTTGATGATCATTTTTACACGTTGTCCAAGTTTGCTTCTCAATTCTCTCTTTCTCTTGTCATTGTTTTCTAGGGGTTTTTTTGTGAATCATGTTTGCTATTCTAGTGATTGATTTGATTATTCTTGATATGATTCGCAGCTAATCTCCCAATTTGGCTTGGGATTAAGGCCAATTATGTTATTTGAATCATGAATTACCCACAAACCTGTACTTGTTGCATGTTTGTGATTGCCATTTCTACTATGCGCACCATGTGTTCGATGAATTGCTTGAGAGAGCATTCATATGTTAGTATATAGGTTCAGGGGAACGTTGAAAGACAAAACCTTTACCTAATGTGACCTAGTAGACAACTAGGATTTTAATATGAAAATAATTAAAGTTTTAGTTGGTATTTGAGATTGTAGATCTTGTAATCCTTTGACTTTAGTCCCACGAAAATAGGTGGCTATAGTCCTGGGATTAGTCTTCGATCCTTGAGGGAGGGAGGTGATGGGCTTAATTAGTAATCTATTCGTTCATAATTGCATGCTTGGGCTAGTTTGATTGGGTCAGTGATTGATTCATTTGCATAATTCTGCTATTAATTCCAACCCAAGTGTTTTAATATCCTAATTTCTTATTCATTCTTAGTTATGGTCGTTTCTTTAGTTAAACATTTGAACCTCCAATTCTATTTTGCCTAGATTGAGTGTTGAAAGTTAGTTTGGTGATGGAAATCAAGTTCCATGTGGACACGACTAGTACTGGCTGATTGCTAGCTACAGCTACACTGTGCATTTGTGGTAATTGTGGATAGTAAGTTTTTAGTGCCGTTGCGAGGGAACTTCATTATTTCAACATCATAGTTGACCAAAACACTCTAGACTAGGCTTTTTCTTTTTCTTTTTCTCTCTTTTGCTTTTCTCTATCCTTGTTTGGACTCGCTTATGCTTGGTACAGTTCTTGCTTCATATGCATAGGCGCAGTCAAGGGAATCAAACTCTCATTCCCTTAAATCATGAGATCGAAGCTACTGCATGAACGCAAAACCGTGCTTGTAGAAAGAACAAAGCAGAAGCTGCAATGGCTGAAAGCGGCAACCAAGTTCTGAGGGACTACGTACACTCATCCTCAATCATTTAGTATCACTTCATCTATAGTGAACCCAACGGTAGAGGTGAACAACTCCGAGCTCCACCATGTCCTTATTTCTCTCGCAGAGAAAGACCTAGTTCGGTGGACACCCTTTTGAGAACCCCAATATGCACCTTTGCAATTTCCTTACGAAGTGTGACACCATCAAACTTAATGGAGTGCCATTGATGCTATTCGACTGAGACTCTTCCCGATCTCTCTAAGGGATAAAGCCAGGGATTGGCTCCAGAATGAGGAGACAAACACCTTCGCTATATGGGACGCACTCTCCAAAGCCTTCATCAGCAAGTACTTGCCACCGGGAAAGGCTGCCAAGTTGAGGCCAGACATCAGTTCATTCACCCAACTTTATGACGAGTCACTATACGAGGCTTGGGAGGGATTCAGAGATGTCTGGCGCCAAGATCCACACTATGGCATCCCCGATTGGCTCTTAAGTGAGACATTTTATAGTGGACTAGACCAAAATCTGAAAATGTCCATTAATGATGTCGCTAGGGGTGCTCTTATGGGGAAATCGATTGAAGTTGCAAAGCTCCTACTGGATGACATGGCAGTGAAAATTATCATCGGTGCAGGGAGCGAGCAACTTCAAAGAGGAGTAGTGGTAAGTATAATATTGATACGGTGGATCTTCTTGCCAGCAAGGTTCATGCCCTTGCACAGCCGTTTGATCAGCTTAGGGCCCCTTCTTCTAGGATTTGTTCTAGCATAGTGTGTATTGTAGGAGTTGTTTGTGAGATTTGTGGTATTCAACAACATGTGGCTACCGACTATCAGGACACATTATAAGGAACTAAATATGCTAATGCCCTTCAGAACTACAATCCATAGACGCAGAACAACCCTTACCTAGACACTTATAATCTACGATGGAGGAATCGTCAAAATTTCACCCACTAGAAACACCAACCCTTTGCCACCAAATACCACTCAACCCCCTGGCTTCCAGAATTGAACACCCTACGACCCACCTCCCCAACCTCCCCAACCAAAATCAAACCTAGAAAGTCTCATGCAGCGCTTCATAGCAACCCAAACCAAGACTAATGAAGCTCTTGGTGAATTAATAAGCCAGTTGACTTCTAAGTTTGAGGCTATGGCATCCCACTAGAAGGCGGCGGACACCCAGATTGCCAAATAGATCAGTAGGGTAGCCACCTATCCCGACCTTAAAGGCATCTACCTGGCCCTAAATCCAACCCTAGGGGTCAGGTCAATGCCATTTCTGTGCGGCATGAGGGGTTAGTGGAGAGCATCCTTATGGTCACTTAAGAGGTAGCAACAGTTCTCATTTATGTAGGAAAGTGGGGAGCAAAGAATAAGAGAGTTCACCTATAGTTCACCCTTACCATCCTCCTCCACCATTCTCGCAGAGGGTGGCATTGCCTAAGCTATCCAAGCTTGCACCGAAGTTTGCGAGATTTCTAAAATTGCTGTGAAAGGTGTATGTCAATGTCCCTTTCTTGGAATCCCTCAAAGAAGCACCTTCCTACTTGAAATTTTTGAGAGAGCTTTTTTCCAAGAAAGCCAAGCTTGAGGAGGTCATAGTGGTTTCTATTGGAGACATCTGCAGTGCGGTGCTACAAGTCACCATTCAAGCTACAAGATCATGGAAGTTTAACCACTGCTTGTGCTATAGGGAACCTGCAGATTGAGAGAGCACTACGCAACTTGTGGGCCAGCGTGGGCCTGATGCCTCTCTCTCCCTATAGGAAGCTTAAGTTGCAGCACCTGCAACCCACCACTCTCACCATTTAATTAGCTGGCCATTCTAGAAATTGATCAAGTTTCCCACTCGTAGATCAACATCTAAGATTCAATAGAATAAACCCAACAAATCCAAAGCACTTTTATATCAAAACAAGAATTGATTCAATCAGAACAACTTAACTCAAAACAATCCAAAACTTAACATAAACATCAACAATAATCTAAAAGCATAAAAACATAAAGAGAAAAGAGAAGAGAAGGCAGAGGAATTGCTCAGCCGATGTGTGCTTGAACTGTCGTTGCAAACTCGATGCGGAAGCCTTGTAATCTTCACCTTCAACTTACTCTTCCTCTAATCTAATCTAAATCCTAACTTGATGGTGGAATATGGAGCGTGCAATGGGGATGGGATGTGTCTTGAAATGAGGACGCGAGCCCCCTTTTATAGCAAAGCTACTGAAAGTCAAACAGCCATGCGAATAAATGGCATTAAAAACTGCTTGGAAGTTGAAAACTCATGAGAAAACAAACAGCCTCGTGGCAAAGAGGTCCACCACGGATCATGACCTTCATCACGAGCTGACCGTGGTTAGCTCCAGCGCGACATTGTTATGTTCTTCTTTCGTTCCATAGGTATGGCAACTCGGGGGCATCCGTGCGGAGTCAAAATACACTTAACTAGGGTAAAAGCAAGGGCTAAAAGGTCCAAAATCCTGTAAAACATAGAAAAGAACCATACCGGAGCGTAAAATGGGAAAATGAGTATAAATCATCACAAAAAGCATATAATTTTCCCTGAAAATGCAGCAAAATGGCCATAAAATGATATATATGATAAGCACTTATCAAACTCCCCCATGCTTAAACCTTTGCTGGTCGTCAACGAAACACTATATAAAACCAACAAAGGGACATGCTTCTTAGGACTCAAAACGGTAACAACCTCCTTGAAGTAGGCAAGTCATAGCATATCACAAGCAAGAATAACAATCAGCGGCAACCCCAAATAGTGCACAACACATTTCCAAATTGGAAGGAGGAGAAGGTTTTCGGAAAAGTATGAGACCACAAGCTCAATATTAAACTTGATCACCCCCAAAGAACCACAAAGCATGGCATGCTATCACATGGAATTAAGTAGAGCTAAATATACTGGTAGAACCTAACATTTGGGAAATGTGCATCACTCCCGCTCATGTGTTTAAAATATAGCATAGGTTCAATCAAGACTCATTACAAAGATACAATCTAGCATATACTTGACAAGGCTTTGAAATTCTCCACTACTAAAATGCAATGTGTACAAGACAATCAAGAGGACTTTATATGGGGGCTAACGTGGCTAAAAAGGGTTAAGGGTAAGAAGTGGACAAATGCATTTGGACAATATGGAGCTACTTAGCCAAGTGAATAGGGAGAAACAACCAAGGCACCAATTAACCAATAAGTTCACCAACACTCCAAACCTCAAAATACAACGAACATATCCCATGAATGAAATAGGAAATGATTTGACAAAGAAATGAACTCAAGCTATTTACATATCCAATGCGCATCATTAAGCTGTCTTTTCCGATTTTTTTTCACTTTTTTTTTCTTTTTTTTTTGCTTTGCTTTTTTTCTCCCAAGATGACTTCATCTTCTTTTTTTTAATTTTTCTTCAACATAGTTTTTTTTTGTGCAACGAAACAAAATTTGCAATTATTAAAAGGCATAGGATCACCAATTGTCAACTCACAAGCGAATACATGTACACACAACCCAAACAAGAGGGAACCAACCCCAAATGCTCAATATCATGAATCCTTTAACAAACCAACATACCAAAGCCACCTTAAACTCAAGTCCACCCAAAACCACCCACTAGATAGATAAAGTGATGGTCCATAGACTTGGCTTAAAGGTAGGAATATGTGTTTGGCCAAGGGTCATTATGAAGAGATCACAACAGGAAAGTGATTTAAGATGAGAAGGGATAGCAAAGGGAATAAACATGTAATACAAGGATAGGCTATTTGGCTACGTGGCTAAAATGACCAAAGAATTAAATACCTCTATCATATCATCAACTATACACATGCTATCCAAAATTTCCCAGTTATACACACAATAACCACATTGAGCGAGAAAGATATTTAAACGCTTAAAATACCTCCAAAATAATTCATGCTCAAACTGGGGAAAATGAAAAATTGCCATTGTTGTTTCTCAATATGTTTTTTGTTAATTTTCAATTTTTTTCAGTTTTAATTTCAAAGGAAAACAAAATGTTTAGTCAAACCTATTGGGAAAAATCAAATATTGGACGCTATTCCCCGGCAATGGCGCCAAAAAGTTGATAGGCCTACAATTGCACAGTAGCGTTGTAGCAAATCAAGGTCGATCCCACAGAGATTAGGTTGATCTATTCGGCTATATTCCCACAAGGGGAATCCAAATTTGAGAATGAAATTTAACTAATCTACTACCTAATCTAATGGACAACCAATCAAGGAATTTAATCAAACCAAGCAATTTCCTAACTCAAGAATTAACGAAGCCCCTCTTTCAAGGTGGAATGAAATCCTTATATCGAATCAACTACCACTTCTCAAGGAGTTTTGATTAATCTAGGATCATTAAGAACACGACTATCAAATTTAGAGGTTTCTTACATGGTGAGCCTTTCTCAAAATCTCACTCACTTAAGTCGAATTTTAGTTTTCCAACATCTAGTGTCACCTTTCAGTTTTTCACCATATGTCTAAAACAAGTAAGAAATTGATCAAGCCTCCTACTCACAAATCAACATCTAAAATTCAATAGAATAAACCCAACAAACCCAAATCACTTTTAGATCAAAACAAGAATTGGTTCAATCACAACAACTCAACACAATTGCAAGATTAATAATCCAAAACATAACATAAACATCAACAACAATCTTGAAGCATAAAAATATAAAGAGAAAAGAGAAGAGAAGGGAGGGAAATTGCTCAGCCGATGCGCGCTTGAACCGACGTCGCAAACTCGATCCGGAATCCTTGCAATCTTCACATTCAACTTGCTCTTCCTATAATCTAATCTAAATCCTAACTAGATTGTGGATTATGGAGGGTGGAATGGGGATGGGTTGTGTCTTGAAATGAGGATAAGAGCCCCCGTTTTTAGCAAAGCTATTGAAAGTCGAACAACCATGTGAATAAATGGCATTAAAAACTGCTTGGAAGTTGAAAACTTGTGAGAAAACAAACATCCTCGTGGGATAGATGTCCACCACGGATCGTGACCTTCACCACAGACCGACCGTGGTTAGCTCCAGCGCGACATTATTCTGTTCTTCTTTCGTTCCATAGGTAGGGCAACTCAAGGGCATCCGTGCGGAGTCAAAATACAGTCAATTAGGGTCAAAGCAAGGGCTAAAAGGTCCAGAATCCTGTAAAACATAGAAAAGATCCATACCAGAGCGTAAAATGGGAAAATGAGTATAAATCATCACATAAAGCATATAATTTTCCCTGAAAATGCAGCAAAACGGCCATAAAATGATATATATTATAAGCACCTATCAAACTCCCCCATGCTTAAACCTTTGCTTTTCATCAACAAAACACTATATAAAACCGACAAAGGGAAATGCTTCTTAGGACTCAAAACGGTAATAACCTCCTTGAAGTAGGCAAGTCATAGCATATCACAAGCAAGAATAGCAATCAACGACAACCTAAATAGTGCACAATACAATTCTAAATCGTAAGGAGGAGAAGGTTTTCGATAAAGTATGAGACCACAAGCTCAATATTAAACTTGATCGCCCCCAAAGAACCACAAAGCATGGCATGCTATCGCATGGAATTGAATAGAGCTAAATATACTAGTAGAACCTAACTTTTGGGGAATGTGGATCACTCCCGCTCATTTGTTTAAAATATAGCATAGTTTCACTCAAGACTCATTACAAAGATACAATCTAGCATATACTTGACAAGGCTCTCAAATTCTGCACCACTAAAATGCAATGTGCACAAGAGAATCAAGAAGACTTTATATGGGTGGTAACGTGGGCGAAAAAGGGTTAAGGGTAAGAAGTGGAAAAATGCATTTGGGCAATATAGAGCTACTTAGCCAAGTGAATAGGGAGAGACCAACAAGGCACCAATTAACCAATAAGTTTACTAACACTCCAAACCTCAAAATACAATGAACATATCCCATGAACGAAAGAGGAAATGAGTTGACAAAGAAAGGAACCCAAGCTATTTACACATCCAATGCGAATCATTAAGCAGTCTTTTCCGATTTTTTTTCGCTTTGTTTTATTCTTTTTTTTTACTTTGCCTTTTTTCTCGCAAGATGACTTCATCTTGTTTTTTTAATTTTTCTTCAACATAACTTTTTTTGGGCAATGAAACAAGATTTGCAATTATTAAACGGCATAGGATCACCAATTGTCAACTCACAAGCGAATACATGTATACACAACCCAAACAAGAGGGAACCAACACCAAATGCTCATTATCATGAATCCCTCAACAAACCAACATACCAAAGCCACTTTAAGCTCAAGTATACCCAACACCACCCACTAGATAGATAAAGTGATGCTCCATAGACTTGGCATAAAGGTAGGAATATGTGTTTGGCAGAGGGTTAATATGAAGGGATCATAACAAGAAAGTGATTTAAGCTCAAAGGGGCTAGCAAAGGGAATAAACCTTTAACACAAGGATAGGCTATTTGGTTATGTGGCTAAAATAACCGAAGAATGAAATGCCTCTATCATATCATCAACTATACACATGCTAATGTAGTTTTGAACGATAATTTAGGAAAGTTCTAGAGATGCAACATGGAAGAGTCACATACATAAAAGAAATGTGAGACTAAATATATGAATTAGTCCAAATCGGGCTCAAAAATTCACAACATATCTACCAAAATCTCATTAAGCTCATAAACTGACTCATATGTACTAACACTAGTGCCAATAAAAGGGATAACAATGTTCATAAACAAGACAAGGGTCACAACAAGAAATATTCACAAAACCTTAACAATTTTTTAGTAGCAAAATGGATTACACATCAAAAGTTACTCAATTTCATGAAAGCTATTATGCCTAAACAAAGGAGGTTACCCCAATCCAATCTACACCATGCCTACATGCAATCCAATATGCCAACCTAAAAATCCACTAAATACAACATGCAAACAAAAAGAAACCTAAAGCTATATGCTCCAACATGTATGCAAACTAATAATTGAAATAGAAAACACGAAAACTGCCTTTCCAACATGCTCAAATAAAGCATTTTTATTCAAAGGAAAGAAAACATAGAGAAGGGGAAAACTAAAGAAAACAATCTCGCTATGTTAGGTACAGAGGGTACCTAAGCTAAGGCCTCTATGCAAATAGGGCAAATGGAGCATCAGGCACTCCAGCATATCTTTAAGACTTTTCTCCTTAAATCAGACGTAGTAAAGACAAGCAAAAGCTTGTCAAACTCCTCAACATAGTGTTTCTCGGCATAGTAACAAGAGAGCATGAAAATAATCAAAGCAAAGAAATCATTTCAACAAAGCAAAACCAATAGAAAAATCAAAAAAGAAAGCAAAGAAAGTGTTCCACATGATTTTTCTAGGCTTATCCACTAGGTATATGCACATCATACCCGCAAAAACATGATAGGGAAAGAAAATTATCAACATTTCCACCAAGCAAATTAAACATGTTATACACACAGCCCAGACCAACATTAGAATCACAAATCTTAGGATTATCAAAGGGCGCATCAACGTAATACTCGGGGGAAAGAGGGGGTTGTAGACACATAGGTGAAACATAGGAATGATCAAGAGGATTGGGGAGAACAATATTATCAGAACACAGGCTAGGAGACTCCTCATGGATAAATACATCACGTGACCCCCCCAACGGAGTCTTATCTAGATCATGCACCTCCTTTAAAGTATCTTCTGACTCAAAACAAGCATCAGTGACATCAAATCTAGCATCAAACCCAAAAGGCTCACTCGCCTAGAGCCCAGTGCATAGAGCTAAAGGAAATGATGAATCATGTAAGGTCAGGACAATATCAGTATTGTCCCATGGTGGTGCAAAGTTAGGTTAAACATAACTTGCTTAATAAGGACACGAATTTATATCATGGTAAGAAGAATTACACAAATCACCCCAAGAAAGGGGGTAATAAGATCTAACATAAAACACACAAGGATCAGAAAATGAATATCTAGAAACGCAACTAGCCTTCTCAAACTCAAATGAATCCCAAGCAATCCACTCAGGCAAATAACATGCATCATCAACATTTTTACCATGAAAACCCCAAAACTCTAAAAGAATACGGGTTTCAGTATTCACGCCTTCATCAACAATATCCAAAATTTTCCATTTACCCACACAATAACCACATTGAGCAAGAAAGACATTTAAACACCTCAAATACCTGCAAAATAATTCATGCTCAAACTAGGGAAAATGGAAAGTTTTCATTGTTGTTTCACAATTTTTTTTTTGTTAATTTTCAATTTTTTCCGGTTTTAATTTCAAAGGAACACAAAATGTTTTGTGAAACCTATCAGGAAAAATCCAATATTCGACGCTAGTCCTCGAAAATGGCACCAAAAAGTTGATAGGCCTACAAGTGCACAGTGGCGTTGTAGCAAATCAAGGTCGATCCCACAGAGACTAGGTTGATCTATTCGGTTATATTCCCACAAGATATGCAAGGCGAATCCAAATTTGAGAATGAAATTTAACTAATCTACTATCTAATCTAATGGATAATCAATCAAGGAATTCCATCAAAGCAAGCAATTTCCTAACTCAAGAATTAATGAAGCCCCTCTTTCAAGGTGGAATGAAATTCTTAAATCTAATCAACTACCACTTCTCAAGGATTTTTGATTAATCTAAGATCATTAAGAACGCGATTATCAAATTTAGAGGTTTCTTTAACGGTGAGCCTTTCTCAAAATCTCACTCACTCAAGTCGAATTTTAGTTTTCCAACATCCAGTGTCACCTTTCAGTTTTTCACCATATGTCTAAAACAAGCACGAAATTGATCAGGTCTCCTACTCGCAAATCAAGATCTAAAATTCAATAGAATAAACCCAACAAACCTATAGAACTTTTAGATCAAAACAAGAATTGATTCAATCACAACAACTCAACACAATTGAAATAGAACTTTTTGATCAACTAAATGCAACATTCAAACAAAAAGAAACCTAAAACTATATGGTTTAACATGTATACAAACCAATAATTAAAATAGAAAACATAGAAACTACCTTTCCCCTATGCTTAGATAAAGCATTGTTATTCAAAGGAAAGAAAACATAGAGAAGGGAACAAAAGAAAACAATCTCACTCGGTTAGGTACAGAGTGTACCTAAGCTAAGGCCTCTATGCAAATAGGGAAAATGAAGCATCAACCACTCTAGCATATCTTTAAGACTTTTCTCCTTAAGTCAGACATAGTCAAGACAAGCAAAAGCTTGTCAAACTCCTCAACATAGTGTTTCCCGACATGGCAATAAGAGAGCATGAAAATAATCAAAGTGAAGAAATCATTTTAACAAAGCAAAACCAATAGAAAAACCAAAAGAGAAAGCAAAGAAATTGTTTGACATGATTTTTCTAGGCTTATCCACTATATGCAACATGGGTCAAGGGAGGCATCATACCCGCAAAAGTATCCTAGGGAAAGAAAATTATCAACATTTCCACCAAGCATATTAAACATGTTATCCATAGAGCCCAAACCAAAATTAGAATCACAAATCTTAGGATTATCAAAGGGCGTGTTAAAGTAATACTCGGGGGAAAGAGGGGGTTGATGGGCCATTATTGTTTCTCAAAGTTTCCCATTTACCCACACAATAACCACTATACACATGCTAACGTAGTTGATAGGCCTACAAGCGCACAGTGGCATTTTCCTAACTCAAGAATTAATGAAGCCCCTCTTTCAAGGTGGAATAAAATTCTTAAATCTAATCAACTACCACTTCTCAAGGATTTTTAATTAATCTAAGATCATTAAGAACGCGATTATCAAATTTAGAAGTTTCTTAAACGATGAGCCTTTCTCAAAATCTCACTTACTTGAGTTGAATTTTAGTTTTCCCACATCCAGTGTGACCTTTCAGTTTTTCACCATATGTCTAAAACAAGCAAGAAATTGATCAAGTCTCCCACTCGCAAATCAACATCTAAAATTCAATAGAATAAACCTAACAAACCCAAAGAACTTTTAGATCAAAACAACAATTGATTCAATCACAACAACTCAACACAATTCCAAGATTAATAATCCAAAACTTAACATAAACATTGACAACAATCTTGAAGCATAAAAATATAAAGAGAAAAGAGAAGAGAAGGGAGAGGAATTGCTCAGCCGATGCGTGCTTGAACCGTCGTCGCAAACTCGATCTAGAATCCTTGCAATCTTCACATTCAACTTGCTCTTCCTATAATCTAATCTAAATCCTAACTAGATGGTGGATTATGGAGGGTGGAATGGGGATGGGATGTGTCTTGAAATGAGGATAAGAGGCCCCTTTTATAGCAAAGCTACTGGAAATCAAATAGCCATGCGAATAAATGGCATTAAAAACTGCTTCGAAGTTGAAAAATCGTGAGAAAACAAACAGCCTCGCGGGAAAGAGGTTCACCACGGATCATGACCTTCACCACGGACGAACTGTGGTTAGCTCCAGCCTGACATTCTTCTGTCCTTCTTTTGTTCCATAGGTATGGAAACTCAGGGGCATCTATGCAGAGTAAAAATACACTCAACTATGGTCAAAGCAAGGGCTAAAAGGTCCAGAATCCTATAAAACATATAAAAGAATCATACCCGAGCGTAAAATGGGAAAATGAGTATAAATCATCACATAAAGCATATAATTTTCCCTGAAAACGCAGCAAAATGGCCCTAAAACGATATATATGATAAACACTTACCAAACTCCCCCATGCTTAAACCTTTGCTTGTCGTCAACCAAACACTACATAAAACTAACAACGGGAAATGCATCTTAGGACTCAAAACGGTAACAACCTCCTTCAAGTAGGCAACTCATAGCATATCACAAGCAAAAATAGCAATCAACGGCAACCCCAAATAGTGCACAACACATTTCCAAATCGGAAGGAGGAGAAGGTTTCGAAAAAGTATGAGACCACAAGCTCGATATTAAACTTGATCACCCCCAAAGAACCACAAAGCATGACATGCTATCACATGGAATTGAATAGAGCTAAATATACTAGTAGAACCTAACTTTTGGGAAATGTGGATCACTCCCGCTCATGTGTTTAAAATATAGCATATGTTCACTCAAGACTCATTCCAATGACACAATCTATCATATACTTGACAAGGCTGGCAAATTCTCCACCGCTAATATGCAATGTGCACAAGACAATCAAGAGGACTTTATATAGGCGGTAACGTGGGCTAAAAAGGGTTAAGGGTAAGAAGTGGACAAATGCATTTGGGCAATATGGAGCTACTTAGCCAAGTGAATAGGGAGAAACCAACAAGGCACCAATTAACCAATAAGTTCACCAACACTCCAAACCACAAAATACAATGAGCATATCCCATGAATGAAACAGGAAATGAGTGACAAAGAAATGAACTCAAGCTATTTACAAATCCAATGTGAATCATTAAGCTGTCTTTTCTCGTTTTTTTGCTTTTTTTTTTTCTGTTTTTTTCGTTGCTTTTTTTCTCACAAGATGACTTCATCTTCTTTTTTTTATTTTTCTTCAACATAACTTTTTTTGTGCAGGGAAACAAAATTTTCAATTATTGAAAGGCATAAGATGACCAATTGTCAACTCACAAGCCATGTATACCCAACCCAAAGAAAAGGGAACCAACACAAAATGCTTAATATCGTGAATCCCTCAACAAACAAACATACCAAAGCCACCTTAAACTCACGTATACCGAAAACCACCCACTAGATAGATAAAGTGATGCTCCATAGACTTGACTTAAAGGTAGGAATATGTGTTTGGCCAAGGGTTAGTATGAAGGGATCATAATAAGAAAGTGATTTAAGCTCAAAGGGGCTAGCAAAGGGAATAAACTTGTAATACAAGGATAGGCTATTTGGCTATGTGGCTAAAATGACAAATGAATGAAATGCATCTATCATATCATCAACTATACACAAGCTAATGTAGTTTTGAACGATAATTTAGGCATGTTCTAGAGATGCAACGTGGAAGAGTCACATATATAAAATAAATGTGAGGCTAAATACATGAATTAGTCTAAATCGGGCTCAAAATGTCACAACATATCTACCAAAATCTGATTAAGCACATAAACTGACTCATATGTACCAACATTAGTGCTAATGAAAGGGATAACAAAGTTCATATACAAGACAAGGGTCACAACAAGAAATATTCACAAAACCTTCACAAATTTTTAGCACCAAAAGGGATTACACATCAAAAGTTACTCAATTTCATGAAAGCTATTATGCCTAAGCAAAGGAGGTTACCTCATTCCAATCTACACCATTCCTACATGCAATCCTATATGCAAACCTAAAAATCAACTAAATACAACATGCAAACAAAAAGAAACCTAAAGCTATATGCTATAACATGTATGCAAACTAATAATAGAAATAGAAAACATGGAAACTACCTTTACCCCATACTCAGATCAAGCATTATTATTCAAAGGAAAGAAAACATAAAGAAAGGGAACAAAAGAAAACAATCTCACTACATTAGGTACAGAGTGTACCTAAGCTAAGGCCTGTATGCAAATAGGGCAAATGGAGCATCAGGCACTCCAGCATATCTTTAAGACTTTTCTCCTTAAATCAGACATAGTTAAGACAAGCAAAAACTTGTCAAACTCCTCAACATAGTGTAACCCGGCATGGTAAAAAGAGAGCATGAAAATAATCAAAGCAAAGAAATCATTTCAACAAAGCAAAACCAATAGAAAAATCAAAAGAGAAAGCAAAGAAAGTGTTCCACATGATTTTTCTAGGCTTATCCACTAGGCATATGCACTGTGGGTCAAGGGAGGCATCATACTCGCAAAAGTATCCTAGGGTGCAATAACCCGACCCTAACCCTTATTATTTATTTAAATCATCTTTATTTATTTCATTAGTCATGTTTATTCATTTAGTTTATCATGTTTATTGACCTAATCACTCATGGTTATTTGCTTAACCAAATCATATTTATTAAATTCAATTACACTCAATTTATTTATGTAACGAATTCCATCAAGTTATTTAAAATTTCCACATTCATTTGTCATATTTAATCATCCCGGTTGGGAGATATTTCATTTTGGGTACCACTTTGCAACTCAAGTTTCATTGATTGATTAAACGCCGGGTGAATCGATATTCGGCCTCGGTGAGTATAAATTAGTGATTAATTATTTTGTTATCTTCGGTAAACTTTAATTCGGAGCAATACAAATTTTTATTTTTGTTCAACACTCAAAATAATTTTTCAAGCCCCAATTTAGTCTTTTGGACCCAAAACAAAAGCCCAAAACCTTACTAACTTTTGTTATTTCACTAATTACTCATTTTAGCACCTAGTTTTAATTAGCAAAAAGCTACTTTTTGGGTTGAAAATTTATAGCCATATGTGGCTATAAATTGACCATTTGTACACGGAAAATTCAGCAAAAAAAACCACAAGCCCATTCTCCATTTTCTCTTTCATCCCCACGGTGGTATGTGCAGAAAACAGGGGCAGTAGCTGCTACCCCTTTCTGCCACCAGTTCTGGTGGTTCCGACCACCTCTCAGCTGCCTTGAGTTCCCCTTGCTGCTATATATCATGTCCAACCCCTCAAATCACTCAAAACAGCCTCCTCTGTCTAGTTCAAGCCTAAAGTGAGGTGTGTCCCAAACCCTAACTTATTTTATCTTGAGTTTTATGGTTGTTTTATTTATGGGCTATGTTTGGATGATCAAATTGATAGTTATTGTGCAATTGTTTTTAAGTTTGAAGATGTTTGGAGTCATGGGTATTTGATCAAGAGCATGATTTTCATGATTTTCCATTTGTTTAAATGCCACTGTTGAAAATTCTGGCATTTATAGGATTGTCCAAAAATTCTAAAATTTTTACTATAGTTTCTATATATTATTTGGGAGTTTGTGGAAACTGTCATGAATTTTGGACATCTAATCAGTGAGTTATGGAATTTTAGAGAAAACTACCCTGTTTTGGATACGAATTATGTAACTATGTATTAATGAAGTTGTTTAGAGTTAGGATATATATATGAGGCCTTAAATGATCTTTTTATAGCTAATTGTGGTGACTTGAAATGATTTCAAGTGATTTTACGTAAAAAAAAGAGAAAGTTAAATCAATGAATGGCTGGAATTTGAGGAAATTAGGGCTGACTTTGGGATTAAACTGGTAATTAATGGTCCAGCCAAAAATTATGATTTTTGGTGGGAAGATATTTCAGTGTGTCATATTTCAAATGTTTCTTGAATCGCCTTAATCTGAGGTTTGTGGAAACAGGTATGGTCTTTTTACCGAAACTGCGCAGAATGAGCTAAAAACTGACACACTTGTATTTTAGCCCCATTTTGGGAACCCTATTGTGGGAATAATATCGTGTGTTGTACATGAAAGTTTTTAGGGACTTCTTAATCTTTTCATATCGGGGTTTTATGTCTCCATTTGAGGCCTAGAATGAAAGTTGTGAGCTTTTGAAGTGAACTAACCTGCTTGGGTATAAATAAGGTTGTTATTGAAAATTCTGTGCAGTGTATATTTGGAGGAAAATTCTAAAACTTTTACTGTAGATTTTCCATATTATTTTCAAATTTCCTGTAAGATCTCATGAATTTGGGTTGAGTATTTTGAGTTTGGTGATTTTTGGAAGCATTTTGAGTAATTGTATAAAGAGCAATAATAAAGATTAAGTGAGATTGATCATGCACTCATTTTCTGTATTTTGGGCCAAGTCATTGAAGGGGGAAATGAATATTCAAGGATGTTTATGGAGCTTTTAGCTTGTTTATGAGTTTTGAATCAATTATGGATTTTAGCAAGAAAATACCAAGCTTGGTGAGCTTAATAGCTTCTATGGAGTTCAATGACTCATTTAGGGTTGAATTCTTTATCTAATGGATTTATGAATGAAATATGAGAAGTGGGGAAAATTGTGACTCAGAAACCATGTTTATCAAACCAAGTTATTGCAGTTTATGCTATTTTGAACCAAGGTATATCTCTTTTGGCCTCAAACCTTTATTACTTACTCTTTTCAGCTTATATCAAATGTAATTATCAAGCCAATCTAGGGTACTTGCTGTTATCTTGAACCAAGTTATACATCAGCAAATCTTAAACTCGTATCAGTAACCTCTTTCAGGAAAGGCCATAACTACTCTCTCAATTATCACCATCAAGGCCTTTTCCTTTGTAATATCTCTTTGTGGACTATTTTACTTCTATTTATTTTATGTTGGATTTAATTATTTTCATCAATTCAGTTTTGAAGTTATATATACCATTTACTTACTTAATTTCTGTTACACATACTTTTACTTACTCAATTATGCGAGTAAGGATCATTTACTAACTAAACATATCTACAATGACATTTATGAAATAGAGTTGAGGCCTAGTTATCATTCCCCGTTATGCATAAGTGTTATCAAGTCAGAATATATTTATCAAGTCAGATGACATTTATGAAACAGCTGACTTGTAACAAGTCCGATGACATTTTTAAAGACTCAAGCTACATCCATTGCCTGTATCTCATAAAACAGATCATGGTTATCAAGTTACACCTCTTAATCAGTTTATCAATGAATCAGTTTATACAATGATTTGCCATTTAAGTTGTGACCTTGTTAGTTATCATCTATAGGGCGTCAGCCCATCGTTTACCCGCGCGGCTTCAGGCCAACTATTGATCGGATTGACAAGTGTACACCTATGTATAGATCATATCAGTGTAAGGGGCTCACATCCAGATAATAATGAACAATTCAGTTTCATATTACTTTCATTTTCACTGTTCTTGCCAACTAAATGAATTGCAAAGACGGGTACCCATCAGCAGTGTTTCTATGCTCATTTTACAATACAGGAATGTATGTACTGAGTTTTTGCTAATGTTTTCGAATTGTTTTCATGTTTTCCATTTTAGGTGATGAAGTATCACATATTTCTCCTTTCAGCAAGCCATTTTGAAAGTCAACATATGCTCATAGTGTTTTCAGTATAGCATGAGTATTGGAATCAACCTTAGGGTCAAGTTGGATCTACATTCAATACACTTGTATAGTGTGGAGTGCAAGTTATCACATGGTATGATTAAGTCAATGGTATTAAAGTTGAACTATTATGGACTTTGTCCTTGAAGTGTTTCAGTTAATAGATTCTGCGATTGTGAATATGAGTTGTAAGATTAAATGGTTTCAGTGAGCCTTGTTCTTATCAGGACGACGATAGCGCCTTCTATTATTAAGTCTTCCGCCACAGTTTTTCGTAATTCATGGCTTTAGCATTTTGGGGGTGTTACAGATTTGGTATCAGAGCTAAGGTTAAAGGGCCACTGTTAGCTATCAAGTGTTTATGAGTTAGCTATCAAGGTGTGTATGAGTTATGTTAATGAGCTATTGCTTACAATTTCATATGTATAGGCATATATGGAAAAACGACTTTCATCTCGGTGACTCAATCATTTCATAATATCATGAGATTCAAGCATGAGCAAAGTGGACTGTGGAACCATTTGGGTCACCTGTTGGTGGCGCATGTTCTCATTTATCTGGGAGTTGTATTGCATGTTTCATTTCTCTTGTTTGTTTAAACTTCTTTAATCGTGCACTTCGGGTGTTAAACCCATTGAGTTATGAACTCCGGCATGTGGCCGTTGAGCTATTGAAGTATTTCTCTCCATTTCAGGTATCTATTGTAAGGCTTTAAGCCTGGGTTTTACTCAATTTTTAAGCGAAACTCTGTCCGTTTTCCCCCAGGATTTGAGAGTCTTATTGAGGTGTGTTAATATCACTACTCTTGGGTACAGTGACGGTTGAAACCCAATGTGGGGATGCCCTTTGGAACTTCTTAAGGGATGAATATAATGTCAAGTTATATGAAAACCTCTAGATGAGGAAATGCCTTGCGGGGTAATATCTTTGAGGTGAACCAGTATGGGATGAACACTACAATGAGTGCTTATGTATGGTGATAGCAATTAGTAGCTTATGGTGTGCTACTTGGCATATATATATATGTGTGGGACAAGTAAGATTAAGCTGCCATGTATTGGAATCATTTGGTCTTAATACTAAGACTTTACATCAGCAATGCTCCCATTACTTCCTGTAATTGACTTATTTATGCCCTAGTTACCTTGAATTGTTCTGAGGCATCATTTCTTTGCTGCTAATGCTATCTTGATTTGTAATAGAGTGTTTATGAAAATTCTCATATGTTGTCTATGGGGACTTCTTCAAACACATCCGAGCAACCTTTCCTATAGGCCATTCAAACCCTGACAATCATACCCCGTTGAATTCTCTATTTTCATAATGGAGCCTATAATGACCCCCAGTGTACATTACTGTGTGATTTGCAGTTTTTCCCAAGCATACTTGACTCCTTCTACTTGCAGCTCAGTCATCACTATGATCATATTTTTACTGTCACCTACTTGAACTCATTGCTTCTATTTGGGCACTATTTATTTATTGCTTGCAAAGCCTTTGGTTGTTTCAAACCCAGTCATTGAGTGCCCTTGCAGCAATTAAATGTATGCATATTGTTCATGCTTCTACAGCACCGTAACGCCATGTTGGCATACTACTCCATGGTCGTAACTGCATGTCGTTACTCAAGTTATTTTGGTAATCCTTTCTTTAATAATATAGCCTATCTTCTTAATGATAAACAACGATCGGTACTATTTTCATCTGCCAGTAGTTTTGAAGTTTATATGCCTACCCAAGACTTCCATCCATTGCAAATTGTTTTATTGATGGATGTCATCATGTTCAGTCATAAGATTGGCTCCTTCATCTTCACGTATTGTCCTTTCAAACATTAGATGAATAAAATTTTCCTTCTGATAGTGTTGACCCTTATCTTAATGATTTTACTCACATACGAATACCGTATGACTTTTCAAAAGCCGCTTTGGGAATCTGTCACATTTCTTCACTTTCATTACTTAATACTCTCTCTCAACTTCATGACATCATTCATTTACTTTACTATCATGACCATCATGAGTAAACTGCATGTCTTATATATGCAGGACATTTATATGTCTTACCTCTTTCATTACGAATCTTCGTCCTTTCATTCATTCAGCTTACATGCCTATCCTTCACAACCAATAAAGAAATATCTTTGCAAGAGTTCATGGTGTGGTTGCATCTCTTTACACTTTAGATCGCCCCCTGTCTTTTAAATTTACTGAGACCAGTAACCAGTTGAATGTGTTATACATAGTATTGCTGGAAACATATTCATTGGGCATTCAATCCAGTTTGACTGGCATATCTTGTTATCATTATGGAGATGAATTGATTGTGTACTTATAGAAGATGACTTATAAAGTTCTTAAGGTTAGTTTGAGAAATGTGGAAAGACCAGACGTGTATTTCCATGGACTAAGAGAAGAAAAAAATCCTATTTCTACCATAATTTCACTATGCAAGCAAGTGGGTTATCATATCAGTAATGCATTGAATATTAGTGATATGCGAACCACACACGACATATATATATCCATAATTATAGTTTGTGAATTTAGAGATGTTTCATTTGAGGATTTTCAGGACTGTTTTTTGTTTTTCCAAGAAACATTGTTTTCAGATCAATCGAGTTCTAAGTGCTTAATCTATTTTCAGAGCCCCTATCGTATGACCTCCAACAGAGTTACAGAAGACAGTTACTTGACCAAGTGTGTCACCTTGGGAAACCTAGTTTTACTTGTGTGAAGAAGGAAGACAGAACCTTATGGTTGTGTACTGTGTACAGAGAGTTGCACAAGATCACTATCAAAAATAAGTGCCCTATACCTTGAATAAATGATTTATGGGATTAACTGCCAACAAAAGAAGTATTTTCCATGAATGATTTGAGGCCCAGATATCACACATAAACCATGCAACCAAAGTTGATCTTTTGCAAGAATGTCTTCTTATAGTAATTCTTGAAATTGTTTTGCTTGTCTCATCTTCAAAACTTGATACTATCCAATATTGCTTAATCTCCGTTGCTTTTCAACCCGATATTTCCTGTTCAGGTGATCTTCCATGTCTTCGCAAACCCATTGTTAAATATACAATACATTTTTATTCGACCTTATATGATTGTCAACATTCCAGTGCTCTCCACCTTCACCATCTTTATTTCATGATCATGAGTTGTAGTTCATTCGGTTGAGAGCTGATTCACACATCTGCCTTACATCTCATTTATTCATAGTGATAAGCTCCTATAACTTGTTCTGAATTCATAATGTAATTCAACTCTCATTGGCGTGGGTGAATGGGATTCTCATAATCCCCTTACTCTCTTTATTTTAAACTTCAACTCCTACACATATATCTTACCTACTCATAAGTAAATTCTAGCTTTTCTGTTCAATCTTATTACTGGAATTGAATTGGTTTTATATGAGAAAAGGTACGTTTCTCATGTCACTTGTTCAATCTATTTACTTGTCCATTGGTATTTTCCTTGTTCAATCCATTGATCTATTTATGGCACTTGTAATTCTCACAGCTATATCTTATATCCGCATAAGTGAACTTCAGTAATCCTTATATAATCTTATTGTCGTACTTGACTTGGCTCCATATGAGCAAATGCATGCTTCCACTGCAACCTATTCAATCCATTTATTTATTCATTAGACCTTGCCTATTTATCCAATCTAGTACTCTATCCATTGGCATTTTGCTTGTCTAATTCGTTTATCTATCCATTACACTTTGCTAGTCGAATCTAGGTGTCTATCTATTGCACTTATCTTGTTCCTTGTGACTATAAAGTCACCTAGTTGAAGCTCAGTTACTTGTCATCTTGTTTTCAATTCATCAGTTAAACCCCCGAGTATAACCATGCCATCCTTCTCCTTGGTGGATTATTTATTGGACCCTTTATGATCCATATTTATAAACCACAGTTCTTGTGGCATTATATTTTAGAATTCAAGATATGCTTATGGTTATCTTTATTCTAACCACCCCCCATGATAACCTCTCCTTTATTTTCCTTTTATAGTGTCATTGTTCATTTCTTTTGTATTCAATGATTCATTTGGCTACAAATTTCATCACTGTCATCCCTAGCCATAGTCATTTCATTGCCCTTTCTCGATCGGGAGTAGATCCTTGAGTAGTCAGACGAGGGGAGATCCTATGAGGCATTAGGATGATCAGATGAGGAGATTTTGATAAGGGTATAAACTTAATCACTGTCTAATTGTATTGGAGTGAGACAGAAGAAACATTGAGTACAAGGTCAGAGCTAACCCAAGCAAACATTAAGAGGGAAAATTCAAGTACATGTCAAGGTGATACAAGGTCGACAAAGCAGTTGTGTAATAACCAAAGTCTCAGTTGACATATAAAGTATTCCGAAGGGCTTATCTAGTCAACGGTGTCAAGAGACTGGATATCCGCACTAATTGAGTCCTCGTTACTTTGGGCTTTATGAGCCAGTAGTGTAGAATACCTCCCTTGCAGTAACAAGGTTCCTTTCTTTCGAAGAGAATATCACTTTTGAAGCCAAGTAATTGAGTTTATTGAAGCTATTGTGTGAGAAGTATCCGGGTCTACTACCGAAACATGGGATTAAGAAGTTATACAACACGTACACCCTTAGTCAGTGTACATTCGGCAAATTATAACCCTTCAGAGGGAAGCAATGGGAACCAATGGCCCATGTGTTTTAAAGCAGCATTGTACGAAGTTGACAAGTGTTATAAGTTTCGAGAAGGAAACTCTTTAAGGGGGAAAGACTGTAATAACGCGACCCTAACCCATATTATTTATTTAAATCATCTTTATTTATTTCATTAGTCATGTTTATTCATTTACTTTATCATGTTTATTGACCTAATCACTCATGGTTATTTACTTAACCAAATCATGTTTATTAAATTCAATTATACTCAATTTATTTATTTAACGAATTCCATTAAGTTATTAGTGTAGAATACCTCATTTGTAGTAACAAGGTTCTTTTCTTTGGAAGAGAACACCACTTTTGAAGCAAAGTAATTGAGTTTATTGAAGCTATTGTGTGAGAAGTATTCGGGTCAACTACGGAAACATGAGACTAAGAAGTTATACAATACGTACACCCTTAGTCAATGTACATTCGGCAAATTACACCCCTTCAGAGGGAAGCAATGGGAACCAATGGCCCATGTGTTTTAAAGCAGCAGTGCATATAGTTGACAAGTTTTATAAGTTTCGAAGAGGAAACTCTTTAAGGGGGGAAGACTGTAATAACCCAACCCTAACCCGTATTATTTATTTGAATCATCTTTATTTATTTGATTAGTCATGCTTATTCATATACTTTATCATGTTTATTGACCTCATCACTCATGGTTATTTGCTTAACCAAATCACGTTTATTAAATTCAATTACACTCAATTTATTTATTTAACGAATTCCATTAAGTTATTAGTGTAGAATACCTTCTTCGCAGTGACAAGGTTCTTTTCTTTCGAAGAGAATACCACTTTTGAAGCAAAGTAATTGAGTTTATTGAAGCTATTGTGTGAGAAGTATTCGAGTCTACTACCGAAATATAGGATTAAGAAGTTATACAATACGTACACCCTTAGTTAGTGTACATTCGGCAAATTATACCCTTCAAAGGGAAGCAATGGGAACCAATGGCCCATGTGTTTTAAAGCAGCATTGCATATAGTTGACAAGTGTTAGAAGTTTCGAGGACGAAACTCGTTAACGGGGGAAGGCTATAATAACCCGACCCTAACCTATATTATTTATTTAAATCATCTTTATTTATTTCATTAGTCATGGTTATTCATTTACTTTATCATGTTTATTGACCTAATCACTCATGGTTATTTGCTTAACCAAATCATGTTTATTAAATTCAATTACAGTCAATTTATTCATTTAACGAATTCCATTAAGTTTTTAGTGTAGAATACGTCCTTTGCAGTAACAAGGTTCTTTTCTTTCGAAGAGAATACAATTTTGAGGCAAAGTAATTGAGTTTATTGAAGCTATTGTGTAAGAAGTATCCGAGTCTACTACCGAAACATGGGATTAAGAAGTTATACGATACGTACACCCTTAGTCAGTGTACATTCGACAAATTATACCCCTTCATAGGGAAGCAATGGGAACCAATGACCCATGCGTTTTAAAGCAGCATTCCATATAGTTAACAAGTGTTATAAGTTTCGAACACGAAACACTTTAAGGTGGGAAGGCTGTAATAACCCGACCCTAACCCATATTATTTATTTAAATCATCTTTATTTATTTCATTAGTCACATTTAGTCATTTACTTTATCATGTTTATTGACCTAATCACTCATGGTTATTTGCTTAACCAAATAATGTTTATTAAAGTCAATTACACTCAATTTATTTATTTAACGAATTCCATTAAGTTATTTAAAATTTGCACCTTCATTTACCATGTTTGATCAGCCCGGTTGGGAGATATTTCATTTTGGGTACCACTTTGCAACTCAAGTTTCATTGATTGATTGAATGTCGCGTGAATTCATATTAGGGCTCGGTGAGTATAAATTAGTGATTAATTATTTTTTTATATTCGGTAAACTTTAATTCCGAGCAACACAAATTTTTATTTTTGTTCAACACTCCAAATAATTTTTCAAGCCCCAACTTAGCCTTTTGGGCCCAAAACAAAAGCCCAAAACCTTACTAATATTTGATATTTCACTAATTACTCATTTTAGCACCTAATTTTAATTAGCAAGTGGATACTTTTTGGCTTGAAAATTTACGGCCATATGTCGCTATAAATTGACCATTTTTATACACAAAATTCAGTTCCATTTTCTCTCTCATCCTCACGGTGTGCTGAGCAGAAAATAGTTGCTGCCCCTTCGTGCCGCCAGGTCTGGTGGTTCCGGCCACCTCCCAGCTGCCCCGAGTTCCCCTTGCTGCTAGCTATCATGTCCAACCCCTCAAATCACTCAAAACAACCTCCTCCTCTCTCTAATTCAAGCCTAAAGTGAGGTTTGTCCCAAACCCTAACTTATTTTATGTTGAGTTTTATGATTGTTTTTTTTATGGGGTATATTTGGATGATCAAATTGATAGTTATTGTGCAATTTTTATTGATTTTGAAGATGTTTGGAGTCATGGGTATTTGATCAAGAGCATGATTTTCATGATTTTGCATTTGTTTAAGTGCCACTTTCGAAAATTCTAGCAATTATAGAAATGTCTGAAAATTATGATATTTTTACTGTCATGTCTCTATATTATTTGGGAATTTATGGCAAACTTTCATGAATTTTGGACGTGTAATCATCGAGTTATGGAATTTTGAAGAAAACTGTCCTGTTTTGGATACAAATTATGTAATTATGTATTAATGAAGTTGTTTAGAGTTTGGATATATATATGAGGCCTTAAATGATATTTTTATATCTGATTGGGGTGATTTGAAATGATTTCAAGTGAATTTACGTGAAAAAAAAGAGAAAGTTAAATCAGTGACAGGCTGGAATTTAAGGAAATTAGGGCTGACTTTGGGAATAAACTGGTAATGAATGGTGCAGCCAAAAATTATGATTTTTGGTGGGATGATAGTTTAGTGTGTTATATTTCAAATGCTTCTTGAATCTCCTTAATCCAAGGTCTGTGGAAACAGCTATGGTCTTTTTGTCGAAACTGCGCAGAATGGGCTAAAAACTAACACACTTGTATTTTAGCCCTATTTTGGGAACCCTATTGTGGGAATCATATCTTGTGTTGTACATGAAAGTTTTTAGAGACTTCTTAATATTTTCATATTGGTGTTTTATGTCTCCATTTGAGGTCTAGAATGAAAGTTATGAGCTTTTGAAAAGAACTGACCTGCTTGGGTATAAATAAGGTTGTTATTGAAAATTCTGTGCAGTGTATATTTGGAGGAAAATTCTAAAACTTTTACTGTAGATTGTCCATATTATTTTCGAATTTCATGTAAGTTCTCATGAATTTGGGTTGAGTATTTTGAGTTTGGTGATTTTTGGAAGCATTGTGAGTAATTGTATAAAGAGCAATAATAAAGATTAACTGAGATTGATCACACACACATTTTGTGTATTTTGGGCCAAGTCATTTAAGGGGAAAATGAATATTCATGGACTTTTATGGAGCTTTTAGCTTGTTTATGAGCTTTGAATCAATTATGGATTTTACTAAGAAAATACCAAGCTTGATGAGCTTAATAACTTCTATGGAGTTCAATGACTCATTTAGGGTGGAATTCATTATCTAATGGATTTATGAATGAAATATGAGAAGTGGGGATTGTTGTGACTCAGAAACCATGCTTATCAAACCAACTTATTGCAGTTTATGCTATTTTGAACCAAGATATATCTCTTTTGGCCTCAAACCTTTATTACTTACTCACTTCAGCTTATATCAAATGTATTTATCAAGCCAATCTAGTGTATTTGCTGTTATCTTGAACCAAGTTTTACATCAACAAGCCTTAAACTCGTATCAGTAACCTATTTCAGGAAAGGCTATAACCACTCTCTCAATTATCACCATCAAGGCCTTTTCCTTTGTAATATCTCTTTGTGGACTATTTTACTTCTATTTACTTTTATCTTAGATTTAAATATATTCATCAATTCAGTTTTGAAGTTATGTATACCATTTATTCACTCAATTTCTGTTACACATACTTTTACTTACTCAATTATGCGAGTAAGGATCATTTACTAACTACACATATCCACAATGACATTTATGAAACAAATTTGAGGCCTAGTTATCGTTCCTCGTTATGCATATGTGTTATTAGGTCAGAATATATTTATCAAGTCAGATGATATTAATGAAACAGCTGACTTGTAACAAGTCAGATGATATTTTTAAAGACTCAAGGTACGTCCATTGCCTGTACCTCAGAAAACAGATCATGCTTATCAAGTTACAACTCTTAATGAGTTTATCAATGAATTAGTTTATACAGTGATTTGCCATTTAACTTGTGACCCCGTTAGTTATCATCTATAGGGCGTCACCCATCATTTACCCACGCGGTTTCAGGCCAACTCTTGATCAGATTGGCAGGTGTACACCTATGTATAGATCATATCAGTGTAAGGGGTTAAGATCCAGATAATAATGACAAATTCAGTTCCATATTACTTTCATTTTCACTGTTCTTGCCAACTAAATGAATTGCAAAGACGTGTACCCATCAACAGTGTTTCCATGCTGATTTTGCAATACAGGAATGAATGTACTGAGTTTTTTCTCATGTTTTTGAATTGTTTTCATGTTTTCCATTTTAGGTGATGAAGTATCACATATTTCTCCTTTTAGCAAGCCATTTTGAAAGTCAACAGATGCTCACAGTGGTTTTAACATAGCATGAGTATTGGAATCAACCTCAGGGTCAAGTTGGATCTACATTCAATACATTTGTATAGTGTGGTGTGCAAGTTATCACATGGTATGATTAAGTTAATGGTATTGAAGTTGAACTATTATGGACTTTGGGCTTGAAGTGTTTCAGTTAATAGATTTTGTGACTGTGAATATGAGTTGTAAGATTAAATGGTTTCAGTGAGCCTTGTCTTTATTAGGATGACGGTAGCGCCTTCTATTATTAAGTCTTCCGCTGCAGTTTTTCGTAATTCATGGCTTTAGCATTTTAGGGGCGTTACATAGGGAAAGAAAATTATCAACATTTCCAAAAATATTAAACATGTTATCCACAGAGCCCAAACCAGCATTAGAATCACAAATCTTAGGATTATCAAAGGGCGCATCAACGTAATACTCGGGGGAAAGAGGAGGTTGTAGATACATAGGTGAAACATGGGAATGATCAAGAGGATTGGGGAGAACAATACTATCAAAATACAGGCTAGGAGACTCCTCATGCATCAATACATTATGTGACCCCCCCCAAAGGAGTCTTATCTAGATCATGCACCTCCTTTAAAGTATCTTCTGACTCAAAACACGCATCAATGACATCAAATCTAGCATCAAACCCAAAAGGTTCACTCGCCTAGAGCCCAGTGCACGGAGCTAAAGGAAATGATGAATCATGTAAGGTCAACACAACATCAATATTGTCCCATGGTGGTGCAAAGTTAGGTTAAGCATAACATGCTTAATAAGGACACGAATTTATATCATGGTAAGAAGAATTACACAAATCACCCCAAAAAAGGGGGTAATAAGATCTAGCATAAAACACACAAGGATCAGAAAATGAATATCTAGAAATGCAACTAGCCTTCTCAAACTCAAATGAATCCCAAGCAATCTACTCAAGCAAATAACATGCATCATCAATATTTTTACCTTGAGAACCCCAAAACTCTAAAAGAATACGGGTTTTATTATTCACGCTTTCATCCACAATATCCAAAATTTCCCATTTACCCACACAGTAACCACATTGAGCAAGAAAGACAAGTAAATGCTTAAAATACCAGCAAAATAATTCATGCTCGAACTGGGGAAAATGGAAAATTTTCATTGTTGTTTCTCAATCTTTTTTTTGTTAATTTTCAATTTTTTTTCGGTTTTAATTTCAAAGGAAAACAAAATGGTTAGTGAAACCTATCAAGAAAAATCCAATATTCAACGCTACTCCTCGGCAATGGCGCCAAAAGGTTGATAGGACTACAAGTGCAGAGTGGTGTTGTAGCAAATCAAGGTCGATCCCATAGAGACTAGGTTGATCCATTCGGCTATATTCCAACAATATATGTAAGGCGAATCCAAATTTGAGAGTGAAATTTATCTAATCCACTATCTAATCTAATGGACAATCAATGAAGGAGTTTAATCAAACCAAACAATTTCCTCGCCCAAGAATTAATGAAGCCCCTCTTTCAAGGTGGAATGAAATTCTTAAATGTAATCAACTACCAATTTTCAAGGATTTTTGATTAACTTCAGATCATTAAGAATGCGATTATCAAATTTAAAGGTTTCTTAAATGGTGAGCCTTTCTCAAAATCTCACTCACTTAAGTCGAATTTTCGTTTTCCAACATCTAGTGTCACCTTTTAGTTTTTCACCATATGTCTAAAACCAGTAAGAAATTGATCAAGTCTCCTACTCGCAAATCAACTTCTAAAATTCAATAGAATTAACCCAACAAATCCAAAGCACTTTTAGATCAAAACAAGAATTGATTCAATCACAACAACTCAAAACAATTCCAAGATTAATAATCGAAAACTTAACAGAAACATCAACAACAATCTTCAAGCATAAAAATATAAAGAGAAAAGAGAAGAGAAGGGAGAGGAATTGCTCAGCCGATGCGTGCTTGAACCGTCGTTGCAAACTCGATTCGGAATCCTTGCAATCTTCACCTTCAACTTGCTCTTCCTAATCTAATCTAAATCCTAACTAGATGGTGGATTATGGAGAGTGGAATGGGGATGGGATGTGTCTTGAAATGAGGACGAGCCCCCTCTTTTATAGCAAAGCTACTGGAAGTCAAATAGCCATGCAAAAAAATGGCATTAAAAACTGCTTGAAAGTTGAAAACTCGTGAGGAAACAAACAGCCTCGTGGGAAAGAGGTACACCACGTATCATGACCTTCACCACGGACCGACCGTGGTCAGCTCCAGCGCGACATTCTTCTGTTCTTCTTTCTTTCCACTTGTAGGGCAACTCAGGGGCATCCGTGCGAAGTCAAAATACACTCAACTAGTGTCAAAGCAAGGGCTAAAAGGTCCAGAATCCTATGAAACATAGAAAAGAACCATACCCTAGCGTAAAGTGGGAAAATGAGTATAAATCATCACATAAAGCGTATAATTTCCCCTGTAAATGCAGCAAAATGGCCCTAAAATGATATATATGATAAACAGTTATCAAACCCCCCCATGCTTAAGCCTTTCCTTATCGTCAACCAAACACTACATAAAACCGACAAAGGGAAATGCTTCTTAGGACTCAAAATGGTAACAACCTCCTTGAAGTAGGCAAGTCATAGCATATCAATAGCAAGAATAGCAGTCAACGGCAACCCCAAATAGTGCACAACACATTTCCAAATCGGAACGAGGAGAAGGTTTTCGAAAAAGTATGATGCCACAAGCTCGATATTAAACTTTATCATCACCAAAGAACCACAAAGCATGGCATGCTATCACAGGGAATTGAATAGAGCTAAATATACTAGTAGAACCTAACTTTTGGGAAGTGTGGATCACTCCCGCTCATGTGTTTAAAATATAGCATATGTTCACTCAAGACTCATTCCAATGACACAATCTAGCATATACTTGACAAGGCCCTCAAATTTTCCACCGCTAAAATACAATGTGCACAAGACAGTTACGAGGACTTTACATAGGTGGTAAGGTGGGCTAAAAAGTGTTAAGGGTAAGAAGTGGACAAATGCATTTGGGCAATATGGAGCTACTTAGCCAAGTGAATAGGGAGAAACCAACAAGGCACCAATTAACCAGTAAGTTCACCAACACTCC
Source organism: Selenicereus undatus (assembly GCA_017589665.1). NCBI lineage: Eukaryota > Viridiplantae > Streptophyta > Magnoliopsida > Caryophyllales > Cactaceae > Selenicereus > Selenicereus undatus. The sequence continues at coordinate 39,194,547 of JACYFF010031954.1, forward strand.
AAACCTCAAAATACAATGAACATATCCGATGAATGATACAGGAAATGAGTGACAAAGAAAGGAACTCAAGCTATTTACAAATCCAATGCGAATCATTAAGTTGTCTTTTCCGGTTTTTCTTTAGCTTTTTTTTCTTTTTTTTTCTTTGCTTTTTTTCTCGCAAGATGACTTCATCTTTTTTTTTTTTCAACATAACTTTTTTTGTGCAATGAAGCAAAATTTGCAATTATTGAAAGGCATAGGATCACCAATTGTCAACTCAGAAGCCAATATGTGCAAACCCAACCCAAACAAGAGGGAACCAACACCAAATGCTCAATATCATGAATCCCTTAACAAACCAACATACCAAAGCCGCCTTAAACTCAAGTATACCATAAACCACCCACTAGATAAATAAAGTGATGCTCCATAGACTTGTCTTAAAGGTAGGAATATGTGTTTGGCCAAGGGTTAATATGAAGGGATCACAACAAGAAAGTGATTTAAGCTCAAAGGGGCAAGCAAAGGGAATAAACCTATAACACAGGGATAGGCTATTTGGCTATGTGGCTAAAATGACCAAAAAATGAAATGCATCTATCATATCATCAACTATACACATGCTAATGTAGTTTCGAATGATAATTTAGGCAAGTTCCAGAGATGCAACATCGAAGAGTCACATACAAAAAGAAATGTGAGACTAAATATATGAATTAGTCCAAATTGGGCTCAAAATGTCACAACATATCTACCAAATTCTCATTAAGCACATAAATTGACTCATATGTACCAACATTATTGCTAATGAAATGGATAACAAAGTTCATAAACAAGACAAGGGTCACAACAAGAAATATTCACAAAACCTTCACAAATTTTTAGCACCAAAAGGGATTACACATCAAAAGTTACTCAATTTTATGAAAGCTATTATGCCTAAACAAAGGAGGTTACCTCATTCCAATCTACACCATCCCTACATGCAATCCTATATGCAAACCTAAAAATCAACTAAATACAACATGCAAACAGAAAGAAACCTAAAACTATATGCTCTAACATGTATGCAAACTAATAATAGAAATAGAAAACATAGAAACTACCTTTCCCCCATGCTGAGATAAAGCATTATTATTCAAACGAAAGAAAACATAGAGAAGGTGAATAAAAGAAAACAATCTCACTACGTTAGGTATAGAGTGTACCTAAGCTAAGGCCTCTATGCAAATAGGGCAAGTGGAGAATCAGGCACTCCAGCGTATCTTTAAGGCTTTTCTCCTTAAATCAGACAAAGTTAAGACAAGCAAAAGCTTGTCAAACTCCTCAACATAGTGTTTCCTAGCATGGAAATAAGAGAGCATGAAAATGATCAAAGCAAAGAAATGATTTCAACAAAGCAAAACCAATAGAAAAATCAAAAGAGAAAGCAAAGAAAGTGTTCCACATGATTTTTCTAGGCTTACCCACTAGGTATATGCACTATGGGTCAAGGGAGGCATCATACCCCAAAAAGTATCCTAGGGAAAGAAAATTATCAACATTTCCACCAAGCATATTAAACTTGTTATCCACAGAGCCCAGACCAACATTAGAATCACAAATCTTAGGATTATCAAAGGGCGCATCAACGTAATACTTGGGGGAAAGAGGGGGTTGTAGATGCATAGGTGAAACAGGGGAATGATCAAGAGGATTGGGGAGAACAATATTATCAAAACACAGGCTTGGAGACTCCTCATGCATAAATACATCACGTGACCCCCCTAAAGGATTCTTATCTAGATCATGCACCTCCTTTAAAGTATCTTCTGACTCAAAACAGGCATCAGTGACATCAAATCAGCGTCAAACCTAAAAGGCTCACTCGCCTAGAGCCCAGTGCATGGAGCTAAAGGAAATGATGAATCATGTTAGGTGAAGACACCATCAGTATTGTCCCATGGTGGTGGAAATTTATGTTAAGCATAAGATGCACGATAAGGACACGAATTTATGTCATGGTCAGAAGAATTACACAAATCACCCCAAAAAAGGGGGTAATAAGATCTAACATAAAACACACAAGGATCAGAAAATGAATATCTAGAAACGCAACTAGCCTTCTCAAACTCAAATGAATCCCAAGAAATCCACTCAAGCAAATAACATGCATCATCAACATTTTTACCTTGAAAACCCCAAAACTCTAAAAGAATACGGGTTTCAGTCTTCACGCCTTCATCAACAACATCCAAAATTTCCCATTTACCCACATAGTAACCACATTGAGCAAGAAAGATATTTAAACGCTCAAAATATCTCCAAAATAATTGATGCTCAAACTGGGGAAAATGAAAATTTTTCATTGTTGTTTCTCAATATTTTTTTTGTTAATTTTCAATTTTTTTCGGTTTTAATTTCAAAGGAATACAAAACGTTTAGTGAAACCTATAAGGAAAAAACCAATATTCGACGCTAGTCCCCGACAATGGCGCCAAAAAGTTGATAGGCCTACAAGCACACAATGACGTTGTAGCAAATCAAGGTTGATCACACAGAGACTAGGTTGATCTATTCGGCTATATTCCCACAAGATATATAAGGTGGAATGAAATTCTTAAATCTAATCAACTACCACTTCTCAAGGATTTTTGATTAACTTCAGATCATTAAGAATGCGATTATCAAATTTAGAGGTTTCTTAAATGGTGAGCCTTTCTCAAAATCTCACTCACTTAAGTCGAATTTTCGTTTTCCAACATCTAGTGTCACCTTTTAGTTTTTCGCCATATGCCTAAAACCAGCAAGAAATTGATCAAGTCTCCTACTCGCAAATCAACTTCTAAAATTCAATAGAATAAACCCAACAAATCCAAAGCACTTTTAGATCAAAACAAGAATTGATTCAATCACAACAACTCAAAACAATTCCAAGATTAATAATCAAAAACTTAACAGAAACATCAACAACAATCTTCAAGCATAAAAATATA
>JACYFF010031954.1:39202503-39213792 GCA_017589665.1 Selenicereus undatus
ATATATATAGGTGCGGATCTGGTGAGAGACGCTTGCTGTGTGCATGTGAGAGGAGGCTATCTGGGTCGTTGGTCCTGATCCAACGGATGTGATTTAGGATTGCAAGTTAAGAGGACATATTTCCCATTTCTCACTTGACTTTCTTCAGCTAAATTTTGGCGCTTTTGTGTAAAACAATTGAGTCGTCTTTACTCTTTTCTCTTCCTTGCTCTGTCTCTTTCTTCTTTGTTTTCTTCTTCGTATTTCATTGGGTAACTTCATTCTTACTTGAAATTTTCTTAGTCGAGCTTTCAAATGTTGTTTTCTACATTTCTTTTGATGTATAATCTTTTAAATGTCATTTGCTGTATTTCCGGTGCATTAATTGAGTATGATTGTGTGATTATTTTGAAGGTTCATTTGTTTTGAAGGTTCTCGAAATTCCTATAATTCAGGTAAGTTACTCTTTATCGTTGTTCTCAACATTCAGTCAAGGGCAGTTAGTATTTCAATTTAGGTTGTTAGATTTTCTGTGGGGTAGTATTTGGATGATTTTGTTAAGCTTCAATAATCTGGCCCTTTCACTTTCCACTCATTTGTTCTCTCTGTTTTACCTGGATTTTACCCAATATCAACAACCATTACTCTTGTCTCTTTGGTGAATCTTAGGTTTTCTCTTAACTGAACTCATGCCCATTTGTTTATAGGAGATTTTAGAGTGATTTGTTGTCGCTCGTGTGCTTGAGCCATGGGAAAATTAGCTTTCAATTGCCCACTAAGTATGTTTCAACTCTTGTGAATCAATCTTCAGAATTCTTTCTCAAAATTGTTTGATGTTTTGTTCATTTTTTTTGCAGTGGTTTTCAGTATTCTTTTGGGAATTGTTTCATGGGTTGTTTGTTAATTTTTGTATTTTGGGGCTCTCTTTTTTGTTCATGTGGCAAGTGCCGGGGGGTATCTGTTCATTGATTATCTGGTTAAAATGGGTGTTGTCGGTCTAATTTCATACCTAACACGTTTTATGTTAATTATAATATTCTACTGGTGGGTTTTTTGTTTTGGTTTTTGTTTTTTGGGAGTGGGGACTTACTGGGCTTAATCTTTGTTTATGGGGTTTCATGTTAAAGGTGTTGACAGATTAGAGTTTGCGTTGAATCCGATGATTGACTACCCGATTGCTTTTGAGGCTTTGATTTCTATTAGCTGGCTCATGTGTAGGTTTCCTCAAACATATTTGACAACTACCCAGTCTAACCCATTTTAACAAAGGTTTGTTCTTGCCTTTCCCCCATCTTATTTGACTCTCTTAATCACAAGACCAGGAAATTTGTTCAATGAAACAAGACTAGGAAAAAGGGTACATATTGGAATTTGCTTAGGTGCTTTTCGTAGGATAGAATTTCAAATTGATAGATGAACTATATAAATTAATTTGGTGAACATTTGCATTTGTGTTGGTAAATTTCAGAGTTGAGATTTTATTTTATGTCCATTCTTATTTTTTTTATGATGATACATTTGTTAACATTCGTGCAGTGAGATGTCCACATCACAAACTATTCCCATCAGTGGCAATGCTTATGATCAAAATATTAGTGACAAAGAGTGACATTCCCAACATTCCAAGCCTGATCACTTGGAAAGTGATCCTTGTGTCGTAGAGAGCACAAGAACATCTTGTAATGTCACCTATACATCTTGTAATGTTGATGATCAACTTTCTTTTTTGGATAAAAATAGATTCGAATGATTCGACACTAGTGCTGACCAATTCATCCATTCATGCTGGAGGGGAGCGAGTTCCAGTTTGTGAGGAAGCGTCCTTTATACCTAAGTTAAAAATGAGATTTCAAAACATTGAGGATGCTATACCATTTTACAAGAGAGATGCTAAGTGTTCAAAAGTCTTCCAAAACAAACAATAAGTTGGGGAAAATTCAGAAGGTATTTGTTTGTTCAAAACAAGGGTGTATGGAGCCTCCTAAAAACTCCACCCCAAAGTGCAGTCACCTTAGCTAATGTGATATCTAATGTTAAGAAAAGAAACGTTAAACGGACAAGGGTTGCGACTGGATAAGGATGCAATGCACGTATGGTTGTGAGCTCTACAAATGATGGTCAATTTGAAGTGTGCACTTTTCATGCAGGCCATGTGCATCCTCTAGTCACCCTGAGCCGAACATAGTTCCTACAATCATCTAGGAACATCAGTTCTATTCACAAGGACTTTATTTGTAAATATGGGAGAGCAAATGTTAGGGCTTCGAAGGTTTATCATCTTAAGAAGGAACAAGTTAGGGGCTATGAAAATGTGGGATCTGACCAGCAAGATTTTAAAAACCATAAGAGGGATTTAAAGGTAATGATCAAGGATTCAGATGAGCATATGTTTGTAGATATCTTAAAGAAAAGAAAAGATGTTGATCCTAGCTTTTATTATGCTCATGGGCTTGATGAGGAAAATATACTCAAGAATATATGTGGTGTGATTCCTTATGTAGGAGGTCCTACGCGTTGTTTGGGGACTTGTTATCTTTCGACACAAAGCATAAGACTAATAGATACGGCATGGTGTTTGCTCCGTTTATAGGAGTCAACCATCATCGCCAACTCGCTTGCTTCGGTGCGGGGTTGATATAGGATGAAAAGGTGGAGTCTTTCAAGGGGTTATTCTAGTGTTTCATTGATGCAATGGGGGCAAAGAAGCCAAAAGCCATAATGATTGATTATGATCTAGCAATCAGTCAAGGGGTACTTTCTTTGTTTGAGGGCTGCAAACGTAGGTACTGTATATGGCATATTATGAGAAAGTTGCCCGAGAAAGTAGGTCACTTATTGAATGATTGTGAAGATTTCCTGGAGCGGATCAAGCTATGTGTTTGGGCATCTGATACCCCTCGAGGATTTTGAAGCAAAGTGGGCAGATATGCTAGTTGAATTCAACTTGGGCGGTAGTGATTGGTTGAAACATATATATGACATCCGAGAGGATTGGGTACAAGTTTAATTCAAGGAGGATTTCTTAGGGGGCATTATGAAGACTATGTTACGTTCTGAGAGTCAAAATGCTATGTTTGGAAACTTTACAACTCCAATATTGAGTTTGGTGGAGTTTTAGGTTAGGTTTTATGAATGCCCTTGAGTTCCAGCGGTATCGAGAAAGTAAGGCTGAAAATGCATCCTTAATCTCCCTGCTTGCATTGACTATGCCTATGGGCATAGAAAAAACATGAGAGGGTCATGTACACACATATTAACTTCTACATCTTTCGCGATCAATTATGCAATGCATTGTTTAATTGTGAGATAATAAGCATCAACACTGTACAGGATGACAACATTAACAAAATAGAGGATTAAAGGCATCAAAGATATAGATATGTTGTGTATAATAAAGAATCCCAGGATGCTACATGCATATGCTGCTTCTTTTAATCTGAAGGGATTCCTTGGGCTCATGTGTTGCTCATGTTGAAGTCATCGAAAGAGATTCCTGCATGCTTTATAGTTGATAGACGGACCAAACTAGCGGCAAACAAAACTATCTTTGAGCTTGACACAATTGTGTCCACAGGTTGTGTATAACTGTGGCACCAAAGTAGGATGATTTCTGATGCCTGGTCATGATTGTATAAGTGCATGGATTTGGCAGGGTGAGATGTAGATAGGCTGCAATATGTGATAAATGCAGCCAAATCAATTCAACATAAGCTTAAAGAAGTGGCTGGTGGTGGTTCCATGAGTAATGCATCTATGGATCTTCAGGCATATTTTGGGTGTACGGTGCCAGATATAGTTAAAATACAACCCCATCCAATTTCAATCATAAAAGTAAGGGGAAAGAGAATGAAGATAGGAGTTGAGAAAGCAGTTGAGTAGCAAACGCATATGCGAATGTGCCACTAATGCAAGCAGGTCACTTCTCATGACAGTAGAAACTGTCCTCAGAAGAGGAACTAGTGCACTATCTCAAAAATTTATATACCTATTTTGATTTGGCATGTTTTTCACTTTAAAAATGTTGATTCTTCATCTAGCATTTTTTTTTGGTTATTTTTCTTCACTTGTTTGCAGATTGTCAGTCATGGGTGTTTAGGGTTCGTGTAATTAAAAGGTGTTTGTTTGGATGTTTCGTTCAGGTACAATGATAACCATATCCATTGGCCCCACACCAAGCTTGGCTTCTGATACAGCAACCCCATTTTGTCCCCCTTTTTTGCAGAACTTGGTTTGTGGTTTTTTAGCTTTGTAGCTGATGGCGAAAGTTATGTAGTTGATTTTATTCCAAATCACTATAATGAAAAGTCCTTGAATACTGGTTTACTAATACTTTCTGTTATGAATGGCTTACCCTTATTTTGATCTAGTCCGGAGGAATGCTTTTGATTTCAGCTATTCGTTTTACCATGGCTTCATATTGCTTTGATTTTAGTTCGAAAATTTAAGAGTTTAGATTGATGTTTCCCGGGTACTTACTAGTTCTCAAAACTTGTGGTGAAAATGCCCTTTTTTTTCGTGCGAGATTGCATTCATTTGCTCAAGATTTTGTTCACTAAAATTGCACAAAAGAGGACCTAATGTTGAGCTTTGTGGCCATTTTGTGGGTAAGTGCGCTTACTCTTATTTCTTTGCTTGTAATTTATGTGATCATTCTTTCTTTAATCCTTTTTTTTTATTACATGGATGGCTGATTATTTTTACGCACGTCTATAAAATGTGATGGAATCCTAGCCACTTAAGATCTTGTCCATGATGATACAAGTCCCACACGTCCAAGAACAAGATCCCAAGTGAAGAAAATGGCTCAATTATTGCAAGAGAATGAAGCTAGCACAAACGGGTTCACTAGCTTCAAAGTGCCCGGTTTTGTGCATTCGATTTCCTAAGCTACATTGTAGCTTAGATCTAACATTTTTGCATTTTTGGAATCCTTTTAATGTTGTCTTGCAGGTCCATGCATGAATTTCAAGTCATACCCTCAAGAGGATTGAAGATCAAGGTCATTTTCCCAAGCTACTCCATTTTGCCCCGGGTTTTGCATGGTTGGAAACATTAACTTGATTAACCCTCGAAACCATTTTGTAACCTTGATTTTCTTGAGGGGGGGGGGGGATTCTACACATCCTAAAGTTGCCCCCCAACCATTAAAATCCAAGCCATGATCATTTTTGCTATGTGAACAAAATGCACAAAAATCGGCTCACACGGCTTAAACCCGGTTCAAGAAAACCAGTTTTTTTCTTCAGCAAAATGGCCTCCCACTCTACCAAGCAACTTGATTGGCACACTTCCCAAGCTTGGCACACACTACAAGCTGCCTTGGATTGGTGAATACCTAGAGAAGAGCAACCAATGAGGGAGAAGATGGTGTCACCTTGTGTGCTTGATTTTCATTGGCTAGCCGAAAAGTGCATCCAAATTTCGGTTAGTCACATGCAAGCTAACTTCAATTTCAGCTTGTATTAAGTCTAAACATGAGCCTAAGTGTTGTATAATTAAGTTAGACAAGGATTAGATCCATGGTTTGATGTATTAGTATTAGCTAAACATGATGTACCTTTGCCTAGTTATAACCGGTCGTATTAGTTAGTTAATCATGTAATTAGCTTAGCCCTAATACCTTTCCTCCCTAGGAAGGAAAGTGAGGTGTCCACCTTGCTAGTATGTATGGCCATTTCGGCCTAAGGAAAGCACACAATGCCATTTTGAAGTATGAATTCAGTTTGAGAGCTCCATAGCTTTCTCTCTTCAAACCTTGCTTGCTTATCTTAGTTTAGGCCAAACTAAGCCGTGACCAAGTGAATCTTAACCTTGATTAAGTGGTGATTCTGTATCTTAATCAAGGTTAAAGGCCCTAAGCTCAAAGATTGGTGATGATTCTGTATCCAATCTCAAAGCTTAGTTCTGTCTATCCTAGATTCATCCCTTTGATTTCTAAGTGATGTTATTGACTTGAATTCTTAAGTTAATCACTTTCACTTAGTATAATCTTCATACTCCTCCATATTTCCACTTCAAATACTTCCATTTTATGCCATTTCCAGGGCATATACTTCACCAAAGAGAGTAGAATCAAAGCAAACTTCACAAACCCTCAAACCGTGCCTAGTTGAGCTTTGCTAGGTTCCGTGGGCAGCAAAGTGGCACGGCCACACCATGCACAGTAGCACGACCGTACCACCTTTGTCATGTGTTAGTTCTTGCTTTTGGGTCAATCTTTTGATGTGTATTAGCTTGGGTATCCTCCTCCCTTAACATATACATCAAAATGTCATAACAAATTACAGTATAGAACGACATTGGTTATCCCTAAACGAAAAAACTGGTGCTCAACTGTGCAGGGTGATCAGGGGCACTTCCTGTTGGCTCAGCTTTTTTTCAAGCCCCGGTTTTTAGGAATACATGCAATGAAGGTAAGAACAACCTATATCAACTAACCTGTCCTACATTGTTCATCAGATTGCCAGTAAGGATAAATTTACATTCTATTCCATATCCACTTGATTACATGTAAGCTTTATATATATATTATTATCAGTAATGTGTTGATAATCCTTTTGTTGAAGACTGATCATATATCCGGTTTTCATGCAAACACCCACATCCAAATTGTTATCGGTGCTTAAATGCGATATGAGATAACAAGTGATGAACTATATAAGGTAAGTGGCCTTCTTGTCCTCCCTTTGTATTCTCGGACTGAATGATGAACTGATTCACAAATTGGCTGAAGAGGAAATAGGGACATTTTTCTTGGAGGTTGTTAACTCAACCCATAGTTTTGAAACAGGGGGAACTTTAGGGATACAATTTCAAATGAATACACAAGTATTAAATATTTGTTTCTGTTCCTTTTGGTGAATTCTAGATGATTGCCCTGAATTTTCCTTACTTCAAGCAATTCTCTATAGGCCTTACTTGTTGGCTGGGTTATCTAAGGGTGATTACAACATCCGAACCGGACCAACAAAGTCTACTTCTAATTAGATAACCCCGATCCCATATGAGTACAATTCTCACTTGGTATCTCTTATTCAGAAGACGAAAGAAAAGAGTTGTTCCTCTTGAACCAGGACCAAGTAAGCACCTAGGAAGGATCTCCTCAAGCCGGGAACTAGGACCAAGGCAAAATTTTCAAGAGCAGGCGCTCTTTATTGGAAAAATAGTCATGTTTACTTTGTACATACAAGTTAGTTGGTCCATTATAATACCTATAAGTCTCCACTCTGATATCTTGTTATTCATGGAATCAAAGTAGAAGTTGAACACCAATTTGGTGTGGCTTTTACTGGGGAATGACCACTACAGTGCAATATAAAGCAAATACATGGACAATCATTCAATTTTATGATTGAATTATATTTTTGATATAGTATTATGGTTCGTTTAACTAAGTCTGATGAGCATGGAACTCATGGAACCTCAATATTGAATTATTATCAAAGGCATGATAATTGTAATATCACATATTAGCTTCAAATTGAGAAATAACTAATGGAAGTGACATCTAGATGATCTATACCAATTGGCATTGTAAGTGTCCTTTAGTTTTAGTCGTATGACTTCTTTCAATTTCCTTGCACAAGTCTCACATTTATCTAATTATGAGTTAGGATTAGCATGGAAAGTTTGTGGTCCATTGATGGTTATTGAAATCGCTTTTAATAAGTGCTTCTTAGGAAAATGATTTGTTGAATCCTGATTACTTCTTATGGTTTGATGGTGGCAATGATGTTATACAATTTGTTGTAGTGGCAATTAGAATGTATAAAGTGTCAAAAGGGAATGGTGAAAAGAAATGAAGTAAAACTATTGTTCAAGTTCCAAAAGAATGTGATGAAGATGTATATCGTTCATTACTTCATGTCTTAGTGGGATAATTAGAGATATCCTCCTCCTCTTCCACATATCCACAATGGCTTTTAGCTCTCATGTTTGATTCTTTTCTTTTGAATGATTTTTATAATCTTTTAGAAAATAGATATCTTTATCTTACAAATGCTAGAATGGGTGGATGCCTAAAAATGCTTTCGTCCCTCAATCCAAGCTTCTCATTAATCCAAGCTTTACAACCGTTGATCAAAATCTTAGGCAATCTCAGCCCCTAGATTTATCTTGATAACCATCAATCTCTCCCTTTTTACTGGGTACATTAGGTCTCAGGTTCGATTTCCCCCTCCCTCATTGTATTGTATTCTTTACTGGACATATTAGGTCTCAAGTTCTATTTACCATTCCCTCATTATATTGTATTGCCCTTTGTGGCTCCTATGGACCAAAACGTTTTTGATTTCCATCATTATTGTTAATATTTTGTATTTTTCAATGCAAATATAAATTTTAGCATGTATTATTTGAGATAATAGAATAATAAATACAATTTCCATGATTATTTTCATTATTACTATGTCTGTTGTTGTCGTCATTGTCGATATCGACAATGTTATCTTCCCCTTTGAATTTGATAACATAGTCGATATTAAGTATAATCATCTAATTATGAAAGAGAGATTAGGAGATTATAATGGATATACATTTTTTTATTATTTCATTATTATAGAATAAGTTCATATTTTAGAAGTTTTAACATAAGGAAACTGAATTATAATTACTGAACAAGCCGTAAAACCTTATGTGACACCTTATTATTAACACATAATATAATATACACATTTATATAGAAATAATAAAAAAATTTGATTTCCATGATGATTATTATTATTTTGTCTTTTTTTGATGCAAATATAAATAGAGCATGTATTACTAGAGATAATAGAGATATAAATATGATTTCCATAATTATTTCTATTATCACTATTGTTGTTATTGTCGTCATTGTCATTATCGTCGTTGTTATCTTTCTCTTTGAATTTGATAACATACTCAATATTAATTATGATCATATATATGTAAGGATTGTGCTAAAAAATTACATATTGTAAGCATAATATAGCATACTTCAAGGGTTAAATGTGAAATATAAAAAAAATTAAAAATAAAACACGATCATATATTAGGTCGTGATGCTGAATTTCTTTCACATTTAATATAATCTATTTAATAGAAGAAAATAAACGAAATATTTTTCTTTTTCTTTCAAAGCGTACATATCTTGTAATTATAGTTAATTCTTATAAATCTTAAAAGTATAATTAATGTTTTAACGTTTCAAACAAATTGACCAAAATCTAATGTATTTAACGCACAAGAAAAAATGAAATAGTTTTTGTTTTCTTTTAAACCATACAAATCTAATAATCAAATTCTCTTCATAAAACACCTAAAATTATAATTAATCTTTTACCGTTTAAAGTAAAATGCCCCAAATCGTCATAATACTTCAAACTAAGAAATATCTCAACTCACAAATCTGAACTCAACCCATCTCTTATAAGACAATATAAGGGCATTGGAAGTCTATGTCAAAACCCATAAAACTATTATGTTGACCTAAAAACCAAATGTACAAACTATGAATACATAATTATATTAGCACCCCCTCATGAACCACTTTAAATAGCCAAAAAATTTATATAATAGCATAAATATAATGTTCAAATTATTTTCATTGAAAGACAAATTTTATTTGTGTTACATGCGAAACTAAAACTAAATCGACTTTAAAATAGTTTCTACCTAACTTCACTAGAGAATTAACGACTTCATAAATTTTTACTTACCAACAAGAAGAGGATGTGGACTTTTTGTCATTAACGTCATAAATTGACTTATCATCATCCTATTTAGCATGCTTTGTAACAAATTCACTATCTATTATCTCCATCATACCTATATAGACTTTTTTCACAATTATATAGTTTTCAAATAGTAATCTCATTAATAATGCACAAAGTGTTTGTATACTTAACTTTTTCATTGAGTTTTTCCATTATCTCCTCTAAATTATAATATTATTCATGTCTACCATAACTATTCGTTTATTATTTCGATAATATATCTACAAAATGTTTATTTGAACATACTCCGTGTAAAGCACGAGTCCAGACTAGTAAAGACAAACATTGAATTTTTATAAATTTAGTGCTTTGCAAGTGAACGCTTAAAATATAAAAATGAATATTTAAGTTTTAAGTAGTGAACATTTAATAAATATGTAGGTTTTAGAAAACCAACTTCGAATGATTAAAAAAAATGAATGTTTTTGATTTAAAAAATGAACATAAAATCAATATTTAGTTGTTGAAAAGCACACCTTTACATATAACAAAAGTTGAATATTTAGCTTTAATTATGGTGGACTAAAGCTTTATTTGGATTAAAGAAATCATTCATATGAGTACAATGACAAGCATAATTTTATATAGCCAAATTCCTTGCCTTTCAAATAAAAAAAGAAGAATTTTTATGTGCAACTTTCCATCTCTCCCACTTATCTTCAAGAAGATTAAGGCAGATAACGAGATTTTGTTATGATCACAAATAAGATGATTTTGTATCGCAAGCGGTACCTAGATGATCTATACCCACTAGCATTGTAAGTGTCTTTTAGTTTTAGTCATACGACTTCTTTCAATTGCTTACAATTCCCTATACAAGCCTAACAATAATCAAGTTTTCATCTCGTTCATAATGAATTTTGCCCTTCCTCTTGGTGAATATTTTACACATTTTGTTTTCAAATGTGCAATTTTAGTATAATTTCTTATATGTTCAAGTTACGCATTCATACTTTAACTAACATATAGAAAGTAAAATGTAGTGAAAGAGTGAGTTATGAATAGCATGTCTCATCTAGATATGAGATGCGCCAGTGTATGGGTTGATAAGCTAAGATTTCCACTTATTGATGCACTTGCCTTTATCATCATTGAAGCAAAAAAGTGCCACTATTCCATTCACTAGATAATAATTTAAAAATATGTAACAATTGTGTGTTATAATTCTGCAAACGTGGAAATTCACTTTCTAAGAGAAGGTTTCTACTAAGTCATGTACATACTTTTTCTACTAGTAATTAAGCATCTGTACTCCCAAAAATCAATCGTGAGACCAAAAAGAAGTCTCTTAACAATCTACCTGTTGCAACATACCAAAAAAGAAATGAAACTAATTATTTAGAAATATGGAAAGGAACAATTATTTACTGAAAAAAAGACGTACCGCCTAATTCTTAACCTGTTCTATTGTTAGATATCTTGAACCTTCACCTACATCAAACCAAATTAAGTTCAGCATCCACACATTTAACATCATGACCATAAATTATAGGGAAGTTGCATATATCAACACCAACCACACCAAACAACCAAACACCAAACTTTGCCCTTAATAAACAAGTTCACGATTGGA
>JACYFF010031954.1:39243792-39272495 GCA_017589665.1 Selenicereus undatus
TATATATATATATATATATATATATATATATATATGTATATATATATGTGTGTGTTTGTGTATGTGTGTGTATATATATATATATGTATATATATATATATATATTTACAGATATATATATATATTTATATATATGTATGTATGTATGTATGTATGTGTGTGTGTATATATATATATATGTGTTTGTGTATGTATGTATATATATCTATATAAATATGTATATATATATATATATATATGTATCTACATATATATATATATATATATAGTAATAGCCACGAATAATTGACTTAGGAACTTGGGGTTTTTGTACGCTTTATGCCAAGGGTAATGAATTTTGGTTCGACTAACGGTTCAGGATGTTAGCCAATTAGATTTATTAGGTTTTTTTTGTTCACTACTTGAATGAAATAGTTCAGGTGAATAAACCTTTGTGACTTTCGTGTGTGCCTATGCGAAATTGCTTGAATTGGAGTGGGTATTAGATGCTAAGCCATTGAACCTTAAGTTGACTTTTCAACCTAGTCGAACCATTAGGATCCGAGTCATACTCTCTTCTTTTAATAGAAAGAATAAGGGAAAAGAAAGGGGACAAAGGTGGTCTCGAGCAGCTGCTTTGACGTGTAGCTAGACCAGGGGGGATCGCGTGCAACACTCTGCCCCTCTTTGTGGCTGTGAACCAACCGAAAGGCAAAGAGAGAAGAGCGGCGACACACTATCGAGTGGTGGTGTCGGTCCCACCCCGCTTCCTGTCTCATACTCGCTCAGTAACCACCAAGCTCGAAGAGAGAGAACGCAAGGCGGCGAAGAGGGAGTTGCTTTAAACCTTACCTCACCACAACAATGAGCACCGCCACCACCGTCACTACCCTTGGTGTGGCTAGACTCATATTCAACCTCGGAGTAGGACTAAAGTAGAAAGCTGAGTGCATACCAGTGGCATAGGCACGACCAGGAAGGACGAGTAGACTGCAACTGAACGAAAATTGCCCATTATGCCCATCAATTGGGCGCTTTAGTTTGGATTAAGGTGGGTGATTCTTGATTCCCTAAATTATTAGTAATTTGCAAATATTTTTTGAATTGTTTGTGAGACTTGATTCGGTAATTAGATTGTAGTTTTGAGTGAATTGAGGATTTACAGGGAGTAGGTGGATTGATTGGGCTGAAATTGAGATGATTTTGAGGACTATTGTGGGCGGTCCAGTGAGGAGAGAATTTAGGTTGTATGAAAATCAATGAGGTTATAAAGCATGTTCATGTGCGTGATGCTATGTCGATTTCATAGGCTAATAGAATTTGTGGTAGCTAGCTAACCATTAGATTCGTCATTACTGTTAAACGACAATGCATGTATACCTTGTTCCTTTAAAGTGAATCGGGATGGCTAAGAATCAGCTGAACAACTCACGAATTAGCTCGATAATAAACCCGATTCATGAACCACGTGCGACTTATACTGTCCCTAAATACCCAAGCCAAACCTCATGTTTGTACCAAAAATACAGTATCTTTACGATATCCTTATACTCTATTCATGCTCATAATAGTCGTTATTTTTAGATTTTTATTTGATTTTATTTGATTTTATAGGTGTTGAATAAATTGGAAAAATGAAGTAAACAAATAAAATTAAATAAAATAAAACCTAAATTCTACCCATTCCCAGCCGCCTATGTGCACAACACGTGATGCATTACCCCCCATTACATTTTCTCTCTCCTCTCTCGGCTCTTATGAACCCAAAAACCCGACACCCCCTCTCCCTTCTTGAGTTCTTCGACCTTCAACTCCCTTACTAGCGACGCCATACCTCTCTCCCTCTCTCGGACTCCTTTTTCTCTCTTTGAACCACCAGCACCACACCACACTACACCATCTTCATCCTTATCCACCAGCGACCTACGCAGCATGCCAGCACATCATTATCCTCACCATCCACGCTAGTTGAAATCAACGGTCGAGATTGAAGGCGCAGAGTATAAATTGAAGGATGTGGCTCTAGAGCTAGGTAATCAATTAGGTTTAGGTTTTAATTTACGGGGTTTTGTTAGTTTAATTCGAATATTAGGAATTTAGCGTTTGTTCTTGTTTGGGTTTTGAATAGTAGATCTGTTTTGAGCCTTCAAATTCTTGTAATTTGGTTTAGTTTCAAGTTTTAGGTTTAATTTAAGGTTTTCTATTCCTCATTTTCAGCTTTAATTTGAGTTTTAGATACTACATTTTAGTTTTGATTCGCATTTCGCCTCAATGTCGTAATTTCATATTCGAGTTTTTGTAGTAATTTCATGTCATTAGGCTATGAAGTATTTGATTTTTGGTAAGATTTAATTAGATTTATGTTGTTTTTGCGATTCATGCTTGAATTTGCTTGCAAAGGGGTTCGAATTTCTTGTTTAGTATGACCATGAAGTGTCGGTTGCGTTAATGGCGTTTCTTCGATTTTTAACTATCTCTGAAGCGTGTTTATGGGTTGTTGTTTGCTGCAACATCTGAAATTCCCACTCCCCTGCTCCTGTTCTTACTTTGGTTCTAATTTAGTGTTCTAAGCATAGAAAAACTCCATTGATGGAGCTTGGAGGGTCGGGTTGAGCTCACATGAGAAGGGATGCCCTATTCCCCTTTCTCTTTCTGTCCTCTCTTTGTTTTGCTCCTGGCTCTAGTTGGTTTTGGGCTTTGATTCTCGTTTTTCATGCTTTTTGAAATGGTGGTAGTTTTGCTCTTTTAACATCTTTGTTCGAGCCAAAAATATATTATTTTTATAATACTTTTATACCTGATTTATGCTCGTAATAATTGTTATTTTTAGGTTTTTATTTTGATTTGATTTTGTTTTGTAGGTATTGAATAAATGTGAAAAAATGCAAGAAAAAGATGAAAATATGCTGAAAATGAAAAATTGGGCCAAATTGACTCAAACCCAACCCAAATGCCCATTATCTTTTATAACCCCAAAAAAAAAGGAAAATCTTAAAACCCCCTAGTTCACGCGCCCATGACATGACCTTTCCCCCCATCCCCTTTTTATTTCTTACTAATCCTCTCTCTCTTCTTGGCTCACTCAACCCAGAAAAGCCCGACACCCCCTCTCCTTTCTTCACCATCATCGCCATACCCATGTCTCTCTCTGCGAACCACATCAGCACCACTATCAATGTCCCACCACATCACCACCATATCCACCTTCACCCTCATCCACCATTGACGCTCCATGAACCGCCAACGCATCAGCATCATCAATCCCATCTCCACCGTCCATCTCGCACGAATTCAAGGGTCGAGATCGAAAAGGTTCGGGTATAAATGGAGTTAGCGGCGCATTTGAAGAAAGCTAAGTAGTAATTTAGGTTTTAGTTTAAGTTTTTAGGCTTTAATTTCACGGTTTATCGTTTTAATTCCAAGTGTTGGTAATTTAGGGTTTGCTTTCATTTTCGTTTGTTTGGATTTCGATTATTCGGTTTATAGCCCTAGCATTCAATTTCGAGTAATTAGTGTCTGATTAAGTTGATTTGGACGTTGGAATTTTTGATTGGGCATTGAAACTTGGCTTGTTCTCGATTTGGGTCATTTGAATTTGGTTCTATTTCTGGGATTTCGATTCAGCACCGTTACTCCAGTCATTCACCTTCTTGTTATTTTGGTTAAATTACTAACTCATTCTCCATTTCTTTTGGATAATTCGAGTTATTCTTTCAATTTTTACTTTGCGATTGAAGCTGAGATTCCCTCTCCTTGTTGCGCTATCTCACTTCCAGTATTGGTTTGCCTTGCGTTTCTTGTTTCTACTTTCTGCTTTGATTGATACATAATGAGCTGAGTGTTAAATGGTAACTTCGATCCCCTTACCCTTTTCTCTACTCTGGTTCATGTTTCGAGTTGTTGCTTTGTTTTCTGTTCTTCACTATCTGCTCAATCATGGTTGCTCATTTGCTCACATTTAGATACTAAATGTCTGGATTTTTTCTTATCTGCTTTGAGCTTTTGATTGTAATGTTCCTAGTTTACTCTTCCGCACTTTCCCCTACTCTGTTTGGTTTAGTTATTTAGTTCACTTGTTGCTCAATCTAGGTTGTTCTTGATTCTAGGTTTCGGTTTAAGTTAGGATTGTTTATTTAGGATTGTTTAAGCAGTAGCATGTTGAGTTTAGGGATTGATATGAACAGTTAGTGATCATCCATACTTAGATCCATTCGTAATCTATAAGCTTTTGTTAATTGTTTTAATTAGCTTAGAATGACGCGAGATTAGTTTAATTCTGTGCAGAGTGACCCTAATCTCATCCCCGTCCCTGTGGGGATGACCCTCAAGTACTACGACGATAATCGTATACTTGCGGCATTTTTATTTCTCACTTGAAATTATCATACAAGTGTTTGACACCGTTGCCCGGGACGATGACATTAGATTAGGTCGTAGTTTCTTTGATATTTTCTTATTAGTTGCATCTATTTTCTTTTGTTTATTTCTTTATTAATAGTTACTTAACTTATTTATTTTTTGATATTCAAAAATCCAAAAAACAAAAATTAGAAAAGCCTAAAATACAAAAAAATTAGACAAACTTGAAAACCACTTAAAATTAAAAAACTTTAAAAACAAAATGCTAGTTTTTCATTTCCCGCAATATGAGCAGGAACCTTTTCGGAGTTATCTTTCAAGACTTAATGATTATCGTGCTCAAATGAATCATAATTTTGAATAATGGAAAATTTGTGAGGTCATTGCTGTGGGTCTAAATGTTGAGTCGAGATGTTATGTTGAATCAATTTGTCCTGGAGGTTTAATAGAATTATTATCTAAAACTCAAGATGAAGTTTGGTTTTTTTTGAAAAACTAGCTTGGGAAACCTATGCATTTGAACAAGCCAAGGAGACTTTTAGATACCCAACTCATCTCCAGACCACTTTATGAATTCATAAGACTCATCTTATTCATGTGTGCTTCTTGTTTTGTGCGATTGTTATGACATGATGCTCATACTTGTCCTTATTGTGCTTATGTTGATGCTACATGTGCAGGTTTTGAAAAAAAGATCAATGATATGACTGATCAAATGATAGAGACCATGAAAGAGAGAATTGCCAAATATTCTCATTGTTTTAATCAAAGTAAGGAGAATTGTAGTGAGCCTGACTCTAGCTTAGGGTCTCCTAAACCTGCAGTTAGTCTTGATGATGATTTTGAGCCCTCTTATCAATCTAGGTCTAATATGCATGACGACATGCCTTTGCTTGGCCTAGAACCAGCGAGTTATCTCCCTCTGCCTCTATCACCTAACCTTGCACACATCCTTAGCTCCCCAAAGGATGTCACTGAAGATGTCCTAGTTTCTGCCATCCCACCCACCACTTTGAATGATTCTTTAGAGTATGAGGATGGTGAGGATCTTAAGAGTGCTGGTGAGTTAGATATTAGCACCAAGTCTAACATTGAGCATTATGAGATAGATGACTCGGAAGCTATTTTATAGGAGTCATGTGAGGAAGTAATTGAGCCCATTGATTTGGACTTTGATGATGATATTCTTCTTGTGGAATATGAATCTTTTTAGTGTGGGTTTGATGTTAATGTGGGTTTGGATAAGCGTGTATGTGTTGAGTATAAATCTTTTTCTTTTGACCCCATCCAAACTGACCTCCTTTTTTAATCTTGCAAGTCTAAATTTGTTGAGTATGAGATGTTTGTGCCTATGACTTTTCTTTTAGACCAAAATTTTGCACATTTTGATGTTAAAAGACTTGTGGATTTAGGACCCCCTACTTTTCCTAAACTGCTTATTCATGACAATCACATATCTAGGTCGATGACCCACGTGCTGGCTAATTTTCAATACGTCTGCCTCTTTGATGTTTGGGCCTATATATTTGATAAGTTGAAACGAGCCCTTACCTGTACTTTATTGCCATGGTGGATGTACTCTTTCTAGGTCCAACTCTATACTTTTTACAGTTTTTACATTATTGAGAGTTGGTCTTCTGTGTTTGATAAGCTACTTCGTGCGCTAATCGGTTTTAATTTAAATAGCACTTTTCAGCTTAATATGGAGTGGCTGATGCTCCATGCACCTCCTCGATACCACCTGAGGGAGGCATTTAGTTTGGGTACAATATGTATCCAACATGGTATGATCGTTCCCCTTCGCTTCTCCTTTTTTTTTCTTTTCTTTCTTTTGGTACTTAGTTGTGGATATTTAGGATTGTGAATATACGGGTGATCAATCTTGAGGAGAAATTTGGGATATGTTGAGCCGTGTGGGCTATGATCACCTTTAGTTGTGTTCTGATTTTGTGAATAATTGTTAATTATGGATATCTAGGATTTTTTTATGTTTCAATTTGTTTTGCTTCTTTATTTTTGTGAGCTTTGGTTTTTGCTAGTTTTTGTTTAATCTTTTGTTTTTGTTTCCTTTTTATTATTTTACTGGTTGTGTTTTGGTTTTGTGTTTTGTTTCTTTTCTTTTGAGTCTTGTTTTGTTTTGTTATGGTTAGTTTGTTTAGTTTGATATTGTTTTCTAGTTTGGTATTTTGTAGCCCCTTAATCTTGTGTTGTTTCTATTTTGTTGGTTATGTGTGTCTTCGTCTAGTTTTGGTTTGGTTTGGTTGGTTTTGGTTTTTGTTTTTCATTTGCTTCTTTTTTTATTTTGGTTTTTTGTTTTTGTAAATATGCATGTTTATTTTTGTTTTGGTTTTAGTTGTGGTTTTAATTTTGATTTTGGCTCTTTTATGTTTTTGGCTTTTTTTTTTTTCATCGTGTCCTAGTTTGTATATATTTGTGGTTTAGTATGGTTCTATGGTTGTATAGCTTATGTGCTTGCTATTTGCGCCTTAGTTCTCACAATGAGGACATTGTGAAGTGTTGGTGTGGGGGGTAAGGTGCCCATTTGTACATACTTTTTGAAAAAATTTGAAAAATCCAAACAAGATTTTCGTTTTGTTTTTGTGGGCGTTTCGTACTTTTTCTAATTAGCTTAATCCCCTGTACTTTGATTATTAGCTTGTATGTAAGCGGGATGTGCACGATGGGTCTCTGGCCTCAGTGTGTCATTCTAACCCCTAATTCTAGCCGTAATTCTTCATTATAGATGTGTAATTCAATCTTTGTTTATCCCTTCATCATTATCTTAGGGTCTTTGTTTCCATTATTGGGTCTTCCACCTGTCTTTGACACGATTACTTTGGTTTTTGTTTGTAATCCAAGGAAAAAATAAAAAGAAAAAAAGGAAATGAAATAAAATTTGGAATGACAAGTATCCCTTTGAGGCATACGCTACTGGGCATTACCCTTTGTGGCACGTGCTACTGGGTGTTACTCTTTGAGGCAATATTGCTACTGGGAAAGCTTGCTTCCAATGTTAATATGTCAATAATGTAGTTGTGTCGGTCAAGTG
Organism: Selenicereus undatus; assembly: GCA_017589665.1. Taxonomy (NCBI): domain Eukaryota; kingdom Viridiplantae; phylum Streptophyta; class Magnoliopsida; order Caryophyllales; family Cactaceae; genus Selenicereus; species Selenicereus undatus. Next base: position 39,251,180 of record JACYFF010031954.1, read on the forward strand.
AGATTGAGTTTGATTCTGGTGAATCTAAGCCCTAGGATGATGATGCACTTGTACACGAGCACTGCGATGGATTCAAAGTCTTAATGCACAGTGGGGTGAAAATTTAGTGCTTTGATATCATTCATGGTGGAGAGAGCCTTGATTAGTACATTCTGTTTATACGCAGGCCAATATCTTTGCTATAAGGGTGATTTAGTTGGTTAGAATTTGTACAACTTTCTTTCTTGTAAATACTTGTGTTTTGATTGTAGACCCAAAAATATTTTCTATTTTTCTTTCTCTTTTTATCTTTATTTTTCAAGATTTTGTGGGTATTTCACTTAAAAACCCTCACGAGACCTTACTCGTCTACTAGGGAAACTGAGGGGTTAAAGGGCTGGTTGCATATGCTACATGCAACCGCAATTTCAACGATAGTGAGTTAAGATTTTCTTTTTCTTATTTTCTATTTATCTTTAATTAGTTTAGTTGTTTTAATCGAGGACGAGCAAAATCTTTGTGCGGGGGTATTTGTTCGTGCCAAAAATAGGTTATTTTTACGATACTTTTATACTCGATTTATGCTCGTAATAATTCTTATTTTTGGGTTTTTATTTTGATTTGATTTTGTTTTGTAGGTATTGAATAAATGTAGAAAAAATGTGAAAAAAAATAAAAAATTGTTGAATATAAAGAATTGGGCCAAATTGTCTCAAATCCGACCCAAATGCCCATCATCTTTTGTAACCCCAAAAAAAATAAAAGGAAAATCTTAAACCCCCCTAGCTCACGCGCCTATCACATGACCTTTCCCCATATCCTCTTTTTATTTCTCATTAATCCTCTCTCTCTTCTCGGCTCACTCAACCCAGAAATCCCGACAATCCCTTCCCTTTCTTCACCATCATCGCCATACCCATGTCTCTTTCTACGAACCACATCAGCACCACCATCAATCTTCCACCGCAACACTGCCAGAACATCAACAACCCATCCACCACCGCTGATCTATGAACCATTAGCGCCCATCTCCACCGTCCACCTCGCACAAATTCAAGGGTCAAGATTGAAAAGGTTCGGGTATAAACGGAGGTAGCGTCGCATTTGAAGAAAGCTAAGTAGTAATCTAGGTTTTATTTAGGTTTTAGTTTAAGTTTTTAGGTTTTAATTCTAGGGTTTATCGTTTTAATTCCAAGTGTTGGTAATTTAGGCTTTGCTTTCGTTTTCATTTGTTTGGATTTCGATTCTTCGGTTTATTCCCCTAGCATTCAATTTTGAGTAATTGGAGTTTGATTAGGATGATTTGGATGTTGGAATTTCTGATTGAGCGTTGAAACTTGGCTTGTTCTTGATCTGGATCCTCTGACTTCAGTTCTGTTTCTGCGATTTTGATTCTGCACCTTACTCCAATCGTTCACCTTCTTGTTATTTTGGTTAAATTACTAACTCATTCTCCAATTCTTTTGGTCAATTCGAGTTCTTGTTTCAATTTTTACCTTGCCATTGAAGCTGAGATTCCCTCTCCCCTGTTCACTATTTCACTTCTAGTATTGGTTTGCCTTGCGTTTCCTGTTTCTTCTTTCTTTTTTGATTGATGCATAATAAGCTGAGTGTTAAATGGTAACTTCGATCCCCTTACCCTCTTCTTCTCTGGTTTATGTTTCAACTTGCTCCTAAGTTTTCTATTCTTCACTATCTGCTCAATCATGGTTGCTCATTTGCTCACATCTGGATACTAAATGTCTGAATTTTTGCTGATCTGCTTTGAGCTTTTGATTGTAATGTTCCTGGTTTACTCTTCTGCATTTTCCCCTTCCCTATTTGGTTTAATTATTTAGGTCACTGGTTGCTAAAATCTTGGATGTTCTTGATTCTGGGTTTCAGTTTAAGTTAGGATTGTTTATTTAGGATTGTTTAAGTAGTAGCATGTTAAGTTTAGGGATTGATATGAACAGTTAGTGATCATCTATACTTAGATCCATTCATAACCTATAAGCTTTTGTTAATTGTTTTATTTAGCTTAGAATGATGCTAGATTAGTTTAATTTTGTGCTTAGTGACCCTATTCTCATCCTCGTCCCGGTGGAGACGACCCTCAAGTACTATGGCGACGGTCGTATACTTGCGGTGTTTCATTTCTTACTCGAAATTATCGTACATTCGTGCTGAGGGCTTATTTCAAGAAGGCAACTAAATACCAGCAAGAGTTAGGTAAGCTCTTCCATTCCCTTTTCAATTTGCTTTCACTGTCCATTGGCTAATGTCGTTGTTAGCTTGGTTTAATTTTGTCATCTTCTTTGAGAACCCATTTTCTTAGCCACAGTGAGGATGTCTTGGAATTTCAAGTAGTAATTGAATGAGTTTAATTTGCCCATTAGGTGACACGCTTAGTAAACATTAGCCATAGTTGATGTTGATGTTTTACCAAAATTACAAAAATCATGGGAATACCTAATGATGACTTAGAATTAGTTGTTTATCATTTTAATTAGTTTAGAGTGATGCTAAATTACTTTAATTTTGTACTAAGTGACCTTAATCTCTTCCATCATCCCTAAGGAGATGACCCTCAAGTAGTACGACGATAGTCGTATACTTGTGGCATTGTTGTCTTAAAATACCGCAAGTGTATGGCTTAGTTGTAGCTAGGAACCAGCAAGTACGGGTCGTATCCACAGGGAACTTATTTCCAATCACTGAATTTGACTTATAACACTGAATTTAGGCAAAAGTTACTTTTGTTGAATGTGGCTAACTAGCAATTCTAATCTGCTAAGAACTAATGAGTTTATCTAATTAAATAATAACAAAGGTCCTAGATTAGGATTCACCGCACTATTATACTGTTTGGAGTATAAACTAGATCATACAAATATGCCCACACAAATAATTGAAATGGAATGGTTATAAGTTAAGGGACATCTACGCCTTCTGCTAAAGGTCATTAGATTGGTTAAGCAATCCTAGTTATCTACTTTCATAAAACTAGAGTCAACAAAACCACAAGACTAAGTAACCTACTGTCCTCAAGTGAACCCTTAACTATTCTCATGTTAGGATGCTCAATCACTCACAAACCCGCTCTAGGTAGAGGATTCAACTATCGTTGATCTCCTAAACCTTAATTAAGAATCATGAATACATCTCTTTCAAGCAATTCATCGAACACCTGACGTACTAAGTGAGATTTCAAATCACAATCGTGGGCATAATTCGCAAAAGCCTAGAACATGACCCAATTTCGCATAATAGGGGCTACTCCCAATCGAAGACAACTAGTTCAGCCTCTAATCATATTGATAATCATAATCAAGAACAAAAATCTAGAAAACATCACTAAAGATGCAAACTTTAATTGAGAATGCAACAGAAGGAACAAAAAAAGGTACTTCGATTGATTCCAAGAATAGTCATGTAAATTCGTACTCAATTAAACTTCAATCTAATATTTAAGAATTTGTGAAAGTAATTGGAGTTGAAAACCCAAAAATCGCCTCTTTTGACAGCTGTAAGAAAATTGCAAGATATCCCCATTGTAATCGCGCCAAAACAATTTAGTCACACAGGATACTAATGTCGCACGGTCGTGCCACGCGACACGATGCCACCGTGCCACTTCGCTGGAATAGTGCTCCTAAAATTTTGGCTCGACACAGTCGGGCTTCCTAGCATGGGGTCCCCATGCCAGTCCTCTGGGCCTCCACAAACTTTTCCTTCACCTGAAATTCGCCTTCTTTAGCCTACTTTCGCGTAACATTGGTGGGTTTCCCTCTTTCCTTCAACCGGAACTCCTGAAAACATGAAAACATCTTACATGAGCTAATTCAGGGGAAATGAGGCCTATTTGACCCTTGTGCTTTGAAGTTTAACCCAAAAATCATTGAGAGGAGGGGTCAAAATTGAGTTCAAAAGAGGTAAAATTTGAGGTTTATCAACTCCCCAATGCTTATCTCTTACTTGTCCACAAACATAGTTATCAAATAGCAGAACGATGGGGAGAGATTTACCTCGAAGTGCGATCCTCCTTAGGCAAGCGGTGACAATTAGGTCAATAGTCATGGTAGCTCACAGCTTAGAAACGCAATAAGGGTGAAACACCTTTTTTAAAATAAAAAAAACACGTGTTCAAAAATGTAAATCACTTGACTATGGTGCAAGAATAAATACCCCATTTTGAATTACTTAGAAGTGTCCTACTTCCCCCTAAATCGTTGGTGAGCTAGTTAGACTGGTAGATCCTCACTTTAGGACTAAGAATGGAAACTCCCCTCTCATGTGTTTAGGGCATAAATTGATCACTCAAAATCACCCTCAATGCATGCATGCCACCATAAGCTTGGCAAAACTGTCAATTCTCCATCAATAGAGGCAAATGCGCATGTGTCAATCATAAGGGCTTTTCAAAGGTTGTATCAGGGTTAGGGCTAAAGGTAAGGGGGATTAAAATTTAGGTGAGAGGAGCTAATTATCCAAGTGTAGAGCACTCAAAACCATCTCCACACCAAAACACAATTGTTACCATTAGCCCACAATTTAAGCACAAAGAAAAAGGGTTGAAACTTTTTCTCTTTTTGCTAAATGGAACCTCCTTGGCCAAACATCTTATTCACATGTTTTCTTCTTCTTTGTTTGCTTTTTTTCTCTTTTCCTCTTTTTTTTTGGAAGAAGAAGGAGAATGGCTAAGGTCCAAGGATTGTTCAACTCCCAATCATGCAAGGCTAACAACCAATCTGAGCCAACCAATGAGGTGCACCAATGAGCATATTCCCCAATCAAAAATAACTCACAACATTGCTCGACTAACTTCGCATAGGGTAGGATTGTTTATTTCAAGCCATGGGTTAAATAGATATGGGCAAATCAAATGATAGGAAAAAAGCTCAAAGAGGGTAGCAAACAGATCATAATAACGTAGGGTGGCTTTTCGGCTCAAGTGGCTTAACCATAAACGACTGACTCAATCATATTAACGCCATGCATATGCCAAAAGTGATTTTGAAGAAAGTTAAGCCAAGTTCTAGAGATGCACATGCAACATGCTTAAATACTCATGAAAGGATGTTAAAGACCACGTAGATTGAATGGTCATTAAGGCTCAAAAATCTCACTGGATCTTCTACCAAAATCAAAAACTGACTCAAAAGGTTTGCCAATGATCAAGGTCCAACTAATTCACATCACAGCAATTCTCAGGGCCAACTACGGAAGCATACATAGCCTAGCAATCAAAACATTTCCACAACCATTTTCACAAAATGTTGGCCCCAATTGAGCCTCATTTGCCACAAACTACCACAATCATCCATCCAAATCGTCACCTCTTGAATGTCATCATTAGAGGGGTTTTCAAAATGATGTGAACTCTTTTTTTTTTGGAAAGTAATAAACCTAACTAAAAGATCAATACGCAGATGAATAAAAAGAAGGGTTAAAAGATTGCCTCGTGGTCTCGTACAACGCTACTTAACACGTCTCCACTTCAGATCAATGGTTAGGAAAAATATATATACAATGTAGCATCTACCTAAATGCAATATCCTACATGCCTAACTAATGTAGGAAATGAAATGACAACATAAGAATGCCCCTATGGTAGAATGAAAACTAAGATTCTAAATACATAAAGCTCCCGAGCTGACCCCCTATGCTTGAACTGTTCATTGTCCCCAATGAAAAGAATATACATAAGAAGTGCAGTGGAAGGGGGTGCAACTTACAGTTACTGGGTCCCATCAGGCCCAGGAGGCAGCCAAAAATGTTGAGGAAATGGGTAAAGGGTGAATGAATGGCCCGGATCATACAATGAAAATGATGACGGGCCCCTTAATCACTCCGAAAGGTGCGAAAACGCTCATCCAACTGCCTAATTAACTCTGATTGTCGCCAAATCAACTCGTTCATTCGCCTTTACTCTTCAAACTCTTGGGCTTCCCTCATGGCTCGTTCCTCCGCACGCTAAATCCAACGTTGCTCTCGGTCCTCTTGGCGGTCAACAAAGCCCTGAAAATAGGTAACTCCCTCCTCAATAGATTCCATGCATCCAGAGAGACAACGAAGGTCATCACGCATACCAGTATATCCTTCTCAAAGCCCTAAAACCTCCATTTAGAGGGTGGAGAAAGATTGGAGGAAGGCAGGGTCAAGCGGCGTGTACGCCGAAGAATAAGAAGAAGATCCGCCAGTCTCATAGGTGGATGGTGGGTTAAATGGTAGTGGTGGTGGAATGGGCTTCTCCTCAACATGAGTGCCCCCAGGCTCAGGCCTCTCCTGGCCCTGACCAATATCATCCTCATCATCATCATCATCATAGTCCCCCCCTCATCATACCCGACCGTCTCAACAACAACTAACTACTCCTCTATAGGTAACACGGTCGCCGTAAGAATCACTCTGCCACAATTCCAATTTCTCGTATTGGTCACAGTGTTGCGCTCAACATTAAGAATGGTGAAGAGGATCTGTTTGTGGTGAGGGTACCGAATGGTGTCACCCCTAGTATCAATGATGTGCATGTGGTGGAGGGTGTCGACATCAAGGTGAACTCTGAGGAAATGAGGTTCAAAATGGGAGAGTCTATCACTGTGGTCTAAAGCAATGACAATGGCGGTAACGGTACCCCAAATGCTGAGAACATTCCTGTGGGTAGTCTTGGCCACTTCCGCCAAGTGACGGATGATGAAAGCCCCAGTGCCTATGTGGGTGCTCGACAATACACACCAAATAATGAACAACTTCGTATTCCGATAGCCATTTTGGTTGTCATTACGACCAAAAATGATATTTGCGGTCAGATGTTGAAGCTAACGGAGGTTGATATTGTAAATACCGGTGGCCTTGGCCTATTGGGGATCAAAAGTTCTAGGTCTCCCAAATCAAGCCATAGAAGCTTTCCGTTTGGAGCAAATAATGCTCAACCAAACGGGATCCGGTCTCCACAAGGGGGGACATCTCTATATGCCCCGTCAACCACCAGAAGTTTCAATAATTAATTAAACATTCTCAGACTCATTCGATAGTCCATGTTAAACATACGGAATGTAATATCTACCTCTTGAGCCCTAAATTTTCCATCCCAATTCATATTCAAAGAGCTCAAAAACTCTATCATGATGTGGTCATAAGAGATACGTTGCATTCCAATGTATTCCATCCACCCCAATTTATGCATTAAATTCAACAAATCATCAAGCAAACCTAATGTCCTCAATGTATCCGCATGAAAGAATTTTTGCTCACTAGTCTTCCTAGTGGCAAAAATCTCATAGCGGGTCTTTTGTTCCTCACTAGCAAAGAGCAAACCCCTAGTACTAGCAGGAAGAATCAATGAAGCATCCTTTGTACCTATAGCAGTGGAGGGTGCAACTGAGGAAGAAGTGGCCTTGGAGGACTTCTTAGGCATGAACGGAGTCATTAAACCTTCCCCAACTCTTTTCTTGTCCATGAGGAGCACTTAAGAGTAGATCAGGGCTATGGAGTGGTTGAAGAAGATGAAAATGGCAAGGAGATTTGAGCTTTCTATCTCTACAACCTTCAACCTCATCAATGGAGGTTAGGGTTTTAGAGAGAGAAAGTGGGTAGTTGGGGTGAAATTTGGTGAAAAGGAGGGAAACTTGAGGGGAAAGTGAAAGAATATGAGTGGAATTCGAGGATTTTGAAGAAAAATGGGGAGTTTCGGGTGAAATTTGAGTGGAGAATGGGGTGAGAGAATAAGGGGGTCGCTTATCTAGAGAGATAAAGTGGAGAGGTAGAATGAAAGAAGGTTGAACAAGATGGGGGGAATCGGGCGTTTACCCGAAAATAGGGGCAGCACGATCGTGCCTCGGGACACAGGGCCCCCGTGTTGATGCCCTGCCTTCGTGGCTGGCACTGGAAAGCGGCACAGTCATCCTGCAAGGCATGGTGGCACCGTGCCGCTTTGCTGTTTGGCATGTCTTGTTTTCCCTGCCCACTTTGTTTTGATTTTTTTTAGTGGCATGGGCGTGCCATTAGGCATGGGGTGCTTATGCCAACTTACTACCCTCCAGGCCGGCTCGCTGGAGTGGTGCTTCCTTCTTTTCTCATTTTTTTCATTTTGTTCTTTTCTTTTCTTTTCTTTTTTCTTTTTGTTTTTTTTTCCTCGAGATCTGTAAAGCTCGAGTTTCCTCCCAAGAAGCGATTGTTTCAGGTCCCAAGCTTGACCGTGAAGGATCTCTAAAAAGAAGAGATGTCGGGGAGGGCACAAGTGACCTTCCCTTCAAGCGACTCACCGGCTACATAGTGCTTTAATCGGGACCTGTTCACTTGAACGAGCCGATGGCCACTGTGCCGATCTCAATGGCCCCATATGGATAGACCTTCAACATCTTAAAAGGGTCTAACCATCTAGAACGAAGCACGCTTGGAAAGTGCTTTAAACAGGAGTTGAAAAGGACGACTAAGTCACATTCCCAAAACTCACGACGGTAAATAAAATTATCGTGCCACCGCTTCGTTCTTTCCTTGTAAATTCTAGAACTTTCATAGCGATCCAAATGGATTTCCTCAAGTTCACTCAGTTGGAGCAATCTTCTCTCCCCCGCGGATTTCAAATCGAAGTTAAAATGCTTGATGGCCCAGTGGGCCTTGTGTTCTAATTCCAAAGGGAGGTGGCATGGCTTACAATAAACTTACTGGAACGGAGTAGTTCCGATTGGAGTCTTGAACAAGGTTCGGTAATCCCAAAGGGTGTCATCCAATTTGTCTACCCAATATTTGCGAGATCGCACAACCGTCTTCTCTAAAATTGGCTTGATTTCCCAGTTGGAGATCTCGACTTCGCCACTTGTCTGAGGGTGGTAGCCTATTCCATACTTGTGATGCACTCCATATTTCTTTAGTAAAGCTTCGAGTTTCTTTTCGACGAAGTGCATCCCATTATCACTGATAAGCACCCCCAGGACTCCAGAATGAGGAAAAATAATCCTTTTAAATAGCTTAGCCACTACTCTTGAGTCATTGGTAGGGCTAGCCACGGCCTCCACCCACTTGGAGATGCAATCCACCGCGACCAGGATGTACTTGTTGCCCCTCGAGGATAGGAAAGGGCCCATGAAGTCGATGCCCCAAACGTCGAAGATCTCCACTTCAAGGATGAAGTTATGGGCCATCTCATTCTTCCTAGATAAATTGCCCATCTGTTGGCAACGATCACAGGAGCGAACATAACAACGGAAATCTTTGAATAGTGAGGGCCAAAAGAACCCAGCTTGGAGGACTTAGCAGTAGTCTTAGAGGTACTACAGTGTCCTCCACATGGAGAGTCGTGATAGAAATATATCACGCTCTAGATCTCCTCCTTGGGGAGACGAAGCCAATATATCGCATCCTTGCACAACTTGTATAGAAATGGTTCCTCCCAAAAGTATGTCTTGATATCATGAAGGAACTTATTCTTTTGATGGGAAGAGAGATCATGGGGTAGGATCCCCGAGGCTACAAAGTTCGCAAAGTCGGCAAACCATGGGGCTTGCTCCGTGGAGATAGCCATGAGATGCTCATCAGGGAAAACATCATCGATGGGGGCATCGTGGCTCTATATAATGAGCCTAGCGAGATGATCGGCAACGATGTGCTCTGCTCTCACCTTGTCTTTGATGTCCAGATCAATCTCTTAAAGAAGTAATATCCACCAGATGAGGCGAGGCTTTGCGTCTATCTTCTCAAGGAGATGCTTGAGTGCAGAATGGTCATTGTACACAATGACCTTAGAGCATAAGAGATAAGGTCGAAACTTCTCCATTGTGTACATGACCGGAAGCAACTCCTTCTTAGTTGTTGTATAGTTTTGTTGAGCCTCATCCAATGTTCTACTAGCATAATAGATCACCACCGACTTCTTCTCTCTCTTGTATCCCAGGATTGCCCCCACTGCATAGTCACTGGCATCACACATGATCTCAAAGGGGAGATCCCAATCAAGTGGCTGAATGATGGGGGTAGAAATCGGTGCCTGTTTAATCCTGTAAAATGCTTCATGGCACTCATCAGTAAACACAAATGGGGCATCTTTGGCTAGAAGCTGGGTTAGAGGTTTAGCAATCTTGTAGAATTCCTTGATAAAGTGGCGATAGAATCTCGTATGACCAAGGAAATTCTGCACCCCTTTTACCGAAGTAGGGGGCAGCCGCTCAATAACCTCAACCTTAGCATTATTCACTTTGATGCCCCGAGCAGAGATAACATGACCCAGTCCTACCCCCTCTTATACCATGAAATGACACATTTCACAATTCAAAACAAGGTTAACTTCTTCGAATTTACGGAGTACCTTGGTTAGATTTTCTAAACACAAGTCAAAGGTGCCTCTGTAGACTGAGAAATCATCCATGAACGCCTCAATGATGTTCTTAATAAGATAAACAAATATCGCAGTAATACACCGTTGGAAAGTAGTAGAGGCAATGCATAACTCGAAAGGAATCCTTCGATAAGCAAAGGTGCCATAAGGGCATTTGAAGGTTGTCTTCTCCTGATCATTAGGATGGATAGGAATCTAAAATAAACCAGAATATCCATCCAAATAAATAAAGAAGGAATGCATTATTAGCCTTCCTAACATGTGATCAATGAAAGGGATGGGAAAATGATCTTTCCGAGTGGCTTGATTCAATCTACGATAATCAATGCACATTCGCCACCCGATCACAGTGCTAGTCGAGATGAGCTCGCCATGCTCATTCTTAATCACAGTCATCCTACCCTTTTTGGGAACTACCTGAATTGGACTCACCCATTCACTATTTGAGATAGGATAGATGATCCTAGCGTCAAGTAGTTTGACAACCTCCTTTTTCACAACCTCTTGCATATTAGGATTTAAGCGGCACTGAGGTTGTCGGGAGGGTCGATGGCCTTCATCAAGAAAGATGCGATGCATGCAGAATGAAAGACTAAGTCCCTTAGTATCATTAATACTATAACCAATGGCAACTCTATGCTTCTGAAGCACATCCAACAATTTTTCCAACTAGGGGTAATCTAGCATAGCACTAACAATAATAGGGAATTGATAAGCGGAGTCAAGAAACTCGTACCTGAGATGGGAAGGTAGAGGCTTCAACTCTACCTTTTGATGGGCACTTCTCCTGCTCTTTGAAGGCGGGTTCCTCCATACTAAGAACATTATTGGGGGATTGCCATTGCCTATAGGTAGTGGACTCATTGAAGAGCCTAGCATATTCCTCTTTCTGTCCCGAATGGGAGTTGGTCAAATAGCAACAGATCAAAGCAGCCACTAGTGGATGCCCCACCTAATGGCAAGTCTTGGCCTCCTGATTTAATGCTTGGTCTAGTATGTCGACTCTGCAGCATGAGTCGCCTGAAGTGGGAGAGGCATGGATTATGGTAAGCTGAATTCTGCCTTTTCATCTCCTACTTAAAGGCAGAGCTGTCCATTCTTCACATCCATCATTACTCCTGCAATAGCTAAAAAGGGTCTCCCAAGGATGATTGGGATGTGGGAGTCCTCTTTGTTCTCCATAACAAGAAAATCACATGGGATGATAACCGTGCCCACTTGTAGTAAGTGGGCCATCCTGAAGAATGCCCATATGGTACTTGACAAATTTATCAGCTAACTGTAAAGAGATGGTTGTGGATTTTGGGTCCCCTACTTGCAGCTTCCTACATATGGAACAGGGCATGAGGCTCACGCTAGCCCTAAGATCACATAATGCCCTACTGATAGTAACATCCCCAACTAAACAAGGGATGAAAAAGCTTCCTGGATCTAAAAGCTTAGGAGGCAACTTGTTATGAATGATAGCACTGCACTCCTCAGTGAGAGCCACTGTAGCATTCTCAAGCAACTTCCCCTTGTGAGATAGTAGATCCTTAAAAAATTTAGCATTAGAAGCCATGTAAGTGATAGCCTCCAAAAAGGGAATATTGATGTGAAACTTCTTCAGCATCTCGAGGAACTTCTCACACTTATGCTCCTCCTTAGCCTTCAGTAGCCTCTCACTGGGCCCTCTCACTTGAGGTGAAACGTGCTCAGCTCAAACCTCCTGGGTCCTTTCAGTGTGGACCTTCTCAATTGGAGTCTCAATGGTGACCTCCTTCTCAACATCTTCCTTATTGTCAATCTCCCTCTTGTCCTTCCTCATAGGCGTCTGAGGACTCTCTAACTCCCTGCCACTCAACAATGTAATGGAATTCATCTAACCCTTGGGGTTGGTCTCATGTTGACCTGGTAGATGCCCCAGGAGCCTAAATAAATGGCTGCATGCTGTGCAATCTGGGTGATTTGGTTCTCCATCATCTTCTAGTGAGTGGTCATAATTTCAAATTTGGAAGTTAAATGACTTACCGACTCACCAAGTGCCTCAATGGTCTTAGTTTGGGTTGCTATAAAGCACTCCATAAGACTCTCCATATTGGACTTGGGTTAGGGAGGTTGTTTTTATGGAGGTGGGGTATAGGGAGCCCTGTATTGGACACCAAGGGGTTGAGGTTGACCGGCATTAGGTGGAATGGGGTTGTTGCGGTAGGAGAAATTTAGGTGATTTCTCCAACTGGGTTGTAAGTGTTTGAGTAAAGGTTGTTTTGTGGGTGTTGGTTGATGTTTTGCATGGCATTGGCATGCTCAACACCATGAAAACTTGATTGACACTTAGGAGCAACATGGCCTTGAATGCCACAAATCCCACAAAGAGCCCTAACCTCAAACATTGCACCTGAAGAACTCCCCTCCAAACTCCTTGAAGACGAAGTCCCAAGCTTATCAAATCGCTGTGCTAGACCATCAACCTTGCTAGCAAGAAAGTCTACAGTCTCAACTCTACAAACCCCACCGGTGCTCTTTGGGGTCGCTCTCTCGCTGGACTAGTGATAATTATTAGAGGCTATCTCCTCCAATAAGGCTCTTGCAGCCTCAATCGACTTCCCCATGAGTGCGTCGCCAGCTGTGGCATCAACAGACATCTTCAAGGACTGGTCCAATTCATTGTAGAAGGTTTGAATTAGAAACCAGTTGGGCACTCCATAGTGGGGGCATTAGCGTTGAAGATCCTTAAACGTTTCCAACGGTTCATATAGTGACCCATCGCCTCGATGAGAGAAAGAAGTGATTTCTGCTCTCAACTTAGCAGCCTTGCCCGGGGGGAAGTACTTGCTAAGGAATGCTCTTGATAGAGCCTCCCAAGTGGTGAATGAATTAGGCTCTTCATTAAGGAGCTAGTCACTAGCTCTGTTTGTCAGTGAGAAAGGAAAGAGCCTCAATCTAATAGCATAAGTGGAGACCCCGTTAAGCTTGATCGTGTCACACTTCGCTGGAAAGTTACGAAGGTGAATATGGGGGTTCTTCGTGGGATGCCCATCGAACTGGTCCTTCTCCACGAAGGACATAAGAGCGGGTCGCGGCTCAAAGTTGTTTGTTTCGACAACTAGGTTCACAATGGAGGAGGCGATGTTGGTTGCTGTAGTAAGACATAGCTCCGCAACACCCTGGGATCTCTCTCGGCCATGATGATTTGCACTTATTGCCTCTTTCTCGCACCGCTTTGTCTATCTCCAGGTCGAAAGGAATAAGTGTTCGATCCCTCTAACTGTGCCTGTGCATGCAAAGCCAACAACTACACCAAGCATAAGCAAGTCCAAGCAAGGCTCAAATAGCAAAGGAGAAAAAGAAAACAAAAAAGAAAAAGCCTAATCTACAGTGTTTTGGTAGCTTCTGATGTTGAAACAAACAAGTTCCTCGGCAACGCCACCAAAAACTTGTTGTCTTAAAATACCGCAAGCGCACGACTTAGCTGTAGCTAGGAACCGGCAAGTACGGGTTGTATCCACAAGGAACTTGTTTCCAATCACCGAATTCGACTTATAACACTCAATTTACCCAAAAGTTCGCTTTTGTTAAATGTTGCTAACTAGCAATTCTAATCTGCTGAGAAGTAATGAGTTTGTCTAATTCAATAATAACAAAGGTCTTACATTGGGTGCACTTCTATGCTGTTTGGAGCATGAACTAGATCATGCAAATATGCCCACACAAATAACTAAAATGGAATGGTTACAAGTTAAAGCACATCTATGCCTTCTGTTAAAGGTCATTAGACTGGTTAAGCAATCCTATTTATCTATTTTCATAAAACTAGAATCAACAAAACCACAAGGCTGAGTAACCTACCATCCCCAATTGAACCCCTAACTATTCTCATGTTAGGACGCTCTATCGCTCACAAGGTCACTCTAGCAAGAGGAATCAACTATCGTTGATCTCCTAAACCTTAATTAAGAATCATCAATACATCTCTTTCGAGAAATTCATCGAACACCTGGTTTACTAAGCGAGATTTCAAATCATAACCATGGGTATAATTCGCAAAAGCCTAGAACATGATCCAATTCTGCATAATAGGGGCTACTCCCAGTCTAAGACTACTAGTTTAGCCCCTAATCATATTAATATTCACAATCAAGAACAAAAATCTGGAAAACATCACTAAAGATGCAAACTTTAATTGAGAAAACAAGAGAAGGAAGAAAGAAAACATACTTCGATTGATTCCAAGAGCAGTCACTCAAACTCATACTCAATTAAACTTCAATCTAATGTTTAAGAATTTGTGACAGTAATTAGAGTTGAAACCTAAAATGGCCTCTGTCGATAGCTCTAAGAAAATTGCAGGATCTCCCCATTGTAACCGCAACAAAACAATTTAGTCGCATAGAATAAATGTGGCACGGTCGTGGGAATAGTGCTCCTTAAATTTTGGCTTGGCACGGTGTGGTTTCCTGGCATAGGGTGCCCATGCCAGGCCTCTGGGCCTCGACAACCTCTTTCTTCGCTTGAAATTTGCTTGCTTGGCCCTCCTTTCACGTAACATTGGTGGGTTTTCCTCTTCCCTTCAACGGGAGCTCCTTAAAACAATAAAACATCTTACATGAGCCAATTCAGGATAAAGGAGGCCTATTCGACCCCTATGCTTTGAAGTTTAACCCAATAATCACTTAGACGAGGGGTCAAAATTGAGTTCGAAAGAGGTAAAAATGGAGGCTTATCAGACATTTAATTTTTCATTCAAAATTATCCAACACCTCACTTCCTTGTTGGTTGTGTGCTATGTTTTAGTTTGCGGTAGTACTTATACTAGAGACAACATTTAGGCTGCTGAACAATTCAACTCAATTCTCGAATAGGTTGAACCATTGAAATGGGGACTTAAAATGGCAATGTGTCACTTTCAGAATTCAACTTTCATTTTAAATGCTTTATTTGTGTAACTTAAAATGAATTTAGCAAACCCAAAGTATGTCGCCAATTTACTGAACCAAATTGTTAAAGTTCTTATAAGTGAAGCTAATTAAGAGTAAGTTGCAAACTGGTGGCTTCTAAAACAAGTTTTAATATCCCTTTCCTTGAAAAGTGAATGCTTACTTGGCTATTAACTCGTTTACAAGCGTCTTTGCCAAAATAAGTGGTTGTATGCCATAAGCCGACCTGATGTTATCAAGGCAGTTTAGCCTTCTTGAAAATGGAAAGGACATTGTTGTGACACAATAGGGATTTTGATGCAGAATGTATTGAAAGTTATATACATCTAAAATGTTTTGGGCTAGGAGGATAGTGCTAATTCTTAGGGAGTAAACCTAGAAGTGGGAACCCTAGAAGATCGACCTTGACAAGGGTCAATGGCTACTGACTACGTGAGGCCTCGGGAATACCATATGTCATGAGTTATGAGACTCACCTAAAGAGAGCACTAACATGTGAATCTAATGCCTAGAAAGTGATTTCTTGCTCATTATGAGCTAAACATTCCTCGTTTGAGGACTATGCTAGTATAAATGTTTGGAGATCTGCATGTGCTCTTCAAAAAGACTTTTGTTGAACTTCAAATGACTTTCTTGTGATGAAATTGTTTTAGAAATGCGTAATTTGGTTTAAGTGAAGGTTCTTGCCTGTTTATGTATTAATTCCATCCACTTACTAAAAGAATCTAATTGATAACTCTAATTAAACTCTTTGATGTTAAGTGTTCTTGGGTGAACCGAATGTCCACTATCCTCAATGCCTTGGTCATAGCAAGAGTCTGCTTGTTATTAAGTCATGTATGCCTATTATGTGATATTAAGTAAGTGAAATGCATGGTTGTCGTTGCTAAGATACAAGAGTCGTAGCTTAGGTAAGGTGAAGGCTTTTGTACGTTGAACGAAAGAAGGGAAGAGATGATATTTGAAATCCGGAGATTATTAAGGTGTTGTGGGCTATAGATCGCCATGTATGCTTATTATATGAAATTAAATATCAATTTATGTGTGAATGCTATTAAAAGTACTACATGCAATAGTTTTGTTTTCTTGGGGTTGAGAATCATTCACTAAGCGTGTGGTAGCTCATCCCCTTTTTGTTTCCCTTTTCCCCAGGTTTATGGAAAGATATGTAGAAGTCAGTTCACGTAAGTCAAGTCAGAACCTCCCTTTCGCTTAGGAAGAGGAGTTATATGTATATAGATGTAGGTTCATAAGTTGAATGATATAATCTAATGTATTCGTAGTTTCTTAAGCATATGTAAGTTAAATACATTAGTTCATGTATTAGATATTGAATAACGATTGCTCTAATTGGCCGTGTGGGCCAACCATCTGAATAGTCCATCATGTGGTTGATTAGAGTTAGTTATTTTTGAGAGGTAAACCCCAGTGCTTCAGATGTGTGATTCATTGAGTTATATCATTTATTTCTTTATTTACTTAACTTTATAGCGTATATAGTCCGAGATTATGTCCTGTGGTGTTAGGATCTCTGGAGTGTAGTTGTCGAGCTTGTTGGATATATCCTTTATGTTTTTATTGTTACAAGTGCCTAATGTAATGCTATAAGCCTAAGTTATGGACACTTTTAGGAGGAACTCTATCCATTTTGTTCCAAAAATTTAGAAATTGCTAACATCACTAGCCTTGGGGGGTAGGGGTGCAAGGTTCTACGACCACAGGTCATGACTTGAGTCTTGCATTTTCATATAGTTGTATAGGTATGTCTTGAGTAATGATATGTTATAAGGTGTACCTTTGGGTGCAATATGTTTTTGATGTGCTAGTTTATCTGACTGATTGATTGTTGTGTGATTGAAGTAAATCGATGGACTGAAAAAGTGAGCAATATGTTAGAATATGAGCTAAATGACTGGTGCTCTCAAAAGTAAGCTAAATGTTAGCTCAATCAAGAATTATTTGTGGAAATGTTTTAATTCCAAGCCCATTCTTTGCCCTTATGTACGATTTACTCCTCGAGCCCTACAGTGGAGTGAGTAGGCGTACTCAAAGCTAGTAAAGAAAAGGGTTAGGAATCGTTTAACCATACTCCATTTTTCAAAACACAAAGATTTTGGAGTGTTGAATTCTTTTCTAATGATTGAGTTAATTTTGATCGTATTTAAAGACTTGTTTCTAATATGTTATAATACATGGGTTTGAATTGATGAGTGTGTGCCCTTATGTGTGATTGGATGCTGTCTATTGGTGTATATATGCGGAGACATGTATATCATTAGATTTGTTAATAATCGTTAAGAAGTAGAATAGAGGTTGTTTTCTGTGTTTCACATTTCTACTAGATAATACACCCTCTTATGTGAATTCTGAACTGTTTCAATGAAAATAAGTGAGGTCTTGACGTACATACATGCAAGTCTGGGTGATAAATAGAGTCTTGTTGATTAATGCATAAGTGTTATTCCAAGCATCTTGCATACTTGTCATTGTTGCTTATATGTGGTCATAATCTATGCTTGTTGTTTGCATGAAATATAGTTCCTACTTCCCATCATGCGACAACCACAACTCATGAGTCAACTAGGTGTTATGCTTACCGTCGTGTGGGAAGTTATTCTTGTTGGGGGACTGGTAGTGTTCTAGTTATATCAAACCTAAATACACCTAGAAAGGAAACAAAAAGAAGAACCTAGCAGATTTTAGAATTCTCATACCAAGTGTGTCACCTCCCAGGCTGATGATCCGTACCCTTTGAGTACTTTCTTACATATTAACACTAAGTGTAGAAGTCAGAATTCTCTATAGGGGATTGAACATCCCCTTTCGTACTACGTGTTCTTAAGACTTCTATGATCACCTGATGCGATAGATGTGTCCCATAGAACATTGATGTATACTCATAAGGCCATTAATGCCACTTTCCTTACCCCAATGTTATTGTTCACTTGTTGGTGACTAGCTTCTAATAAATTTGGACAAGTCTCAACGCATATCTTTGACCATAGATTTCGAATAAGGCTCGCACTCATGTTTACTCGTCTAGATGTCTTCTTGTATGACACTAACTATGCGCTTTGAAGCATAACCATAACATTATGTGCAACGTAAGGGCCATAGAAGCTTACATAGTTACTTAGATTCATTTGCGCTGATCATTTATGTGTTTTATGGCTAAATTGTATATTTAATGCACTTCTTGGCATGTGATTGGCTTGAATTTTGATAGGCATGTGACTGAATTAGCCAAATGATTTAACTTATTTAATTCATTGCAGGGTATGATCTCTGCGTCATTATTTGCATTCCATGAATTATGTTATATATATCATGTTATAATTTGACTAGTAGTGTACACACGTATTTAACGCACTATGTGTTGACCATAGGAGTTTACTTTCACATTTGGTTGTCACTGTGCTTTCCATGCTTTACCATAGAGCATGCTAGTGCACCCGTGCTTATAGTTCGATGCATGACTTTAAGGGTTATGAATGGGTATGTGTAAGATAATCAAATGGTTCGAGCGAGTGCCCTGGCATAACATGAATAGGCTATTCTGTATTTTGTTTTGTGCAATAAGTTTCATGTAATATGTGGTCATTTTCATAGGGAACCTTGGAGTAGTGCTTTTCTAGCCATTATGCTTGTTGCCATTGTTGTCTTACTATATCTTGGTTATTATTCCTAGCCCTCCCACCGCTCCAGTTGTCTCATAGTTAGGCATGGTACCATTTTTCAGATCACCACTACCATGTTTTAAGTTACGTCTACATGTGTATGTGCTTGCTCATAGGCATCTCAAGGAACTTGATGATGTGTTGGTTATACTCATGGTGATATTGGAGTCTATCTCGTATTCCTGCATCGAGTTGTGAAACATGGTTGTTAATGTGATTAATTGAAATGCATACCCTATTGTGGCTTGGTTATGTTGCGTTATATGCTTGTGATATTCTAATAAGGGTACAAATGGCGTAGAGACATGTGTACGAGCATACCCATGTATTTATATGTTTCTAGGACTTATAGATGACCAGTTCCAAATCCGACCCTGGGGTACGTCTTCCCATTAGCAAAGCTATCATGACTAACTTGTCTGCTTATCCTCTTAACTATGTGTTCGACGTGAAGATCTTCCATTTTGATAATTGCAGTTGTTAGGTAACGTACATGTTGCACTAGCCTTGGAACTTTGAATAACTATTCTACCAACCCCCATGCTTCTTACTCCACTATGCCCCATAACTGCAAACTTCTAGTGACAAATGCCTAATCTGAAAAACCTTACCTTTGTAGTTAAACTTCTATAAAATGGTAGTCAAACGATACAAAGGCATTGGTAGGTATAAAACCTATCTCAACTAAGAAACTATTTTTCTACATCTTTTAAACAACTTGTGCATAGAGAAATGTACTGGACCTCCATTATCCATCGGCATGCATTCTTCTCATAGCATGTTTTCCTAAGTTGTTTCCTTCATAATCAATTGATAGTTCTATACGCCAACCACTTGAAAGTTGCTTATCATATTATACTAGGTCATCCTACTTATGATTCTTAACCCTGCTTATGATTCCTAACCTTTGGAGTGTTGCATTGTTAATTCTACATGATGTCATTATGCGTTTGAACGTCATTTGGATTGTCATTATCATCAACCTGATGCAATGTGATGTCTCTACTAGTCTAGTGTGGAATGGTAGCTCCCTAATTAATTAACTTGCTTCTAAAATGATATGGTTTCTTCATGTTTTCAAATGGAGTTGACTTATTGACTGCCTTAATACGACCATGACTTGTTTTGTTTAATTTACCATCAATGAAAAGCTTTAAAAGTCAACTAGGTTGATGTATAAACATAAGAGTATTAGTTAATATGCTGATATTGCTTAGAGTCAGAGTGAAAGCCTGTGTTCTCTTTGAAATAAGTTTGACATAGTTATCTATGCCAACTCATTTGCTCATCTTCTATAGATTTGCCCTCAGTGCCCTAATAAAGCGACTAGACGCTTGAAGGGTCTTAGCGAGGAGGAGACTAGAAACCATAAACTTATTTTTCCAATTGGAAAGTTATAATTAAGTGTAAAGGAAAATTTTGGATTCTGTTGTGAGATGTGTGGTTTGTGCCATGTGTGTGCATTCGTGTTTTATTGAATTACGTAGTTTAGAATTTTGAGGACGAACTTTTTTTAAGAGGGGAGAGCGTAATAGCTGCGAATAGTTGACCTCATTTGTGTTTTGGTTGGTGTTTATGACAACGGTTTCGGTTAATTAGTCCAATTAGTTTTATTAGGTTAGTTGTGGGCGCTACTTGAACGTGATAGTTCAAGTAAATATACTTTTGCTACTTTCTTATGTGCCTAGGTGAAATTGCTTGAATTGCACTGGTTATTAGATGCTATTAGTCGAGAGTTGAGTATTCAATCCAGTCAAACCATTAGCACCCAAGTCATACTCTCTTCTTTTAACGAAATAAAAAAGGGAAAAGAAAAAGGACAATGGAGGGCTCGAGCCCCTACTTTTTCATGTAGCCATATGGGGGGAGCGTACAACGCTCTACCCTTCTTCACGGCTCTGAACCAATCAAAAGAGAAAAAGAGAGAGAGAGAGATAGAGAGAGAGAGAGAGAGAGAGAGAGAGAGATAGAGGAGGGTGGCAGCACACCGGCTACTGGTGGTGCCGGTCCCACCTTGCTTCTTGTCTCGCACTCATGCAGCAACCATCGAGCCCAAATGGAGAGAAAGCGAGGGAGGGGAGAGGAAAGAGAGGTGGGTTAAACCCTGACCTTCCATAATCATGAGCATTGCCACCACCATCACCGTCATCGGTGTGTGAATGGATTCAAATGCGACCCTAGAGTAGGACCGAAGAAGGAGAAGGCTGATTGCAGACCACTGGCAGAGGCAGGGCCGGAAAGGAGGAGAAGACTCAAACTCAGCCAAAATTTCCCATTGAGCTCATCAATCAAACCCTTTAGCTTGGAATGAGGTGGGTGGTAATTGATTCCCTAAATAACTAGTAATTTATAAATATTTTTTGAATTTTTCGTGAGATTTGGTGTAACAGCCCACGACCACCCGCCATTGAGGTATTGTCCGCTTTGGG
>JACYFF010031954.1:39307720-39338043 GCA_017589665.1 Selenicereus undatus
ATATATACGTATATGTATATAGATTGAAGGTTTTTTTTTTGTTTTGGGAAAAGAGAGGCACAGATGGATGGGAGAGAAGGCAGAGATAAGAAGTAGAGAGAATTGTCACCATTTTCTTCTTCTTTAGGTACAATGCCTAATCTGAATTTTACCATTTAACTCTCACCGCCATGATTTTCCGGCAACTTTGGTGTCAAAAGTGGTCCGACCCAAGGTTGCGAGAACCGGACCGGTGGGTGAAGCTAGCGGCTTATTGGTTGGATCGGTTGGATCGGTCGGACCGTATTAGACCGGATTTTTGAATTATTCAAATTATATATTTGTATACTAAGTATTTGAGTTATTGGCTTTTAGACTAATAGATACAAAGTATTAACTTTGAAAATTTAGTAGGTTTTTAAATAAAAATAATTAATTCATCTACATATTCTTAAATTTTTTATAGTTGTCTACAGTTTAAAATGTATTATTATTTATTTTAGAAAATAAATTAATAAGAAAATGCACCTGCAATATAATTTGGGTTGATAATATGTTATCAATTCATTATATAAAGTGTCACAATGGAAGAATTTTTTTAAAAAAAGAACGAAAAGTAGCTGAACAAATCCATTTGGTTAAGGACAATGGAAAGCCCATTATACAATAAAGAAATGAAGTGGGTCAGTAACATAAAAGTGTGATTGCTCTAGTGGTTGAATTGGATAAAGAGTGTATTGAATCAACATGGGGAGCATGGTTCGAATATGCTCATTGGCAATTCTATTATTTTTATGAAATTGTTTCAGCAAAAAAAAAAAAAAAAAAACAAGTGAACCGGTTCGGGCAACCGGTTCAATCGGCAGAACCGGGCGGTTCAACCGGTCTTTTACCGGTTCTTGACCTGTTCACTGATGTGGGAAATTCGAGGGTGGTGTTTGGACTGGCGTCGAGTGTCCAGGAGGCTAAGGATGCTACTTCTAAACTGAAGGATGCATTTAAAAAGTAATTTCTCTCTCTAACTGTCTAAATATCTTTTTTTATTTAATTGATTGGAGATATTGAATTATTAATTATCGTTTGTTGTTTTATTGTTCAACGTTTAGTCATTTGTTTGGAAGTTCTAATTCTGATTTCCGATCATGTTTATGGCACGCTACAAGACTACTACTATATGGGTAAAAAATCATGAAAATTCTAAGTCTATTCAAGTAATGGTCGACTTATCTTTTTAATAATATTTTTTAAAGGTTTATTTTATTAGGCACCGTACAAAAGTATGGGTTTATTTTATTTGTCATCGGGAAAGGGTTATGTGGTATATTTTAATTTCCTTTCTCAACATTGTAGTAGCTATGTAATGGAAGTTTACGTATAGTAGAAATTTAGATTGTGTTGTTCCAAATCATAATTACTAATGGTGTATGTTGTTAAAATGAGCAACACTATTTTATATGTTTTGTTGTTGAAATGAGCATCAATATTTTACATGTTTTGGTGTTGAAATGAGCAAGTATATTCTACATTT
This sequence comes from Selenicereus undatus, assembly GCA_017589665.1. Lineage (NCBI taxonomy): Eukaryota > Viridiplantae > Streptophyta > Magnoliopsida > Caryophyllales > Cactaceae > Selenicereus > Selenicereus undatus. The sequence goes on from JACYFF010031954.1 coordinate 39,309,228, forward strand.
AATCAATTTTCAATAATTAACGTATTTCGTTTTTTAAAAAAAATGACAAATTTGATAAATATTGATTTCCTATCTAGCGTTTATAATCCGAATTCAATGCGAACAAATATATTTTTCAATGTTAAGTAAAACTTTAATTTTGAAAAACTTAAATTAAAATATAATAAGCGTATGACTTCCTATAAGGACAATTTTGATAAATATTGATTAGTACACAATATTAACTTCTACACATATACAACCATTAGAGTCTTTGTCATTGATTTTAAAATTTTTAATTTATTTTTTTAAAAAAATATATCTTAAATTTAAATGCCCTGTGCATAGCACAGGTCCATACTAGTAGGGAAAAAATGAAAAAACTTATTAACCTTATATTTGAGGACGATAATTTCGGGTAAATACATCTACCTTATATCATTAACGGATAACTTTTATTTTATGTGACTTGTTTGAAGCGGGTTATTGATCTTTTAGTACCTTGACATAGGTGTCATTGATTTTTTCGGGTCTCACCTTTTTGACTTAATCTTTTAGTACCCTCAGCTATAACTTTCCGAGTTTTTGCTACTTTCAGAAAACCTGTTTTAATTTTTTAATACCTCCCGTGCTCTTTTGTTTTTTACTTTTAGCCTATAAACTCTTTGAATTATAGAAAGACCCTTTGAATTGGGTAAAATGTGAAAGTAAGCTATTTTTAGTGTTTTTTCAGAAAATGTACTTGTTTTGAACGATTAAACTTCTTATAATGATTTAGTGGTACTAGTTATCATAATCTATTACTTATATCTTAGATATTATACTTTTTATGGTTATAGGGCCACCATGTTTAGCAAAATAATTAAAACTTAATTAGAGAGTTTTAACCATTACCTGAACTTAGTCGATGTCGGACCCTAGTGTCCCTCTAGCTTCCAGTTTACAGAGATCGCTAATCTCAACCATACCTTCTTTAGATCAGGAATGGCATAGATTCGTTTCGTTCTTTACCTTGGACCGTAGTCACTAATCAAGTTCTTTATATTTTGGGACTTCTTTTATTGAAAGCGTGAAAGTCGAAATATTACAATGGAAAGATTTAAGAGGGACTTAAACTACTTAGATCACTAAAGATGCTCGCTCTAAGAGAAATGGAGAATCTCAATTTCTGTTTTGCTCAAGAATGCTCAAATAGGATCGTGTCCTGGCACTCAACCTCTCCTTTGATAGAGGGTTGGGGGTATATAGGATGCCCTAATGGCTACAGTATGTACTATTTTTACACATGGCTATGTTACATCCACATGGCTACAGTAAATTGCCTTATTTTAATAACCTGACGCTTGTCATAATAGTACAGTAACGGAGCAACCACTTTTGAGAGTCATTTAATAATGACAAGATTAGTCATCATTATTGAGATTCTACACGCCTTCATCTCTAATAATATCTTCCAGACCATCATTCTCAGGATAATCATCAAAATCTTCATCATATTAAAGATGCTCTAGGTCCCATTTCTCAAACAATTAAAGAAGATATTTCTTTCTTTTTTCTGATAAGAATTTTCCAGCTCCGACATCAAAGAGATAATCAAAAACATCTTCTGAAGTCCCTCCCTCTACCTTCATATATTCGTTAAACTCATTATGATAAGCAAAAGTAGTATTTTCGCAATGCATTAGTGTTTTTCTTCGTTTTATTAATCTCCAACTTTGTTGATAAATGTTGAAAAATTCAATGGCTCTTGCTAAAGCAGGATCAGTAACTAATTCTCATCGTTCTGGATTCCACTCTTGTCGTCAATCATCGGGGTCATCGAAATCAACTATCTAAATAACATAATGAGCCGACTTGGTTTTTCCATTTTTAGAGCACAATATGCCTCTACATATAGGCATATACTATTTGGGATTTTTGTTGGACCATCAAGGTATGTGAGAATCCAATGGATCCTTTTGAACATGCATTGTTGAAATTCACTAAGTGTCAAGAAAAATGGGAACTTTGAATCTGGGAATTCCACAAAGTAAACTACCATCCTATATTCCCAAGCTTTAATAACAGAGTCATTTAGAGAGATTGAATTTGTTGGGAAACTAACACCACCAACTCCAGACCTATCGGGAAGGTAGATTGTTGTATTCTAAGACTCTCAAATATCATAGGAATAATGATGATAATAGTCGATTCAAGCTGCATACCACCCATTGAATCATTTTTCTTGGACATAAGAACTTATTTTTTCTTGGATATCATAAGGATATCTAAGGTAATTAACTTGTAACTCTAGAAGGGAAAATCTTTGGGCTATTAAGTAGGCTGAAGATAGCAAACCAAAACGTGATCTACGTTTTGTATGGAATTCCAAATTATCGATAAGAACTTTACTAGAAGGAATAACCCGTTCTAGTAGAAATGACATTTCATTATAGATTTCCTCCTTTTTTAGCTGGAGTTATGCTCTGATGATCACCATCGGCGAGTTCTCAAGTTAAATTATTAACTAGAGAGTTCTTCGATCCCTATGTATGTTCAATAGAGAAGGAAAACTAGTTAAGCCATAATTCCCAACGCAGGAGTTACCCTTGTGCTTGCATATTTGATAAATTCTTTTTCACAGAACCAAGTATTCCTTTGCAATCAATCCGAATAAGAAAAGGTTTTGGGGCTAAAAAGATTAAAAACTTTTTAATTCCCCTTATGACTATGAGGATTTCTTTTTCTATAGTGGGATAGTTGCATTCTGCCTTATTAAAACTTCCATTTCAATATTTGCAAAGTTTTTCTTCTTCTTTGATTTTGAGTACTACACTCCGTTGCTCATTGAGGCATCTGTCTCAAGAAAATCGTCTCCTTCATTGGCCAAATTAAGAAGACCAAGACTTTTACACTTCTTTTTGAAGAGTCGAACAATCTTTGTATCATTAGTGGTCCATATCCAACTTCCTTCTTTTTTGAGTTCTGCTGCAATGGCATCCTCAATTTAGCTAAATATTTAATGAAATCTGAACCATAGGTAAAACATCCTGGAAACCTTTCTAGCTACTTCATATCTTTAATTTTTTTAGGAAAATTTTCTATTTTTTCCAGAATATATTTTGTGGAAGGATTTGTCCAACTTTTATCTATAGTTTTAAGAACTCAATTTCTTATTCAGCGTAAATGCACTTGTTGTTACAAAGTATAATATCATGATCAATCCATCTTTGGGTGATAGCTAAGACATCATCTATGTGCTGTTATATGATTTGGGAAAGGATAAGAATATCATCGATGTAAACTAAACAACAATGATTAAGTTCTTTGAAGATGTTATCCATTCTTCTTTGGAGTATTTGGGGTGCATTTTTAAGGTCAAATAGCATTACTATCCTTCATAATGTACTTGTGGGGCATTAAATGGAGTTAAAGGAATGTTTTCCTCATCCATTTTTATCTGCTAATATTCGCTTTTGCAATCCATTTTCAAGAACCAAGAAGCGCCTTGAATTCTGTTGAAAAAGACTGTTTTATTAGGAATGTAATAATCATCAAAGACAGTATTATCATTAAGCTCTTTGTAATTGATCACCATTCTTGCCTTTCCTCTTTTTTCTTCTGCATGATTTCTTACCATGAAAGCTCTTTGTAGGGGTTAGATCGCATGAGAAGAGCCATTATAAGCTATGTGGTAAGGGTTCAGATCGCCCATCGCCATCCACCCTCATCGCTTGGGATGAGGAGGAGCAGGAGGAAGAGGGAGAGTGGCTCTTGCTTCGGCCATTACGGCATGTATATCTCTCTCTCTGAACCTGGTATATCTCTTTCGTTTCTCTCTACCCTCGCTCCTAATCATGCTTTTTTTTTCTTTGCTTATTTAATTATTTTTGGAGTACGTTTTGCTTCTCATATTGATCGTATTGCCATGTAATATGCACAAATACAATCCTCATGTTTAGGGGTTTGATTTTGCCAAGCGGAGGACATATGAACATGGTAAAGTGATAAAGCTGATAAGGAGAAATAGGTAGGGTTACGGGACCATGCACTCTTGATGTAGGGATATAGTGAATAACTCAAACATTTAACATACATTGGAGGTAAAAGTGTTTATTAGGGTCCCATACCAGAAAGATAACTGACAAAAACTATAGGTCCTTGTGTTAGAGGAAGCTTAAAATTGGAACAACTATCTTTGCTGATGAGGTAGCACACAAGGGTCAGCACGGGTGCTTGAGTAGCCATTTACACTCTTTAGTTAAAGCCTTAAAGCCTCTTCTTAGCGTTCTCAATTAAATTTAGTGCATTTTCTGGTACACTAGAAACGTTCAGCTACTCCTTGGACCTTCAAAATAAAAACTAAAAATAAAAGTAAGAGTAAACTTAAAGAGAGATGCTTTGTGTCCCGCCCACCAATGTTTTACCCATGAAAGAGGCATCATAGTTGTCACAATGATTGAAGATATTTGAGTGCTTTCCTGAGCTAAGGATTTATAGGGAATCGGAGGTGAAAAATGTGTTATTTCAAATGAACAAATGGGAAAAACAAGACTGGATAGTTTCAAAACTTTTGTATACTCCTCCCTCCGCGTAATTTACGTACTTGAATACGTGTTTTTTTTTTCTTTCAAAAAGTGGACATATGACACCTAAATTGGATAAACCTCTAAAAGGGTGTGGACAATGGGGTTTTCTTGGGTAGGGAGGATGGGTGGGGGGTCAAAGTATGATGCCATGCTAGATATTGTGATGAGGTCAATGCTAGTACATGCTTAGGGTTTTTTGGGAAGGGTTTTTTTTAATAAATAAGAAAAATGATGTCTTAACCATGTAGTTGGTAATGGGTAAAGTAGTGGAATAATTGACTTTTCAAATGGATTTGGAATCAAATTATTGCATTATATGAATATATCAATCCGCAAGTGCTTCATGGATATAGAAATTGCAGGCATTAAGCATTATGGGCCTTGAATTGTTGTTTAAAACATGAGATACATTACTTCAGCAGAATCAACAATGCTCAAGGCACCTTATTGTAACTTATTGAGGCATTTATGGAGAAAATGGAAGCAATTGCTATTGTTAAAACTAAGAAATTCGGTAAGTTGAAGATTTTTTCACTCATTAAAGCATTTGGAGGGAAAGGAACAATGCAGTATGAAAATAAGAAATTTGGAAAGAAACAGTGTCTTATTTTGATTAGAATAACTGAAAGGGTCTAGAAGGCTGGTTAGAGTTTATTATAGTGGTCAATTGTAGAATAAGAACATATCTAAGGAACTAAAGGGAAAGCTTTTGTTGGATGGCAAGTTCTCTTTATTGGTAACATATGAGTAAGTATTGCTGATCATTTTTCATGGTAAAGAAACCTTGGCTTGTTATAAAGGAACTTATGGACAACCACTCAGTATGGTTTGAAAAATGTGGAATGGGAGCTGATCTTATTGTGAATGATGTCAGCATCATGTGGGGTAGGTGGGGAGTTTATTTTCCCCATATTCTCTTAAAAAAATTGCCGTTAATTGTCCTATTTTGTCTATGACATGCTTGATGGTTATAGGTGCAGTATTGTGGAGGTCAACCTAGGTTAGGTCGTGGCTAAAATTCATAAACTTCCTGGACCTAAGTAAGTCGGATTTGGTTAGTTCAATCCCTAAACTCCATTGGGCTAGTCTGATGAGCCAAAACCTACCGCATCTAAGCTGTATAATGTGGCCCTTGTTTGCGTTTTGGTGATAGTATAAAAAGGGAGAAAATGAATGGGCTCAAGCTGGCTGCCATGATTGGGCCTCTTCAAAGGCGACGAAATAGTCTATTTCTGTTGGCTAGTTCAACTGAGATACTAGTCCATAGATATCCTACCTATATTGACTTACTTTTCAACCTCGGTGGACTACCCATTTGAACTAGGCCTTGGCTAATTATTATGTAGCACTAACTTTTGGGCAAAAACTTTTATGTGGGTGAGAGTTTTTTTTTTAAAAATAAAAAAATAGGTATGTTGGCATGGTTACTTTATTAAGAAAGGAAGGTTTGGAGTTGGGATGGACAACTGATTGGGTATCCATTGGTTGCCTGGATTTGGTTACTAGTGGGGTGGGTTTGATAATAATTAGTGAATGGGCCATTAGCATTACATTGTTGACTTGAATTGTGTGGGTCAACCCAATACTGGCTAAACATTTTTTTCGAGTAGCCTACAATACTAATTAGTGTATAGTATCACCAGCAAGATATATATAACACTGATTATAATATTGAGACATTTTTGTTTAACTCCTCTCCATTTTGAAAATGGGTTTAAGGTCTTTTCAAGTGTCTCAAAACTAATTGTTCGATAGTTTTGAGTATAAAAATAGTGCTGCAAGTATACGACTATCGTCGTAGTACTTGAGGGTCGTCCCCGCAGGGACGATGGAAGAGATTAAGGCCACTGAGTAGAAAATTAAACAAATTTAGCATTATTCTAAACAATCAAAGAAACAATCCAAAAACGTATCAAGGGACAAGAGAATAAAAAATGCTGCTTGAATAATTTCCAGCTCAACCAAATAAAAAACTAAAACATGGAATTAAAAGTCAAGTACTAAAAGAAATGAAGAGCAAGGAAAACAGGGACGGGGCATCCCTACCTCCTTACACCTTTGAATATCTACAACCCATCATCAAATTACCACAATCAAATGAACCAAAGCAATGAAGGGAAGATGAATCAGCATAGGTAGCCATGGGCATCAACACTGCCCAGGGTCACATGCTAACATTAACCCAGAAAGCACACAGGACACACAGGTATACCAACAACGACTGCAACAACCGCTATACCACAAGGTTTGGCACAATTTTTGGAATTAAAGTTCAGTCTAAACAAAAACAGGATGACCACAAAGGTCTCATCCTCAGAACCAAACTTCGTAGCTCATCAGCAATGACAGAACCACCATTTAAAATGGCCTTAAATAGAATAACAGCAGAAATAGGGGAGTAGGAGCAGAAAAATAGAAGCAGAACAAAAGAAATAGCGCAAAGTGGGAAACGAATTCATTACAAATCAAAGCATAAATTGAAACACCAGAATAAGCCATCAAACCTAGATTTTGTGATCTCCATTAATGGGGGAGAGTAGAAAATCCAAAAACTCAAACCAGTACCAACCTCTGAACCAATTTCATGGAATTTAAGCCAACTATCAGAACCCTTGCTCAAAAAGCAATAAAACTAAAACTGATTACTCTAATTTTTTGCTAACAAGAGTCAATTAGGCATGAAAAAATAGAACAATTATGAACGAAATAAAACCCTAACCAATCTAAAACGGTACTTGAATTTAAACCCCCAAAAATATAACCCTAAATTGTGATACCTGAATTAAATACTAACCGAAAAACCCTAAAATTGAACCTGAAAACTTAAACTAAAACTTCCTGAGAACCTACTACGCCGCAACCTCCATTTATAGCCTTCCTTCCTTCAATCTCAACCCTTGAATTCATACGAGGTGGATGCACTGGCTATCGAGTGGCAGGTGCTGAAGCGTTGATGGTGAGCAAAGATGACAGAGATTGTGTAGTGATGCGTAGGACTCGAATGAGAGAGAAAGGAGTTCGAGAGAGAGAGGCGAAGATGGAGATGGAGACTGCATGAGGCCGAGAAGATGGGGGTATTGGGTTTCCTTGGGCTTTTTAGGGTGAATGAGGAAAGAGAAGATGAACTAAGGGTAAGGGGGAAAGAGGTCACATGCCTTGCACGTGTGGGGGGCGAGCTGGTTTAATTTTAGCTTTTATTTTATTTTCGTTGTTTTTTCTTTTTGTTGATTGATAGAAGGGGTTGGGTTTGAATCAATTTGGCCCAATTCTTTGTTTTCGACATTTCTTCACTTTTTTCTCGCATTTTTTCCAAATTTGTTCAATACCTACAAACAAAATAAAATCAAATAAAAATCTAAAAATAACAATTATTACGAGCATAAATCGGGTATAAAGGCGTCGTAAAAATGTTGCATTTCTTGCGCAAACAAATTTCCCCACACCAAAATTTTGCTCGTCCTTGAGTAAAACAACAAAACAACCTAAAAGCAATGGAAAGTAAGCAAAAGAAAACCTAACTCACTGTCATAGGAATCACGATTGCATTTAGCATATGCAAGAAACCCTTTAAACCCCTCAGTTTCCCAAGTGGACGAGTGAGGTCACGTGAGGGTTTATAAGGGCCTGTTCTATTTCGCATTTTAGATAGATAGATAGATATAAGGAGATGTAAGGAGCTGTAAGAAGCTGTAAGGAGCTGTAAGGAGATGTAAGGAGCTATAAGAAGATGTAACAAGCTGTAAAGAGCTGTAAGAAGATGTAAGAAGTTGTACGGAGCTGTAATGAGCTGTAAGGATAGATATAAGGAGTTGTTGAATTGTAGAAGAGTTGTATAGTATAATTTGTTTTACAATGAACGTTTTGGATGAAAAACAATAATATTAAAATAATATACTTATTGAAAATAAATAATTAATTAAGTTAATTACATAACAATAAAATATATTAATCCCCATAAATTTGGTGAATAAAATTTTGTCCACTTGAGGTGATTTTTTATATGAACATTAGTTTGATCGAATAAGCAAAGTACAACCAAAAAAAAAATTAACAAAATTGAATACAACTCTTCAAATAAATGCCTATTTTAAGTAAATAATGTTTAATATAAATAAATGTATGGTTATCTATAATAATATATATTTTATGTCGAAACTCAAATATATATTTTGTGCCACGTGGCCAGGCCGAGCCGGTTGTGCCAGTTAATTGGCACGGTCTGGCCATGCCTCACGGCACGACCATGCCTCCCCCTTTCGCCTTTGCGACTTAAAACTCCGTCGGAGTTGTTTTGTGGGTCATGCAGTTTTCGTTTCTAAGACTTGCTCTTAGGCGATTTTTAGGTTTCCATTCAGAGTTTTTGCTTTTCATCTCTTGTACTGAATTCATTACTTTGAAGTTCAATCTACCTTGCGTTGTCTATTAATTCAAGTTTGTTTTCCCACTCTCTCTCTTTCGTTGTTATTGTTCTTGAATTTTAGTTAAATCATGCCTATTTGTCTTATGGATGTATTGTTGAATGTTAGTATGATTTGTGGCTAATCTCCCAACTTCGGTCGGGATTGAAGCCAATTATGTTTAGTTGAATCAAAATCTAGCCCCAATCTCTTATTTTCTCATATTTGCATTCGTGATTTCTACTAAGCACACCAGGTGTTCGATGAAATGCTTGAAAGAGCATTCGTCCATTTTTATTCCGGTTTAGGGGACCATTGAAAGACGGAACTAGCGTAGCTCAGTAGACAATTAGGATTTTAATATGAAAGTAATTAAGGTTCTAATTGAGATTCGATATTGTAGATCTTGTAATCCTGCGACTTTAGTTCCATGAAAATAGGTAACTATAGTTTTAGGATTAGTATTCGACCCTTAAGAGAGGGAGGAGATGGGGTTAACTGGCAATCTATCTACTCATCATGTATGGTTGTGATTGTTTGACGGGATTAGTAATTGGTTCAGCTAGCATAATCGTGCTTGTAATTCTAACCTAGGTGTTTACTATTCTGCTGTTCGTTTCACCTTTCTAATTGTTATCGTCCTCTTAGTTTAATTTCAAATCCACGATTGTGATTGCCTAGATTGAGTAGTTAAATTAGTTCTAGTAGTTGGAAGCGAGCTCCCTGTGGACATGACCCGTACTTGCCGGTTGCTAGCTGCAACTACGTCATGCACTTTCGGTATAAATTTAAAATAACACACGTGCTAATATGCATCAACTCTTATGAATCAAGTTGCTAATATCGACACGATCCCCACTTGCTTTCCTAATTGCCTTCCTAATTGCCTTATTTGCGCCTTTTCCCCATTTTTTCCATTTTTTAAAAAATAATAACGAAGACACCCTAAACCCGCTTGGCTTACAAATATTCAGGCCTTCCCTAAAAAGGGGTTTTATTCGATTGTACAAAGTAATTATTTCATTACCCAAATAGATGCGTAATCAAGCCGATTAAAGATATGAAATAAAGATAGTGGCTTCGAACATTGGTGTCCGAGTTTTTATTCACTTTTTTTAAAGACTTTTTTCATCATTTTTTTTCTCATTTTTTCAAGAGCTTAAAAGACAACTTCAATAAACAAATAGTTCACATGCCAACTTAACAACAACACCCTAAGAATTGACGGTAAAGTGAGCAACGTAGGCACAAATCACACATACGAGACGAGGTTATTATTAAAAATCGAATCTACATCCTCAATGAGACATCTCATCTTGCAAACTCTATTTACATATAACTTAGTAACCTAGCCACATGAGATCACAACTACCTAAGAAAGCACACAAAATTCAAAAGAAAAAGAAATTTTTTTTGAATTTTTGAAAAAAATATGCACAAATGGGCACCTCACCTCCACACAAAACTTCACAATGTCCTCATTGTGGGAACTAAGGCACTAAAAAGCAATCACATATATTATACAACCGTAAAACCGACACAAAACTGCAAGTATATACATCTAGGACGCCGATAAAGATCACAAACAAAACCAAAAACAAACCAAAATCAAAATCAAAACCAAAATCACAAAAGAAAGGAAATCAAAATCCAAAACCAAAACCAAAACCAAACAAAAATAGACCAAAACACCTAATCACCAAAATAAAAATCAAAACCACAACTAAAACAAAAACAAACCAAATACAAATAATCACAAAAACCAAAAACCAAATCACAAAATAAAGCAAAATAAAAGCCAAAACCTAACAAAAGAAAACAAAACCAATCAAGGCCGAAACAAACATAATCACCCAAAATAAAAACAAAACAAAACTAAGAACCTGCTAAACACCAACCTAAACCAAAAGAAACCTCAAACAAAGCAAAATACAATAGAAAGAAAAGCTAAATACAAAACCACTAAAACACAAAAAAGGAAACAAAAAGAAACTATTAACCAAAAAACTAAACCAAAGAAAAACGAAAACTCACCAAACTAAACTAACAAAACACAAAACCAAAGAAGCAAAACAACGAAACTAAAACATACACAACAACAATCCAAGATATCCACAACTAACAAGTATTCACAAAACAATAACACAAGTAAGAGTGATCATAGCCAAGACGGCTCAACGAATACCAAATTGCTCCTCAAGATTGATCACCCATATAATCACAGTCCTAAATATCCACAACTAAGTGCGAAAAGTAAAGAAAACAAACCTAAATATTTGCAACTACATACAAAAAGAAATAAAGAAAAAGAAGAGTAGGGAACGGGGTGGAACGATCATACTAGGTTGGATACAGATTGTACCCAAACTAAATGCCTCACTCAAATGATGTCGACGAGGACCATGGAGCATCAGTCACTCCATATCATCTCAAGCTACTAACTCAAATCAAAACCCAGTAGAGCACGTAGCAACTTATCAAACTGGAACAACTTTCAAACAGAAGAAGATAGTAAGCAATGTAAAGTATGCTCCATATCAAACATATGATCAAGTTAGCACAAGTAAAGGCCTGTTTTAGGTTGTCAAAATTTTGGGCCCAAACATCCAAAAGACATACATACTCATAATCAGCCAGCAAATGGGTGATCAGCCTACAACTTTTATTATCATGAAAGAGATGTATGGGCAAAATAGTGGGACCTAAATCCTCAAGTGTACTAATCTCAGTATGCTCAAGAGTCTGGTCTAAATCAAAATCTTCAATCAAAAAGGTCTCAAACTCCCAAAAAATCCAGTCTTAGAGGACTCAGGTGAAGTGGAATCCACTAATTCGCAAGTAAATGGGACAAACACAATGCTATCATTTTTAAAGGACTCAACAAAAGACTCCCCTAATATTCCTTCTCAACATGGTCCTCTAGGTCACTAAATGCATCATGGTCCTCACAATTAGCATCACCCTCAAGTCTTTCACTTCCCTCAAACTTGCAAGATAGGGTCAAAGGATTAAGTAGCTTAGGAAAAACCAGGACATCGTCAGTGATGTCCCTAGGTGTGCTAAACTGAGGAGGGGAAACATGTAAGGTTATAAGGATGTCATTCTCTTCCTTAAGAGCGGCAAAAGGCGTATCAGCATGTATATTGCGCCTTTGAGGAAGAAAATACTTAAAATCATCAACTGGACTAATATTAGGAATAGGATAACCTAGACTAGGGTTAGTCACAGGCAAACCATTATAACATTCCCGATATTGAATAGGAGAAAATTCCCCCATCGTGCCCTTAATACAATGTTCGAGTGCATATGTACGAGCAAATAATGGACAACCATGCATATTATGACAATAAGACTGACATAAAATAGGAGGCACATAAGCTTGCCGAAAATAAGGGTCTCTAAATTGATCATGATGGCGGGGTTCGGACTGACAAGCATAAGGATCAGAAAAACAATGAATAAGGGCTTGTCTAACTTGCTCAAACTACTAAGTCTCCTGAGCCACGTATTCAAAGAAATCTCAAACCTCATTTGTAGTTTTAGATGGCAACCCTCGAAAACCCCCATGACACATGAACTCAACATGACCTCCAAAACATCATTTAGACCCACACAAATAACCTCACAAATTTTCCATTTTTCAAAATTTAGATTCAATTGAGTACGGTAATCATTGAGTCTCGGAAAATATCTCCAAAAAGGCTCATGCTCAAACTAAAGGAAACTGAAAACTGGCGTTTTTATTTTATTACCAATTTTCAAAATTTTCAATTTTTTTAAAAATTTTTTTTCAACAAAAAAAAGGGACACCAAGACCACAAATAAAAAGGAATTAACTAACTAAAGTAAAGAAATAAACCAAATAGGACAACGGAAATAAACCAAAAACAAAACTAAATTACCAAACCAAAAAGAACTACAAAAAGTAACCTAATTTCAAGACCTTCATTCCCGGCAACGGTGCCAAAAACTTGTTCGATAGTTTTGAGTATAAAAATAATGCCGCAAGTATACGACTATCGTCTTAGTGCTTGAGGGTCATCTCCGCAGGGACAATGGAAGAGATTAAGGTCAGTGAGTATAAAATTAAACAAATTTAGCATCATTCTAAACAATCAAAGAAACAAGCCAAAAACAAATCAAGGGACAAGAGAATGAAAAATGCTACTTGAATAATTTCCAGGCCAACCAAATAAAAAACTAAAACATGGAATTAAAAATCGAGTACTAAAAGAATCGAAGAGCCAGGAAAACGGGGGTGGGGCATCCCTGCCTCCTTACACCTTTGCTTATCTACAACCCATCATCAAATTACCACAATCAAATGAACCAAAGCAATGAAGGGAAGATGAAACAGCAGAGGCAGCTTTGGGCATCAACACTGCCTAGGGTCATGTGCTGACATTAACCCAGAAAGCGCACATGGCACACAGGCAGACCAACAATGACTATAACAACCACTATACCACAAGGTTTGGCACAATTTTTGGACTTGAAGTTCAATCCAAAAAAAATCAGGATGACCACAAACGTTTCATCCTCAGAACCATACTTCATAGCTCATCAGCAATGACAGAACCACCATTCAAAACTTGTTCGGTAGTTTCAAGTATGAAAATAATGCCGCAAGTATACGATTATCATCATAATACTTGAGGGTCATCTTCGCAGCGACGATGGAAGAGATTAAGGTCATTGAGTATGAAATTAAACTAATTTAGCATCATTCTAAACTATCAAAGAAACAAGCGAAAAACAAATCAAGGGACAAGAGAATAAAAAATGCTACTTGAATAACTTTTAGGCCAACCAAATAAAAAGCTAAAACTTAGAATTAAAAATCGAGTACCAAAAGAAACGAAGATCTAAGAAAACAAGGGCGGGACATCTTTGCCTCCTTACACATTTGCTTATCTACAACCCATCATCAAATTACCACGATCAAATGAACCAAAGCTATGAAGGGAAGATGAAATAGCAGAGGCAGCCATGGGCATCAACACTACCCAGGGGCACGTGCGGACATTAACCCAGAAAGCACACAGGACACACAGGCAAACCAACAACGTCTACAACAACCACTATACCACAAGGTTTGGCACAATTTTTTGACTTGAAGTTCAATTTAAACAAAAAAACAGGATGACCAAAGAGGTCTCATCCTCATAACCATACTTCATACCTCATCCGCAGTGACAGAACCACCATTTAAAACGATTTTCAACAAAACAGTAGCGGAAACAGGAAAGTGGGAGTAGCAAAACCGAAATAGAACAAAAGAAACAGGGCAAAGAGGGAAATCGATTCATTACAAGTCAAAGCATAAATTGAAACACGAAAATGAATCATCAAACCAAGATCCTGTGATCTCCGTTAATGGCGGAGAGTAGAAAACCCAGAAACTTAAACGAATACCAAGCTCTGAACCAATTTCATGGAATTTAAGCCAACCATCTCAACCCTTACTCAAAAAGCAATAAAACTAAAACAGATTACTCTAATTTTTGGCTAACAAGAGTCGATTAGACATGAAAAAATAGAACAATTATGAACGAAATAAAACCCTAACAAATTTAAAACAGTACTTGAATTTAAACCCTCAAAAATCTAACCCTAAATTGCGAAACTCAAATTAAATACTAATCGAAAACCCCTAAAATTGAGCCTGAAAACTTAAACTAAAACCTCCTCAGAACCTCATGCATCACAACCTCCATTTATAGCCTTCCTTCCTTCAATCTTGGTCGTTGAATTCGTACAAGGTGGATGGTGGGATGGTAGATGCACTAGCTATCGCGTGGCAAGTGTTGGAGCGTTTATGGCGAGCGAAGATGACGGAGATGGTGTGGTGAAGGGTGGGATTTGGATGCAAGAGAAAGGAGTTTGACATAGAGATGGAGATGGAGATGGAGAATGCTTGAGGTCGAGAAGCTGGGCAGGTATCGGGTTATCTGGGCTTTTTCCGGTGAATGAGGAGAGAGAATATAAACTAAGTGGGAGGGGGAAAGATGTCACTTGCCTTGCACGTGTGTGGGCCGGCTAGGTTAATTTTAGTTTTTATTTTTTTTTCATTTTTTTTTCTTTTTGTTGATGGATAGAAGGGGTTGGGTTTGAATCAATTTGTCCCAATTCTTTATTTTCGGCATTTCTTCACCTTTTTCTTGCATTTTTTCCAAATTTATTCAATATCTACAAACAAAATAAAATCAAATAAAAAACTAAAAATAACAGTTATTACGAGCATAAATCGAGTATAAAGGTGTTGTAAAAATATCATATTTTTAGCACAAACAAACCTAATCCATTAACTCACATGGGAGGTGTTCTTGAGGGGGATTTGTTAATGGATCAAGCCCTGATGTGATGACGCAGTCCATTGAGTTACCAGTCGGAGTGTTTGGTTTGATTCATGCGGTATTTGTAGTAAATGTATCTTAGAGTTTTTTAATGGATTTTATGATATTCTCTTTAAGTTTTTGCCCATCTAGTTGACATCTATGTTGGTTCTAAGATAGAATAAAAGAGGAATATGAAAGGGGTTTACCCAAAATTTCTTTTTTTTTGGAGGGTGGTTACCTACTTTTTTAAGCTTCAGTGCATGCGGGTTTTTTTTATGTGTGTAAATTTTGCAAATTATTAGACCAAAAAATTCTCTCTTAATTTCATGCCTCGCGTATTAAAATTTTCTTAATTAATATAAGAACTTCTTTACATTCTTATACAATACTATGATTTTTTTTTTTTTAGAAAAGCTACAAGGGATGTATTTTTTTTTAGATAAATGAATCATAGTCATCCTCACAAGAGAACTGGTTTTGGATTATACCACATATGGAATTAGTAAATTTAGAAAAAAATAATCAAATAGGGATATTAGTCTATAGAAAGATAGCTAGTGTTATAGTTTCAAATAATCTACCTATCTATCTATCTATCTACTGTCT
This sequence comes from Selenicereus undatus, assembly GCA_017589665.1. NCBI lineage: Eukaryota > Viridiplantae > Streptophyta > Magnoliopsida > Caryophyllales > Cactaceae > Selenicereus > Selenicereus undatus. Next base: position 39,325,116 of record JACYFF010031954.1, read on the forward strand.
ATCTATATTCATTAATTTGTATAAAATTGGGTGGAGCCATGAAGTCCATGACTTATTGTCAGAGTGGATGCCAACAGTGAAATGATGAATCAATAGAAGCTAATGAGAACACTATTTGATATGTGCATGTTAGTTTATCAGTGGAGAACTTAAAAGGCAAGTGCAATGATAGAAAAAGTTAATACGCACTTTAATTTGGTTTGGTGAATTGTGAATTTCTTGCTAATTAAAACATACTACATATTTTTATTTTATAGAAGAACGTTTGGTTGATAAAAGCCAGTAAATGTGAACTTCAATATTATGCATTTGTGCAACTTTTGATTATCTTATACTAAGAACGAGAAAGATCGGAGAAAAAAACAGAAGATAGAGGTTCTTACTTTTGCTCCTTAAGAGGCATGACTCAAACTTTAGAGTCACCTATTAATGACACTCACATCACAGGCCCCTTGGCATACAATTGAAGAAAGACAACTATTACCCTTTTTAGTGAGTTCATTATTTTTCTAAGAAAAAGCCTGATAGTGGCATGTGGAAAGGGTGTGTTTTATTATTAAACTTGATATTTAAATGTTGATTTTTGCATTTTTTTAATTATTCTATGTGTTCATATTTGTCATTTTATTTTTTTTTCTCTTTTAATGTGTTATTATAGCCAATAGGACTTACTCTATGTCTACGCATGTGTAGATGTGGGAGAGATGAGTAAACGGATATGTGCTTTTCTAAGTTTTAATATTTTTTCCCCCTTTAGTATTTACTAGAATTTGTAAATCAAGAAAATATTTGAAAAGCCCTAAAAAGAATCTAACTACTCACATATCAAATCCAAATAAAGAAGTTAAAATAAGTCAATGCAAAGCATGTGTCTAGTACAAATATAACGCTAATAAATTAATGTCACAAAAATTACTAATAACAACCTAAACTGGCTTATTGAAGTTGAAAGATAAAAGAAGTAATAAATAACTATTGGGTGATAAATTTTAGTAAATGGGGCATATGGATAAGTACATGAGAATAATAAATTGCTTGGGTATACCTATTTATGATGTAATGGTTATTTCCCATTGTAACATTATTTGCAAGGTGAATAAAAAGTTATCTATATAACTATGTCTAAAAAATGAGTGAAGTAGTATGGTTTCGACAAGTTTCTTCATATGATTGGCTAATGTAAACTATGATTAATTTATTTTTAGTGAAAAAATGTAATTTGAGAACAAAACAAAATAAAGTTTAAAACAAATGTTTTCAAAAAGTTATTGAAACATTGATTGCAAGTGGTGGTTTAAAACTTTTAGTATGACTAGATTATTCGTTTACACAATCTAATAGGCATGTTATACATGGGTAATAGAAGCAGTTATTTTTTAATATACAATAAGTTGAACTAAGCATATTAATAATAATGCATAGTCTTTGTTCTACACAATTACAATTACAGTTTTGTAGATCCTATTAAATAAGTTGCATTGCTGAAAATTTTAAATATTTAACTTTTCACAATTAGAATTTTATTGTTCAATTTTGTAACACCCCCAGCCCCTAGGGCCGAAAGCGTTTCGTTTTCCTAACTTCTTACCTAAATTCTGGGACGAAACGGACAGCATTTCCCCTGAAAACTGAACGTTCCCAGGCTAAACGCCTTACAATAAGTCCCTGTAAATCAACGGAAGCGTAAACATTTAAAACCTAACTCAACGGCCACACGCCGGAGTTCATAACTCGACGAGCCACCCGCTCGGAGTACACCAAACATAATAGGTCATTAATACAGAAACAGTAAAAGATACAACTCAACGGTTCACACAACCGGAGTAGGGGGTTTACATCCCATCACGTAACTAATTTCAACCAAAAGACATCTAACTGACTGGATGGTTGGCTCATATAGCCATACAGAGCGACTCATAACCAAAATGTGTTACATGAACCTTGAATACTGTTTACAAGTGTTTACAAACTAGGAAGGACTTTACAAGACTCCTTAAAGACATAAATAGGCGCTAATGACACCTTGCAAGCAATAAGCGATTCCAGCTGATTCAACTCCTTCCTGACATAAAGAAAACCTGGGGGAAAAGGGAAAAAGTAGTGGAATGAGCAACCACACGCTCAGTGAGTGTCCCCCAACCCCCTTAAAACCAAACCCGTTGCAGGCAATAGTATCTTTACTAAACACATATCACGTATTCATACTATAATATCATAATAGGCATTTACGAAGTTCTTATAGAAACATCACTAACCATAAGCGTCACTTTACCCACTTAACATATTTCTAGGTCCTCAAATGACCAACTTCTTGACTACAGGCAGTTAATCACTTAGGCAAGCAATGAAGTTAAGCACATAACGTTCTTTCTCATAAACATAACTCGCGATATCCACTTAACGAACAACTATAATAATAAGCTACATGTGACAGATTGTAAACACTTAAACGTGATAGATTCTCAGTTTCATGAAAGGTTCTTAGTTTCAATAAAGGTGGCATGTTAGGGACTTGCTTACATATCACGTGACTCTAAACAAAACATGTGATGCACTATCACCTATATGCTCATTATGTACTTCAAGAGAAACCACATGATCATCATGGAAATAAACATGGCTACTTGCTCGCTTGAACACATGCTTCTAACTATAATGCTTGTACACTCACTTTGAAGTCACATATTATTTACTATCACATGCCTTGAAGTTTCAAGTGCAGACACTTTCGTTTCTTTCTTTGCAAACATAACTCATTCATAGAGTATACTTAGAGCATGCATGTAGCACACATAGGAAACTTTCTTTCTTTTTACTGAAAACACTTCATTTAGCCATTGAGGCTCTTAAAACTCTTCTGAGGCTCTTAAAACTCTTCTGTTAGCCTTTTAGGCTCTTAAAACTCTTCTGTTGGCCTTTTAGGCTCTTAAAACTCTTTTCTTTCATCTTGGTCGTATAATGACCCTTCAAACTTTCTTTCTGAAACATTTCAAAGGCAAAGTGCCAACTGCTTTTCATATTGAATAATAAACTACTTCTGGGCTTAAGATCATGAAGTGCCGGTTGGGAGAGATCTACACTCAATCCCCTAAGCTCTTACACCCGGGATGGCAACTAAACTTTTGGACCTTAACCCTCGTCAGGGTCTCTAGGGACTACGCCCTAGGCTATATAGAGATTCCCCCGTTCAAGCGAGTTCACTCCCTATCTGATGTCCCTATGCACTTATCTTAGCCATTTAAACTTGGTCTTAACGACTAATAAGTTTGCTGCTGCCTCTCACAGCGAAATCTTTTATCATACAACTCACGCTTTTGTAAAACTCTTTAGGGATTCCCCCGTTCAAGCGAGTTCACTCCCAAAACTGCTTTCATTTACTTAAAATAGGCCATCATGCAATAATAGTTATGGCTACTATCATTTCAAAACATGAAATCTTTCTTTAAAAACTCACTCTTATGCATATAATGCAACCTAAGCATTTAAGCACATATATCGCATATATCACATTTAAGCACTTCATATCAAACATATCGATTCAACACAATAAGCCACACATGGCCTCGCAATCCACACGATTGCGGTAATTCACAACCCAGTCTCCCTCCTCACTTTCACCATACACACAAGACCTCAAACGCTCATGATGTTATCCTCGAACCATCCAACTACTAGCTCGTTTCATCCATTTCTTTCGCATAATAAGTTATCACAAGGACTTATTAAAAAGGGGGAGGGTTAGGCTCTTACCTGTGCATACAGCACCTTTTAGCCACATATACATATACATCCTTGTTGCCTTAACTTGAAATAACGCTTAACGAACCAATTTAAACTAATCAAGGCATAATAGATCAACTAAACATGTCATCTTCATGTCATCTTCAAAAACATAAGCAATCAACTAAACATATATCGATTTAAAACATTTTTAGGTTGTTTCATGAATCGCTAATTATTCGAATCAAGGCTAAACATACCAAAACAACTTCGTTTCCGATTCTTTTTAAACCTTAGTTTACTTTAGTCGTGTTCAAGCTAACTACGCCTTTATAACTTTAAAATTAATCCATTTTCAGGAATCGCTAATTAATCGAATCAAGGCTAAACATACCAAAACAACTTCGTTTCCGATTCTTTTTAAACCTTAGTTTACTTTAGTCGTGTTCAAGCTAACTATGCCTTTATAACTTTAAAATTAATCCATTTTCAGGAATCGCTAATTAATCGAATCAACGCTAAATATATCAAATCAACTTCGTTTTCGATTCTTTTAAAACCATAGCTTGCTTTAGTCATATTCTAACTAATTACACCTTTATAACTTTAAAAATTAATCCATTTTCATGCATGGTTTTCAGTCAAGTCCAATTCAGGCATAATTCCATATAAACGCACATAGCTCGCATCAATTTATAATTCCGGGCATAAATCAACTAAATGACTCGAACCTAAACATGCATAGCTCGTTTCTTGATATTTCTAACACATCTAACTAACCCTAACTTGACATGCAACATCAATCTGCTGAAAATTCATTTCGAAAATAGTAATAACTTAGGAGGAAGAAACACTCACACGAAATTGCTTAATAATCCACTCAATTTAGCAGCAAATCACGCCCCCAAACCCCTTGGACTCGAACCCAGGTCGCCTCTTCAAAAACCCGAAACCCTAACCTTCGATTTCGTGCTGCTTGAGGCCGATTGGGGCTCGATTCTTGGTTCTAATTTATAGGAGAGGTTAGGAGCGAGGTGGGTTGTCGATTTCCGGCAAGTGGACGGTGTTTTCTGGTGGCTAGGACGCGTGGGTGAAGTGGTGCGAAGTGGACGCGAAACAGTGGCGGAACCGGTGGCCGGGACGCGTGGGGGAGGGACCGTTCGTCCCTTTCTCTCGCCGGTGACGCGTGGTCGGCGGCAGCGCCAGGTGGCGTCGCCGGTGAGAGAGAGAGCGAGGCAGAGAGGGAGACACGGGAGTGAGAGAGAGAGCGAGGCAGCGAGGGTTAGATAGAGAGAGAGGGTTGGGTCCTGTTTTCGGGTGCCTCAGCCCGAGAGTCTCCCCCCCCTTTTGTTCTAAATTCCTTTTTTTTTTTTGTTTCAAACTAACAGCATTCAACTGATTCCCGATCCCGTGCTCGTTAATGGTTAGGCTAAACTCGGGTTGAAACGACTCACGACGAACATTTCAGTTTAAGCGTTGGAAATCGATTAAGTAAAATGGAAAACGATTTTAAAAACTCGGGTTAGCATTGATTCAAACATTTTATAAATAAGTAACGTCAATAATAACATTAATCAAATAGTCGTTCTTTTTAATGAAATTAATCGTTTAACGACTAAATTAAACTATCAGTATAATTTAAAGACATAAATAACACGAATTAACTTTGAAATCAATAATAGCGATAAAAATCCCTTTTTATAAAATTATAGTTTTCAAAAGCACATCGATAATCAATTAACTCATATAGTTACTAAAATACGATTTTATAACATAAAAAGGTAATGCAGGCAACTTAATATAGAAATAACGAAGGTGGGTCTTACAAATTTATTCTGTATTAACTAATATATTTTAGTTAGTATATTATTTATAAAATAATTAAATTATTTTACTTGATAGAAATGCTTTTTGAATTAAATGGTTGATGAACTTTGGGATAAATTCATATTAGAAATATCAACCACACTACTATAGTTGAGATGTTTATTCTCTAAAGATTTTAGTAAATGTCAATTCGACCTTGAACCTCAATATAGTTGCCCTTCTGCCAAAGCCCCCCACATGACACATCTTGCCTTTTTAAATTTTGTAATGCGCATAGAATATCCTTATATGATTTTAAAAGACAAAATTTAGAAAACATTAATAAACAAAATATTTTAAGTCAATGGTACAAATTAAATAGGTATAAATTAAATAGACACGGACCTGATTATTTGCTTCCATGTCACACTAACGTAAATATTTTTAGCATCTTCATATAATGGTATGTTACTGAAGTTGTATTTTTAAAATCTTTTATAGTAAATCACCCATAAGTTCAGTCTGGATGAGAAGAGCATGAAATAGGGGTGCACAATGCCCATATTCTGTAAGCAACCATAAACATCAATAACATGTCCACCATCTATCTTGTTGTCGAATAATTCAAAAGTAGCTTCATGCTCAATGTATTTTCTTTTAATATCATAAATTCTCACAAAACCATCACGAAGACATTCTTGAGTATCGTTAATAAGGTAGTTATCAATAGATCCCAAAATCTATGAAATTGACAACGAACAACCAAATAACACAATGTAGATATTTTGTCTTTCTATAATAAATAAATCAAAATAATATTTTTATAAGCCATTCTAAACATCAACTCAAGGTAATTGATAAATCAAAATCTCATATATTGGCTCATTTAACTATGACTTTAATCGTTAATCTACTTCTGTAATTTTAGTTTTAATCTTGATGGTACTAGTAGGAATGTTACAGGTCTTCCCATTTTTTTTTCCATAAATTACAGTCATTAGTCAATCGACAGTTTGATGAAATTGTTTTCTTGATGAAATTGTTATATGACTTTATTCTTTGATGTATTGCTTGAAAAAGGTTGAATTTAAAATGCAAAAACTACATCAAAACAGAGAAGGAACAAATTTCTTTCTTATCCATATCCTTAAATCACACATCAAGACATGGCTAATAAAGTAGACATAAATCTATTTCTTCTGTTCTTTCCCTACTAAAAGTACACTCATAGGCACCTCAGATACTGAAAGACACATTAGGAGATTCTTTCCAAGACTAGGGTTCGATAGTGATGGTATCTCAGATAGATATTACTTAAGCTATTTGAAGGCCTCCTCTGCTTCTTCAACTCCTCTAAAGTCTTTAATTGACTTTAGGCAGTTAAAGAATGAGGGCACATTAGTCAAAATAGGAAATGGATCTTTCTAAGCTTCCATACACCCTATCAATTTCTAAACTTCTTTCACATATCTAAGGCTTTGCACGTTCAGGCCACTTCCACTTTTCAAGGATTTTTTGAGGATTTTCTTCTATACTACTTTCATTGGTCATATACTACTTTCATTGGTCATGAACCCTGGGAACTTGTCCATTGACATCCTAAAGACACACTTTCTAGAACTCAACTTCATGCCATACCTTCTTAAAGTGTTAAAAATCTCCTCTATATCTAAAAGGTTTTGATATGAAGTCTTCGACTTGAATATAGTCTCATAAACAGTAAATTACATTACGGACCATTGAGGTATAAGCAAATATTTTTTCACTCAACAATTTTGGAAAAATATTTTGGGGTCCATTCAAGTTCGGATAAATATTTTGTGGAGGCAAAAGTCACCAAATTTGACTTTTCAAATTACAAAAAGTACCCTAAGTTTTTAGAATTTTCATTTTTAACCCTAGTCCTTTAAAACTTACTTTTAACCAATATGTGAAGATGAATTAGTAAAAAACATGACTATGGAGATTTGCTATGAGGCTACCAATACAAATCCTAATAACATCTATGTCCCGATAAAGGTTTGTTTAGAGAGATATAATAAATATGAATTGTGTGCTTACATAAATGGTGGTTGTTTTGTATGCTTTTGAAAAAGATCTTTATTTACATAATTTATGTGAAAAAAAGCCAAAAATTCTTTACAAGTAAGGATAGCTGATAGTAGCATTATGAGCCATATATAATAAGGCAATAGAAGGGTTATCTATAGAATTAGGAGGAGTCCAATGCATTATAACAGTTCTATGGGATACTAATCAATCCTCTCATGATATGATTATTGGAAATAATTTGTAGAGATTATATTCTCCATGGACACAGACCACAAACCAGATGATATTCACAATTAACAGTCACTCAGCTCCAATTGAAAAATTAAGTAAAGCCTACACTCATCAGAAAATTGAATTTACACATCACCAGTGTGGTGAGAAGATAATGCTTGCACAACTTGAGGTAGCAGTGACAATCTCACTACTTGAGTTATCTATTAATGAGCAGATTGTTGAACAATAAGAGCAATAACGCAAAGAACTCTATTATGATAATCCTCTAAAATTTTGGGATAAAGATAAAATATTTGCTAAAATCACTTTATTAAATCCCAACACTATTATCCAAGTCAAACAGATGGTGTATACACGCTAGGATGTGCAAGAATTTGATAAACAAATTAAAGAACTTCTAGATAAAGAATTAATCTAGAATACCAAGAATCATCACACTAGTCCCGCTTTTATGGTAAGAAATCATGCAAAAGAAAAAAAAGAAAAAGCAAGAATGGTGATCAATTACAAAGAACTTAATGATAATACTGTCTTTGATGGTTATTATATTCCTAATAAAACAGTCCTTTTCAACAGAATTCAAGGCGCTTCTTGGTTCTCGAAAATGGATTGCAAAAGCGAATATTGGCAGATAAAAATGGATGAGGAAAATATTCCTTTAACTCCATTTAATGCCCCACAAGTACATTATGAAGGATAGTAATGCTATTTGACCTTAAAAATGCACCTCAAATATTCCATAAAAGAATGGATAACATCTTCAAAGAACTCAATCGTTGTTGTTTAGTTTACATCGATGATATTCTTATCCTTTCCCAAATCATATAATAGCACACAGATGATGTCTTAGCTATCACCCAAAGATGCATTGATCATGATTTTATACTTTGTAACAACAAGTGCATTTATGCTGAATAAGAAATTGAGTTCTTAAAACTAGAGATAAAAGTTGGACAAATCATTCTACAAAACATATTCTGGAAAAAATAGAAAATTTTCCCGAAAAAATTAAAGATATGAAGTAGCCACAAAGGTTTCTAGGATGTTTTACCAATGGTTCAGATTTCATTAAATATTTAGCTAAATTGAGGATGCCATTGCAGCAGAACTCAAGAAAGAAGTAAGCCGGACATGGACCACTAATGATACAAAGATTGTTCGAATCTTCAAAAAGAAGTGTAAAAATCTTGCTCTTCTTAATTTGCCCAATGAAGGAGATGATTTTCTTGAGACAGATACCTCAATGAGCAACGGAGTGTAGTACTCAAAATCTAGGAAGAAGAAAAACTTCGCAAATATTGAAATGGAAGTTTTAATAAGGCAGAATGCAACTATGCCACAATAGAAAAAGAAATCCTCATAGTCATAAGGGGAATTGAAAAGTTTTAATCTTTTGAGCCCTAAAACCTTTTCTTATTCGGATTGATTACAAAGGAATACTTGATTCTGTGAAAAAGAATTTATCAAATATGCAAGCACAAGGGCAACTCCTGCATTAGGAATTATGGCTTAACTAGTTTTCCTTCTCTATTGAACATACATAGGTATCGAAGAACTATCTAGTTGATAATTTAACTCGAGAACTCACCAATGGTGATCATCAGAGCATAACTCCTGCTAAAAAAGGAGGAAATCTATAATGAAATGTCATTGCTACTAGAACGGGTTATTCCTTCTAGTAAAGTTATTATCGATAATTTGGAATTCCATAGATCACGTTTTGGTCTGCTATCTTCAGCCTACTTAATAGCCCAAAGATTTTCCCTTCTAGAATTACAAGTTAATTACCTTAGATATCCTTATGATATCCAAGAAAAAATAAGTTCTTATGTCTAAGAAAAATGGTTCAATGGGTGGTGTGCAGCTTGAATCGACTATCATCATAATTATTCCTATGATATTTGAGAGTCTTAGAATACAACAATCTACCTTCCTGATAGGTCTGGAGTTGGTGGTGTTAGTTTCCCAACAAGTTCAATCTCTCTAAATGACTCTATTATTAAAGTTTGGGAATATAGGATGGTAGTTTACTTTGTGGAATTTCGATATTCAAAGTTCCCATTTTTCCTGACACTTAGTGAATTTCAACAATGCATGTTCAAAAGGATCCATTGGATTCTTACATACCTTGATGGTCCAACAAAAATCCCAAATAGTAGATGCCTATATGTGGAGCTATATTGTGCTCTAATCGAGTATGAAAATGGAAAAACCAAGCCAGCTCATTATGCTATTTAGATAGTTGATTTCGATGACCCCGATGATTGACGACAAGAGTGGAATCCAAAACGATGAGAATTAGTTACTGATCCTGCTTTAGCAACACCCATTGAATTTTTCAACATTTATCAACAAAGTTGGAGATTAATTGAACGAAGAAAACACTAATGCATTGCGAAAATACTACTTTTGCTTATCATAATGAGTTTAACGAATATATGAAGGTAGAGGGAGCGACTTCAGAAGATGTTTTTGATTATCTCTTTGATGTCTGAGCTGGAAAATTCTTATCAGAAAAAGGAAAGAAATATCTTCTTTAATTGTTTGAGAAATGGGATCTAGAGGATCTTTAATATGATGAAGATTTTGATGATTATCCTGAGAATGATGGTCTGGAAGATATTATTGGAGATGAAGGCGTGTAGAATCTCAATAATGATAACTAATCTTGTCATTATTAAATGACTCTGAAAAGTGGTTGCTCCGTTATTGTACTATTATAACAAACGTTAGGTTTGTAAAATAAGGCAATTTACTGTAGCCATGTGGATGTACTGTAGCCATGTGTAAAAATAGTACATACTGTAGCCATTAGGGTATCCTATGTACCCCCAACCCTCTATAAAAGGAGAGGTCGAGTGCCAGGACACGATCCTATTTGAGCATTCTTGAGCAAAACAAAAATTGAGATTCTCCATTTCTCTATGAGCGAACATCTTTAGTGATCTAAGGAGTTTAACTCCCTCTTAAATCTTTCCATTGTAATATTTCGACTTTCACGCTTTCAATAAAAGACGTCCGAGAAGGGAACATTATGAAATTAAACCTTATGTCTTAAATATTATAATTTCTTGATTGTAGTTCCACTATCCTTTAAAATATAAAGAACTTGATTAGTGACTACGGTCCAAGGTAAAGAACGAAACGAATCTATGCCATTCTTTATCTAAAGAAGGTATGGTTGAGATTAGCGAGCTCTGTAAACTGAAAGCTAGAGAAACACTAGGGTCCGATATCGACTAAGTTCAGGTAATGGTTAAAACTCTCTAATTAAGTTTTAATTATTTTGCTAAACATGGTGACCCTATAACCATAGAAAGTATAATATCTAAGATATAAGTAATAGATTATGATAACTAGTACCAATAAATCATTATAAGAAGTTTAATCGTTCAAAACAAGTACATTTCCTGAAAAAATACTAAAAATAGTTTACTTGCATGTTTTACCCAATTCAAAGGGTCTCTCTACAATTTCAAAGAGTTTTAGGCTAAAAGCAAAAAACAAAAGAGCACGGGAGGTATTAAAAAATTAAAACAGGTTTTCCAAAAGTAGCAGAAAATCGGAAAGTCATTGCTCAGGGTACTAAAAAATTAAGTCAAAAAGGTGAGACCTGAAAAAATCAATGACACCTATGTCAAGGTACTAAAAGATCAATAACACGCTTCAAACAAGTCACATAAAATAAAAGTTATCCGTTAATGATATAAGCTAGATGTATTTACCCGAAATTATCGTCCTCAAATATAAGGTTAATAAGTTTTTTCATTTTTTTCCTACTAGTATGGACCCGTGCTACGCACAGGGCTTTTAAATTTAAGATATATTTTTAAAAAAAATAAATTAAAAATTTTAAAACCAATGACAAAGACTCTTATGGTTGTATATGTGTAGAAATTACATTGTGTACTAATCAATATTTATCAAAATTGTCCTTATAGGAAGTCATACGCTTATTATATTTTAATTTAAGTTTTTCAAAATTAAAGTTTTACTTATCATTGAAAAATATATTTCTTTGCATTGAATTCGGATTATAAACGCTAGATAGGAAATCAATATTTATCAAATTTGTCATTTTAAAAAAAAAACCAAATACGTTAGTTATTGAAAATTGATTAAACATAGAATATACTTGCTCATTTCAATACCAAAATATGTAAAATATTGATGCTCATTTCAACAACAAAACATAAAAAAAAATGTTGCTCATTTCAACAACATACACCATTAGTAATTATGATTTGGAACAACACAATCTAAATTTCTACTATAAGTAAACTTCCATTACATAACTACTACAATGTTGAGAAAGGAAATTAAAATATACCACATAACCCTTTCCCGATGACAAATAAAATAAACCCGTACTTTTGTACGGTGCCTAAGAAAATAAACCTTTAAAAAATATTAATAAAAAGATAAGTCGACCATCACTTGAATAGACTGAGGATTTTCATGATTTTTTACCCATATAGTAGTAGTCTTGTAGCGTGCCATAAACATGATAGAAAATCAGAATTAGAACTTCCAAACAAATGACTATACGTTGAACAATAAACCAACATACGATAATTAATAATTCAATATCTCCAATCAATTAAACAAAAAAAGATATTTAGATAGTTAGAGAGAGAAATTACTTTTCAAATGCATCCTTCAGTTCAGAAGTAGCATCCTTGGCCTCCTGGACACTCGGCGCCGGTCCAAACACCACCATCGAATTTCCCACATCGATCCAGTCAACGATCAAACCGTCATCCATGTTGAAGGGCGAAATCCCAGTGGTCGACGTCCCAAGCCGCCGTCTGAATTGCCGGTTCCACTATCAAACCACTGGCCAGCTCCAAGGAAGATGACACCACATAGGCCAAAGCCGGTCGGACCACCTTTGACACCCAAGTTGCCTGAAAATCAGGGGTGAGAGTTAAATGGTAAAATTCAGATTAGGCATTGTACCTAAAGAAGAAGAAAATGGTGGCAATTCTCTCTACTTCTTATCTCCGCCTTCTCTCTCATCCATCTGTGCCTCTCTTTTCCCAAAAAAAAAAACCTTCAATCTATATACGTATGCATGTATATATATATATATATATATATATATATATATATATAT
>JACYFF010031954.1:39369467-39439344 GCA_017589665.1 Selenicereus undatus
ATATATATATATATATATATATATATATATATATATATATATATTGTGTGGGTGGGTGTTTGTATATGTCTAGGGACGCACATCCTATTGAGGCAAGGGAGTGACAGTTATAAGGCTCTTTAAGGCTAAAGTAATACCTAATGAGGATAGGTAAGAATGAATTAAAAAAGAAGAAGAAGAGAGAATAAGAACTAGGACTTGGTAGGGCGTCAACAGCTAAGGAAATGAAATTAATGTAATGTATGGTACTTTTAAGTGATCAAGATTATTGATTATCTACCATATATGTTGAAAGGAAGCAAAGCTATTACAATGTTGCCTATTTTGTAGAAAATGCAACTGTTAGTGAATTTATTGTCCGCACTTTTTTGTTATAATATTGTAGGCCCCAAAGAGGTAGGACCTCCGTAGAGGGTGGTGAATGGAATGATGAGCTTTTGTGGATTTCAATGTCCTAAAGTATGACACTGACTTTACACAAAGGAAAATTCAAGAGAAATTAAGTGTTGGTTGTATATAGGAACAAAACACATGATGTGTTGTCAAAGTTGGCATAGCCCCAAACTCTTAGGTTAATCTTCGCCTAAGGGCCTTATCCTTAGGATTTTATGAGTCAATTAGAGAGCATTCACTTCTTTGTGACACATTCACTACTCAGTAGTTGTGTTTTGTTCACTCAAGGTAGCAACAACTTGTTCCCTAGGTTACAAAGATATGATCTCACAATGTAAATACAAAAGAAGTTGTATAACTTATTATTCAATGATGGGTTATATTTTTTAATATAATTTTTGTTTACTTCATCTTGGACTTCAGTATATCCTATACGACCATTATTGCAAATCAATTATCCGTTGCACCACTCTTCCTTGTGATTTCCCATTCAATGTGCTCTAATCCTTGTAAGATCCTTCTTAACTTGACTTCTTCTTTGAGTTAGTTGATTCAAGTAAAGTTTTTTGTTTTGTAGACGATATTCCTTTGCCCTAGTCTTCTTGAGAGAATTGCTTAGATGATTGTTGAAGGCTTGCCTCGTAATTTAGTGTATTGCTATGATAATTTTCTGATTAGTAGTATATAGAATAAGTCTACAAGAGATTCTTCAACTTGATCCAACGTAATAATCACTTAATTAAGGCAATACAATTAATGAAACACTAAGTCACTTCATATAATTATATATCTCATTTGAATAAACTATTCTAAATCACATTCTTCTCATAAATAATACTTTCAACTCTCATATGAATATAAATTTTAATGACATAGCATGTTTATAAAGATATTTGAATATTTAACACATACCAAATATCTAATGACATTCAAGTTATGTTAATCAACATTATTGTCCAATATAATTCACTCTTTAATTAAGGAAAGCCTAACAAATAATTAATAATCTTAACATATACTTGGCTAACTAACATATATTAACATATGGAATTAGGCTAAGGATCATGGGACCAAATATGGAAGCTATATAAGCTTGATAGTTTACACTAATTTAAAGTCATGGTGCACTAACTCAAGGTTAGTGTCCTTATTACATTGCCTTTTTACTCAATGTTCAACCAATATAGCATTATATAATCATGTAAATCTCGTGCTTGTGTAAGACTTATGCAAATATTGTATGGCATAAGATCAATGATGCCTTGAAGACAAAACCACATAGTGCTTTGAATTTAATTTAGCATGATAGATTTCTTCAATCTCCCCTTTTTAAGAAAGACACTCATTGTGATTGTTTAGTTGGGAAAATATGCACTAGATAGTTCAAGCACTGTTAAGACTTTCAAAGCACGATTAGGAAAAACATGTGATATTGTTATTATGCATGATCTAAAAATTAGAGTATTTAAATTAGCCTGTAAACATATAATCATGACTTTGATCAATTATATACTAAGCGCTCATGTTTTAAATCAATTATCACACCACGATTTAAGAGGATTTTATATAGTTAAAGAAGAAATGATTGAATAAACTAGTAAGCTCAAAATACAACACATATAGTAATGTTTAAAAATCTCCCCCTATATAGAATGTTATCAAAAATTATTCTAATAGGAGCATATTACTCGTCAAGAATATAATATATACTATAAGACATCATAGACATTGCTACCCATGCATGATATTCACATAATATCTCCCCTATAATAAAATTTTTTTTACTCTTTTCGGAATTAATGTAGGCACAAAATGAGCGGAGCCAAACCCTTGAATCATCAGTATGCTCTGAAGCATGAGAATAGAGTACAAACCAAGGGGCCTTCATTAGAATTAGCATAGTTCAAGGATTTAGAAATGTTGTGTGAATGAGAACAAAGAACAAAGAGAAATTTTTTTTTTAAAAAAAAAACTATGATAAAGGAATCTCTTTCACCACTTACAGGGCTAGCTGCCACTTTATCCTCTGAAGATTAGATCACCAAGAACAAAGATTAGATCACTAAGATCTAAGATAAAGTTTAGACTCTAAAAGCACAATCCACAATGGGACAAAGTTTCAAGAGACTGGAGAGAAAAAGTAATAAGCTATTTCAAATTTATTCATTAAAGTCCACCTGCAAGAGAGAAAAGTATCCTATTAAAAGGCTTGCAAAGACCCGTGACTTATTCCCTAAGCAAAGAATTGGCAAGTACTAGGAAAATTACATCATTAGGGCCTGAAAACTAGGCAAAAAGCTTCCCATAGGACCAATAAAAAGTAAATAGCAAAAATATACGGTTAATAGGAGTCAGATAACTTTTTTCAATTTATAAAACCAAATGAAAATGCTTTATTAAATGATCATATCCAAAATTGAAGTAGACTGTACAAATAACACCCCTTTTCTTTATCAGTTTTTGCTCGAAATTGGCTTCACCTTTGATGTGAATAGGACAATTCCTTAAACCTTCCCATTGACAAATATTCTCAAAATTCCTTTAGGAGAATTTTATCTTGCTAGGTCCTATACTGCTAGGCAAGGTCAGAGTCCTAGAACCTTTTTTTTAAGCTTCTTTTGAAAAGCTATGCAGCGCAGGTCCAAACTATAACTGCTTGACATTTTGTTGAATTTCTCTCTTCATACTTGGAGTTACCAAAAGCTATTTACTAGCCAGAAATTAGACTCAGGGACCTTTAAGGATGCCTAACATGCTATATTTGAACTTCATTTGTGAAATCAGAACTCAAATTAAGTTAACCTAAACTTTTTTAAATAAACTAGGCAGTAGAGAAATTAGCCTGAACTCCTTATTTAAGGCTATCAATTGCCTCTTATCCATTGATGACTTATGTAAGACCCCTTAAATGTGTCAATGCATTGGATGCCTAAAACCCCTTAATCAGTGATGAAAAGTGGAGATAGTTGAGTTAGGACCTTGACATTGTGCAGAAATTGAACTTAAGCTGACTCAAAGGCAATGAGGTAGTTTGCTTGATCACAATATAAAAGAGATATCTAGGACATATTAGTAGGGAATCATAAACTATGAAGATATTATGAATAAAGTTCTAACAAAGTAAAGTGTAGGATGTGTTATTGTTTGAGTGTCATCTTGTTAGGGCACACGGAGTCAAAGTTCACTCATCAGTACTTTGATAGCCTTGTTAGCAGGACACGATGAATTAGTTCCCTTTTCCTCTTTACCTTCTAGCAAATAATAGGGAATGTATGTTCATAATGTTGCACAAAGTTTTTGGAAGAACTACCTAAATAAACAAAAAAAAGGTTGTTATTCTTTAAAAAAAATCATATAGAAATCTCAGAAGTGGAGGCCTTATAAAGGAGGAGAAGGATGGTGGAAGTTGCCTTAGTAAAGGAGTAGGAGTTGTGCTTGATTCCCCTTTTGGTCTTGGACCCCTTAGCACCATCTTAAACTACTACTACTACTCAACCACTAAAGTCTTTCCAAAATAGAATAATTGAACTTTTGCAAGCTCTCTTTCTGAGCACTCTAACCTCAGTGATTTTCCTTAATCTCTTAGTGTCTCCTCCCTATTCCGTTGTAGAGGATAAAATCAGTTCATAAAATTACTAAAGGATTGAACCAAAGACTTTAGACATGCAAACTGCAATCTAAATTTTTCTTGATAATCCTTATAGTGATTAGAAGATTCAAGGCCGATGGACTTGGGTTAGATAAAGGAAGATGAGGGAGCAAGTTTAGGTTGTAGCTCTTGTGGGAGATATTAATGAAGGTCGCGTGGATTAGTCTAGTGGCTACTTGAGGCTAATTGATGACATAACTTTCTAAGTTTGGTTTTGCCAATGATCTTCATGGGACTGGTGTTATTCTCTTCATCTTCAAGAGAAAGTTTAACATGCTGGAATATTTTCGTACGAAAATATGAATAAAGTAGAGGATATTACTATTGGCCTTAGTCTCATTGATCATATATTACAAGACAGTGTAACAGAAATTGACTTCATAATCCTCTAGTATATGGTATGTATATTCAAGACTTTTGTTACTAAGACGCTCCTTATAGGACTTATGGGGGTATATGGTCCTAATAAGAATTTAAAATAGTATTCTCGGTTCTGAGAATTAAACAATGTATGAAGTTTGTTTTTAGTGGAGGGATTGAATTTTACATATTTAAGTCAAAAGCTCATTTTGATTGAGGTAAAACAAATGTACACAGATCTAAGACGAGGCTTGGGGGTCAGACATTTTTTTAAGGAAGGTCGAGTTTGTGGATTTGTATGTCCTTAACCTAAATCATGTAATGGGTCCCAACCTGAACTATTTCCCTATATATAGATTAGTGTGGAAAAGCTTAACGAATCTTGCATAAGAATGCCCATCAATCTCAAGCAATATCGAACATCCCAACTTCCCTAATTTCTTAAATAACTTGAAATTTCTTAAAGAATTTAGTGTCTACCAGAGTGCATGCAACCAAATCCTTTCCTTGTAAGAATCCATACCTTTTTTTCCATCTTAATAAACCATTCATTAGGTTGATGTGGAACTTGTGCAGATTTTGAGGGTTATATTGAAGGAGTGGCTTTCAATCCTCATATTCAATATCAATGTTAAACTTTACAACTTCCATAGGTTCTTTTTCCTTTGCTTGCTTATCTTTCTTGTGCTTCTTGTTCATTTTCAAACATTTCCAGATACACCAAGGTCTTCTCGTTAGGGTTGCTTTTTCCCTCACCATTTTCGATCTTAAGAATATGAGAGATTTTGAGAAGAGGCTGGGTTAAAGTGAAAACAGGTTAAGGTTTTTTAACAGAACAATGCAAATTTAAGAGAGTGAAAGTAGTTGTTAGAGTAGGGAAATGAAGGTAAGAGATAGAAAGAGAGAGAATCTTTTTTACAAAGTCATTGAGATATATAACAGGATAATTCTAGTTCTTTCAAATCAAATATAATGATTTTGTAAAGATTTTATTTTAAATAAAAATACTCAATAGATAGCTTCCCATTAATTGAGAAATTTACCATTGGACATCCCATTTATTGCATTTCATATGTGTTTAGTGTTAGAGAAAACACTAGCTTTCTAGCACTCAAGTAATTTCAACATTACCAGATTTAGTGTAGTTAATGAGCACTTTTGGTCATCTTGACTCAGATATATTTTTAGCATCATATATGTAACGCCCCAAATTAAACATGTTTCACTGCTTGTATTTTCCTTCATAAATCCCTTAATTATAATCTAGACAACCCAATGATACGGGCATTACCGCCGTCCAAAAGGACAAGGCTTGAAACATGAGTGTTATAAATAACATAGCTGAGCATAACCTCAAACATATACATTCACATCAAGTGTTAACCAATGAAGGGTTTATAAGCCATAGTAAAATAAATCACTTTATAGTCTACATCTTCATCCATAGAAGAATTCAATATACATCTTTCAGGTACACATATACTACATTACTTCTAATCCATCTGAATTTCCTTGCTTCACGTATTCTCTTCAGCTGATTTGTTAGCATGAGGGCAACTCTCTCAGCATTTGCCTAAAACAAAACATAAAAACATTTCGAACTGTGAGCCGAAGCTCAGTACATGCATTCCTGAATTGTACAATGATCATTGAAACACTGGTTGGGCCCGCTTTGCAATTCATTTTAAGTTAAAACAGTGAATGAAATAAATGTAAAGCTGTATTGCTAGTTATTATCTGATAGTGAACCCCTTGATACTGTTACGATCTATGGATAGGTGTACACCTGCCAAGTCGATTTCGATGTGGCAAGACTTAATCCTTATTTATTTAGCTAAACCTTCTTTCTTAAGCCTTAAGCAAGCATGCTTTTATTGACTTTTCTACCTAAATTTGCAGCCAAGTAAATGGGATAGAAAAAGCCAAAATTTTCATTTTAACTCATTTTTCACCAAGTAAATTCAAGTCACTCTCTCTCTCCTATTTCTCTCCCCCTTCTCTCTAGCCCACGGCAGCACCTCCTCAGCAGCAGCCCCACCAATTTCAGCCACCAATCAACCACCTTACACCACCTCCAACCACCCCTCTTACACCCTCTAGCATCAAGGATCACTTTTAACCTCTTGTACTAGTGAAAAGTAAGTGTTCTTCCCCCTTTGCTGCTACAGTTGGTATCAGCCAGCGGGGTCCCGGACTGTTACAGTTGGTATCAGAGCCAGGCCTCGGGTCGGTGGGCCCCTTATCTTGTCCGACGAGGGCGTCGGGGTCCCCAAGGGGAGAGGAGTCTCCCACATCGGCAGGTGAGGGGAACGAAGGCCTCTTTATAAGGGGCTGGATACCTCACCCTGGTTGACGCGTTTTAAAGCCGTGAGGCCGGTGTGCCAAAGCGGACAATATCAGCCAGCGGGGTCCCGGACTGTTACAATATAAAACCTGTACAATTAGAAAAAGTTTTATTAGTACTAAGAGAGGGTTCCTCTTGTTCACAGATCAAGGTTTGACATACCTATTTCCTTGCTAACGTAAAAAAATTATTGTTGAGCTACTTTATGCAAAAGATCAACTAATTTTATTTTTTTTTTGGTTTTTGTAGAGATATAGTCTAAAGTAATATCATTTTTGTTGACATAATTTCTAACAATGGTGTTATACCTTTGTACGCTTGCGCTTAAGTGTTGTATTTGATTCTTTGTACATGTCTATATCACTTCTGTTGCCACATCTAAGTGGTGCATTTCTAAACTTAACGCCAAGATCTTTAAGTTGTTCATTATTCATAATCACTAATCATGATAAACTATGATTGTAAAGTTTTAGTTTGGATTTTGTTTTTCAGAGTGTTGTGAGACTAACCATTAGCCTAAGAATTGACGTGCTCTAGATGTACTTTTCGTTTCAATCCATGTCTAGCATTATCAACTTCTAATATTTAACTAGCTAGGATTTATTGTTGTATGGATACCAAAAGCCAAGATTTAATGTCCTAGCTAAATATATGAAAATTCTCTTCATAGCAGTTAGATGAGACTTCTTGGGGTAAGATTGAAATTTGGCACATAAGCATATGCCCAGCATAACATCTGGCCTACTTACTGTCAAGTAAAGTAGAAGTCCTATCATACCTTGATTTGTGTACCTTGTTATTGCCTGCCTTACCTCCTTCATTAAGATCAAAGTTGGAGCTTGTGGACATTAGGTTAGATTTGTGTTTGAATTAACCCATCTGATATTTTTTTTCAACAATTCTTTACTACACTTACCTTGTTTCAATCCTTTCATTGCTTGATTTGGAGTGTGATGAAGAAGTTCAATTCTTCCATCTTATTCATTTAAAAACATATACTCATAAGCTCAAAAACTTCTCGGTGAAAAGTTTCATCAGTAGCACCAAATAAAATGTTATCGACATAGATTTACACAATGAGAAAATCTTTTCCACTAGTTGAGAAAGAGAATTTTGTTAATGTATCCATTGGTAGAATCATTTCCAAAAGAAATTTGCTAAGCTTCTCATGCCAAGCTCTAGAAGTTTGTTTCACTACATAGAGGACTTTTTGCAATCTAAAAACATGATTTGGAAATTCATGGTTCTCAAATTGAGGGGCTACTCAACAGAGACTTCCTTACTCAAGTAAGCATTCAAGAATCCACAATTTGACACTCATGTATGATATAAATGTAAGCAAGATACAAATTTCTTTCAATCTAGCAAATTGGGAAAAGATCTCATAAATGCCAGTACCTTCTTCTTGGTTACAATATTTTGCCACTAGTTTAGCACTTTTCTACCAACATTCCTAGACTCATCTAGCTTCTTCGTGAAACCCTGTTGGTACCTATGACATGATGATTCTTACGTCTAGGAGTTAGAGTTCATATTGAGTTCTCTCAAATTGAGCCCATTCTTCTTGCATGGTCAAGGTCCAGTTTAGATTTAGTGATGAATCAGTATAAGTTTTAGGTTCTATATCAGAAACACATGGAAAGAAGGAACAATGATCCCTAAGAGATGCATGAGCCCTTGTACCTATATTGATGTCAAAGAAAGTTCTTAAGAGGATGTGAAGCTTAATGTTTGACGCCTGTTCTATGTTCTTATACGTCATTTTGATGAGCTTTGTTTTGAGCTTTTTGATTGGTCGTCATTCTCACCTTTTGTCATCTTAGCGTTCATTTGGGTGTGGCATTGGATATTTTCAGTGTTTGCTTGTGTGTAGGGCTGGCAAAAAATCTCATACCCACCTAGAACCCACAAAACCTACCCCAATGGATATGGATATGGGTGGTGAACTTAGAAAAAAGAAAAAGAAGGTATGGGGCAGGTATTGCTAAAATGGGCATGCGTATGAGTATAGGTCCTACCACCCCATACTTGCCCCATACCCATTTTATCAATAACCGCCCCTTACCCACACCATATAAACCGATACCCGTTTGTTTAATTAAACCTCTAATTTGTTACTTGTACCTGGATATTTTGCTAGTTACTTTAGGTTTTATGGTATTCAAGACTTCGGTGGGAGATTTTGTTAAAAATTGTAGTTGTCAAGTGCTAATTTATTGCTTTGATTGATAAACTTTTAGTTGTATTCGATGTGATATGATATGTTGTTGGAAACTTGGTATTAATATGACATATTGGCTATTTGATGTTGAATATGGATACAAAATGGATTTGATTCTTTTTTGTCTATATGTGTCCGAATAAAATGCACAAACCTACTATACCTAATGGGTATGGATATGGGTATCACTTTACAACATCCGATGGGTATAGGTATGAATATGGGTATTAATTTTGAAAATGGGTATGGGTGAGAGTACGACTAAAGCTGCCCTACTCGCCCCATTGTCACCGTTATTTTGTGTGTTCTTTGGTTGACTTTGAGTTTGTTTAGAATGACTTTGTATGTTTCCATTGCCTGCTCCAGGATATGATTCTTTATAAACCTTCATCATATCAATTAACCTTTAAAAGCATTCTAAGATGATGAACTTATACTCCATCATTGTGCTCATCAAAAACATTGTGAATGCTTACTTTAAGAACTTTATTATGTTTATTATATGCAACGTAAGCTTCACTATAAGAAGAGCATCCAAGAAATATACCTTTATCACTTGTAGCTAGACATGTCAATTCGTACAGGCAGGTTAAATATGGATCGAGTGTATTTGTGTGGTGGTAAAATACGGATCGCGTGTATTTCAGGTTCAGGTAAATCAAATACAAGCAGACGTATTTCAGTTTTGGCAGGTTTCAGATAGGCCTAGTGAATTTGGATCATCTTTTTGTGAGTTATTTCTGTTTTTTCTAGATTTAAAAACTTGCGAGTTTTGGCTTAGTTATATAGTCTACTTCTAGCATTAAACCTGTGAAGGTTGTTTTTACCATTGCCATGAATAAAGTAGTTACTTCTATAGGCCTTGAAATGTGAAATGTTTGGTTGCTTCCCTTTTAATAATTCATAAGGCGTCTTTTTTGAGGTAGGCTAAGTTAATAATCTTTTCAACACATAGTTGTTAATGTTGACCACTTCAACACAAAACGAATATGGCAAATCATTTTCAGTGAGCTTTGTCCTTGCCATTACTTTCATGCCCGCCTCTTCCTTTTAGTGTTCTTGGTGTTGAGCAATTGTAAGAGATGCAATGTTCGACACAAAATTTAGCGCATTTTTTATCGTCAAACTTCCTTGTTTGATCACCTTAGATTGAGACAATTAGCAGATTCAGTGTCACCTGAACTTCTCCAGATAACTTTGAAAATTCGCTATATCCATCATATATTCATTTCCGTTAAAAGGAACCCCCAGATAAATACTAAAAAGTCGTAAACAACTACAATAACATATGAACTTCTTCTTAAACTTCTAAAAAGTATACATCCATATAAATCCATATGCATAATTTCAAGGGGTTTTGAAGGAATAACAAGTTTTGGGGTTCAAAGATATGCTAACTTGTTCACCTCTAACAAACACAACACGTGCATGATCTGTACGAAACTTACATTTGGGAAGACCCCATATTGAATCATACCGTCAAAATTTATCAATAGTATGCAAGCATGTATAGCCTAGTCCCCTATGACATAACCATTGTCATAATGATAAACTCTGAAGGATGCAAGATTTCTATGTAGAACATGATCTAAACTAATTGTACACACATTTTCAAACCTTGGAACAGAAAGGGCCACATTTCTAGTTTTAGAAATTTCAACCAGACATTCAGATGCATTGAAATGAAAATAATTACCTTCGTCATATGTAGAATTATGATATGCCAAGGGCATTCTATTTGAGTTCATCCACAAGATACACCTTATTTATGTAGTTTCAACTATTTCTTCCAAACTTTTCGAACTTCAATAATTTGGCCTTTGTTAAGATCGTAGAAGGTAACTCTGCCACCTTTTTTTTTTATTTTGGATTTTGTGTGAATACGAAGTTGTCGCCTATCATATGTCTTGAACTGTTGAACATCCATCATCTAAGTACGACAAACCTTTCTTGAATATTAAGCACACTTACAAAACAGAAGATTAGACCTCTCAACTTGCATTGTCAATAAACTTAGATCCAAAGTTTTTAGGGATCAAGTTTGGTGGCTTAGTTCCAATGGGAACCCATATTTGAATCACTCTAGAATAGCTATGTCCTGAGTTTTGGCATGATCAAAGTAGCTCTTTCCTCTTCAATGGTCAAAGTGATTTTGAGTTACAGGAACCTTAAAGTTTCTCAAAGTTTCTCTAAAGTCGAAGTGTTGTTGATGTCCTCATTGCCTAATCGCTTTTACAAAAATATAAGTCCGTTCATAGTTTCCACAGTTATGACCAATACCTTCTTCATTGAAAGAGATACATTGAGATCCAAGTAATATGTTGAGGTTTTCTTTGTCCTCAATAAATTTTAAAAGAGCTTTGTGATAATATTCACCCTTGGTTTTCAAAGTAGGTATTTCCGTTTCAAGCGTATTAGATACAGACACAAGCTTCTTAGCTTTTATTTGAACAGATTAAGATTAAAGAGGAAGGGCCGAATTATAAATCTTCATATGAATACTCGTTCTCCACACTCAAAAGACTCCTGGAAAAATGTTATTTACAAAAAGTAAGAGCATAAGTAATTACTCCTTTAGGCTGCTACCTTCATCGTTTGTGTCATTTTTAATGGAAGTGATATCTTCATCAGTGCCTATTTCGGCCATCAGACATAAGTTGGTTGCTACATCTAGTCCACTTTCACT
This sequence comes from Selenicereus undatus, assembly GCA_017589665.1. Taxonomy (NCBI): domain Eukaryota; kingdom Viridiplantae; phylum Streptophyta; class Magnoliopsida; order Caryophyllales; family Cactaceae; genus Selenicereus; species Selenicereus undatus. The sequence continues at coordinate 39,381,121 of JACYFF010031954.1, forward strand.
CTCACTTGAGTCACTATTATCGAGGTTGCAAGTATTACCATATTAGATTTGGCTTTCAATTTGCTGTTTTTAGCCTTTCTTTTCAATGTTTGACAATCCTTGGCTATTTAACGTAGAGCATTATAACCAAAGCAAACATCAATATTAGTGTCAGCCTTTTGCGAGTTTTGTTACCTTTGTATGCTTTGTCAAATCTCTTTGAGGTTGATTCTTTTCAGAATCCTCTCTTCATTATCTTACTTTGTTGTTGGAACATCTTCTTAAATCCCTAAATGATCAAGATCATTATATCTTCGTCATCATCTACAGAAGTCTCACTTTGATCATCATCTTCCTCATTAGTAGCCTTTAGAGCAACACATTTCCTAATGCCTTCATGGACTTCTTGAAGCTAGTTTTCATGATTTAGGAGCTTCCCAACTAAGTCTTCTAATTTTATTGCATTCAAATTCCATGCTTCTTCAATGGGGGTGACTTTCGATCCCCATTTCTATCTTGTCAAGCATCAAAGCACTTTTTTTACCATTTCTTCTTTCGAGTAGGTTTTTTCTAAATGATTCAAGGTATTGATGAATTATGTGAATCTCATATACATTTCTTTCATGGATTTCTTAGCTTGCATCCTAAAAAGTTCATATTGATGCAAGTACAAGCTAATCATGGATTCTCTTACTTTACTTATTCCTTTGTAGTTTGTGACTAGTGGTTCCTATACTTGTTCCTCATGCCACATTTTGAAGGGTTCATATTGATGCACGTACAAGCTAATCTTGTATTTGCTCACTTTACTTGTTCCTTTTTTGGTTGTGACCAGTATCTCCCATACTTGCTTGGCCATATCACAAGCTTAAGCCATGTTGAATTCATTTCAGTCAAGTCCATAGAGAAGGATGTTCAATGCTATGTGATTTTTCATAGCTATCTTTATTTTTAATTAGGTGTGAGCTTTGATTTATTCTTGGGCTTAGTTTTTCCTTTAATAATTTCGTGAGAACGCAATTTATTTCATTTAAAATATCCCAAGAGTAAATATATGCATAAACTTCTTTGAATGAGCAAAGTTGGCTTCTTTAAACAAAACTGGCCTTGTGAAGGATATCCCTTGGTCAGTGTCCTCATTTTGCATTTGCGCTCATGATCTTTTCCTGTCGGATTATTAGGTCTTTAACAAAGTGGGATTGACTCTAACACTAATTGTGGGTCGCAAATAAGTAGGATCATTCTAAAGGGGAGTGAATAAGGTGAAAAGTCTTTTTTTGAATTTTAATGTCCTAGGGTGTGCCATTGATTTTATGAAAAGGAAATTCGAAGATAATTAAGTACTGAATACAAATAGGGAAGGAAAAAAAAATACACGACATCTTAACAAAGTTGGCCTAACTCCAAATTATTGGGTTAGTCTCCGCCTATCCTTCATCTAGGATTTTCACCACAGGTATTATTCCAATGAGTGCAACACACTTCACTCATATTGTTGACTTTATCTTTTGACAAGCCACTAAAAAAGTTCTCTCTTCATTATGACACATTAACAACTCACTAGTTGTTTTTCACTCACTCAACATAATAACACCTTACTCTCTTGGTTATGAAGATATGAATCTCGCAATGTAAGCATAATGCAATTGTGTAACTTAGTATTTAGTAATAGGTGGAATTCTTTGGTACTCTTGCACTTCATCTTGGTCTTCAATATATAGTTTAATAACCTATGAAACTATTGTTGCAAATCAAATACCCATTGCACCAATCTTCCTAGTGATTTCTAATTCGATGTGCCCTTACCATTGTGATATCCTTCTAAATATAACTTCCTATTTGAATTACTTGCCATATGTGAAGCCTGCTATCTCGTATTCGATATTCCTTTACCTTATGTTTCTTGAGAGAATCACATGAATGACCATTGACAGTTGCCTTGTAGTTCAGTGTCGTGTTATACTAACTTTTTGATTTCGCAATATATGGAACAAATCTACAATAAATTCTTCATTGACTCAATAGTATGATCAATTAATTATGCAATATAATTAATCAAATACTTAATCATATGATGAAGTGTCCCATTTTGAGTTAACTAGTCTAAATCACATTATTCACCTAAATAAGGCTTTCAAATCACTTAGAAATATTTAACGCCACAATATCATTTATAGATATTCCAATAATTAACACATAAAGCATCCATCTGTATTCAATTAAATGAATAAAGATGTATAATCATCCATATAATTCAATTTCTAATTAATAATCATCGTATATAATTTAATGTCTAATTAAGGAAAGTATCCCTATACTCTATTACGCCCTCACTCTGATCGGGGAGATGCACGGACAGATTGGGCTTCAGAAAAAGAAACTGCTTAGAAGACAGTTCTTTTGTCAAAATGTCAGCAATCTGTAAACTAGTAGGAATATAATATACTACAAGATGACCAATAGCAACCCGCTCACGAACAAAGTGATAGTCCTCTGCTATATGTTTGCTGTGATCATGCTGGATGGGATTAGCAGACATATATGTGGCATTGATGTTGTCACAATATAAGCGAACAGGATCTGAAAGAACAATTCCAATATCATAGAGAACCTTTCGAATCCAGACAGTTTTAGTAACAGTATAATCAAGAGCGCGGTACTCAGCCTCAGTAGAGGACTTGGAAACAGTGGGTTGCTTCTTGGAATGCCAAGCAATCAGGTTGGGGCTAAAGTAGAGGGCATAACCCTTGGTGGAACGACATGAATCCTTGCAGCCAGCCCAATCAGCATAAGAGTGGGCAACAATAATAGAAGAGAAGGTAGACGGCCTCAGGAAGAATCCGTGCGCCCGTGTACCCTGCAAGTACCTGAAAATACGCTTGACAGCGTGGAGGTGAGTAGTACGGGGAGCATGCACGAACTGGGAAACTACATGGACCACATAGGCAATATCGGGACGCATCATGGTAAAATACTATAGTGCACCTACCATAGTTCGATATTCAGTAGCATTTGCAAGCAGTTCACCGTTAGTTAGGTATAAGGTAGCGCGAGCAGCAGAGGTAGTGGTAATAGGTTTTATAGTGTTGAGATGGAATTTGTGGAGGAGGTTAACAACATATTTTTGCTTGGAAAGAAAGATTCTAGTGGGGGAACAGGTAACCTGAATACTAAGGAAATAATGAAGATCCCCAAGGTTGTTCATTGCAAACTAGTCAGACAAAACAAAGATAAAAGAATGAAGGAGTGAAGTAGAACTACCAGTCAAATAATGTCATCTAAATAGAGAAGGAGAACCAAAATGTGGGAATTAGTGCGAAGAACAAACATAGAGGGATCAACATTGCTACACATAAACCCATGAGACAGAAGAAAACTACTAAAACAATGGAACCAAGCTCGTTGAGCTTGTTTCAAACCGGTATAGAGCTTTCTTAAGCTTGCAAGCATAATGTGGATAATTAGGGTGAATGAATCCACGGGGTTGTTTCATATAGACTAATTCCTTAGTCAGATGCCCATACAAGAAAGCATTTTTAGCATCTAACTAACGAATAGACCATCGAGATGAAATAGTTAAGGAGAGAATGAGGCGAATAGTAGCTAGTTTGACAACATGATAGAATGTCTCATGATAGTCAATTTCGGCTTGCTGGTGAAACCCCTTGGCCACCAGATGTGCCTTATGCCTCTCCATGGTACCATCAGAATGGTGTTTTACTCGATACACCCATTTACTCTCAACTAGGTTTTGGTTGGGATGGGGTGGAACCAAATCCCATGTACCATTAGCCATTAACGTATTGTACTCCTTATCCATTGCATTACGACAATGAGAATATTTAGAGGCTTGGGTGAAGGAAGTAGGCTCAGGTTCTGCTAAGGAAGCACACAAATAAAGGAGATGCTTGGGTTTGAAAGTATCTAACTTGGATCTAGTTTGCATCCTACGTGTGTTGGAGGAGGGAATGAGAGTTATGGGGTCGTGTATAATGGAATAACCCAAAGACGAACCAGCGAAGATGGATCTATAAGGAGGTGGGCTATGTTGAGGGAGAGCCAGGTTGGACGAAATAGAAAGAGCTGTGGGCTGGGCTGCGACTCGAGGGGAAGAGGACCGATACGGTGCTTGTAAATAAACAGGCTGGTCTGGTGTTGGGCTAGGTTGAGGTGTGATGCTGGCAGGGGGAGACACGGGTGCTGGAGAAGGCATGGGTGGTGGGTGTAGTGGGAAGGTAAGTGGGCCACGACAGACTAAGGGCTCGATAAAGGGGATGCGACAACATCTATTGTGGGTGTAAGACTTAAGACCTTCGGTAGGACAAAAGGTGATGGGTTGCTAAATCCAGGAGCTCGAGAAGTGAGTTTTAGGGAAAATCATTTTCATAAAAAACCACATGCCGACTAATATATACACGTTTTGTGATAGGATCAAAACAGCGATATCCCTTATAATGAGGGGCATAGCCCAAAACACACAAGCAACAGACCTAGGAGACAATTTATTTGTAGAAGTGGCAAGTAAGAGAGGAAAACAAGCACACCCAAAAGGTTTGAGAAACTTGTAATCAGGCACTTTTGCAAATAAAATTTTGTAGGGTGATTTTTCATGAAGAACAGGAGTAGGAAGTCGATTAATAGTAAAGACGGCAGCATATAGTGCATCTAACCAAAAAGAGGTAGGAAGTGAGGCATCAATGAGAAAAGTGCAAGTCATTTCTAAAAGATGTTTATGTTTCCGTTTAGCTACTCCATTTTGTTGTTGTGTGTCAGGACAAGATTTGCGAAAATGGATCCCACATTTAAGAATAAGTCGTGCATGGATTTTTGATCAAATTCTTTTCCACTATCACTTTGGAACATTTTGATTTGGCTATCAAAGAGGTTTTCAACCAAATTTTTGAATGTAACAAAAAGATTGTAGACTTCCGACTTTTGTCTCATAGGATAAATCCTATAAAGCGAGAAGAGTCATCAATAAAAGAAACATAGTACTTATAACCCTGGTGAGATAAAACAGTAGACTTCCAAACATCAGAATGTATCAACTCAATAGGAAAATTAGTGCAATGTTCAACCAAAGTAAAGGAAGTCTATGTGACTTGGCTAAACAACAAGTCGTACAATTTTCAAGAAAAGAACTAGAAACATTCAAAAGTTTTTGCTTCTTTAAAAGTGCAACAACATGAGCTTCATAATGCCCTAGACATCGATGTCAGCGCTCTCCATAGGAACTGAACCCCAGGTTAGGGCTTTCAGCAGGAAGATTGACCGGGTAGACATTACCAACACTAGGGGCCTTCAAAAGGACGTCACCCGTTGTTTTCTCCTTAAAAAGAAAAGAATCAGAAACAAAGACCACACAACAGTTGTTGTCACGACATAGTTTCCGAACAGAAAGAAGGTTATGATGCAACTGGGGTACGTGAAGGACACGGGTAAGAGGCAATGGCTTAACAGGAGTAGTAACAACACTATGACAAACATGTTTAATAGGCAGTAGTGTTCCATTCCCAACCTTAACAAGACTCGTTCTAGAGTAAATAGATTTAGTGAGTAGCTTACCATCGTCCGGGCTCATGTGGGAGAGAGCAGCAGAATCTGGGTACCAAACTTGCTCACCGACATTGACGGAACTGAAGGTAGCATATGCAGAAAGCATTAATTGCTGGCAAGGTTTATAGCGACTGGGACAGGTATCAGTAGAGTAGCCTAGGGCATGACAAATTTGACATATAACATTTGGGTGGGAGCCTAGAATCCCTTCTGATGGATTTGTGCATGCAGACAAATGGTGAATATCCAAAACAGAGGTGCAAAAAGTAGAGGACGACGAAACATTTGAACTAGCATATACGATACTAGTAGACATACTCCGGGAGGATGAATCATTCTGCCGAGAATTGTTGTTGTTGTTCATGTGGCCGCCCTTATTGTTACGACGACCACTTTTGTTGTTCTCGTTGTGATGCCCACTGTTGTTCTTACTCTTGTTCTAGTTATTGTTGGTGGTTTGAAGGTGGGAACCACCCCGTTGATTGTTACTACCAGAGCTAACAGTACTAACCAGAGCTTGATGAACCGTAGTGTCTCTGGTGGATCGGAACTTCAACCATTGCTCATAAAAGATTAATTTGGACCTCAAATCATCGAAAGTACAACTACCAGGAATCATAGAATAACTAGTAACAAAAGTGTGATAATCAGGGAGCAAGCTAGACGTCGTGAACTGAATTAACTCTAAATAAGAGACAGGACTCTGATTAGCAGCAAGAGAATCGGAAAGAGTTTTAATGTGACGTGAATAGTCCTCCATAGACTTATCAGAGCCCTTAGATACATTAGTGAGCATGCATTTCAGATCGAGCGCTCTAGCCAAACTAGCAGTGTTAAAATGAGACGCAAGATGCTACCAAATCAATAAAGCATAGGGTATATTGTGTACCTCACATAAAGTATCTTTCGAAATAGCAGCAAAAATCCATGCCTCGAAGGAGTTGATCGACGCGCAACCAATACGAATAAGCCGGATTGGGTTGTGTAACTCCCTGGGCAACCAAAACCGTTAGAGCTGTTTGAGAGATGTTGCCATCAAACATACCATGAATCTGGTGCATTATCACGAATAACGGGAATTGGGTTTCCCAAGAGAGGTAGTCATCAACTGAGGCGAGGACCATGGTGACATAAGTCCTGATATTAACGGTCCAACGTGATAGAGGAAGAGGCGGGAGTCCTCCACCATTACTGGGAGGAATGAGAGAGGGAGACCACGGATCGTCTGCTGCAAACCCTTGCTGAGATACGGTAAACTCGGGCTAACCCAAGTTTGAGTAACTTGGGAATAACCACGAGGGGATGGTCTGTGGTAGAGAAGAGAGAGCCTAGGGGGTGGCTTACGGGTGGCCACGACAGGGGCAGCGAGGGACTAGGGATGGTGGGCTGGGGTTGATGCCATGTGAAGCTGAGGGTCAGGGCGACGCTGGACTGAGTGACAGGCGAGGGCACAGAGTGTGGCGGTGGCAAAGAAGGAGGAATGGGGAAGGAGGTTGTGGTTAACAGTGGTGCAGTAGAGAAGCCACTCTGTTCAGGGGTTGCTGGGGCTGACACCGGCGTGGAGAAGGGTGGCGAAGGCACAAAGGGAGAAGTCGTGACCGAGGCATGGCATCACTCATGGCGGTAGAGGAGGAGGTTACGACAGCCATGGGAAGGGTTGGAGCTTAGGGTTCGGTTTTTTTTTTTTTTTTGGAAACTTGGAGAAGAAGAAAGAGCAAGGTAGGTTAGGGTTTTGGGGATTTTAGGAGCAAACCCGCTTTGATACGATGTGGAATTGAATGAACAAACAGCTCACCTCAACTAAGGAGCCTGGTTGTATATTTATAGTAACTGTACAAGATGTAAAAGTACAATTATATCCCTATACAATAGTAGAATGTAAAACAAGAAGAATTTACAAACCAAATTTTGTCATATTATCATAACAGAATGCCAGGTATTAGGTCTAGAAGTGTCGATGTGATCTTTAGAACAGGTATTGGAGGCCCGTGGGATGAGGAGTCCATGTAGAAGCAAAAACAATCTTATGAACTTAGCTCGGAACTCTAGCGCTATGTGGGATTAGTTTATGATTTGATTGAGCTTATAAACACAATTGTTATAGTGATTTAAGTAGTTGCTTCCGTCTGAACTTCATCTTACAACTGAATCTACACGTTAAATCGTCAATTGAATTGTCAAAGGTGATACTAGTCTCAAAATTAGTAGCTCCTTTGTTCATTGTATAGGCTATTGCTGCTACTACTTCTTATGACCTTTTTGTGTCCACTGACTTACACCTAAAAAAAAAAAAAAAACAATCATGTGAAGTTCGACTTTGGAAGTCTCTAGTTGGTTGGGACTCAAAAGAGTGGGATGTGACTTGTCGCAAGAAGGTGAACAATATTTTTAACTTATGAATTTATCTCGTAGATTTTGATGCATATCACCTTACACTATGTTTTGGTGTACGTTCAAGTGCGTTCTGTAGCCCTTGGAAAACCAATTAGCACTAAATTCTTTGAGAGAATTTTATGGTATTCTTTGTGCACTTAGTTTTAGCTAACTAAGAATCAGGCTACTGCCTCTAAGTTTGGAGTAACAACTAGGCCATTGCCATAAACTTTTCTCATAGTTCATGCTTTATCTATCATTTAGATAGTTCTTTAACTATAGATATATGACCTATAATCATTGGTGGATCGAGTGTGGGTGTAATGGGGCCAACCGACCCCTTTTTCAAAAAAAGAAAATTTAATAAATGGCCAAAATGTAAAAACAAAAGGAGTTTGGTATAAATAAAACATGAGGTGGATAGCTACGCGAAAATGCCCACAATCAGCTCAACAGTTGGAGTGTGTGTATGTTGTCCCTTTGTTGTGATAAGGTCACAAATTCATGCCTCCTTTTTGTGATTTCATGGTTTTTTTCCTTTAGTTTCTTCATTTTGACAACTCATAAACCCAAAGCAAACCATCAGCCCCTGGCCTTTCCTTTGACTTCTCACTTTGGTGCCTGTTTATGGTACAATTTTGGTATATCTTATTGCTTGTTGTTTGGTTGCCTTTAATCTTGAAATTTAATAATTTCTATTCTGCATTCATGGTGTTGATCATCGATTAACTACTTAGTTGCTATTTATACTTGTTGATTTTTCTTATTAACTTTGGTAGATGCTGAATTTGGTGATTGTTTTTTGTTGTTGATTTAGGTTTCTTATCCACGTTTTTGTTGATTTCTCTTTCTAACTTTAAAGAATTTGATTTTATATTTACTGATTTCTATTTACTGATTTCTATTTCTTATTCATGAGGCATCGTCGAGGATAATTAAATTAATTAAATATAATGTAATATTTATTTAATTTCAGTTTATGACTATTGTTGAATTCTCAACCATAATCTTTTAGGTCTGCCTCCAGTGCAAATCATGCATGTAAGGTACTATAGCCGTCAATACATCGACATGGTAGTCTAGAAAATTTTCATTTCTTCGTTCAGTTCTATATGGTCCACAGTAAAAATGTTATCTTTTTGTAACATCACATAGCTAAACTTAATTTCCAATTAATAACTGAAAATTGGTTTTACCATATTGTTGATAGTATGTATTTTTGTTGAATATATCAGTTGAGTGACCAAGAAGATCTCATTGTATGGATGCGCACTGCTACTCTACCTAATTTCAGAAAGTTATATGGGAAAATTCATGATGATTTGAATGAAGGTGACATTATTGTGGTGAATCTAATGAATAATTACAATACTTACCTTTTCGGTGGTAAGAAGAAACTCGTGCTTACTACTGAAAATTGGTTGGGAGGAGCTAATGAATTCCTTGGAGTAGCCTACATCTTCATGGGTGCATTGAACTGAGTAGTTTCCCATATCATTACTTAGCTCCAGATGAAGAATCCAAAGTAGATTTTGTTACATTGGGCTTAGAGTATGGAATTCCATCCCATCCAATTATGTAATTCACATTTCATATCAGTTGTCGTTGCCAAGTTCTACTCTACCCAGGTATTGACTTCCCTAGCCTAGGAAAGATAAAGTAAGTAAAAAAAATTAAATGATTTCAAATATAGGCATAAGAGCCTCAAATTCCATTGCCTAAATCCAACCGAACTTAATGTTGTCCACATTATCTTGTCCACAATCAATTACAAACAAGGAAAAAAAGCTTTAAAGTTTATGCACAATGTAATTCTACCAATTTTAATTAAATCAAAAAAATTTTGAGCTACCTCTACATATGGCAATTTCATTTACTATAACAGTATTCATTTCAGTGCATCATATCATAATGTGTTAAGAGTCTGAACTAATTAGGCACGTAGCTACATATGTTTCAACTAACAAAAAAGTTGTTAAATGGTATTATGTAGGTTCTTATTGATGTATTATTTTGAATTTCAAGGCATGATATATTATTTTGAATTTCAAGACATAAGATGTTTGATCATACTACAATGCACCTGCACTCATTGTCCATTAAATGATTACAAAATATTTATGACTTTTCTCCAAAAATGGTCAGCTTTGACAGTTTATGAATTTCAATGCTAATCATTTATAATTTTCAACTCACAATATTAGAGGATGTTGTTTTCTATAGTGATTTTTTTCCCCTCTGTAATGTGTTTGAACTATCAGGCCATATGGGGATATCAATTTGTTATCTTGGAATAAGAGAAGCATTTCTAACTAAGATGATGACTTAGCAAACTTGAAATGGTAGTGCAAAGGACTCAACTTGAGTTGTGGATATGTTAGACAACAACAACAACAACTCCTAGTATGGGTCTCGCTTTCGCGGGGTTTCGGAGATCCAGTTGTAAGCAACCTTACCCCTACTGGCATTCCTACCTGTAGAGAGGCTGATTCCAAGAGACCCACCAAAAGGGTTTTGTTAAAATATTTTATCGAAGAAAGATTTTGTGAAAACATTTTCTAGAAGAAAGATTCTATACCAAAGAGTAAATGAGATATATTAAAAAGATCCGCTGCTGAAGCTATGAAATAAAAGGATAATATCTTAGAGGAAGGTTATGTACCTGAACAATAAGCAAACATGAACTCTTCTCAGAAGACAGTACAACTTGCATACAAACATAGCATACAGAAAAAAAAAACATTAAAAAACTGAGGGATCTAAGATCTTGATCGTATCACGCCACAACTTCCTATCTTGAGCCAAGTCCTCCTTCAAATCGACAACTTTCAAGTCCTCTCTAATCACCTCGTCCAAGCTCTTCTTTGGTCGTTCCCTCCCTCTTTTGCCTTCGGGGATGTTGATCCTCTCACATCTCCTCACTGGAGCGTCCACACTCCTCCTTTTTACATGACCAAACCATCGGAGTCTTGTTTCTCTCATCTTATCTCCGATGGGAGCTGCGTTAACTAAGTTCCCGATAACTCCATTTCTAATTCTGTCTATCCTCGTATAACCGCACATCCACCTTATCATCCTCATCTCTGCTACCGTAAGCCTTTGAACTTGTGTCTTTTTTAGAGGCCAACATTCCGATCCATAATGAACGACCGGTCTAACTACCATGCGATAGACTTTGCCTTTCAATCCAATGGGCACCCTCTTGTCACACAGCACACCTGAGCCATACTTCCATTTTTGCCAGCCTACTTTTATTCGCTGGTTAATATCTTCGTCAATATCCCCATTCTGCTGAATGATCGAGCCTAAATACCTAAACTTATCGATCTTAGGTATCGGCCTCCCATCCAGGGTGACTTCTCCCACCGCATCTGTCCTTCCACTAAAACAATAATGAAGGTACTCCATCTGCGATTTACTTACTCTAAAACCTTTAGATTCTAGTGTATGCCTCCATCTCTCCAACTTGTCATTAACTCCTTGTCTGGTCTCATCAATAACAACAATGTCATTTGTAAAAAGCATACTCCAAGGTAACTCATCTTGAATTCCTCTTGTAAGTTCATCCATAATTAAAGTGAAAAGAAAAGGACTCAAGGCGAATTAAAGTGAAAAGAAAAGGACTCAAGGCGGAACCCTGATGTCGGTCCATACCAATGAAGAAGTCATTAATGACCCCTCCTGGTGTCCTAACACTCGCCCTCCCTCCCTTGTACATATCCTTGATAAGTCGAATATACAACGGTACCACTCCTCTCTCCTCCAAGCATCTCCATAACACTTCACGCGGGACTCTATCGTAAGCTTTTTCCAGGTCAATGAACACCATGTGGATATGTTAGAAATTTATGGAAATTACTTGTAATTTATTCCTTTTTAGTTTCATATATTGTGAGCCAATCTCATGTGAAATTTTGATTGTTTAATAAAATGGATCTATTGTAGTTTGGTGATGAGGAGGAGAAACAATTATACATTGATTAACTAGTAATGGTGATTGTCGTTATTTAATTTTGGGTAAAATTATTTATATTAGTGTTGATCAATTTGGCTTTTTCTTTATTTTTGATTCACAATAGAGGGTGAAAAAATAAGCATTGATGAAACTAGCTTTTGCTCGATTTTAGACCTAAGATGTATAGCGAGTTACACTCAACCAAATTTGTTATTAATTGAATCCATGGTAATGCTAGATTTGGTGAAGTTAATTGAATTTTTCAAACAATGGATGAAGAAGCAATAAAATAAGGAAGCAAATGGAGAAACAAACCTTCTCAATTTCTTTTATTAGTAGAAACATGCAAAATTTATAAATGACAACTCTCAGTTATAAATATGAATGATTGGATTTTGATTTCATATTTGTTTACTGAACTCCTATATATTCAGCTAAATTATTTTGAATTTCTCTCATTGTTATAAAGTGTTTGAATATCAAAGGTTCTAAGTTATGCATGAAAAGAGCCTCTCAAGGTCTCTTGAACAATCTAATATAGAACGGCCCTAACAAGCATGTTAAAGGACCCCCAACCTTTAGTGTGCAAAATAATTGATCAATCAACATGCACTAGTAGGGTTTCATAGTGTCTACTAAGGATGATTTAAGATTGGAATATGCTTGAAATGGCACTTATTTGTGAGTGACAAATTGATGTTCATAGTTCTATTGGCAAAGTACGGTATGAGAACGTGGATAACTTTATGCTTGCATTATTTCCCTAATTTCTATATTAGTTTCCTTGAATATTTGTTGATTGTTCATATATAAAACACTCAATTCAATTAATAATTTAATTAACTAATATCATTCGCTGATTAATGATTGGAACGCAAGAATACTTGTGATAATCACAAATGTATGCTATTGTAATTGTATTGAAATATAAAACACGTTCAAATTCATTTAATATCTAGAAATGTGTCAGTTAAGCTTCTGAATAAAATATGCTTAAAATAGAAGCTATCACTATCACAACTTTAAAAGACCTCAAATTGTTTACCCCAAAATGAGAATCAAGGCTAAAACATTAAAGGCTCCCTAAGGCCAAGAATCAAATTCTAAATATGACCTTTTTTAAGTCAAAAAGTAGATTTACAAAAATTGCGAAATAGCATTCAAAAACCTTGACTAGCCCCCTACCATCAAAGTAGAACACTTAGCATCAATGATCTTATTGACAGGTTCTTGAGAAAGATATAAATGGAGGGGCAAGCTAAAGATGTAAGGATAAAGCAAATAAGAACATACAGGATATATTCTATATGTTTTATATACTCTTGTAAAGACCATATTACAAATGCTCTGTACACTCTTACGAGTCTTATGAGATAAGAGAGTTGAGTAGACTTTGCTATAAGCAAGTGAAGTACAACTAATGTGTGAAGTCTATGAACCACTCTAGACATAACCTATTGTTGGAGCATTTTGAAGGTGAAAAGGGATGTCTTTCCTCTAGGAGACTAGGAAGGAGGTGAGGACAGAGGTAACTCATTACTAATTATTATTTAATTGTGATTAAACGGGGAAATTAAATGGAAATTAACCAAAACTAAGTTAAAAATGATTAGATGGTAAAACTAATACTATTAGCTAGTGCTACTTAAAATGAAGCAACAAATACAAGTACACTACTACTATTGTACCATGTTGAAAACTAAAACAAGATCATGCTACCCAAACCATCACAATAACATGAACACATAACAATCACCACCAAGAGAAATGCCCAAGTTGATCATTAGCCCGATATCGCCACAACATCCCAAATTTATCGTTAAACCAAGATCACCATTAACCAAGAAGAAAACAACCTAGTCATCCATAATTACCAATCCTAATTAAAGCATAAGAACTTGGAGAGTAGAAACCCTGGATCCAAAGTGCGGACTTTACCCTTTTCATTTCTTCCATACCATCCAAATTGCTCCCAATTATAAGATTAACCCTGAGTCACTTTCTGGCTGACCTTGGAAAATTTGGCGAAAAGAAAAAAATCTGGGAAAGTAACTTTTTTTGTTGTGTTTAGTTTAGAGAAAATCACAAAGATAAAAAAATATGGACGAAAATTGGGTAAAAAAATTGTTACAAACAAGAAATAAAATTTTCCTATAAAATTGTGAGGAAAGTTTGGGAAAAGTTTCCAAAATAATTCCCGACCTTTTCCAACTTTGTACTGTTTAGATAATATCAACATGATTCAAGTACTTCATTAAAATTCAAATTTCTCATACAAATTCCTGTATTTTTTTCTCAATCGAAAGACAAGAAAAAAAACTCACTTTTTCCCCACATTTTTTTCCTTCAAATTTTCTTTCCCTCAAAGTTTCTAAGGACCAAATGGAGCCTTAGTGTGGAATTTGGATTGAAAAGTGCTAAAGAGTAAAGAAGGGTAAAGAGAAGAAAGAAAAGAAAAAGAGAAGAAAATGGGGGTGAATAGAATTGTAATAGAGATATTAAAGACTCGAACCTTCTAAAATGAGAGTGTTCAATTAATCTTCCCTTAGCCTCCTCACCAAAAATCATGTTTCAAAGGTATTTTTCATCATTTAAAAATAGAGTGAGGACTTGGAGAGAGAGAAAATAGCTAAGAAAGCTAGAATTAGTAAAATAACAATAAAGGGAAACCTTAGAGATTTAATCTATCATTAATTGAAAATGAAGGTTGCCAGAGAGTTAGAGAGAGAGAAAAATTGCTAAAACTGAGATAGACCCTAAAAAGAGGCAAAAAGTTGTAATCAATGAGCTTAATAATTGTATTTATAGAAGCTCAATCTGATGCTGGCACAGACTTACCACATGGCACAGTCTACAGGTGTGAAGTCTCTGTTTGCTATTCTTCATTTTGGCTTGCTGACCTAGAATGGAATGGTCATGCTATAGCTTGGCATGGGCATGCTTCTATTTGTAAGGTCTTCTTTACACTCTTACCCTTCTTTAAATGCCTTTTGCCTTGGGCTTAACTTTGCTTTACTTTCATCTTGGATCTCCTATAGCCATGAAGGTTTCGTATTTTGTTGCGTACAAACATTGAAACACACATAAAAGTACATAACTTTCAACATTGTTAGGAGTTAAAGTTAAATATTAGGGGTGGCAAAATTATATTGATTTAGAATTGAAAAACTACCCTTACACTTAGATTTTGGTCATCCTTTGGTAAATAAAGAAGAAGCAACCTTTCCATATGTGCAATGGTCGCAGTTAGCATGTACAACAAGCCATTTAAATCCCTATTTCCCTTAGTGGATGCATGTGGTCATGTGAGAGTTTATAGAAGATATATCTATAAAATCTTGAAAAATAAGGACAAAAAAAAAGAATAATTAAAAATCTATTTTGACTTTTCGAACTTTCACAAAGCAATATCAATAGGGCAGAAATGTACGCCTTACTCATCCACATTACCTAAGCAAACAAGACACACATTGCACATGCCCGTCATGCACACATCAAGGGTCTCAATTCTCACTAACGTCAATCATATGCCAACTCTAACCACTTGAATGATGAACAAGCTCATAACCTCATTCTAGTGATGCCCCTACCATAGGCGTGACAAACCTCTCAATTCTCCACCACTGATATGTGAGGTGCATGATGATAATCTAGAGGTCTTTGATAGATTGTGATGGAGCTTGGGATAAAACGTTAAGCAATGGATAAATGGTTTGGGGCATCATAGAGCTAAGCAGCTGAAGACTAAGGGGCACCACGAAAACCAACCCATATAAATACACACCACCAGACACGTGAAAGACAATTACACTTACACCTCTCCAAAATGTGCAAGCATTAGGGAAATTCAAAGTGTAAGCATCATTCCAACACTTTTATTCATAATCTTTTTCTTTATTTCTTTTTTTTTCAAATGGAATGGAAATACTAACTAGTGAATGGCATTAGGAATCATGAAGGACAAAGTTACTCCAACCCAAGTGGCCTTATGTCATATTCACACCCCTACTCTCAAGACGTATGAAATGGATTTATATTTACATTGTTAACTTCCCCTCAATAGTGCAACCATCAAACAACAAAAAACTAAAATTTTATTATACTCATTGGAAAGAGAAACCACGTACAGAGAGAGTCTTTTAGGTGGTTTTCTTCAACTTTGTGATGGAAAGAAACAAAATCTAGGCCAGCTCAATCCAAGCAGCTTAATAATAGATGAGGATGGTTCCTCAAGCTCTCAAGATCAATATAACTAACAGATGATCACACACAAAGGATGCTTCTCTTGGATTCAATCTTAAACAATCAAGAGGATTGCGAGGTTTGTGCCCAAGACAAGATTCTAATGATAGCTTACTCGCTTTCCAGCAAATTTCTCTCCTAAAGGCTCATAGGCTCATAGCCACCGAAGAAGAATTCTAAAGGAAGAACTCTAATCACCGCTCTTAATTTAAGAGCTAAAGATGTAGAGATTTTTGGAGAGAAGATAACCTTTAGCCTTCCATTTCATAATTCAACTCAAGTTGAGTTTACATGGGGGTAATTGGGCTTATTAATACCCAAAATAGAGGGGATTGGCTACTATATTAGTGGCACAAATGGGCCAATAGGGAGCATATAAAATATCCTAGAAAATCAAATTAAGTTGTTAAGATAATTATAATCAAGATAAGCTATATTTTTCAAGATTCATCCTCCGTATTCTAGGGAACTTTTAGAAAGCTCTACTCCAACGATGGGCCCCACTACCTAAACAATCTACCTTGATTTGTGAAGAACCACCCCATGCTAATTAATCTTAATGATCATGGCTGTATCCTGCCTAAATAAGGCCAATTTCTAGATTACTCCAAAACTGAAATTTTATGCATACCCCATATATTTGGGCCATTTCTCCTAATACTGAAAACCAATGCCAAATTTTAATACATGAGGACAAAATAGGCATCTTAGGAAATCAACAAAACTTAGGCTTACTCTGTTTGGGTTTCATTAGGTATGATTTAAATCCAACCCAAATTCAGCAAGTTTTTCGATAAAAACCTACACTGTATGAGTTGGGGTTATTATTGCTTTACCGAATTAAAATGCAACCTAACTCGGAATTTTATTGCATCATCCTAAAGTTAACTCCCTACGGCTCCCGACAAAACATAGGTCACCCCAATTAGACATTGTATGCGTGGTGAGAAGCCAAGTCGAAATCAAGTGAAGTGTTGGAGTAGTGACCATCTTGACCAAAGAAGAATGGCTTGGAATTTAGTATGGATGAGGGTATAGCTAAGAGTTGGTTTGGGGCTCGGTATGCATCAACGTTTCCCTCTTGAGAAAGATTTTCCTTCAAATCCTCAAATTCATCCTTTACGTAAGGAGTTAGGTCACCCACATTGGAAGTGGTGCTCACATTCATTTCTCCTGGTAACGCTAATCTGTAGGCATTATCTCCAATCCTTTCAAGCACCTTGAAAGGGCCTTCCCTTAGGCCAAGATTTTTTTTCCTTTCTGTAAGGGATTCTCTCCTTTCTTAGGTGAAGCCAAACCAAATCCCCCGGGTTGGAAACCATCGGCTTTCGATGCTGATTTACTGTACCCTTATAAGAGGGGTTGACATTCTCTATTTCAGCTCGAATTTGCTCATGGAGCTTCTTCATTTCCTTAGCTCTCCGCTGGGCCTCAAAGTTGACCCTATGCTCAATGGAAAGAGGAATAAGGTCCGTTGGAGTAAGAGGATTGACTCCATAACAAGGTTCAAAAGAATAAGGTCTTGGTCTTGTAAGGTATGGTACAGTTGGAAACAAATTTGTGGACACCAATTGCCATCTAAGGCTCATAAAGTGCTCTTTGAAGATCTCAATTATTTTATTGATTCCAAAATGACCTCCTAATGAACCACCATGCACCTCTCTCACAAGTAACTCCCTTAGAGAGCCCCTAGCAACACATAACTTATAGCCCTTGAAGAAAAACCCATCTTGCAGGGTATAGGCGTGATGATCTCTGGGGTTTGCAATAGTTCCTTAGAAATCTTCATCTTTGTTGAAGAGTTCTTCGATGGTGTAAAATCCTAAGATTTTGGCCTCTAGAGTAGAGAGGTGAGCGTATCTTCTTGAGAGTGCATTGGCCACCACATTTTCCTTACCATCCTTATGCTTACATAAAGATAATCATTAGAGAAATTCCACCCACTTGATCCTTCAATATCAACCCATTTTTGTATAATAGCAAATCCCTCATATCCATAGGCTTCATATCAAGCTTTTGTCTAATGTCATCAACCAAATTTTCAAGTATCTATCTAGAAGAAGTCATAAGATTGCCACTTTGACAACCGTCATGATGTTTATCATTGTATATCTTCTTTTAAAAAGTTCTCGCATCAATAAGTCTAGATGCCTGAGGCCTCCATCAACAAGATTTTACGTAATTAACAGTGTATGTAGTTGTAACATCTTTCGGCTTGATGAGGTTTTACGCTCTCCTACAAAGCAATCTTTCACCACCTTTATGCATTGTGCTTTGTTTATAAACATGTCCCACTACCTAATATTGATTTCCTTGTTAGGCTATCATTCCTAAATTTGTCCATCATACATCTTGTCATTAGGATTAACATCATTGGCATCACCATTATCATTAGACACATAGTAGTCACTAGTCTCTCCTTGGATTTATTAATCTTTTGAGGAAGTATCAAACTCATAGTATTCCTCCTTTGATCTTGCTTTATAATCTCCATCTGCAATCACTACCGAATCCTTCATCTTCCTAGATAACAAGTTCCTTACCCTTTCTACTTGCGACAGCTACAGTAAGTACATGAAGAGGATGTCGGATGATAGAGTTGTTGGCAATGTTCTCAATGGGCTAGATAATCTCCAACAACTCAATGAAAGGGACTATAGGGGGAGTAAATTTAGGTTGGGTTGTGCTTAAGCTGGGTTCTTTACTTTTTCTGAGTTGACTTAGTGTGTTTTCCCTAGAAAAAAGCTTATTTTTAAGTATGCTGTTGTGGAATGAATGGGTTTAGGTTGGTTTGAGTTAGGGCTAGCCTCTTTGCTTATAAGCGATTAAGCGGTCTTCATCTACTGATAGCCATGTCCCTAGGTAGGCAGGGAATGTGTTGGGGGTGACTGGGTTTAGACTAGCTTGCGTTAGGACTAGCATCTTTGTTTGTAAGTGGGCTTTGTCTAGTGAAAGGCTTGTTTTTAGGTGGCTTGGGAAGTGTGCTGCTGGTAAACGGGTTTGCATAGGTTTGAGGTATGACTGGCCTCTTTGTTCCTTAGTGAGTAGAGAGGGCTTTGAGTAGTAAGAGGCCTATTGTTAGGTAGGCTAGGAATTATGTTAGAGTGAATGGGTTTGGGTTAGCATAAGGTAGGGCTAGGTGTGCTTTATTTAGTGATAGACTTGTTTCTAGGTGGATTAGATACTATGGTGGACTCATTTAGGTTGTAAGCCTTTTTGGAAAAGCCTAACTTTATCCCCTTAATGGAACTCTGCTTAAGGAAAGACTTGCTTAACCGTAGAATTTCCAATGCACTTCTCATGGGCATGTTCTCGGATGGGCTATGGGAAGCACCTGTAATAAATTTAGGAGGCCTCCTGATATGTAACTTTTTACTGTGATCTCCTTCCTCTATGGCTCGCCTCAGTCCCTGTTGTTGGTTTCGTTCTTTTCCTTGACTGTGCTTTGGTTAACTTAGAACGAACCCATCAATATCCTTTAATGACACTAGTAGTTCTTGACTCATTGTGTTCATCTCAACATCTATCGTCCTTCTTGAAGTCCTAGTGGGACTAACTATCACAAGACACTCATCATCATTTGATCCCTAAACTTTCCCCTTTTCACTCACTTGAGGGTTTGGTTGAGTCAATTTTATTCCATCTATTAACTTATCTGTTGCTTCTTGTCTAACATCAAGGCCCATTTGCACAAGTCATTGGGTTCAAGGTTGTCCATTATGTTTATGACGATCGCAAGCTCACTCTTCCAGATTTTAAAACAGCCCAGTAAGTTCTGATCTTTCAGAATCCAAAACGTTTTCTTTACTTGTCCACGTTTACCGTAATGGAATGTAGGTAACCTTCGAAAGTCCTATTTCTCCCTCATTTTACACTTAGTGATATTGTCTAAATCTAGCGCAGACATGTCATCCGTCTCACACTTCCTAAATCCATGGTCTCTCCCTTGTACTCAATGTGTAGAATCTTCATAATCATTATGTATTTTTACCTACATTATCAATTATAATAACTCATTAGTTAATTTTTGTACAAAACACATAACCCACCAAGCTAAATAAGATTCTAAAACATGAAGAGCAATTCACCAGTTCATTTAATCACTAAACCTTAATTACATTAATCCAGATCTTCAATTTTCAAATTACGTACCAGACGATCACAAAATTTCCACTCTTAATTTAATTAAGACAATTAATCTTGCATCACAAGTTGACATTGTTTTACCCAAATTTTCAATTTTGCATCACCCTCTGTTTTTTAATCTCAAAATTAATTTCCCAAAAAGAAGAAAACCTCCGTTTTTTTCAGTAATACATTTATCCATCCTAAACGGATTTGAACTTCATAAACTAAAAAATCATCGTACACACAATTAATAACATTACAAAGCAATGGCAAAGAGTTTTGAGGTTTTTGTGTGTTCATACGTCTTCAAATTCTTCCTTGATATTCTTGACTCTTCTTCATAATTCACAACAACCTTAACTCTTCCAAACTCAGTCTCCTTCTGATCTTTCAAACTTCGCCTTCTCTATCTCTATCGACATTTAAGGTTTTAAAGTTCTTGCTAAGGGAGTTCATTACTTTGGGGATTTGGGTTTGTGGGGAAGTTGAGTTTCACTTTTCCTTCTTTACATTAATCTAACAAGTAGGTGGGTCAAAGTCAAATAATCATGTACTTATTTTTGTTTTCCATTTCCTTGCCCTCTACAAAGGGCGCAAATTTGTCTTGCTCTGAAAGGGTGTGTCTTTGTTGAAGGGTGATGATTAACTCTATAAATATGGAGCACCTTGGCATGTATTGGTCTGCCTTGATGGGTATGATCAAGAGAGTTGTACTCACAACATAGTCCCTGGAATTTCTATCATGTCTTTGACACTTAGGGTCCTATCTTTGTTAGTGCAAAACATAGATACCTATTCAACATGCCCTTTTTCATGTGGGGGTGAATAGAGTTTTTAGAAAAGGCGTACTTACACTTGTCTAAAAGCCTTAGTTGATTTGACATTGATTTGCCTATGAAAAACTGGTATTTGTATCAATCAAAGTGAATTTTGCACCAGCAATCTAAGGACTCTAATTCAACTAATACAAAGAATCCTCTAGTTTTCCGTATGTGAAATTGAAGGCTTGATGGATAGAGACGTTGAAGAAAGTGATATGATTATGGTGTAGTATAGTTATTTTTCTTGATGTAATCAACAACAAACAACAACAACAAACTCCCGATGTGGGTGCTGCTTTCACAGGGTTTGGGGAGATCCAGCTGTAGGCAACCTTACCTCTACCGGTATTCCTACCCATAGAGAGGTTGATTCCATAAGATCCACAAAACAGTTTTGTGAAAAAAGGTTTATAGAGAAAACGATTGCGAAACCATTGACCGAGTCACACAAAGAGGGAGAGAAAAGGGTCGGATATCAAATAAAGAGGGAGTAGAGACATACCCTTAACAAAGCAGGGGCGCTTAGTGCCGTCACATCCCAGAAAAGCACAACCTGCAGACAAGCACACCAAAACCTTACCCGCCCTACACCGCTTAAGCTACTACCCCCTACGGAGCCGGTCCCCTACAATCAGAAACCTTAATCCTGTCCTGCCACAACCTCCTATCCTGAGCCATGTCCTCCGTAAGACCAACAACTCTCAGGTCCTCTCTAACCACTTCTTCTAGGCTCTTCTTCGGTCTACCCTTCCCTCTCTTACCACCGGGGGGGTTGATCATCTCACACCTTCTCACTGAGGTGGCCACACATCTCCTCTTCACGTGGTTGAACCATCTGAGCCTCGATTCCCTCATCTTCACCTCTGTGGGGGCCACTTCAGCTAAACCCCTGATTACTCCATTCCTAATTCTGTCCAATCTCGTAAAACCACACATCCACCTAACCATTCTCATCTCAGCTACCATCAACCATTGAACCTGCGTCTTTTTTAGGGGCCAACACTCCGATCCATAGAGAACAGCCGGTCTAACTACCATCCGATAGACTTTGCCTTTCAATCCCATGGGCACTCTCTTGTCACACAGCACCCCTGACACTAATTTTCACTTTTTCCAGCCCACTCTAATCTGCTAGCTAATATCCTCGTCAATGTCCCCATTCTGCTGGATGATCGAGCCCAAATACTTAAATTTTGCGACCTTCAGAATGGCCCTCCCATCCAGTACAATTTCTCCCCCCTCTTCTATCATTCCGCTGAAACAACAGTGGAGGGATTCCGTTTTCGATCTACTCAACCGAAAGCCCCTAGCCTCGAGCGTGTGCCTCCAACTCTCCAACCTGTCGCTCACCCCCGCCTGGTCACATCAATAAGAACGATGTCATCTGCAAATACCATGCACTAGGGCACCTTGTCCTGGATTCCTCTAGTGAGTTCATGCAAAACTAATGCAAAAAGAAACGGGCTTAAGGTGGAGCCCTGATGCAGGCCCAAACTCACAACAAAGTCATTGGAGACCCCTCCCGGCGTCCTAACACTCTTCCGCCCTCCCTCGTACATATCCTTGATTATACGAATGTATGCGGGCGACACCGTTTTCTCTTCCAAACACCTCCACAAAACCTCCCTTGGAACTCTATCATATGCTTTCTCCAGGTCAATGAACACCAGATGGAGATCCACCTTTCAGTCCCTAAACAAGCCCATGAGCCCTCTGAGGAGGTAGATTGCCTCAATGGTCGACCTATCTAGCATGAAACCAAATTGGCTCTCTGAAATCTCTACTTCCTCTCGCAGCCTTCTCTCAATCACCCTCTCCCACAGCTTCACAGTGTGGCTGAGCAGCTTGATACCCCTAAAGTTATTGCAATCTTGCATATCCCCTTTGTTTTTGTACAGTGGGATGACTGTGCGGCCCTCTACTCTCTGAGCATCTTGGCAATCCTGAAAATAACATTAAAAAGCTCTGTGAGCCACTCTAGACCCACTTCCCTCATAAACTTCCAAAGTATCTAGTCCAGGCCCATTGCCTTCCCATTCGCCGTCTTCTTCAAGGCCTCCCTAATCTCCTCCTTTGTTATCCTGTCGCCCGCACGCTGATCGCTACACTCTCTGCCCCTACTACAGTCGTCTCCCCCCTTCCCCATTGAGGAGTTTAGCAAAGAAACTTTGCCATCTCTCCATAATTTCAGCATCCTCAGTCAACACCTTACCCTCTTCGTCCTTGATACACCTTACGACTCCCAAATCCCTGGTCTTTCTTTCCCTCGCCCTAGCCAGTTTAAAAACCTCCTTCTCCCCTTCCTTCGTCCCCAATGTATGGTACAGTCTATCAAACGCCTGGCTCGTTGCTACTGCCACCGCCCTTCTGGCTACCTTCTTGGCCGCCTTGTATCCAATCTTCTTTTGCTCCCTCTCGTCCTCTGAACTGCTACTCATGAACTCCACGTAAGCCTCTTTTCTTGCCTTGACTTTCTCCTTTACCTCTTCGTTCCACCACCAGGCGCCCTCCATTCGGTTGCCGCCTCCCCTGAAAAGTCCCAGGGTTTCCTTAGCCGACCTTTAGATGCAATTCGCCACAGCATCCCACATCGCATCGGCGTCTTCTGCCATCCACCAAGCTCTCTCCTCGGCTATTCTTTCTGCTATTAACCCCACCTTCTCCTTTGAGAGGGTCCACCACTTTATTCTGGGTTCTCCGGCTCTCCTCTTCAACTTCTTAGGATACTTGAACTTTGCATCTAAAACCAGTAACCTGTGTTGGGTTCCCAGCAACTCGCTGGGAATCACTTTGCAGTGTTTACACAATCTCCAATTTTCCCTCCTCGTTAGGAAGTAGTCAATCTGGGTTTTGCAAGAGCTGCTCTTGAAGGTCACTAGGTGGTCCTCCTTCTTCTTCAATAAGGAGTTGACGACCAACAAATCAAAGGCCACCGTAGAGTCCAGCATAGAGACCCATCCCGCATTTCTCTCCCCGAAACCGAAGCCGCCGTGGACCCCATCATATCTTGCTACCTCCGCTTTGATAGGGCCGTTAAAGTCTCCTCCTATGTATAGTCTCTTGGTCTAAGGTACCTCCTGGGTGACCTCTTCTAGGTCCTCCCAGAAGAGCTTCTTAGTTTCCTCCGGCAGGCCTACCTGTGGTGCATACACGCTCACCACGTTCACGAAAACTGAACCCACCAAAACGTTAATGGCCATAATCCGGTCGCTCTTACGCCTCACTTCGACCACCTGGTCCGGCAAATCCATCACAACTAGGATACCGACTCCATTCTTCGCCTTGGATGACCCCGAGTACCAAAGCTTGTACCCATCTATCTCTCTAGCTTTCGGTCCAACCCACTTCGTCTCCTGGACACACGCTATACTAATCTTACGCCTGTGCAGAGACTTAACTAATTCTATTGACTTACCCCTAAGGGACCCAATATTCCAGGATGCTATGCGTACCTTTCGCAGCCCTAACCCCCTCTTAACCCCAAACTCCCCGGAGGACAGGCTGAAATAGCTACATGGCCCACCACAGACACAGACGCCCACGGGGCCAACGAACACCCGAAAGATCTACAAACTAAAAGGACACCCGAGAAGCCACAACCAACCACAAACAACGAACTACAAACTAAGGACTAAAGACTACATCCCACTAACGACAACTACAGACTATAACAAAACTTTAACAAACTAAAACGAACTACAACCAGCCAACGACAAATACAACTAAAACAAAAACTATAGCAGACTTAAAAACTCACCAATAGTAGAAAAAACCCACCAAACTAATACTAATAAACAAAATAAAACTTGGCAGGAGACTTGCCAAAAAGATAACTAACAACGGAAAATACAAAGTAAAGGGGCAGGAACTAATGGGACGGGGAAGAACTCTAAAGCACACAAAGGAACCAAAAGGGTACTAGAAACCAGAGAACACCTACTACTAACAAGGATACCAAAGTGATGGGGAGGGAATCTAAAGCCACAAGGAAACTTACAACAGGAAAAAAATTAATACCAAACAAAAAACTAATAAATAAAATCTAATAGCCAAGAAAAAAACTAATACTGACAAAATAAAGCTAAATATACAATAAAATAGCCAACAAACCTAATAGACCAAAGCTATCAAAAGACTAACTGCTAAGCCCTTATCCAAGCTGACAGAATTGGCTAAAGAGAGAGGGGCAAGATGAAATAGCCAGGAACAAGTGATCAGAAACAAGTAAAAACGGTTGCAAAAATTACAAAAACCCAAAAACCGCTACTGAACTAGCAAAGGCTATACAGGAACCAACTAAACTAGCTTAAACAAGACTGAAAAGGAAGCAGTACTCAAAAAATAGCAAACGAGAACCCTTGCAAAAAGAACTCAAGGGTAGGCAAAATTCGCTAACAAAAACAAGGCACTATGGTGAAACTAAAATTGCTGAAGAACGAAAAATTCCCTAGTAATTCATACAATCACAAACCAAGGCGTTAAATCCAACTTCCAACCCAATGCTAGTAAAGACTGCAACCTAGGATAGATACAGACAGCAAGAAAACAACAAGACGCACACTGGGAACTAATTGGTGCCAAATAATAGACGCCATCCAGCGAGCAAACAGAGCAAGCACGAAATCAAAACAATAACTCTGAAATTGAAGCAAGAACTCCACAAACAGAGCAAAAAGCAAGAGCTCTACAAACGGATCAAAAAAATGGACCCAACAATGCCTCTGAAACACTGAAGTTGCAGCTAAAACTCTACAAACAGAGCACAATAGCAATGCAGAAAACAGAACAAGATGCAGACCTAACAGAGCAAGCACGAAGTAAGGTATAGACCAAAAATGCCAAAAAATCACTCTGAAATACTATAAGAATAGCTAATAGGCTGAGATGGGAGAGAGAGAGAGAGAGAGAGAGAGAGAGAAAGAAAGAGACCTGAGATTGGAGAGGTGAAGAGCGAATTCCACACTGCCACGGCCACCCCAATCCAACCACGGGCATGAACCAAAAAACAAACTTAGCTTGGGGTTCCAAATTTTGCGTCAGCAAGGAAGAGGTAGACCCGCGAAGCCGAGCACGACAACCAATGGCCGTCGTGGAACGTCGACAGCCGCCACTACCGGCCCTGGTTGCTGCTGGTGTACGTTACCCGAGGTCACCCAGGTGACCGTTCTGTACAAATTGAAAAGGGATGCGCTGCCAGTAGGCCAGAGGAGAGAGCTTAGTTACAGAGAGAGAGAGATCTTCGTCAACTTGGTACAGTGAGATGGAAATTTTTGTTGATGTAATCAACACGACATTAATTGTATGTGTATGTAAAGCTGTGTGTATGATGGCCTTTGGAGGTTATAGTATGTTGTATATATAAATTTGATTATTGGACTAATACCGTCAATAATCACGTATTATGTTCGACATGCATTATTGAAGAAAGGTTGCCTTTGAGATAATCTCAGGGGCTATATAAACAAGGGTGTAAGTCTAACTTCTATCAAAGGGTTGCCCAAGTGCATAATCTTGCCTATCGATGGCTTGTTCACACCTAGGTAATATGATCGCCACAAGCGTTAGATTCAATCTAAGCCTAACATATTGTTATTCCATAAATTAATTGTGGTGAACTTCATAATGTTGGTAATCATGTTTTTTAGCATGATTGTGTCAAAATTTTATCTTTGATGGGAATGTCATATATTACTCCAATATATCTTTAATATCCAAGTTCAAGTTAGATATTTGATCTATAGTGGATTCACAAAATATTTTTCATTCATAAAATGTATGAATTGGTCACTGATGTGAATGTAAGGATGAATGATTTATTCTTGAAATGATTTTGAAATGTTATTTGTTTCTATGTAATTCTAATATATCACATTATGAAAGTTCGCATTTGAGGACATACTGAAAACGCTTTAGTATGGATAATAGAAGTCGAAGTATTTAATTTTAGGACAAGACTTGGTTATGATCATGAGATTATTTCGTATGGCCATACAATAAATGAATACAGATGGAATGTAAATAGATAAATATTTAATTAGTCCATGGAAAAATATGTGGTTTGGAAACTACACGTAATCCCTAAATGTACTTACTTTTATTTGGAGTAAATGGAGGGGGTCATTTCCCTTTCATATGGTGTTTAACTACTAAGATATAGAATACTAATTTTCTCATGAACCTTGTTTTAAGTGGTTAACGGTTCCATCTGTAAAACTTGGACTTTGTCATTTCATATCGATTTTGTGAGTCCTAGCGTGCAACATTTTAAGTCTTACAAAAAAAAAATGTAAAATGAGATATATCTCGGGATAGTACACACAGCTATGTGTGATTTATGGTATTATGATCATGCTCTTCAAAGTCATGTCGTGAATCGTATGATTTTTGTAGGGATGGTGTTAAGTTCAAACTATGTCACTCATGGTAGAACCTGAACTCAATTGTCATGGAAACATTGACTTTTTAGTTAAATAAGTCAAAGTACATCATATTTGTCACTTGTGAGCACCCACCATCATAATTTCCATCCAAGTGGAGTGCTAACTTACCCATATTTTAAATGAAGGGTGAGCTTTTTCTATTAATGAACCTCAATGGAGAACATTTGAGTAGGTATAGAAATAAGCGTTTGACTAAGTTGTTTGTGCTTAATCAACAGTAAGATTTGTTTCTTGTACTCAAATGTTTCCTTTAATGGTTTATGGAGATATTGAAGAGGTTTACCATGTGAATTTTGGCCACTTCTATGAGCTTGGGCGTAGCTCTAGAGCACTTACGAAATTGATACAGGACACCTGATTGTTCATAGTGTTAAATTACTAAGTGATGTGGGACAGAAGCTTTGTACATATCTTAGATGCAAGTGATTAGAGATGATAGTTGCTTTAATGCATCGCCTATGATGTTATCCTCATCATATGCATAGCGCATGATGTTATCCTCATCATTCGATAGACATGTCACTAAGATGGGGGTTCAATCACAAGACACCTTAACTTATGCGCAAGCCTCTGTAATTTTCAAAAACCATTTGTTATGGAAATGGTGTGGATTGTTAGAGTAATTTCAAATAGAAATTTAATAATTTAATTATTGTCATGAAAATTGTTATGGAAATATATTCTTGAATTGTGCCTAAATAATAATTAATTATCTTGATAATTATTTATTATAGTGCAATGTTTCGTAAATAATTAATTTGATTAATTACGTATGAAGAGGTACAAGTAAGTTTAAGTAATTAGCTAACTTATTTTCTTTTAAAATAAATAATAAAAGGGTGAGCCTTTGCTGAAGAGACAGTACAAACTCTATAAATATGGAGCACCTTGGCATGCATTGGTATGTTTGGATGGGCATGACACAATCACTTGAATTTCTGTCATGTCTTGAATACTTAGGGTCTTATCTTTGTGAGTACAATTGGCAAATTGGGGAGACCTCTTTAGATCTAAAATACCTATTCAGTATGCCCTGTTGCACATAGAGGCGAACACAATCTTTATGAAAAGTGTACTTACAATTGCATATAAGCTTCAATTAATTTGACACTAGTTTGTCTATGACAAACTAATATTTGTATCCTTCAAACCAGATTCTGCACAACATTATCGAAGATCATGGTTTCTTCAAGGTCAGAATGACACCAGGCTGTAAAGTAAAAGTTAATGAGATCATGCTAGTCAATATAAAAGGTTTAACCTCAGACAATTAGAGTCATAAGCCAACAACCATCGCTTCATAGAAATGAGGGTTTTCGATAATTTGGACACCATCGCTTCAATTTAAGGAAATCGATTTCATTGGTTTAATCAAATGAGAAAATCACTTGAGATGTCAATTCAATCTCAAGCGGGAGTCGCATTCAGAGTTAGCACAACCTATTTGTACGTTGACAAGTGATAGGCCCACAAGCGCATGGTGGCGTTGTAGCAAATCAAGGTCGATCCCACGGAGACTAGGTTGATCTATTGGGCTATATTCCCTCAAGATATGCTAAGCAAATCCAAACTTTAGATTGATAAAAATACGAAGATAAGGAAACAACTATAACTAATTCAAGCTGAAATAAACATCCACGACTATGCTCTACCACATGATAAATCATTCAAGTGCATTGCACATTGATCAATCTAAGCCAACTCAGTTTAAAGAACAATAATCAAAGTATCATTGCTCTCTTTCAAGTTATAGTGAAATGCCTAGAATTAATCCATCCCCTACTTTCATGACTTTCAATCAATCTAGACTCCTTAAGGAAAAGGACATCGATCAATCTAAGCCAACTCATTTTAAAGAACAATAATCAAAGTATCACTACTCTCCTTCAAGTTATAGTGAAATGCCTAGAATTAATCAATCCCCTACTTTCATGACTTTCAATCAATCTAGACTCCTTAAGGAAAAGGATTATCACACATGCCCTCTCGAATGGCAAATCTTTCTTCAGAATTCACACATTCAAGTCCGATTTTATTTTTCCAATGCCAAGCTTCGCCTTTCAGTACTTCACCCAACATCCAAAATCAAGCAAGAAGATTGCCAATCAACATGCTCGCGAATCAAAACTATAAAATCTGATTAAACATGAAATCAACATAAATTGAACGATTGAAGCGCAAATACTCAAAGTAAATTCATCAATTGGTTCACAAAATCCCATATCTGAAAATCTACTATAACATGATTAAATTAAACACCTAACTGCTCTAAAATCATAAATCTAAAGAGAAAAGAAAAGAGAAGAATTTGCTCAGCCAAAATGCGTGCTTGAATCTTTCAATTGCAGAACCCGAACCCGCTGCCTCGCTAATCTTCTTCTTCACCTTGCTCTCCCTCACTCTAAAATTAAGTTAAATCTAACTAGATGGTGGAAAGAATGATGGATCCCCTTTCCAAGCAGCTAAGTATGTCTATATATAGTGGCCCCCATTCATTCTCAGCCACAAAAGCCGAGGAAAACGAACAGGTTGACAGTTATGCTTCCACCACGGGCATGGTAGCTAACACTTGCAGACCGTGGTGTTTGCTCGGCCAAAATCTGCTGCTCTCCTCTTGATCCACAAGAATAGCAACTCAGGGGCATCCGTGGAGGTCAACATATACTCAAATGACGGTAAAAACAAGGGTAAAATGGTCTAAAATCCTACAAACATCATCAAACAACCATACTCAAGCATAAGTTGGGAAAAAGAGTATAAACTGAACCACATAATTTTCCCTAAAAATGGAGGAAAATGACCCTAAAATTATATAGACATTAAGCATGCACTTATCACACTCCCCCATTCTTAAACCGTTGCTTGTCCTCAAGCAAACACTAAATAAAACCGACAAAAGGGAAATGCTTGTTAGGACTCAAAACAGTAATAACCTCCTTAAAGTAGGCAAGGCATAGCATATCATAAGTAATAATGCAAATCAACGGCAACCCCAAATAGTGCACAACACATTTCAAAATCGAAAGGAGGAGAAGGTTTTCGAAAATGTACGAGACCAAAAGCTTGATATCAAACTTTATCACCCACCAGGAACCATAAAGCATATCATACAAGAACATGACACTGAATAGAAACAAATGGACTGCTAGAACCTCACTTTGGGAAATGTGGATCACTCTTGGTCATGTGTTTAAAATATAGCATAGGTTCCCTCAAGACTCATTCCAAAGATGCAAACTACCATGTGCTTGCAAAGACTCTCGAATTCTCCACAACTAGAAACGCAATATGGAGAAGACGATCAAAAGGACTTTATTTGGGTTATAACGTGGGCTACAAGGGTTAAGGGAAAGGAGTTGACAAATCTATTTGGGACAATGTGGAGCCACTTAGCCAAGTGACTAGGGAGCAACCAATCAAAGCACCAATTAACCGACAAGTTCACCAACACTCCAAGCTCCAACAATTCAATGAGCACACCCTAATGAATAACATAGGATCACTCCCACTTATGTGTTTTAAATATATCACTTGTTCACTCAAAACTCATTCCAAAGATGCAAACTATCATATGCTTGCAAAGACTCTCGAAATCTCCGCCACTAAAAATGCAATGTGCACAAGATGATCAAAAGGACTTCACTTGGGTTGTAACGTGGGCTAGAAGGGTTAAGAGAAAGGAGTTGACAATTGTATTTTGGACAATGTGGAGCTACTTAGCCAACTAACTATGGAGCAACCAATCAAAGCTCCAATTAACCAACAAGTTTGTTGAAACCATTATTATGTTTTGATGATAACAAACCTAAAGCAATGTTGCTCCAAACAAGAGGTTTTCAAACAATGTGCTTTAACTTGTTGATTGTTGAGAACAAGTCCTGAGAACATGTTTTCAACAATGTGCTGAGAACATGTTTTCAACAATGCGCATTAACCTGTCTGTTGAATGTTGAGAACACGTCTTGAGAACAGGTCTCATACCTAATGGTTCACTCTCAAGATCACCACCTCCATGAGATGATTGAGTTGATTGTACGAGAAGCAATTCGTGAAGTCTAGCAAGACAAAGAACAATCCCTGCAAACAAGGTGACCTTGGTGCTCACGGCATCTATACAGATCTTGGACAAGATAACTAGTTCAAAACAAGAAGTCTTGGGTACATAGGCTTTATTTATTTAGACTCTTGTTAATATGCCAATATTGAAAAAGCTTTTTAAACATCTCTTGAATCGGTATTCGTGCTATAGTGCTTCAGAACACCAAACTGCGAACAACCCTGCAAACAGGGTGCCTAGGGTGTTTCTGACCTGAAGTGGCCATACCCGATTATCTTTGAAAAAAATTATTTCGGTTGGCCAAAATCTCCAGAATATTTTCAAATGTTATTCTTCTGGAAAAAATATTTCTTGAATATTTTATAGGAGATTTGGGAAAATAGATTTTGGGAGATTTGCCAAAATTGGAAGATTTTTTTTTTTTGCCCATATCTTCAGATGTGATAAAGTTTTTAAAATGCTAAAGATTTCTGGTTGCCTTACTTAAAGCTAACCCACGACTATAAGGAGATAAAGGTTATCTATTAAGATAACAAATCCCTTAGATTTTGGGAAATGTTTTATCACTAGCCGTTGGGAGTTTTTTTTTTTCTTGAAAAATCACCTTCCAAACTTAGGTGATTTCCTTTCCTCTCCTTGGTTCTTGACCGTTGGAATTTCTGGTTAAAAACAGCTTCGTTTTCACAGAGATATAGAGACATACTGAGCAATAGAGACAAAAAAGCAAAAAGAAATCTTGAAACGCAACATTCCCAAAAGGCAAAATTTGAAAAGAGGTTTTCCTAGTGAAAAGAATTTCTGAGCTTCACTTGAGAAAAGAAAAACCAGTTCAAGTTGTGTTTAAAGCAAGTTTTCAATATATTGGCATAATAGGATCTTCATTTGTACCTTACATCTGCTTAGTGAGAAGCACCCCAGTAAGGTGTTCTTGACCTTGATCTCAGATCAGTCAAAAGTGAGTGAGTGTGTCCTAGTCATGTGGACTTTGGACGTGTCCAATCTGGTGAGATTTGGACGTGGTGTAATCTGCCTTGAGAAGGAGATTACGTGGTTGCAAGGTTGTAACAAGGTGTGTTGCAATTGTAACGTGTTAAGCCCGGTTTAGTGAAGTGGTTAAATCCTACACGAGGTAGGTCGTGGTTTTTCACACCTCAGTTGGGCTAGAGGTGTTTTCCACGTGAAAAATTGTGTGTGCTTTAATTTCCGCATCTATCTTGATAATTTTCGCTCTTGCGACATCTGAAAACACCCTCTGCAAACAAGTGACAGAGGTGCTTGTCATATATAACGCGAAAATCAGACACCACAATTCACCCCCTCTTGTGGTAGGATACTCTAAGATCTAACAAGTGGTATCAGAGCAGGTTCTCTCACAACAAGGCTAACACCTTGAGAGATTCTGAAGATGAGTACAGCACAAGGAATTCTTGAAGGGCAATCCATCACTCGTCCACCCTATTTCAACTGCCAACATTATAGTTGGTGGAAGAATAGGATGGAGAACTATATTCAGGTAGAAGATTATGAGTTATGGATACTCATCAAGAACGGGCCCTTTGTTCCCACCAAGGTGCTTGAAGATGGCAAGATGATTCCCAAGGAACCCAAAGAGTTTGATGCTGAAGATTATAAGAAAATGGAAAAGAATGTTAAGGCCAAGAAGCTATTATATTTCGGCCTAGGACCCGATGAATACACTCGCATCTCTTAGTGTGAATCAGCCCAAGCTATCTGGAACGCCTTGCAAGTTGCTCATGAAGGTACGAGTCAAGTTAAACAATCTAGAATTGAGCTACTTATGCGACAATATGAGTTGTTTGATATGGGTGATCGTGAGACTATAATGGATATGTATACACGGTTTACCCACATAACGAACGAGCTAAAATCCTTGGGAAAATCCTTCACCACTGAAGAGTTGGTGAGGAAGATCCCTAGAATTCTACCTCGTACGTGGGAAGCCAAAGTAACAGCCATTCAAGAGGCTAAAGACATGAACAAAATCACCCTTGACGAGTTGATTGGTAATCTCCAAACCTATGAACTCCGGAAAAACTCACAATAGAAAGAGGAGCAAAAGAAGGATCGTGGGCTTGCCTTAAAAGCACATGAGGACACTGGCTCTGACCTTGAAGATGATGATATGGCCCTAATGTCCAGAAAATTCAAGAAATTCTTCAAAAAGGTCAACAACAAAAGAAAAGAATTCAGTAAGTCCAGAAACACCCCTAAAGATCAACTTATAGGGTGTTTCAAGTGTGGCAAACCAGATCAATTAGTCAAAAACTGCGCTCTGCTTCGAGAAGATCTGATGCCTGAACATCCCCGAAAACAGGGTCGAAAACACCCTGTAAACAATCTGGGCAAGCGATTCTCGAAAGCTATGCTGGCTGCTTGGGGAGATTCCTCTGAAGATAAAGGAGAATCTGAAGCTGAAGAAGAGGTTGTAGCACTAATGGCACAAAGTGATTCAGATTCAAGTGATGAATCAACAATCAGCCTCTCAGATCTCAAGAACAAGGTACATGGTCTTAACAAAGCTACTTTAGAAGAACTTCTATATAATATGTTAGACACCTGTGCTGATCTAAAAAGAGAAGTTCGTGACCTAGAGCTTGAAAATGAAATTCTTAAAAATGAAAAACTTGGTTTACATGAAAATATTAACATGCTCAAAGAAAATCTCTTTATAAAAGAAGGAGATTATACTCGAGTGGAAGAAATACTCTTTGAGGTGGAAGGAATGGTTGAAGACTTGCTCAAAGAGAACAAGAGCTTGCATGCTAATATAGAAAAACTGGAAACCGAACTTGCCCCGACCAAGCGTTGGAACAAGTCCTCACAAGCCCTTGATTGGTTAAACACTCACCACAGTCGAAACAAAAAGGGACTTGGATACAAGCCTAAACGGACCGTTTACCCAATACATAGGAAGTATGTGGGATTACCTGAAAATATTGTTTGCTTTCATTGTGGTAAAATGGGTCATTATAGATATACTTGTCCTTTAATAAAACATGCCAATGAAAAGAATGAAAAGTATGTGAAACAAATCTGGATTAGAAAAGATGAGCTTTACATGTCTAAAGGAATGGGACCCAAGTGGATCTGGGTTCCCAAAACTAACCCGTGATTTGTTTTGCAGGCTGAAGTGAGAGAAACCAACCTTACAAACAACCCCACAAACACCCTTGAAAACAAGCAGTTGTGGTATGTTGATAGTGGGTGTTCGCGGCATATGACTGGAAAAGAATCAAACTTTCTCTCACTTACAGCTTTGAATGGTGGGAGTGTAGCATTTGGAAACGGCAAATCTGGGACAATTGTCGGTATAGGTAATATTGGTAAAACTCTCTCCCACTCAATTGATAATGTGCACTTAGTTGATGGGTTAAAACACAATTTGCTAAGTGTGTCCCAACTGTGTGACAAGAACAACCTAGTATTGTTTTCAAAAGCACGTTGCTTGGTTGTGAATGACAACACAGGAGATGTTGTATTAAGGGGGAAGCGATGTCAAAATGTCTATAAAGTTTGTATTTCCACACTTCCCCAAAATAATCTGACTTGTTTAAATGCTTTAAATGATGATATAATGCTATGGCACAAGAGACTAGGTCATGCAAGCCTGTCCTTGCTAAACAAACTTGTTTCCAAGGACTTGGTTGTTGGACTACCTTCCATCAAGTATAATGATGACAAGGTATGTGAAGCTTGTGCAAAAGGAAAACAAGTCAAATCTTCTTTAAAGTCTAAAAGGTATGTAAGCACTACCCGACCTCTTGAATTATTACACATTGATCTATGTGGTCCCATGAGGATAGTAAGTAGAGGTGGGAAGAGGTATGTGCTTGTCATAGTGGATGAATACTCTCGATTTACTTGGACCCTATTCTTGGCTTCCAAGGATGAAACGTTTGAAAACTTTATTGCTTTTCTAAAAAGGGTTGAAAAGAGAGTAGGACACTCATTGGTTAGCTTAAGGTCTGATCATAGTACTGAATTTGAAAATGTAAATTTTACAAATTTTTGTAATATGCATGATGTTGATCACAACTTCTCGGCTCCAAGAACACCCCAACAGAATGGGGTGGTTGAGCATAAAAATCGTACCCTAGAAGATATGACTAGAACAATGCTTGTTGCTAGTGGTCTTCCTAGGAACTTTTGGGCAGAAGCTTTGAACACATCGTGCTATATTATGAATAGATGTATGATCAGACCCATGTTGAACAAAACTCCTTATGAACTCTTCAAAGGTAGAAAACCTAATATTATGCACTTGAGAACTTTTGGTTGTAAATGTTTTGTGCATAATATTGGAAAGGATGCATTGGGAAAGTTCGATCCTAGGAGTGATGAGGCAATATTTATTGGTTATTCTTCTCACAGCAAGGCTTACAAAGTTTTTAACAAAAGAACCTTGTGTGTTGAGGAAAGTGTGCATGTGCTTTTTGATGAAACTAATACTGTGAATAAGAATGATACACAGGAAGAAGAGTTTGAATTAGGTCTTGTCCAAAAGGAATTGCCGAACCATGAGAAACCAGGTGAGAACACCTTGAAGGAAACAGGTACAGAAGCTGTTCCTCAAAGCGATAGTCAAGGTGAGCTCCAAACAGGGGGAAACACCGTTGAACCCTGTTCGGAACCATGTTCTTCAAGAACCAGCTTGCAAACAGGTGCAGAAACAGGATCAGGAGGTGTTCTTGAGCCTGATCCTACAAACACTTCAGTTAGAACAAAACATGTGGCTGTGGATCCAATTAATCCAAGATCATGGAACCACCATAGTTCGCACCCTCTTGATCAAATCTTGTCAGATATTAATACTGGAGTGCAAACTAGATCTAAACTTAAGAATTTTTGTGCTTTCTATGCTTTTCTTTCTAACATTGAGCCAAAAAGTGTGAATGAAGCTCTTGCAGATTCAGATTGGATCGCGGCTATGCAAGAAGAGCTTCATCAATTTGAAAGAAACAAAGTGTGGCACCTTGTACCTAAACCTACAGACAGAACAATCATTGGAACCAAATGGGTGTTCCGAAATAAGCTGGATGAGTCAGGAACAGTCACTAGGAACAAGGCAAGGCTGGTGGTTCAAGGGTACAATCAAGAAGAAGGGATTGATTATGAAGAAACCTTTGCACCAGTTGCTAGAATTGAGGCTATTCGAATCTTAATAGCCTTTGCAGCTCATATGGAAATCAAGCTATATCAAATGGATGTTAAAAGTGCATTCCTCAATGGATACCTTAAAGAAGAGGTGTATGTCAAACAACCCCCTGGTTTTGAAAATGGTGATTTCCCAAATCATGTTTTTAAACTTGACAAAGCACTTTATGGTTTAAAACAAGCTCCAAGAGCTTGGTATGAATGGTTGTCAAGCTTTTTACTTGAAAATGATTTTAGAAGAGGCAAGGTAGACAATACCTTGTTTCTGAAATCTAAGGGGGAACATTTATTAATCGTCCAAATATATGTAGATGACATTATATTTGGTGCAACTCATCATGATTTATGCCATGAATTTTCAAATATGATGAGGAGTGAGTTTGAGATGAGCATGATGGGTGAGCTTAATTTCTTCTTGGGCTTACAAATCAAGCAAACTCCAAACGGCACCGTGATCCATCAACAAAAGTATATCAAGGAGCTACTTAAGCGTTTTGGGATGGAGTCGGCCAAACCCATAGACACTCCTATTTCTCCTTCAACCAAATTGGTTATGGATGATGGGAGTCCCTCAGTTGAGGAAAAACTCTATAGGGGCATGATTGGGTCACTCCTATACCTAACCGTTAGTAGACCGGAGATTGTTTTTAGTGTTGGTTTATGTGCCCGTTTTCAGTCTAGTCCTAAAGAGACTCATCTTAAGGCTGTTAAACGGATACTAAAATATTTAAAACATACACCTGATTTATCTCTATGGTATCCTAAAGGCTGTAATTTTAATCTTGTTGGATATACTGATGCTGACTATGCAGGGTTCCTAGTTGATAGAAAGAGTACCTCAGGTATGGCTCATTTTCTTGGACCTTGTTTGGTATCTTGGGCGACCAAGAAGCAACATTCAGTTGCCATGTCCACAGCAAAAGCTGAATATGTTGCTGCAGCTTCATGTTGTGCTCAACTGTTGTGGATAAGGCAACAGCTTAAAAACTTTTGTGTTGAAACTGGATGCATTCCTATTTTTTGTGATAACACAAGTGCTATTAATATTGCCAAAAATCCATGTCAGCATAAAAGAACAAAGCATATTGACATTCGACATCATTTCTTGAGAGATAATGTTGAAAAGAGTTTAATCTCTATGAATTTTTGTACAATGGAAAATCAAATTGCTGA
The DNA here is from genome assembly GCA_017589665.1 of Selenicereus undatus. Classification (NCBI taxonomy): domain Eukaryota; kingdom Viridiplantae; phylum Streptophyta; class Magnoliopsida; order Caryophyllales; family Cactaceae; genus Selenicereus; species Selenicereus undatus. The sequence continues at coordinate 39,419,020 of JACYFF010031954.1, forward strand.
TATATTCACGAAGGCATTAGCTAGAGATCCATTTGAGAAGAATAGACTGGAACTAGGGCTGGTGAGAACACCCTGAGACACCTGTTTCCACGTCGAGAACTAGTTACCTGTTCTCTACCCATGGTTGACTGCTGAAACTTTACATATCGTATATGCAAATGCTTGGATCATGTGTATTTTGCTTTAATCTATACAAAAAGTGCAGCTTACGAGGACGTGGTAAAAATCATGGGAGGATCCCTGTTTTCAAGATCAACCGAAACAAACAGGCAATCACCCTGATTAAGCAAACAGGTATGTCTCTTCGTCTTTCGATGCTTATTGAAATGTGGCTGCATTTAATTATTCTTCCATTTCCAAGGTGCACGGTTATTGTTTTAATCATTACCCCTTCTAAAACCTTGCGCTTCTTAAATGCTTAGGCGGCTCTCCTATTAATTGGCCCTGTTCTCTGCGTCATATCCTCATCCTCAGAAACAACCTCTGCAAACAGGCTAAACCCTAATCTCCCCTCTCACCAAAATCGCCCTCAAGCAAAATCTCTCTCAAAACAGCAATGGCTCCCAAAACTAACTCTTCACCCCTCTCCAAGAACAAGAGCATGGTCATTCACTCGACTCCTGCTCCTCCTCGGCCAATAACCCACAAAATCTTCGAATTTCTTACCCAGATAAACCTCAAAAACACTGGGCATGAGTTATGCGACATTCCCCACTCCTTTGGCCGGGAGTTAGTGGTGCATGTAGGGACAATTCCGTGTCCCATTCCTTCTGGAACCGATGACAGTTCTTCGGGTCTTCAAGACAAAATCTTGAAGAACCCAGAAATAACTGTTGAAACCTCTGAACCCTGTTCTTCTCTACCCCTTCCAGAAACATCTCAAAGAACAGGGGATGTGTTCGTTGAGGACCTCTCCATGGATTTACAAGGGGATTCTGAAGAAGAAAGCCCTGTCCTCGGGGACGACTCTGTTCCTCTCACTTCTCAGACTGGAGAAAAGAGGAAAAGAGTAAAGATGGTGGCTAGGCGTAAACGAACTCCAAGACCACGACCACCATCGAGATCTTGCCCCTCTTCAACTCCCTCTTCTCCTCCTTCTCGTAAATCTGCGAGAATTGCCTTCAAATCAACACCCAAATCCTCCAAATCCTCTGTTCCCTTCATTCAGGAGATCTCCTCTTCCTCCTCTGAAGGGTTCTCAGATTCTGATTCTGAGAACAACTCCTTTGAACAAGGGAGACCGGTGTTCTTCGACATCGTCGAGGAACCACTGCCACAAACAACCCCTAAACCTGTTCCTAAGCCAGAAAAAACACCTCTCAAGAAAAAGCCAAGAACATCCCCTCCACCAAAGGCTACCACCCCTGTTCCTGCCACCAAACGCCCCAAACAGTTCACACCCTCTCCCTTGACTGACCAACATGTAAAGTTACTTAAACGCAATGTTGTCAGGGGGAAGGTTGTGAATGTGGACTTCTTTCAAGAACAGGGTGTGGGGGTGTTCTTGACAAAACTTCGCACCCAAGGCTGGCTCCAACTGTTTGCAAACACCCAGCTGGGGTGTTCTGTTCCTGAGTTGGTGGAGTTTTACGCCAACTGCCGTGTCACCAACGGAGTGGTGACCAGCTCAGTGAGTGGACAAAGCATCAAGTTTGATGCGTCCTCACTTGGGCAAATTCTGGGCATACCTTCGCAAGGATTCGAGGTGTATGTGAGGGAGGACAAAACGGCTCTGGAACCTACTCAGCTTCTCGAGGTATCCAAGCGCCTCAGTCGCAAACAGGGTCTGAAAACACCCTCCTCTGTCAAGAAGGGTGATCTCATTCCTCCCCACCAACTGCTGTTCATGTTCGTCATCAAGAACATGATTCCAAGAGGTCAAGGGCGCAATTCGGCAGATCTCTTCGATCAATGCCTTGTTGACCTTCTGGACAGGGAAGAACCCATTAACCTTCCTGCAATCATGATTTGCCACATTGGGCAAATTGCGAACACCTCCCGAGCACATGATCTCGGGTATGGGTTCCTACTGACGAAGGTGTTTGAGCACTTCGGGATAGTGCTCACAAGGAGAGTAGCCGCCCAAACAATTGATGACTTCGGGGTTGATACCCTACTTGGGTGCGGCTATGAGATTGAGCGATCAGCCTCCAAACAGGGTCGCCGACCACCTCGACCACCTGTTTCTGGACAGGTTGAGGCTGTTCTTGAGGACACTGCTCGCCTTAAGAAAGAACTCTCCGCAGTCAAAGCTACCTTTGCTGAAGAACAAGCTCGCTCTGCCAAGCGACATGAAGACTTGCTTGCTCTTCTCTCCACCCTTGCCCCTTCTATCCCCCCTCTGCACACAAAACCACCTCCTGCACCTTGATTGTATAGGGTGTTTTCTAGTGTCTGTTGGTGTTTTGTTTGTTGTTTCTGCATTTACTGTACTGCCTTGCTATTAATAATATTTTTTTTGCAGTATATGTTGTTCCATATGATTTCTATTTAGTTGTTCTTCCTTTTTAATGATGCCAAAAGGGGGAAGAATTCAGTACAACATGGAATGAAAACATGTTTGGACAACATATTTGGACCTTGTTTTGTAAATTTGAAATGAAAACATGTTTGAACGTTGACTGGCCTGAACTCTAAGTGCCTTTGCGGATCCCTATCAGCATTAACTTTTTGTCAATATGGATACTTGGTTTGTCATCATCAAAAAGGGGGAATTTGTTGAAACCATTATTATGTTTTGATGATAACAAACCTAAAGCAATGTTGCTCCAAACAAGATATTTTCAAACAATGTGCTTTAACTTGTTGATTGTTGGGAACAAGTCCTGAGAACATGTTTTCAACAATGTGCTGAGAACATGTTTTCAACAATGCGCATTAACCTGTCTGTTGAATGTTGAGAACACGCCTTGAGAACAGGTCTCACACCTAATGGTTCACTCTCAAGATCACCACCTCCATGAGATGATTGAGTTGATTGTACGAGAAGCAATTCATGAAGTCTAGCAAGACAAAGAACAATCCCAGCAAACAAGGTGACCTTGGTGCTCACGGCATCTATACAGATCTTGGACAAGATAACTAGTTCAAAACAAGAACTCTTGGATACATAGGCTTTATTTATTTAGACTCTTGTTAATATGCCAATATTGAAAAAGCTTTTTAAACATATCTTGAATCGGTATTCGTGTTAAAGTGCTTCAGAACACCAGACTGCGAACAACCCTGCAAACAGGGTGCCTAGGGTGTTTCTGACCTGAAGTGGCCATACCCGATTATCTTTGAAAAAAATTATTTCGGTTGGCCAAAATCTGCAGAATATTTTCAAATGTTATTCTTCTGGAAAAAATATTTCTTGAATATTTTATAGGAGATTTGGGAAAATAGATTTTGGGAGATTTGCCAAAATTGGAAGATATTTTTTTTTTTTTGCCCATATCTTCAGATGTGATAAAGTTTTTAAAATGCTAAAGATTTCTGGTTGCCTTACTTAAAGCTAACCCACGGCTATAAGGAGATAAAGGTTATCTCTTAAGATAACAAATCCCTTAGATTTTGGGAAATGTTTTATCACTAGCCGTTGGGAGTTTTTTTTTTCTTGAAAAATCACCTTCCAAACTTAGGTGATTTCCTTTCCTCTCCTTGGTTCTTGACCGTTGGAATTTCTGGTTAAAAACAGCTTCGTTTTCACATAGATATAGAGACATACTGAGCAATAGAGAGAAAAAAGCAAAAAGAAATCTCGAAACGCAACATTCCCAACAGGCAAAATTTGAAAAGAGGTTTTTCTAGTGAAAAGAATTTCTGAGCTTCACTTGAGAAAAGAAAAACCAGTTCAAGTTGTGTTTAAAGCAAGTTTTCAATATATTGGCATAATAGGATCTTCATTTGTACCTTACATCTGCTTAGTGAGAAGCACCCCAGTAAGGTGTTCTTGACCTTGATCTCAGATCAGTCAAAAGTGAGTGAGTGTGTCCTAGTCGTGTGGACTTTGGACGTGTCCAATCTGGTGAGATTTGGACGTGGTGTAATCTGCCTTGAGAAGGAGATTACATGGTTGCAAGGTTGTAACAAGGTGTGTTGCAATTGTAACGTGTTAAGCCCGGTTTAGTGAAGTGGTTAAATCCTACACGAGGTAGGTCGTGGTTTTTCACACCTCAGTTGGGCTAGAGGTGTTTTCCACGTGAAAAATTGTGTGTGCTTTAATTTCCGCATCTATCTTGATAATTTTCGCTCTTGCTACATCTGAAAACACCCTCTGCAAACAAGTCACAGAGGTGTTTGTCATATATAACGCGAAAATCAGACACCACAATTCACCCCCCTCTTATGGTAGGATACTTTAAGATCTAACAAAGTTCACCAATACCCCTAACTCCAACAATTCATTGAACATGCCCCAATGAATTACATAGGAAATGAGTTCACAAAGAAGGAACACAAGCTTTTTACATATCCAATGCCAATCAACTTAGTCATTTCCTTTTTTTGCAATTTTCTTTTGCTTTTCTCTTTTTTTTTTTCTACAACTTAACCTTTTCTTTGTTCTTTTTCTTATTCTATAACACAACATTTTTTCCTTTGTTCCCTTTTGTTTTTTTTAGGAAATGAAATGAAAATTGCAATTATTGAAAGGCATCGGATCACTAAATATTAACACACAACCTAATATATATATATATGTGTGTGTGTGTGTGTGTGTGGGTGTGTGTGTGTGTGTGTGTGTGTGTGTGTGTGTGTGTATGTGTGTGTATATACACACACATATATATATACATACATACATACATCTATATATCTGTGTGTGTATATATATATATATATATATATATATCTGTGTGTGTGTGTGTGCCCAAACAAGAGGGAAACAAAGAAATATCATAAATCCCTCAACAAACCAACATACCAAAGCCATCTTAAACTTTGTTATCCCCAAAACCACCCACTACATAGATGAAGTGATGCTCCATAGATTGGCTTAAAGGTAGAAATATGTGTTTGGCCAAGGGCTAATATGAAGGGATCACAACAAACATGGATATATGCTCAAAGCGGCTAGCAATGAGAATAAACATGTAATACAAGGGTAGGCTATTTGGCTATGTGGCTAATATGGTTAACGAAAGAAATGCCTCTATCATCTCATCAACTATGCACATGCTAATGTGGTTTTGAACAAGAATCTAGGCAAGTTCTAGTGGTGCAACATGGAAGAGTCACACACATGAAAGAAACATGGGACTAAACATAATGAATTATTCCAAAAAAGGACTAGGAAAGATAAGGCAAGTAAAAAAAATTAGAAAATTAAATGATTTCAAATCTAGGCATAGGAGCTTCCAATTCCATTGCCTGAATCCAACCAAACTTAATGTTGTCCACTTTATCTTGTCTATAATCAATTAGAAACAAGAAAAAAAGCCTTAAATTTTTTGCACAATGCAATTCTACCAAGTTTAATTAAATCAAACAAATTTTGAGCTACCCTTACATATAGCAGTTCCGTTTACTATAACAATGTTCATTTCAGTGCATCATATCATATTGTGTTAGAGTTTGAACTAGTTAGGCGTGTAGCTACATATATTTCAGCTAACAAAAAAGTTGTTAAATGGTATTATGTAGGTTCTTATTGATGCATTGTTTTGAATTTCAAGATAGGATATATTATTTTGAATTTCAAGACATAAGATGTTTGATCATACTACAATGCAGCTGAACTCATTGTCCATCAAATGATTACAACATATTTATGAATTTTCTCCAAAAATGGTCAGCTTAGTTAATCTGTGAATTTCTATGCTAACCATTTGTAATTTTCAACTCATGACATTAGAGGATGTTGTTTTCTATAGCGATTTTTTCCCCTCTGTAATGTGTTTGAACTATTAGACCATATGGGGATATCAATTTGTTATCTTGGAATAAGAGAAGCATCTTTGACTAAGATGATGAGTTATAAACCTTGAAACAGTGGTGCAAAGCATTCAACTTGAGTTTTGGATATGTTAGACATTTATGGAAATTACTTGTAATTTATTCCTTTGTTAGTTTCATACATTGCGAGCAAATTTCATGTGAAATTTTTATTATTTAATAAAATAGATCTATTGTGGTCTGATGATCAGGGGGAGAAATTGTTATACATTGATTAACTAGTAATGGTGATTGTCATTATTTAATTTTGGGTAAAATTATTTATATTAGTGTTGATCAATTTGGCTTTTTCTTTTTTTTTTATTTACAATAGGGGGTGAAAAAATAAGTATTCATGAAACTAGCTTTTGCTCGATTTTAGACCTAAGATGTATAGTGAGTTAAACTCAACCAAATTTTTTATTAATTGAATGATGATAGATTTAGTGAAGTTAATTTAATTTTTCAAACAATGAATGAAGAAGCAATAAAACAACGAAGTGTATGGAGAAACAAACCTTCTCAATTTCTTCTATTAGTAGAAACATGCAAAATTTATAAAGGACAACTCTCAGTTATAAATACGAATGATTGGATTTTGATTTCATTTTTGTTTACTAAACTCCTTTATATTGAGCTAAATTATTTTGAATTTCTTTCGCTGTCATAAAGTGTTTAAATATCAAAGGTTCTAAGTTATACATGAAAAGAGCATGTATAGTGAGTTAAACTCAACCAAATTTGTTATTAATTGAACCCATGGTAATGGTAGATTTGGTGAAGTTAATTGAATTTTCAAACAATGAATGAAGATGCAATAAAACAAGGAAACGAATGGGGAAACAAACCTTCTCATTTTCTTCTTTTAGTAGAAACATGCAAAATTTATAAATGACAGCTCTCTATTATAAATATGAATGATTGGATTTTGATTTCATCTTTGTTTACTGAACTCCTAGATATTGAGCTAAATTATTTTGAAATTCTTTCACTGCCATAAAGTGCTTAAAAATCAAAGGTTCTAAGTTATGCATGAAAAGAGCATCTTAAGGTCTCTTAAACAATCCAATATTGAAGGGCCCTAAAAAGCATGCCAAAGGACCCCCAACTTTTAGTGTGCAAAATAATTGATAAATCAAAATTCACTGATAGGGTTTCATAGTGTCTACTACGGATGATTTAAAAGTGGAATATGCTTGAAATGGGACTTATTTGTGAGTGACAAATTGATGTTTATAGTTCTATTGGCAAAGTATGGTATGAGAACCTGGATAACTTTATGCTTAAGTTATTTCCCAAATTTCTATGTTAGCTTCCTTGAATATTTGCTGATCATTCATATATAAAAAACTCAATTCAATTAATAATTTAATTAACTAATATTAGTGGCTGATTAATGATTAGAAAGCAAGAATGCTTTTGATAATCACAAATGTATTATATTGTACTTGTATTGAAATATAAAACACGTTCAAATTCATTTAATATCTAGAAACGTGTTAGTTAAGCTTTCAAATAAAATATGCTTAAAATAGAAGCCATCACTATCACAACTTAAAAAGTTCTCAAATTGTCTACACCAAAATAAGAATCAAGGCTAAAACATTAAATGTTCCCTAAGGCCAAGAATTAAAATCTAAAGATGACCTTTTCTAAGGCAAAAAGAAGATTTACAAAAATCGTGAAATAACAATGAAAAACCCTGATCAGCTCCCTACCATAAAAATAGAACACTTAGCGCCAATAATCTTACTGACGGGATCATGAGAAAGATATAAATATAAAGGGAAGCTAAAGATGTAAGGATAAAGCAGATAAGAACACCAGATATATTCTATGTGTTTTATATACTCTTGTAAAGACCATATTACAAATGCTGTTGTACACTCTTATGAGTCTTATGAGGTAGGAGAGTTGAGTGGACTTTGCTACGCACAACTAATGTGTGAAGTCTATGAACCACTCTAGACAGAACCTGTTGTTGGAGTATTTTGAAGGTGAAAAGGGATGTCTGTCCTCTAGGAGACTAGGAAGGAGGTGAGGATGGAGGAAACTCATTACTAATTATTATTTAATTGTGATTAAATAGGGAAATTAAATGGAAATTAACCAAAACTAAGTTAAAAATGATTAGATGTTAAAACTAACACTATTAGCTAGCACTAATACAAATGAAGCAACAAATAAAAGTAAACGACTACTATTGTACCATTTTGAAAACTAGAACAAGATCACGCTACCCAAATAATCACAATAACATGAACACATAACAATCACCACCAAGAGAAATGCACAAGGTGATCATTGGCTCGACATGGCCACAACACCACAAATTTATCCTTAAATCAAGATCACCATTAATCAAGAAGAAAACAACCTAGCCATCCACAATTACCTATCCTAATTAAAGCATAAAAACATAGAGAGTAGAAACCCTGGATCCAAAGTGCGGACTTAACCCTTTTCATTTCTTCCATACCATCCAAATTGCTCCCAATTGCAAGATTAACCCCGAGTAACTTTTAGGCTGACCATGGAAAAATATGTGAAAAGAAAAAAATATGGGCGAGTAACTTTTTTTCTTGTGTTTGGTTTAGAGAAAATTACAAAGATAAAAAAATATGGAGGAAAATTGGGTAAATAAATTGTTAGAAACAAGAAATAAAATTTTCCTATAAAATTGTGAGGAAAGTTTGGAGAACATTCCCAAAAGAATTCCCAACCTGTTCCAGCCTTGCAATGCTTGGATAATATCAACATGATTCAAGTACTTATTACGATTCAAATTTCTCATACAAATTCTTGTATTTTTTTCTCAACCCAAACAAGAAAAAAAACTCACTTTCTCCCAACATTTTTTTCCTTCACATTTTTCTTCGTTCAACTTTTCTTGCCCTCAAATTTTCTAAAGACCAAATGGAGCCTTAGTGTAGAATTTGAACCAAAAAGTGCTAAAAATTAAAGAAGGGTAAAGAGAAGAAAGAAAAGAAAAAGAGAAGAAAATGGGGGTCAATAGAATTCTAACAGAGAGATCAAATACTTGAACCTTCTAAAATGCGAGTCTTTAAATAATCTTCCCTTAGCCTACTTCTCACCCAAATTCATGTTTCAAAGGTATTTTTCATCATTTAAAAATAGAGTGAGGACTTGGAGAGAGAGAAAATAGCTCAAAAAGCAAGAATGAGAAGAACAACAATAACGGAAAACCAAAACATACCTTAGAGTTTTAATCTATTATTAATTGAAAATGAAGGTTGCAAGAGAGTTAAAGAGAGAAAAAAAATTGTTAAAACTAAGATAGACCCTAAAAAGAGGTGAGAAGTCATAATGAATGAGCCTAATGATTGTATTCATAGAAGCTCAATCTAATGTTGGCACGGACTTACCACATGACACAACCTACAAGTGTGAAGTCTCTGTTTGCTGTTCTTCATTTTGGCTTGCTGACTTGGAATGGAATGGTCATGCTATAGCTTGGCATGGGCATGTTTCTATTTGTAAGGTCTTCTTTACACTTTTGCTCTTATTCAAATGCCCTTTGACCTTGGGCTTAACTCTGCTTTACTCTCATCATGGATCTCCTATAGCCATGACGGTTTCTTATTTTGTTGTGTGCAAACATTGAAGCACACATATAAGTACGTAACCTTTAACATTGTTAGGAGTTGAAGTTAAATATTAGGGGTGGAAAAATTATATTGATTTAGAACTGACAAACTACCCTTACACATAGATTTTAGTCATCCTTGGGTAAACGAAAAAGAAGCAACCTTTCCACAGGTGCGTGTACATCAAGCCATTTAAATCCCTATCTCCCTTAGTGGATGAGTGTGGTCATGTGAGAGTTTATAGAAGATGTATAACTATTTTGACTTTTTGAACTTTCACAAAGCAATATCAATAGGTCAAAAGTGTATGCCTTACCCATCCAAATTACCTAAGTAAACAAGACACACATTGCACATGCCTGAGATGCACACATCAAGGGTCTCAATTCTCACTAACGTCAATCATATGCCGACTCTAACCACTTGAATGATGAACAAGCTCATAACCCTATTCTAGTGATGCCCCCTACTATAAGTCTGACAAACCTCTCAATTCTCCACGACATATATGCGAGATGCATGATCATAATCTAGAGGTCTTTGACAAATTGTAATGGAGCATGGGATAAAACATTAAGGAATGGATGAATGGTTTGGGGCATTATAGAGCTAAGCAGATGAAGACTAAGGGGCACGACCAAAACCAACCCATATAAATACACACCACAACACGCGTCAAAGACAATTACATTTATACCTCTCCAAAATGCGCAAGCATTAGGGAAATTCGAAGTGTAATCACCATTCCGACACTTTTATTCACAATCTTTTACTTTATTTCAATTTTGTTTTTCATATGGAATGGAAATACTAACTAGTGAATAGCATAAGGAATCATAGAGGACAAAATTACTCCAACCCAAGTATCCTTATGTCATATTTACATCCCACTCTCAAAACATATGTAATAGATTTATATTTACATCGTGAACGTCCCCTCAATATCGCAACCATCAAACAACAAAAACTAAGATTTTATTGTACTCATTGGAAAGAGAAACCATGTACAGAGAGAGTATTTTAGGAGGTTTTCGTCAAATGGCTCCTCAAGCTGTCAAGATCAATATAACTAACTGATGATCACACCCAAAGGATGCTTCTCTTGGATTCAATCTTAAATAATCAAGAGGATTGTGAGGTTTGTGCCCAAGATAAGATTTTAATGATAGCTTACTTACTTTCCACCAAATTTCTCTCCTAAAGGCTCATAGCCGCCAAAGAAGAATTCTAAAGGAAGAACTCTAATCACCACCCTTAATTTAAGAGCTAAGGATGTAGAGATTTTTGGAGAGAAGATAACCTTTAGCTTTGCATTTCATAATTCAACTAAAGCTAAGTTCACATGGGAATAATTGGATTTATAAATACCCAAAATAGAGGGGATTAGCTACCATATTAGTGGGCCAAGTGGGCCAATAGGGGGCTTACAAAATATCCTATAAAATCAAATTAAGTTGCTAAGATAATTATAATCAAGATAAGCTATATTTTTCAAGATTCATCCTCAATATTCTAGGGAGCTTTTAGAAGGCTCTACTCCATCGATGGGCCCCACTACCTAAACAATCTACCTTGATTTGTAAAGAATCGCCCCATGCTAATTAATCTTAATTATCACGGTTACCCTCCCAAAATACGGCCAATTTCTAGATTATTCCAAAATTGAAATTTTATGCATACCTCACATATTTGAGCCATTTCTCCTAACAATGAAAACCAGTGCCATATTTTAGTATATGAGGATAAAATAGGCATCTTAGAAAATCAGCAAAACTTAGGCTTACTTTGTTTGGGTTTCATTAGGTATGATTTAAATGCAACCCTAATTCAGCAAGTTTTTCGAGAAAAACCTACACTGTATGAGTTGGGGTTATTATTGCTTTACCGAATTAAAATGCAACCTAACTTGGAATTTTATAACATCATCCTAAAGTTAACTCCCTAAGCTTCCCAAAAAAACATAGGTCACCCTAATTAGACATTTTATGGGTAGTGAGAAGCCAAGTCGAAATCAAGTGAAGTGCTGGAGCAGTAGTGACCATCGCGACCAAAGAAGAATGGCTTGGAATTTAGTATAGATGAGGGTGTAGCCAAGAGTTGGTTTGGGGCTTTGTATGCATCAACCTTTCCCTCTTGAGAAGGATTTTCCTTTGAATCCTCAAATTCATCCTCCACGAAAGGAGTTAGGTCACTAACATTGGAAGTGGTGCCCACATTCATATCTTCTGGCAACGCTAGTTTGCAGGCATTATCTCCAATCTGTTTAAGCACCTTGAAAGGGCCTTCCCTAAAGCCAAGAATTTTTTTTTCTTTCACTATAAGGGAATCTCTCCTTTCTTGGGCGAAGCCAAAGCAAATATCCTGAGTTGGAAACCATCGACTTTTGATGCTTGTTTACTCAACCCTTATGGGGGGGGTTGACCTTCTGTACTTCAACTCGAATTTGCTCATGGAGCTTCTTCATTTCCGTAGCTCTCTCCTGGGCCTCAAAGCTGACCCTATGCTTAATGAAAAGAGGAATAACGTCTGTTGTAGTAAGAGGATTGACTCCATAACAAGGTTCAAAAGAATAAGGCCTTGGCCTAGTGACGTATGGTTTAGTTGGAGCCAACTTTATGGACTTCACTTGCCATCTAAGGCTCATAAAAGTGCTCTTTCAGGATCTCAATTGTTTTATTGATGCCAAAATGACCTCCTAATGAACCACCATGTAACTCTCTCATAAGTAACTCCCCTGGAGAGCCCCTAAGAACACATAACTTGTGGTCCTTGAAGAGAAACCCATCTTGCAAGGTACTGGCGTTATGATATTTAGGGTTTGCAATAGTTCCTTAGAAATCTTCATCTTCGTTGTAGAGTTCTCAGATGGTGTAAAATCCTAAGATTTTTGCCTCTAGAGTAGAGAGGTGAGCGTATCTTCTTGAGAGTATATTGGCAACCACATTTTCCTTGCCATCTTTATGCTTACATAACGGTAATCATTGGAGAAATTCCACCCACTTGATCCTTCAATATCAACCCATATTTTTATAATAGCATATTCCTCATATCCATAGGCTTCAGATCACGCTTTTGTTTAATGTCATCAAGCAATTTTTCAATTATCTATCTAGAAGAAGTCATAAGATTGCCCACTAACCTTTGACAACTGTAATGATGTTTATCATTGTGTATCTTCATTTGAAAAGTTCTGGCATCAATAAGTCTAGATGCATGAGGCCTCCATCAACATGATTTTGCACAATTAACAGTGTACGCAATTGCAACATTTTCGGCTTGATGAGGTTTTAGGCTCTTCCACCAAGCAATCTCTCACCACATGCATGCATTGTGCTTTGTTTATAAACATGTCCCACTACCTAATATTGAATTCCCCATTAGGCTATCATTCCTAAATTTATCCATCATATATCTTGTGATTAGGATCAATATCATTGGCAACACCGTTGTCACCAGACACATAGTAGTCACTAATCTCTCTTTCGATTTATTAGTCTTTCGAGCAAGTATCAAACTCGTAGTATTCCTCCTTTGATGTTGCTTTATAATTTCCATCCTTAGAGTAAAAGCTTGTCCAATCACTACCTCGTCCTTCATCTTCCTGGATAATAAGTTCCTTGCCCTTCCTGCTTGTGACAGCTACAGCATTTACATTAAATGGATGTAGGATGATAGAGTTGTTGGTAATGTTCTGAATGGGCTACATAGTCTCCAAAGACTTAACAAAAGGAACTGTGGCGGGAGTAAATTTATGTTGGGTTGTACTTAGGTTGGGTTCTTTGCTTTTTTTGAGTGGGTTTAGTGTGTTTTGTCTAGAAAAAAGCCTATTTCTAATTATGCTGCTATGGAATGAACGGGTTTAGGTTTGTTTGAGTTAAGGCTAGCGTCTTTGCTTATAAGCGGTTAAGTGAGCTTTGTCTAATGATAGCCATGTCCCTAGGTAGGCATGGAATGTGTTGGGGTGACTGGGTTTAGACTAGCTTGAGTTAGGACTAGCATCTTTATTTGTAAATGGGCTTTGTTTAGTGATACGCTTGTTTCTAGGTGGGTTGGGAAGTGTGCTGCTGGTAAATGGGTTTGCATAGGTTTGAGTTCTGACTGGCCTCTTTGTTACTGGGTGAGTAGAGAGGGCTTTGACTAGTAAGAGGCCTATTTCTAGGTGAGCTAGGAATTATATTAGAGTGAATGGGTTTGGGTTAGCATAAGATAGGGCTAGGTGTGCTCTATTTAGTGATAGACCTATTTCTAGGTGGATGAGATACTTTGGTGGACTCATTTAGGTTATCAGCCTTTATGTAAAAGCCTAACTTTATCCCTGTAATTGAACTCTGCTTAGGGAAAGACTTACTTAATCATAGAATTTCCAGCGAACTTGTCATAGGCATGTTCTTGGATGGGCTATAGGAAGTGCTTGCAATAAATTTAGGAGGCGTCCTGATATGTAACTTTTACTATGATCTCCTTCCTCTATGGCTGGCCTCAGTCCCTATTGTTGGTTGCCTTCTTCTCCTTGATTGTGCTTTGGTTAACTTAGAATGAACCCATCAATATCCTCGAATGACACTAGGAGTTCTTAACTCACTAGGTTCATCTCAACATTTGTTGTCCTTCTTGAAGTCCTAGTAGGACTAACTATCACAAGACACTCATCATCATTTGATCCCTGACCTTCCCCTTTTTCACTCACTTGAGGGTGTGGTCGTGTCAATTTTATTCCCTCTACTAACCTATCTATTGCTTCTTGTCTAACATGAAGGCCCATTTGCACAAGTCATTGGGTTCAAAGTTGTCCACTATGTTTATGACGATCGCAAGCTCACTCTTCCTTATTATAAAACAACCCATTAGGTTCTGATCTTTTAGAATCGAAAACTTTTTCTTTACTTGTCCAGGTTTACAGTAATAGAATGCAGGGAACCTTCGAAATTCCTCTTTCTTCCTCATTTTACACTTAGTGATATTGTCTAAATCTAGATCAGACAGGTCATCCATCTCACACTTCCTAAATCTATGGTCTCTTCCTTGTACTCAATGTGTAGAACCTTCCTAATCATTATGTATTTTTACCTACATTGTCAATTTTCATTACTCATTTGTTAATTTTTGTACAAAACACATAACCCACCCCGCTAAATTACATTCTAAAACATGAAGAACAATTCACCATTTCATTTAATCACTAATCCTCAATTACATTCATCCAGATCTTCAATTTTCAAATTACCTACCAAATGATCACAAAATTTCCACTCTTAGTTTAAATAAGACAATCTTGCATCACAAGTTGACACTGTTTTACCCAAATTTTCAATTTTGCATCACCCTCTGTTTTTTAATCTCAAAATTAATTTCCGAAAAGCATGAAAACCTCTGTTTTTCAATAATACATCTATCCATCCCAAACAGACTTGAACTTCATAAACTAAAAAATCATCATACACACAATTAACAACATTACAAAGCAATGACAATGAGTTTTGAGGTTTTTGTGTGTTCATACGTCTTCATATTCTTCCTTGATATTCTTGACTCTTCTTCGCAATTCACAACCTTAACTTTTCCAAACTCAGTCTCCTTCTGATCTTTCAAACTTCCCCTTCTATATCTCTATTGACCTTTAAGGCTTTGGAGTTCTGGCTAAGGGAGTTCGTTCCTTTAGGGTTTTGGGTTTGTGGGGAAGTTGAGTTTCAGTTTTCCTTCTTTACATTAATCTAACAAGTAGGTGGGTAAAAATCAAGTCATCATCCACTTATTTTTCTTTTCCATTTCCTTGTCCTCTACAAAGGGGGCAAATTTGTCTTGCTCTAATTACAATGGTACCATATTTGTCTCTGTTTTAATTACATACATAATCTGAGGGTACTAAAAAATTAGGTAAAAAGGTGAGCCACAAAAAAATTAGCTACACATTTGTCAGGGTACTAAAAAGTAAGTTACTCTCTAGTGGACTCAAAAAGTAGAGTGACAAGTTTCAAACATTCAATTAAGTATCCCAATGTGATCAGCTTCCCAGCCAACATTTTTGCTGAGTGCACATACAAAAATAATATCAATGCTCTTGCCTTATAAAATTGTTAATAACAATCACATAGCACTTATGAAAATAGAAAACTTCCTTTGAATTGAGTCTGCAAGGACATGATATTGATGCAACACTTATTTAGAAAAATGGTAGTGAATTATCTGTTAGAGAAATTTTAATAAAAACAAAAATTTAATAAGATAATTATTTTCACAAAAATGGTTATGAAAATATATTTTTGAATTATGCCTAAATAATAATTAATTATCTTGATAAGCAACTATTGCAATGCACCTTCGATAAATAGTTAATTTGATTAATTATTTATGAAGAAGTAAAAGTTAGTTTAGCTAATTAACCAATTTATGCATTTAAAAATAAATAATGAAATGGGGTGTCTTTATTGAAGGGTGATGATTAACTCTATAAATATGGGGCACCTTGGCATGTATTAGTATGCCTTGATGGTTATGATCAAGAGAGTTGTACTCACAACATAATCCCTATAATTTCTATCATGTTTTTGACACTTAAGCTCCTGTCTTCATCAGTGCAACACATAGATAGGAGAGCCTTCTTTAAATCCTAAAGACCTATTCAACATGCTCTTTTTTCATGTGGGGGCGAATAGAGTCTTTAGAAAAGGCATTCTTATACTAGTCTAAAAGCCTCAGTTGATTTGAAACTGATTTGCCTATAAAAAACTGATATTTGTTGCCATCAAACAGAATTTTGCATCAACAATCCAAAGGCTCTAATTCATCGAATACAAAGAAGCCTCTAATTGTCCAGGCGTGAAATTGAAGGCTTGATGGATGGAGACATGGAAGAAAGTCACATGATTATGGTGTAGTATAGTTATTTTTGTTGATGTAATCAACACGATGTTAATTGTATGTGTATGTACAACTGTGTGTGTGATGGCCTTTGGAGGTTATAGCATGTTGTATATATAAATTTCATTATGGGACTAATACCGTCAATAATCACTTATCATGTTTGACATGCATTATTGAAGAGAGGTTGCCTTTGAGATAATCTCAGGGGCTATATAAACAGGGGCATAAGTCTAACTGTTATCAAGGGGTTGCCCATGTGGCATAATCTTGCCTATTGATGGCTTGTTCACACCTAGGTAATATGATTGCCACAAGCGTTAGATTCAATCTAAGCCTAACGTATAGTTATTCTAGAAATTAATCGTGGTGAACATCACAATGTTGGTAATCATGTTTTTTAGCATGCTGGTGTCAAAATTTTATCTTTGATGGGAATATCATATATTACTCCCATGTATCTTTAGTATCCAAGTTCAAGTTAGATATTTGATCTATAGTGGATTAACAAAATATTTTTCATTCATAAAATGTATGAATTGGTGGCTGCTGTGAATGTAAGGATGAATGATTTATTCTTGATAGAAATAATTTAGAAATGCTATTTATTTCTATGTAATTCTAATATATTACATTATGAAAGTCGCACTTGAGGACTTACTGAAACTTTTTACCATGGGTAATAGAAGTCGATGTGTTTAATTTTTAGACTTGGTTATGATCATGAGATTGTTTTGTATAGCCATATAATAAATGAATACGGATGGAATGTAAATTTATAAATATTTACATTAGTCTATGGACAAATATATGGTCTGGAAACTGCACATAATCCCTACAGGTACATACTTTCATTTGGAGTAAATGGAGGGGGTCATTTCCTTTTCATACGGTGTTCAAATCGTAAGATATAAAATACTAATTTTCTTATGAACCTTGTTTTAAGAGGTTGAGAGGTCCATGTGTAAAACTTGGACTTTGTCATTTCTTATGGAAATGGTGGGGATTGTTGGAGTAATTTCCAATAGAAATTTAATAATTAATTATTGCCATGAAAATTGTTATGGAAATATATATTTGAATTATGCCTAAATAATAATTAATTATCTTGATAACTATTTATTATAGTGTATCGTTTTGTAAAGAATTAATTTGATTAATTACGTATGAATAGGTACAAGTAAGTTTGAGTAATTAACTAACTTATTTTCTTTCAAAATAAATAATAAAAGGGTGCGTCTTTCCTAAAGAGACATTATAAACTCTATAAAGATGGACCACCTAGGCATCCATTGGTATGTTTGGATGGCCATGACACAATTCCTTGAATTTCTGTTATGTCTTGAATATTTAGGGTCCTATCTTTGTGAGTGCAACAGGTAGATTGGGGAGACTTCCTTAGATCTAAAATACATATTCAGTATGCCCAGTTGCACATAGAGGCGAATACAATCTTTCTGAAAAGCGTACTTACAATTGCATACAAGCTTCAATTAATTTGACACTAGTTTGTCTACGACAAACTAATATTTGTATCCTCCAAACCAGATTTTGCACAACATCATCGAACATCATGGTTTCTTCGAGCTCAGCATGACACCAGGCTATGAACCAAAAGTTAATGAGATCATGCTGGTCAGTCTAAAAGGTTTAACCTCAGACAATTAGAGTCATAAGCCAATAGCCATCGCTTCATAGAAATGATAGTTTTCGATAACTTGTACACCATCATTTCAATTTAAGAAATCGATTTCATGGGATTAATGAAACGAGAAAATCACTTGAGATGTCAATTCAATCTCAAGTGGGAGTCGCATTTAGAGTTAGCACAACCTATTTGTACATTGACAAGTGATAGGCCCGCAAACACATGGTGACGTTGTAGCAAATCAAGGTCGATCCCACAAAGATTAGGTTGATCTATTGGGCTATATTCCCTCAAGATATGCAAAGCGAATCCAAACTTTAGATTGATAAAAATTTGAAGATAAGGAAACAACTATAACTAATTCAAGCTGAAATAAACATCCAAGATTATGCTTCACCACATCATAAATCATTCAAGTGCGTTGCACATCGATCATTCTAAGCTAACTCAGTTTAAAGAACGATAGTCAAAGTATCACTACTCTCTTTCAAGTTATAGTGAAATGCCTAGAATTAATCAATCCCCTACTTTCGTGACTTTCAATCAATTTAGACTCTTTAAGGAAAAGGATTATCACATACGCCCCGTCGAATGGAAAATCTTTCTCAAGAATTCACACATTCAGGTCTGATTTTAGTTTTCCAACGATAAGCTTTGCCTTTCAGTACTTCACCCAACATCCAAAATCAAGCAAGAAGATGGCCAATCGACATGCTCGTAAATCAAAACTCTAAAATTAGATTAAACATAAAATCAACATAAATTGAACGATTTAAGTGCAAATACCCAAAGCAAATTCATCAATTGGTCCACAAACTCCCATATATGAAAATCTATTATAACATGATTAAATTAAACATCTCTAAAATGATAAATCTAAATAGGAAAGAGAAGAGAAGAGAGAAGAGTTTGCTAAGCCAAAATGTGTGCTTGAATCTTTCGATTGCAGAACCCGATCCTGGTTCCTTGCGAATCTTCTTCTTCACCTTACTGTCCCTCACTCTAAAATTAAGTCTAAATCTAACTAGATGCTCGAAAGAATGGCGAATCCCCCTTTCAAGCAGCCGAGTATGTCTATATATAGCAGCCCCCTTTCATTCTTAGCCACAAAAGCCAAGGAAAACGAATAGATTAATAGTTATGCTTCCACCACGGGCATGGTGGCCGCCACTGGAAGACCGTGGTCTTGAATCAAGCCAAAATCTGCTGCTCTCCTCTTGCTCCACAAGCGTAGCAACTCAAGGACATCCATAGGGGGTCAACATATACTGAAATGAGGGTCAAAACAAGCGTAAAATGGTCTAAATTCCTATAGACATCACCAAACAACCATACCCAAGCATAAGTCGGGAAAAAGAGTATAAACTATAACATAAACCACATTATTTTCCCTAAAAATGGAGGAAAATGACCCTAAAATAATATATACATTAAGTACTTATCAAACTCTTCCATGCATAAACCTTTGCTTGTCGTCAAGGAAACAGCAAATAAAACCGACAAAAGGCAACGCATGTTAGTACTCAAAAAGGTAATAACCTCATTAAAGTAAGCAAGCCATAACATATCATAAGCAAGAATGCCAATCAACGACAACCCCAAATAGTGCACAACACATTTCAAAATCGAAAGGAGGAGAAGGTTTTCGAAAAACTACGAGACCACAAGGTCGATACCAAATTTGATCACCCCCAAGGAACCATAAAGCATATCATGCAAGCACATGAGATTGAATAGAGCCAAATGAATTGGTAGAACCTCACTTTGGGAAACGTGGATCACTTCCGCTCATGTGTTTGAAATATAGCATAGGTTCACTCAAGACTCATTCCAAAGATGCAAACTACCATATGCTTGCAAAGACTCTCGAATTCTTCACCACTAGAAATACAATGTCCACAAGACGATCAAAAGGACTTTATTTCGGTTGTAATGTGGGCTATAAAGGTTAAGGGAAAGGAGTTGACAAATGTATTTTGGACACTGTGGAGCTACTTAGCCAATTGACTAGGGAGCGACCAATCAAAGCACCAATCAACCAACAAGTTCACCAACACTCCAAACTCCAATCAAAGCTTTTTACGTATCCAATGCCAATCAACCAAGGCATTTCCTTTCCATCGCCCTTTTCTTTTGCTTTTCTCTTTTTTTTGTTTTTTTTTTTCTACAACATAACCATTATTTTGTTCTTTTTCTTTTTCTATAACATAACTTTTTTTCTTTTGTTTCCATTTGTTTTTTTTTTGGCAATATATATATATATATATATATATATAAACATATATATGCATGTAT
>JACYFF010031954.1:39439658-39451459 GCA_017589665.1 Selenicereus undatus
TATATATATATATATATATATATATATATATATATATATATATATATATATGTATGTATGTATGTATTTACGCCCAAACAAGACGGAACCAAAGCAAATGCTAAATATCATCAATCCCTCAACAAACCAACATACCAGAGCCACTTTAAACCCAATTATCGCCAAAACCACCCACTACGTAGATGAAGTAATGCTCCATAGACTTGGCTTAAAAGTTGGAATATGTGTTTGGCCAAGGGCTAATATGAAGGGATCACAACAAACATGGATATAAGCTCAAATGGGCTAGCAATGAGAATAAACATGTAGTGCAAGGGTAGACCATTTGGCTATGCGGCTAAAATGGTCAAGGAAAGAAATGCCTCTATCATCTGATCAGCTATGCACAAGCCAATGTGGTTTTGAACAAGAATCTAGGCAAGTTCTAGAGATGCAACATAGAAGTGTCACACACACGAAAGAAACATGAGACTAAACATAATGAGTTAGTCCAAAAAAGGCTTATGAAAGATAAGGTAAGTAAAAAAAATAAAAAATTAAATGATTTCAAATCTAGGCATAAGAGCCTCCAAGTCCATCGCCTGAATCCAACCAAACTTAATGTTGTCCACTTTATCTTGTCCATAATCAATTAGAAACAAGAAAAAAAAGCCTTAAATTTTATACACAATATAATTCTACCAATTTGAATTAAATCAAACAAATTTTGAGCTACCTCTACCTATGGCAATTCCGTTTACGATAGCAGTATTCATTTCAGTGCATCATATCATAATGTGTTACAGTTTTGAAGTAATTAGGCATGTAGCCACATATATTTCAACTAACAAAAAAGTTGTTAAATGGTATTATGTAGGTTCTTATTCATGCATTATTTTAAATTTTAGGACATGATATATTATTTTGAATTTCAAGACATAAGATGCTTAATCATACTATAATGCACCTGAACTCATTGTCCATCACATGATTGAAACGTACTTATGACTTTTGTCCAAAAATGGTCAGCTTAGTTAGTCTATGAATTTCTATGCTAATCATTTGTAATTTTCAACTCACAACATTAGAGGATGTTGTTTCCTATAGTGATTTTTTCCCCTCTGTAATGTGCTTGAACTATCAGGCCATATGGAGATACAAATTCTTTATCTTGGAATAAGAGAAGCATTTCTAACTAAGATGATGAGTTAGCAAACTTGAAATGGTAGTGCAAAGCACTCAACTTGAGTTCTAGATATGTTAGACATTTCTGGAAATTACTTGTAATTTATTCCTTTGTTAGTTTCATATATTGCGAGCCAATTTCATGTGAAATTTTGATTATTTAATAAAATAAATCTGTTCTAGCTTGACAAGGAGGAGGAGAAATTGTTATACATTGATTAACAAGTAAAGGTGATTGTCGTTATTTAATTTTCGTAAAATTATTTATATTAGTGTTCATCAATTTAACTTTTTCTTTATTTTTTATTCACAAAGGGGTGCGAAAAAATAAGTATTGATGAAACTAGCTTTTGCTCGATTTTGGTCCTAACATGTATAGTAAGTTAAACTCAACCAAATTTGTTATTATAAATGAAGAAGCAATAAAACAAGGAAGCAATAAAACTATGTTAAAAATGATTAGATGTTAAAAATAATACTATTAGCTAGCGCTACTAAAAATGAAGCAACAAATACAAGTAAATTGCTACTATTGCACCATTTTGAAAACTAAAACAAGATCATGCTACCCAAATAATCATTATAACATGAACACATAACAATCACCACTGAGAGAAATGCACAAGGTCATCATTGGCTCGATATGGTCACAACATCCCAAATTTATCCTTAAATCAAGATCACCATTAATCAAGAAGAAAACAACCTAGTCATCCATAATTACCTATCCTAATTAAAGCATAAAAACATAAAGAGTGGAAACCCTGTATCCAAAGTGCGGACTTTACCCTTTTCATTTCTTCCATACAATCCAAATTGCTTCGAATTGCAAGACTAACCCCGATTTTCTTTTAGCGTAACCTTGGAAAATTTGGTGAAAAGAAAAAAAAACTAGGAAAGTAACCTTTTTTCTTGTGTTTGGTTTAGAGAAAATCACAAAGAAAAAAAATACGGAGGAAAATTGGGTAAAAAAAGTGTTAGAAACAAGAAATAAAATTTTCCTATAAACTTGTGAGGAAAGTTTGGGAAACGTTCCCAAAAGAATTCCCGACCTTTTCCACCCTTACACTGCTTAGATAATATCAACATGACGCAAGTATTTAATTAAGATTCAAATTTCTCATACAAATTCTTGTATTTTTTTCTCAACCCAAACAAGAAAAAAAAAACTCACTTTCTCCCAACATTTTTTTCCTTCACATTTTTTTTCCTTCAACTTTTCTTACCCTCAAATTTTCAAAAGACCAAATGGAGCCTTAGTGTAGAATTTGAACCAAAAAGTGCTAAACATTAAAGAAGGGTAAAGAGAAGAAAGAAAACAAAAAGAGAAGAAAATGGGGGTGAATAGAATTGTAATAGAGAGATCAAAGACTCGAACCTTCTAAAATGCAAGTCTTTAAATAGTCTTCTCTTAGCCTGCTTCTCACCCAAATTCATGTTTCAAAGGTATTTTTCATCATTTAAAAATAGATTGAGGACTTCAAGAGAGAGAAAATAGCTAGGAAAGTAAGAATTAGAAAAACAACAATAAAGGGAAACCAAAACAAACCTTAGAGTTTTAATCTATTATTAATTGAAAATGAAGGTTGCAAGAGAGTTAGAGTGAGAAAAAGATTACTAAAAGTGAGATTGACCCTAAAAAGAGGCAAAACGTTGTAATGAATGAGCCTGATGATTGTATTTATCGAAGCTCAGTCTAATGTTGGCACGAACTTACCACATGACACAGCCTACAAGTGTGAAGTCTCTGTTTGCTGTTCTTCGTTTTGGCTTGCTGACTTGGAATGGAATGCTCATGCTATAGCTTGGCGTGGGCATGTTTCTATTTGTAGAATCTTTTTTACACTATTGCCCTTCTTCAAATGCCCTTCGACCTTGGGCTTAACTTCGCTTTACTTTCATCATGTTTCTCCAGTAGCCATAAGGGTTTCTTATTTTGAACAAACATTGAAACATACATATAAGTACCTAACTTTCAACATTGTTAGGAGTTAAAGTTAAATATTAGGGGTGGTAATATTATATTGATTTAGAACCGACAAACTACCCTTACACTTAGATTTTGCTTATCCTTGGGTAAACAAAGAAGAAGCAACCTTTCCATAGGTGCAATGGTCGTATTTAGCATGTACAACAAGCCATTTAAATCCCTATCTCCCTTAGTGGATGAGTGTGGTCATTTGAGAGTTTATAGAAGATATATCTAAAAAATATTTAAAAATAAGAACAAAAAAAAAGAATAATTAAAAATCTATTTTTCCTTTTCGAACTTTCACAAAGCAATATCAATGGGACAGAAGTGTATGCCTTACTAATTCAAATTACCTAAGTAAACAAGACACACATTGTACATGCATGGGATGAACACATCAAGCGTCTCAATTCTCACTAATGTGAATCATATGCCAACTCTAACCACTTGAATGATGAACAAGCTAATAACCTTATTCCAGTGATGCCCCCTACCATAGGCTTAACAAACCTCTCAATTCTCCTCCACTCATATGCGAGGTGCATGATGATAATCTAGAGGTCTTTGACGGATTATAATGGAGCTTGGGACAAAACGTTAAGGAATTGATAAAGGGTTTGGGGTATTATAGAGCTAAGCAGTTGAAGACTAAGGGGCACCACCAAAGCCAAACCATATAAATACATACCAAAACACACGTCAAAGACAATTACACTTTCACCTCTCTAGAATGCGCAAGCATTAGGGAAATTCAAAGTGTTATCACCATTCCAACACTTTTACTCACAATCTTTTTCTTTATTTCTTTTTTTTTCAAATGGAATGGAAATACTAACTAGTGAATAGCATTAGGAATCATGGAGGACAAAGTTACTCCAACCCAAGTATCCTTATGTCATATTTACATCCCACTCTCAAAACATACGTAATGGATTTATATTTACACCGTGAACGTCCCCTCAATATCGTAGCCTTCAAACAACAAAAAACTAAGATTTTATTATACTCATTGGAAAGAGAAACCACGTACAGAGAGAGCCTTTTAGGTGGTTTTCTTCAACTTTGTGATGGAAAGGAACAATATCTAGGCTTGCTCAATCCAAGCAGCTTAATAACATATGCAGATGGTTCCTCAAGCTCTCAAGATTAATGTAACTAATGGATTATCACAGCCAAAGGATGCTTCTCTTGGATTCAATCCTAAACAATCAAGAGGATTGTGAGGTTTGTGCCCAAGATAAGATTCTAATGATAGCTTACTTACTTTCCAACAAATTTCTCTCATAAAGGGTCATAACCACCAAAGAAGAATTCTAAATGAAGAACTCTTGTTCAATAATTTTGAGTGTAAAATAAAATGCTGCAAGTATATGACTATCGTCCTAGTACTCGAGCGTCGTATCCATAGGGATGCGGATGAGATTAAGGTCACTTAGCACAAAATTAAACTAAATTTAGCATCATTCAAAACTAGGTAATGCTATAGATTACAACTATTCACAAGATTTCATCAGCCCCAATTAGCTTCAAATTAAGATAAAGCAAACCTACATGGCACTAATTACATTATCTAATTAAATGAGATAAAGTAAGCGATCAAGTGAAAAGAAGCCAGAACGCAGGTATAGCCAATGAAACAAGTAACTTAAACTTTGAAAGCAGAATTCTTGAGGCAGTATCTAGAATCCAAGCTCCCACAATAGATTAAGCCAACATCTCCTAAACTAAAATTAAGCAGCATTCGGCATCAACACCATTTCAATCATCATCATCACTGATTCACAAGGGAAGGAAAGGAGCAACATCCGAACTCTATTTACTACACCCAAACAGGGGGAAAGCACAGGGGAAGTGGAAATTTGCAACTACCAGTCTGAATCATTCACCAAGCTAAGAATAATTCTTAATCACAAACTCATACTGAAATTCAAATCTAAAAACCAAGATAACAATGAGAGATGAAGTTGAGAATTGTATAAACCAACATCTAGAAATTAGTTTAATAGCAAAACCAAAATTCAACAAAGCTTACTCCAATTTAACAAAACAAAGTTGAATTAAGGGAAATTGCAAGCTAAAAACGGATCTAAATACTCGAAATTAAAAAAATAGAAAAATCGACATCAACCCTAAAAAACTTTGAACATGTAATTCATCCTAAATTTATCCGAAAATCAAAAAACTATTAAGAACCCTAAATTAAACCTAAAAGACCTAAACTAAAACCTAATTACCTAGCTCTAGAGCTGCATCCTTCAATTTATAGCGGAACCCATCCTTCCTCCAACGTCAATCTGAGCCATTGTGGACAATGAGGATGCTGGCATTTGGCCTGATGTGTTGGCGTTGTGTGAGCTGCTGGTTGTTGAGGATGAATATGGTGTGGTGTTGGTGGTTTGCAGTCACTGGTGGAGTTTGAAGAAGGAGATGAGCTCGAAGACAGGATAGGAGATTAGGGCTTCTGGGTTTTTTTTAGTGAGGTTGGGGACCAAAAGAGAGGAGAGAAAAAGAGAGGAGATTAAGCGGGGGAAGTGAGTCACGTGCTTAGCTCGTGTGACTGGGGTTTCTTTTTTTATTGTGGTTTTCCCTTTTTTTCTCAGTTATAAAAGAAAACGGGCTAATGATTTTGGTCTGGTTTGAGTCAATCTGGCCCAATGCTTGATTTTCGGCATTTTTTTCATCGTTTTCCCCCATTTTTCTCATCGTTTTCCCGCATTTTTCCCAAACTATTAAATACCTACAAAACAAAATAAAATCATATAAAAATCTAAATATAACAATTATTTCGAGCATAAATCAGGCATAAAGATATCGTAAAAATAACATATTTTTAGCACGAACAAATACCCCCACACCAAGATTTTGCTCATCCTCAAGTAAAACAACTAAGCTACCTAAAAAGAAATAGAAAATAAGAAAAAGAAAATCCTAACTCAGTATCGTAAGAATTACGATTGCATTTAGCATATGCAACAAGCCCTTTAAACCCGTCGGTTTCCCAAGTGGACTAGTGAGATCTCATGAAGGTTTTTAAGTGAAATACCCACAGAATTATTTCAAAGACAAAAGAAAATCTTTTTGATTTTTTCTAAACATAGAAACAGATATACAGGTAATTGGGAAATCATGTACACAACTCAAGCAATTGCAATACCTTAACAACCAAGTCACCAAGCTATATACAAATAGAATGTACAATCAGCAAACATCCCAATCAAAAGAAGCATCTCGACTTTTATTTTTCACCCCACACTCAATATGCAATGATATGTACTACTTGGTGCATGTGCTAATGTGTATCAACTCTTACGAATCAGGTTGCTAACATTGACACAATCCCTATTTCCTTGCCTAATTGCCTTATTTGCTCCATTTTTCCATTTTTTTTTATTTTTCTAAGATTGATAATGCACATACCCTAAACCTGCTTGACATACAACTATTCGGGCCTTCCCTAAAAAGGGATTTTATTAGATTGTGCAAAGCACTTATTTCATTGCCCAAGTAGATGTGAAATCAAGTAAAATAGCACATGTTCAAGCCAATTAAAGATATGAAATAAAGATAGTGGCTATGAACATTGGTGCCCAGGTTTTTATTCACTTTTCAGACTTTTTTTTCACTTTTTTTATTTTATTTTTTCAGAGCTCAGAAGGCAATTTAGACAAACAAATGTTTCACATGCCAAATTAACAACAAGATCCTAAGAATTGAGGATAAAGTGAGCAAGGTAGCACAACATCAGACATACGAGATAGGGTTATTATGAAAAATCGGATCTACATCCTGAACTAGACATCTCATCATGTAAACTCTATTTACATATAACTCAATAACCTAGCACATGGGATCACAACTACCTAAGAAAGCACACAAATCCCAAAAGAAAAACAAAATTTCCTTATTTTTCAAAATTTTTGAAAAGTATCTACAAATAGGCACCTCACCCCTATACCTAAACTTCACAATGTCCTCATTGTGGCAATTAAGGCACAAAAAGCAATCACATAAGCTATACAACCAGGAATCCAACACAAAACTGCAAGTATATACAACTAGGACACTAATAAAAATCACAAACAAAACCATAAACAAGCGAAATTCAAAACCAAAATCACAAACGAAAGGAAATCAAAATCCAGAACCAAACAAAAATAGACCAAAACACACCTAATCACCAAATCAATCCAAACCACAACTAAACCCAAAACAAAACCAAATACACATAATCACAAAAACCAAAAACAAATCATAAAATAAAGCGAAACAAAAACCAAAACCTAACAAAAGAAAACAAAACCGATCAAGACCAAAACGAACATAATCACCAAAATACAACAAGACAAGACCAAAGACTTACTAAACACCAACCTAAATCCAAAAGAAACCTAAAACAAAACAAAATACAAAAGAACAGAAAACAAAATGGAAGACCAAAACAAAGTCATTAAAACCCCAAAAAGGCAACAAAAAGAAACTATTAAACAAAAACTAAAAAAAAAGAACAAAACTTGCGAAACAAAAAAAAAACAAAACACAAAACCAAGGAAAGAAAATACAACATCAAGGAAACCAAACAAAGGAACTAAAACATACTCAAGAACAATCCTAAATATCCACAACTAACAAATATTTACAAAATCATAACACAACCAAGGGTGATCATACCCAACACGGCTCAACAAATCCCAAATTGCTGCTCAAGATCGATCATCCATACAATCACAATCCTAAATATTCACAACTAAGTATGAAAAGAATAAGAGAGACAAGTTAGAACGATCATACCAGGTCAGATGCAAAAGTACACCTAAGCTATACCTCCAAAAATTCGCTTAGTTAGAGGTCTATGGAGCATCAGCCACTCCATATTAAGCTGAAAAGCGGTACTGGAATCAAAACTCGTTCAAGCACACAGCAGCTTATCAAATAAAGAAGACAAACTCTCAATAAATAGAAATAATAAAAAGTACAGAGTTGGAGCCAAAAAGAGTACAACCACCTTACCAATAAAGCACAAGGGCCCGTTTCAACTTATTAAATAGTTGAGCCCTATTAGAAAGGAAATGAAGATACTTGGAATGAACCAGTGCTAAGGTCATTGGCCTAGAAATTATATCGACATGAACGAGTAGTTTGGGCAAAATAGCGGGCACAAAGTTCACAAGTCTTGTAATATGAAAAAGCACGAGAGTATGGTTTAAATCAAAATTCTTAGTGACAACATTGTTGGACTGGACAATTTCAGACTTACAACATTCAAAAAGGAGGTCAGCTTGGGCATGATCAAAAGAAAATGATTCATATTCAACACAGAGATCCACATCCAAACTTACATTGACATCAAACCCACATGAAAGGGATTTATATTTTGTAGAAAGAATATCATTGTCAAAGTCCAAAATAGCGGGTTCAGTTACCTCATCGCATAACTCCTGTGAAATATCTTGCAAATCATCTAAATCATGAGGCTTAACTTCGGTTGCAGTGCTCATATCTAACCCACTAGGGATCTCAAAGTCGTCACCCACCTCAAAATAATAAGAGTGAGTAAAAGGGGTAGGTGGGTCAACATAAGCTAGGACATCTTCAGTGTCATCCTTGGGTGAGCTAGTGAGGGATGTAAGGTCTGGTGATAAAGACGTAGGGAGGTCACTCTCTTGTTCTAGATTAGGCAAAGTCATGTTTTTATTAAAGTAGGGCCTAGATTGATAAGAGATATCAAAATCATCATCAAGACTAACTGTAGGTTCAGGAGATCCTAAACTAGAATCAGGCTCACTATAATTCTCCCTACTTTGATTAAAACATTGAGAATATTTAGCAATTCTCTTTTTCGTTGTCTCTACCATTTGATCAGTCAGTTCATTAATCTTCCTTTCAATACTTGCACATGTAGCATCTGCATAAGCACGATAAGGGCAATGACAAGGAGCATGATCAAAAGACTCACAATAATTGCACAAAACAGAAGGCAAATAAGAGCAAGATGGGTCATGTGACTCTATAAAGGGACCCCGTGGGCAAGGACCAATAGGAAAAATAGACTGACTATAAGTTGGGTAATAAAAATTACTCCTAGCTTGTGTAAACTCGTAAGTGTGCCAAGCTAGTTTTCCAAAGAAATCCCAAACCTCATCTTGAGTTTTAGTGAATAAACAATCCAAACCCCCGAGGTACATAGTCTTAACATGATCCCTACATTCATGATTAAGGCCCTCAAAGATCACTTGGCAAATTTTCCATTTTTCAAAATAATAATCAACACATTGAGCACAAAATTCATTCAATCCACTCAAGTATCGCCAAAAGCACCAAAAGATCTCATGCCTAAACTAACGGAAATAGAAACTTGCCATTTTGTTTTTGAAGTTTTTAAATTTTTCAATTTTTAGTGGTTTTCAAGTTTTTCTAATTTTTTTTAACATTTTTAACCTTTTCTAAGGTTTTTTGATTTTGGGAATTTTTCAAGAAATGAACTAAGCAACACCAAATAACGAAATCAAGATAAACCATGTGCAACTAATAGGAAAGCAACAAAGAAAACGAAAAATGTAACCTAAATCTGAAGTCGTTGTCCCCGGTAACGGCGCCAAAAACTTGTTCGATAATTTTGAGTGTAAAATAAAATGCCCAAAGTATACGATCATCATTGTAGTACTTGAGGGTCATATCCACTGGTACGCAGATGAGACTAAGGTCACTTAGCACGAAATTAAACTAAATTTAGCATGATTCCAAACGAGGAAAAGCTATAGATTACAACTATTCACAAGATTTCATCAGCCCCAATCAACTTTAAATTAAGATAAAGCAAACTTACATGGCACTAATTACATTATCTAATTAAACGAGATAAAGTAAGTGATCAAGTGAAAAGAGCCAGAACAAAGGTATAGCCAATGAGACAAGTAACTTAAACTTTGAAAGCAGAATACATGAGGTAGTATTTAGAATCCAAGCTCACACAATAGATTAAGCCCACATCTCCTAAACTAACATTCAACAGCATTCAACATCAACACCATTTTAATCATCATCATCATCACTAATTCACAGGGGAAGGAAATAAGCAACATCCGAACTCCATTTGCTACACCCAAACAGGGGGAAAGCTCAGGGTAAAGGGAAATTTGCAACTACCAGTCTGAATCATTCACCAAGCCAAGAACAATTCTTAATCACAAACTCATACTCAAATTCGAATCTAAAAACCGAGATAACAATGAGAGATGAAGTTGAGAATTGTATAAACCGACATCTAGAAACCAATTTAATAGGAAAACCAAAGTTCATCAAAGCTTACTCCAATTTAACAAAACAAAGCTGAATTAATGGAAATTGCAAGCTAAAAACGGATATAAATACCAGAAATTAAAAACAAAAAAATCGACATGAACCTTAAAAATCTCTGAACATAAAATTCATCCTACATTTATCCGAAAATTGAAAAACTATTAAGAACCCTAAATTAAACCTAAAAGACCTAAACTAAAACCTAACCACCTAGCTCTGGAGCCGCATCCTTCAATTTATAGCCGAACCCATCCTTCCTCTGTCGTTGAACTAACTCATTGTTGACGGTGAAGATGCTAGCATCTGGCGTACTGTGCTAGCATTGCATGAGCCGCTGGTGGCTGAGGATGAATATGGTGTGGTGTTGGTGGTTTGCAGTCACTGGTGGAGTTTGAAGAGAGAGATGAGTTCGACGAGAGGAGAGGAGATCGGGGCTTCTAGGTTCTTTTTAGTGTGGTTGGGGGCCGAAGAGAAGAGAGAGAAAGTGAGGAGATTATGGGGGAAGTGAGTCATGTGCCTAGCACGTGTGACTGGGGTTTCTTTTTTTATTGTAGTTTTTCCTTTTTTTGCTGGGTTATAAAAGAAAACGAGCTAAGGATTTTGGGTCAGGTTTGAGTTAATCTAGCCCAATGCATCATTTTCGGCATTTTTTTTCATCATTTCCACCCAGTTTTCTTTAATTATTAAATACCTACAAAACAAAATAAAATCAAATAAAAATCTAAATATAACAATTATTTCGAGCGTAAATCAGGTACAAAGATATCGTAAAAATAACATATTTTTAGCACGAACAACTCTAATCACCACTCTTAATTTAAGAGCTAAAGATGTAGAGATTTTTAGAAGGAAGATAACTGTTAGCCTTCCATTTCATAATTCAACTCAAGCTGAGTTTACATGGGGGTAATTGGGTTTATAAATACCTAAAAATAGAGGGGATTAGTTGCTATATTAGTGGGGCAAATGGGCTAATTGGGGGCTTACAAAATATCCTATAAAATCAAATTAAGTTGCTAAGATAATTATAATTAAGATAAGTTGTATTTTTCAAGATTCATCCTCCATATTCTAGGGAGCTTTTGGAAGGCTCTACTCCATCGATGGGCCTCACTCGCTAGACAATCTACGTTGATTTGTGAAGAATCGCCCCATGTTAATTCACCTTAATGGTCACGGTTGTGTCCTCCCTAATTAAGGTCAATTTCTAGATTACTCTAAAACTGAAATTTTATGCATACCTCACATATTTGGGTCATTTCTCCTAATATTGAAAGTCAATGCTATATTTTTGTACATGATGACGAAATAGGCATCTTAGGTGTAATAGTCCGACCCTAGATTCTGGTTATTAATTTCATCTCATTCA
>JACYFF010031954.1:39464915-39489436 GCA_017589665.1 Selenicereus undatus
ATAATCGCACCAAACAGGAGGCACACAAGAGTAAGATGGGTCATGTGAATTTATAAAATGATCCTGAGGGTAAGGACTAACAGGAATAACAGACTCACTATGAAGTGGGTAACCAAAATTATTTTTAGCTTGTTCAAACTCATAGGTATCCCAAGCTAATTGTTCAAAAAAATTCCACACTTCATCTTGAGTTTCAGATAACAATCCTAATACACCACCAGGATAAATGGACTCAACAACACTCCTAAATTCAGTATTTAAACCCAAAACGATAACCTCACAAATTTCCCATTTCTCAAAAGTTTGATTCAATTGAGCACGGTAAACATTAAGCCTAGACAGATAACTCCAGAAAGGTTCATGCTCAAGTTGTGGGAAATTAAACACTGGCATTCTCTTTTTCTTTTTTTTCAATTTTTAGGATTTTCAATTTTTTTTTTAAAGTTTTTTAAGGGGGTTTTTTTTTTTTTTTAAGGAAAGAAAATGAAAATGACTCTAGGACACTAATTACAAATTGATAATTAAAGCAAAAACAAGAGATTCAAATAATTAAAGGAACGAAACAAAATAAACTAACAAAAAGAACACTATATTACCAAAAGACTCAATCAACAAGAAATGATCAAATACAAAAACACAAGACGTGAGCATCATTCCTTTTGATTTTATTTGAACTACAAAAACAGAAAATAGAAAATAAACTAAAACCTAAACAAAAGCGAAAAATAAAATAAAAACAGAAAATCAAACCCCAAATCAGAACTATATACACAGAAAATTCAACATAATCACGAGAGACATGGATATATTTTTTTCAATTTTTTTCTGTTCCAGAACTGTGCAGAAAATTCCGAACAGAATATTAGTTCCAAAATTCACAGCAAATTCCACACAGTCCTAAAAATTCCAGAAAAATTCACATAGCCTCTAAACATCATGCTGAATCTAAGAAAAATATTCACACAGCAAAAATCACACCAGAATCAGCCCACAAAAATCAAACAGAAACTAAAAATATGAAAAACCTGCACTGGTGCCTTTCATTTTTTTTCTTTTTCCTGCACATAAATCAAACTGATTAGAATTGTTTTTTTTTTTTTCAGCTATAAACAGCATCTAAAATTTGTAATTAAACTAATCTTAACCAAAAACAAAAATCAAAATAAAAATTATAAACTAAATTCAAAAATAGAACTAAACTAAACTATTAAAACAAAAATTACGACGCAACTAAAACCAAAAACGAAAACGACTCTAACAACTCTAATAGTTAAACTATGAATCGATATAACCAAATTTCAAAACGACATCCCCGGCAACGGCGCCAAAAACTTGTTGTGAATTTTCCGCAAGCGTACGGTTTCGTTGTACGTTTACGAGTATCGTCCTCAGGGATGAAGGAAATTTGATTATTATCAATTCTAACCTAATTGAAACTGAAAATTAAAATTGACTAACCTGAAAATTATCATTTTTGATTTAGTGAATTTACAAACTAAAATAATTGAAAAACTGTAAGAGATTCGAGAGTACCAAAAGGTAATTTCGGAAATCAAACTGAAAATGAATTATGCGAGCAACACCTTGCAGTAATTAAATTTGGAATTCTTCTTCCTCCTGGCCGAGTTGAAACAGAACAGAGAAACAGAACAGAGGAGCAGAACAGAGCAACGACAACAACTCTAAACCTTCACGTAGGGCAACAAAACCAACTTAATTCAAACCAAATCGGAACTATTCGAACCAAATCAGAAAGCTTAATTCGAATTCGATGAACGCAAGCTCAATAGTAAGAATTTGAGAAACTGTAAATAGGATCTAAAAACACCAAAATAAAAACTGAAACTTGAGGAAAGAAAATTCTAATACAACTCCTCTTGAAATCTCTACGCCCACCCTCTACTGCTCGGTTTTAGCCCCCAATTTGAAGCCTCCATAGAGAACCGGTTCTTTTCTCCAATAAATTGCCTCTATTGACGTCTTGTAACCATTCGATTTATGATGGTGATAATGATGGAAATTGATGGTGAAGAGAAAGAGAAAGTAACGGGCAGGGGAAGGAAGAGGAAGATGAATGGTTTCGGGGCCCTGTGCCTTCGCGTGTTGCTGGATAGAACGAAGAAGATGAACTGAAGGTGAGAATACCTGCAGAACGGGGAAGAAGAAGAGACCAAGGGGGAGGGGAAAGGTTGTCATGTGCAAGGCACATGACTCAAGTAAATAAAAGAAAGAAAAGGAGGGTTGGGTTTGACTCATTTGGCCCATATTATTTCAAACCTGCAAAATAAACAAAATAAACAAAAACATATTAAAACCTAAATTTATTAACTAAAACGAGCATAAATAATGTGAAAAGGTATCGATAAAAATCACTCTTTTTAAGCGCGAACACGCGGGATATCTACCAAAGTCTCATTAAGCTCATAAAATGATTCCATGTACAAACGTTAGTACTAAAGACTCCAAGGGATAAAATAGTTCTGAATAGAGATAAAAGTCCACACAAGAAATAATCACAAAACCTTCGTAAATGTTAGCACCAAAAAGGATTACACATTAAAAGATACTCAAGCTTATGAAAGTTATCCTGCCTAGCGAAAATGTCATTGGAGGTTATCTCAAACCAATCCACACCATCCCTTCATACAATCCTATATGCAAACCTAAAAATTAACTAAATGCAACATGCAAACATAAAGAAACCTAAAAATATATGCTCTAACATGTATGCAAACTAATAATCGAAATGAAAAACATAGAAACTACCCCACCCCATGCTTAGATAAAGCACTATTATTCAAAGGAAAGAAAACTTAGAGAAAGGGAGCAAAAGAAAACAATTTCACCAGGTTAGGTGTAAAGTGGACTTAAGCTATGTGACCTCGTAATAACCGGAGCACATGGAGCATTAACACTCCATCATAATGTCAAGACTCAGCGCTTTAAATAAGATATCATCAAGGCACACAGAAGCTTGTCAAACTCCTCATCATAGAGTTTCCAAGCATGGCAATGAGAGAGCATGAAAATAAGCACAACAAAGAAAGTTAGTGCTCTCTTAAACAACGCAAAAGCCATAGAAAAATCAAAAGAGAATGCAAAGAAAGTGTTCCACATGATTTTTCTAGGCTTATCCACTAGGAATATGCAATACAGGTCAAGGGAAGCATCATACCCACAAAAGCATCCTAGGGAAAGAAAATTATCAACATTTCCACTAACCATAATGAACATGTTATCATCCTAGCCCAAATCAACAATAGAATCACCAATCTTAGAATTATCAATGGGCATATCTAAAGAATATTCGGGGGAAATAAGGGGTTGTGAACACGTAGGGGAAACACAGGTATGATCAAGGGGATTGGGAAAAGGATAATTAAAACAAAGGCTAGAAGACTCCTCATGCACACACTCACAACAACACCCCTCTAAAGAAGTGTTAACTAGATTATGCACCACATCAAAAGTATCTTCGGATGGACCATATGAATCACCCTCATCAAACATAGCAATCAACCGAAAAGGCTCACCCACCTCGAGCCTTGTGCATTGAGCTAAAGGAAAGGATGAATAAGGTTGAGCACAACATGCATGGAAAGGACATGAAACAATATTATGGTTAGAAGAACCACACAAGTCACAGCAAAAAGGAGCATAATACCATTTAGCATAGAACGTACAAGGATTAGAAAATGAATATCTAGAAACACGACTAATCTTCTCAAATTCAAATGAATCCCAAGCAATCCACTCAAGCAAATAACATACATCATCAAAATTTTTAGCATGAAAACCCCAAAACCCTAGAAGAGCTCGGGTTTTACTGTTCACACCCTCATCAACAACGGCCAAAGTTTCTCATTTACTCACACAATAACCACATTGAGCAAGAAAAACATTTAAATGCCTAAAATACCTTAAAAATAATTCATGCTCGAATTGGGAAAAATAGAACATTGCCATTGTTTTTTCTCAAATTTTTTTTTATTTTTTAAAAATTTTCAACTTTTTTGGTTTTTTTCAAAGAAAAACAAAATGCTTAGTCAAACCTATCAGGAAAAACCCAATATTCAATGCTAGTCCCTGCCAACGGCACCAAAAACTTTATAGGCTTGTAAGTGCACAGTGGCATTGTAGCAAATTAAGGTCGATCCCACAGAGATTAGGTTGATCTATTGGGCTATATTCCCTCAAGATCTGCTAAGCAAATCCAAACATTAGATTGATAAAAATACGAAGATAACGAAACAACTATAGCTAATTCAAGTTGAAATAAACATCCAAGATTATGCTCCACCACATGATAAATCATTCAAGTATATTGTACATCGATCAATCTAAGCTAACTCAATTTAAAGAACAATAATCAAAGTATCACTACTCTCTTTCAAGTTATAGTGAAATGCCCAGAATTAATCGATCCCCTTCTTTCATGGCTTTCTATCAATGTAGACTCCTCAAGGAAAAGGATTATCACACATGCGCTCTCGAATGGCAAATCTTTCCCAAGAATTTAAACATTCAAATTCGATTTTAGTTTTCCAATGCCAAACTTCACGTTTCAGTACTTCACCCAACATCCAAAATCAACCAAGAAGATGGCCAATCAACATGCTCGCAAATCAAAACTCTAAAATCAGATTAAACATGAAATCAACATAAATTGAACGATTGAAGTGGAAAGACTCAAAGCAAATTCATCAATTGGTTCACAAAAACCAATATATGAAAATCTACTATAACATGATTAAATTAAACATCTAACTACTCTAAAATAATAAATCCAAAGCGAAAAGAGAAGAGAAGAGATAAGAGTTTGCTCAACCAAAATGCGTGCTTGAATCTTTTGGTTGCAAAACCCGATCGGCTTCCTCGTGAATCTTCTTCTTCACCTTGCTCTCCCTCACTCTAAAATGAAGTCTAAATCTACCTAGATAGTGGGAAGAATTATGGATCCCCCTTTTAAGTAGCAGAATATGTCTATATATAGCAGCCCCCATTCATTCTCAGCCAGAAAAGCCTGGGAGAACGAATAGGTTAACAGTTATGCTTCCACCACGGGCATGGCAGCCACCACTGACAGATCATGGTGCTCGCTAGAGCCAAAATCTACTGCTCTTCTATTGCCCCACAGGCATGGCAACTCAAGGGCTTCTGTGGAGAGTCAACTTATACTCAAATAAGGGTCAAAACAAGGGTAAAATGGTTTAAAATCTTCGAAACATCATCAAACAACCATGCCAAAGCATAAATCGGGAAAAAAGTATAAACTATAACCTAACGCACATAATTTTTCCTAAAAAAGGAGGAAAATAACCCTAAAATAATATATACATTAAGCACTTATCAACAGGGGCTGACCAGGTGTTCCATAGTGGGTTATGTTAAAAGACTATACCAAGAACGCTTACATTTTAGTAATGTTAAAGTCATAAGATCGGAAATAAGAAGCGTTTTGCTGTATCATGAGGGTATTTTTGGATACATCCTATTCCCACCAACCTTCATGGCCTATGCTATCACTAGTTAGATAATTCCATTAAAGCTCTTGTGTACAATACTTCTTTTAAAAGAAGGTATTGCCCAAAGAATTAAAGTGCTAAATACCTTCTCCTTAACTCACACTAATGGAAAATAATAGAAAAAGGTTAAAAGCTAAAAGGAGATAATCAACAACAACAACCCTAACACTCACTATTTAGTTCGTAACATAACACAAATAACACAGTTGAGAGTCCAACAACTATTTAAAACAAAAATGGGACCACCATCACAATTTGCAATACCTCATGTTGGACAGAATTTTTCAATGATTCTATTGAAACTTAGTTGAATAATTCATCTATAATATAACGGGTGCAACTTTGAGTTAAATAAAGCAGTAAAACATTGTAAGTATCACAAATTAAAAGTAGTGTCTTAATTGAAGACAAAGTGGCTAAATAACAAGATAAAATTATAAGATTTAACAATCTAAAATAAGATGATTAATTTTAAGTACAAATTCGACTTGGGCTAATTTTTTCGATCGAACTAATCCTATTGATGCTAATTAATTCGTCAACGAAGGTGCATATTGTCACTATCATGTTTCGTGGAAGTTTAAAACTAGAAAAATACTAAATATGAAGGTGCATAAATAGCTAAGTTATAGGAATACATAGTAATGGTAATGTTAAAATTTAATTTCAAATTAATTAGAGACACTATAAAGACAAGAAATATAAATCCATGGTAATAGTAATCTTAATTTTAAATCAATAATTAGAGACACTAAAAAGACACACAATGTAAATAACGTTTTCCCGAACCCATTGCATGCACTATATATATAGACGTCTCTGTATAAGGTGAGTTGTGGCAATTAGAGGCCAAGTTCTAGGTGTTTGATGGTCTCCCACTGCAAGAAAGATTAAGGATATTCCATCCATCCAGTATCTCATTTGTTCTTTCGATTTTAGGGATGGGTGACACAATCTTGTAACGATCACACAGTAGTCTGTCGGCTCTTGCTAAGAAATTACTATGAATAAGCAACAAAGGTATAAATATTACTTTGCTAAAAAAAATTCTTTTGAATACTCCCTCAATGTCAAGGGCGATGTCATTGACTGGTTCAAATACATTAAGTGTTTTGAATGAAAGATAAGGCCTTAATTTGAGTACATTGAGTTATACTAACCCATCTTATCTCCGCATGAATCTAATATGAAAGTTAGAATTTCTGACTTTGTTACTTAGCAGAATCTTTTAGGATAAAACGACATCAATATTATCTTGTTTTATTCTGGAGATATATTGCTATTTAATATCTTTAGAAAGAATGCCTTATTCACATCTCAATGGATTGTATGTTGTGATGCAATATATCCTTGCCTTTCAACGAAGATCCTATAAGGATTTGATTGATCTAGTTTAAGAAATTGTATTAAATCAATCTTCAGTTTAGTTTAAAATTATTTTGAATGATTTCAGTGAGATATTTGGAGATCAAATCAAGCTCTTCTACCAACAATCAAGATCCATCATTTTCGTCAATCGAGAGCTAGTTTTGGAAACATCAAGGTTTGAATAAGAGACATTGGATTCTAGATTGGGAACATTGAAGATTTAGTAAGTATTGTTCGAATGGTCAAGACGGTTTTGAATTCTATAAAATTTGGAGCAAGAGGAGATGAAAAGACATAAGAAAGAATTACATCGTGAAAAAAAGCCGGAGTGAAATAATTTTTAAAACTCTCTAGTGTACTTGTCAATTATTTGAATATTTCTAAGGGAGAATTGTAACAAGTTCAAGAAGTTACTTTGGTAGCTGGGTAATAAGAGGTCAATACTTAGTGAGTGTGCTAGCAAAGGTTGCTTAGTCGGATAAGCTTGGAATGCTAGACAGTGTAAGCCAAAGTCATTCGTGTGTACTTCTTAAGTGAATATGAAGTAGAGGTGATTAAATTCTAAGCAAGGAAATACCTCAGGCAGTGACTAGCCTTGTTTGGGAGGGTGAACATCGTAAACATATCTTGGGTTTTGTCTCATTTTGATTCTACATTTTAGTTTTGATTATTTCTGACATTAGTGACTAACATTCAAGGTTGTCTTTGTTGACATGGCACCATAGGTTCAAGCACATTGGAAGTTTTATAAAGTTTTAGTTTTTAAGATATCGTCTTATTTATCCCGCCCTATAGGGTGATCTAACATTAACGTTTGGGACCTTCATTTGGCATCAAAGCTGATCCATTCACATTGACTTAACTGTCTTTTGAAAATGATCATGACTTCCTTTAGAAATGCTAAAGTTACTGAAGGACACTCTTTTACTAGACCTTTGTTTTGTGGTTCTAACTTTCCTCATTAGAAAATCATATGTAGGACCATGATTATGAGCTTTGGAAGGTTATCTCCAAGGGCAATTTATGCTTATTGTGAAGGAAGGAGACAAAATATTTCTGAAGCCTATATCAAAATTTACTCTCAGAAAGTGGCTAAAAATTATAGAGCCTTGAATATTTTATTTTGTGATTTTACCATCTACCTTGATGAACATCTTATTGGACATGCTCCCATGGCTTGAAGCATCTTCACTATAATCTTGACTTCTTTCTTCATTGTTAGGTGGAATGAATGGTAACATCGGGATATGGGAACCAAATTGGTTGATCGTAAATGCTCCTGGAGTCTTAGTGGCAGGAGATCTTTGATTCTGAAACAAGACATGTCAATATTGGGGTACATAGAAGTTTGAGGTATATTTTGGTTGAACTACACCCTTTGGATGTTGTTGGGATCAAGAATAGCATTGCAAGGTATCTCATTAGTCTTGCCATCCCTAGAAATCCTCTTCTTGTTGACCACTTTGGTTATTACAGTAAAGTGAACTCATTATTCACCTTATGTCTAGGTTTGTTTGGTATGACAACACCCACCAATTATATTTATCTCTTATTCCATTCAGGTACATCATGTACATCACTTGGGCTGCATAAGTAGCAAATATGAATGGGTCATATTTTCTATATCTTCATGTGCCATTCACCTGTACAAAGAGACACAGTTTGGGGTAACGTGTTCCTTAAGGGGTGTTATCAAACGAATCACATGTAAACAACATACATTGCTTAAGCAGTTCTCCAAGATATTCAACACGAATAACTTCTTGGAGGACTCCATAATAATCATCGCCAAATCCACCTTCCTCACTCCCCTTCATACCAATTGTCAGTCTTTTTCCCTTCACACCTTTTTTATGTGAGAAATAGAAATCCATTGACTATAAATGCAAACCAAGATGTCACTTTTCTTAAAGGCAGTTGAGCCCACTTTTATATGTGTATTTGGCATTCGTCATTGAAGATTTGCACAATTTCAACCTACATGCATTTTTAAAAAGTTTATAAAGATGGGAAGCATATTATATAGGATGTTATTAATTAGATAAATATATAATATAGGA
Source organism: Selenicereus undatus (assembly GCA_017589665.1). Classification (NCBI taxonomy): domain Eukaryota; kingdom Viridiplantae; phylum Streptophyta; class Magnoliopsida; order Caryophyllales; family Cactaceae; genus Selenicereus; species Selenicereus undatus. The sequence goes on from JACYFF010031954.1 coordinate 39,473,869, forward strand.
TCTTACTGCTCTTTTAGGCCACCAAATAAACTCGGGCTCAATAATAGCATCTACCTCCATATCCGTTGAAGTTGGATTTTCATCTAATTTTTGTTATTTGAATAAAATGTATATATGGTATTCACTAGCAATGTGTTTTAGATTGAACTTCATTATAATTCAACAAAATATGAAGGTGTGCAGCATGCAATTCTTGATCAGTGGGGTACTTCTGTGCATGACTTGCCACTAGAGCACCTTGGGTTTTAAAAACTGACAAGGATGACTGATGTTGTAGCTCGTCACTGTAATCCTCATTATGTTGAAATGTTGTGTACATTGAAGGCATATTAGAGCCGAAGCACTATGAAGAAAACTATAATATCTCAAAAACCAAGTAAGTTTTGACTATTGACCCTTCAGCATATGTTGTGTTTTTTATCTTCTTCTTAATCCACCCAAAGTACCTAACATATAGTATTTCTATGAGTATTTTAATTTAACTCTAGATTTATAATTAGATGAATAACCAACTTTTAATATTCATATTTACCTTTCAAAGGGATACATCCATCAATATTGTACTAGACTGTCTAGGTATGCTTCTTTTGCCAAACGTATAGACAAGTGCTCCATGACATTCAAGAATCTTGGAGGAAAAACTTTCTCCAATTTACAAAGTATGAAGCTTATATTACATTTCATTTCCTGTAACTTATCGACCCTTAGCACTGTTGAGCAAGACTTATGAAGTATTCACTTAACTCAACAAGTGGTTCTAATACGTCATCTGGTAGGGCACGAAATGTTGTAGGCATAAGCATCTGCAAAAACACATGCCAATTACGACTTTTCATTTTTTGAAACTTTGAAGACTTCATATTTATGTAATTCTTAATGTTAGAGCAATAAGTATTAGGCATTGTCAGTGGTTGCACCCACTCTCACACCCCGTTTCTTTTATCCAAAGAAAGGGCGAATGAAGCCTTGGGCCTTAGTATTCTTCCATTAGCACCCTATTTTACATTGAGCTCACTTTGATCACACATCTCTGCCATATACAACATTGCCTTAGCATCATTTTTTGTTTTTCTAGGCACAACCATGATAGTGTTAATGATGTTATCACAAAAGTCCCTCTCTATGTGCATTACGTACAAGTTGTGATACAGCAACTGGTCTCTCCAATAAGGTAACTCCTAGAAGATGCTTTGCTTGGCCCAGCTATGCAGATTTTCCTTAAACCCGAGATTACAAAATCTCCTTGAATGGTTACTTTTGGAAGACTCTGAAGCTCATGGTATAATTCCTCCCCATTTTTTCCTTAAAATCCATCTACACACAAATCAAGTCTCATATTGCGAGGTTCAGCAGTAAAATCTGAATGTATGCGATCAAAATGTTTCCATACTTCCCCATTTGAAGGATGGCAAAGAACACCACCCTCACGCCTATTGTTATAATGCCACCTTATGTGTTCAGCTGTATTTCTTAAGGCATAGGGACATTGTAACCTAAGTGTCAAAGGAAAGTAGAATATTTTCACATATGGTTTTGGCTTCTTCCTATTATTGCCTGACTTCTTTGGCTTCCATCTTGGTAAATCACAAAACTTACATTTTTTTAAGTGCTTAATCCTACTTAAAGTAAAGCATACAACCATTGTGCAATAATCAATAGTTTGCACATCTAGGCCAAACTTCGAACCTTCTTTTTCAACACTGAGTAATTTTTGGGCACACTATTGTCTGTCGCACAACTCTTATGATTAACTGCATCACCTCATTAAAACAATTTTGAGGTATACTGTAGTCAGATTTGAAACTCATCAATCTGACAACATTTGATAGTTCAATTTGGCTACTACACCCATCCCATAAAGGTCTCTAAGTTGCTTCAAGCATATCGTAGAATGCCTAGGCTTCTGCATTTGGTTGTTCACTTAAATTAACTTCATTAGTAAATATGACATCGTTTACCATTGCCCCAACGTAATCCACAATTGGTTCAGTGTCATCAAAGTGCATAGGACTTGGACCCATGTGCTCATACAAGTTTTGTTCGTTGCTATTTCCAAAATTACCATATTCAGTAGGTTCTGTCTCCCCTATGAGATGTCCAATACCAATAACCTTTAACAAAACCAATTTGGTACAAGTGTAATTTCACATCATTAGGTTATCTATGAGCTTTGTTTTAGCATTTGGCACAATGACATCTAAAATGCCCATTGTTTATGAACTCCATTTGACTTCTTGCAAATTGATCAAATAATTCACCTCATTCTAAAATGTTTTATCTATACCCTTTTCTACCTGGCAAAAATCTTTTGTGCATCCGCCTACGATAGGATGGTCCATCCGTATTGTCCATTGTTCACCATAAAAAATGTAATTATAAGTAAATGGGTTATTTGTATCCATGGACATAATTATTACATTTTACTTCATATATAGCCAAATTAATGATTTAATTATTATTATAATATTTCGTCATATACTTTATTCAATGTACGATGGACGAAAATGACATATTATGACAATTAAGTCAAGATTTAAACATGTTTGAATGTCTGAAATTGCAGTTCAAACTTGTGAAGCTCACACCAATAATAACCACATTGACAGCAACAATAATGGTTTTTTTTTTCCTTTCGCAATATGTTTTCTCTTCTGACCCATCTCCTTCATATTGATCATCCACAAAAATTACAACTTGAAATATGAATATTGTATATATTTTCATTGTCCAAATCATACGTAACAACGTAAGACATTTTGACATTTAAGGAATAAAAATCTATTAATTTGGTAATGCTTCACTACCAATCCGAACCATGATAACATTCGAATTATTATTTAACAAATTCATTATCGTTCATACTTTCATTATTAACATTAAATTCTACATAATTAAAATTTAGTTATTATACAACATACATTAACAAATATATTCCTAAACATTTATAATACTTAGCAATTACTATTAATACTTAACAATTACTTAAGAAATTACATTAAAACAATCAAATTCACAAACCAAAATCAACAAATAACATGTTAAATAATTAATTAACTATAATTTATCAAACTACTAACATCCCAAACACTTCACATTTTTTACAGCCATCAATTATGTGTATCTTCTTCAACATAATTTTCACAAATTATTCAACATATGCGCTTAATTATTACCTAATATCACATCACTGTCAAATTATATCTCAAATTTTACAAATCTACTACTAAATCTATTACATATATGGTTAGAATTACTTACCTGAAAATATCAAATAAAGTGGGCCACAAACGATTGTGGAAGTTGTGGGCAGCCGGCAGCGGAGAGCGGGTGGCGGCGGCGGCGGACATTGTTAGAACTGGCGGACAGACACAGCGGTGACGAACGGTGGCTCTCTCTCTCTCTCTCTCTCTCTCGCTAAGTCGTGGCTCTCACTCGAAGAAGAGACAAAGGAAAATGAAAGAAGAAAGATTCGTTCGGGGGCTAAAAAAATGGCTTGATGGACCCACCTGTCGGAACGATCGTCGGATCACTTTTCCAACGAATGGTCCAACGAAAACATCCGTCGAAGCTCCCTTTTCTTTCAAAAAAATTTTCAGAAAATTTGAAATATTCGTGAACGTTGAATGGTCAACATGCACAGCTTGTCCGATGAAATGTTGAAAATCAATCGGAAATTCCATTGCCCATATTAGGGTCCATTGGGGTTCCACAGGCAATTTGTCGTACTGTCCGATGGACTGAAAATCAGCTGGAGAATTCTGTCAAAAAAACCCAAATTTTTAGTAGTGCCAGTTAGTTTACTTATTTAAGTATTTATGAGTTGTTACCAAAGAGTTGGATTCAAATCCCATCTACATCGACCTTTGCATCTTATTCACACGATCAATAATACAGTAAGAAATAAAAAGAGCCTACATAGGCCAATCAAAGAACTCAAAATTAATCGGAAAGCAAAGTCTAATGAAATAATTTTGTAAATCTGCTTATTGCTTGGGGAAAAGAGATAGCTGGGGGAACAGAAATTGAAATAACTCATTCAAGAACATGAGACAATTGGCATAAAGACCTACTTAAAAAAGGGGTGTATATGAACATTCCCCCTTCCCCGCACCCATCCCTTGACAATAACATCACCGTGCCTCAGAACCATCATGTAAGTAGGTAAAGAAATATCAACATAGAACATGATGATAGACATCCAATTGCAAGTCAGGCTTAGAGGGTAGATGATGAAATTAAGTGGATCAACGTTGTGTTGATGAGATGATACTTTGAAATGACTGTTAAATAGTTGTTCAATAAAAAAAAAAATTATTTACATTAAAATGTGTCGCAACTCTGGCCAAATGAAAGATCAAAAGGTTAAGAAAATAGCTCAAGAAAGAAATGTTAATCAACATAACTAAAATAACTCAAATAGTGCCAAGGGCCAATAGGCACCTCATGGTGGGAGAAAACTGTCACTTACATGCTAGCAAATGTCCACCGCGCGCCGTACAAATGCTATCAAATTGTCCATTGAACGCCGCACTTAATAGGAGCCATAAATGCCCATTTTATATGATGCAGGAATGTGACACTCACAATCAAGGACAGGAAAATCAAGAGTTGGGCCATAATTTACCAAATCAAGGCTTATAAGAAGGATGATAATTGTGTATAAATTTATTTAATTTATGCTCTTAAAATATACACATAAAATCCCTTATTCAGATGCCCAAGCAAATAGTCGAAAAACTCTAGCAAATTAGAGTAGGTCAAAAGTCACTCCCTGCCACGAGTCGTGGGCATCTCCACTATCAGTCCGTGGAGGATGCTAGAAGTAAACTCTGGCTATATCATGTTCCCCGCTAAGGTGTTGATTATTCCCCATTAATAAGCTGATTGCTTGTAATGGCATCATGAATCTAATGGATTGATTACTTCAAAGCCCAATCACAGGCCACCAACTGCATCATGTTGCAAGCTCATGTGTCATAGACCAAAATCCCATGTACTTGAACTAGTTCAACAATATCCCATCTAATGGATTTTGGGCTAATCAATTAATTTTTGGGCAACCTCCTAACAATCTGCATCTATTGTAGCACTCTCTCTCTTGTTTGGTTGCCAAGCTTTGAAGAGCATACCTTCAACTAGACCTGTCAATTCAAGCGAGCAGGTCAAATATGGGTCGGGTGTATATGGGTTCGAGTAAAATACGGGTCGGGTGTATTTCGGGTTCGGGTAAAATACGGGCGAGTGTATTTCGGTTTTACGGGTTTCGGATCAACACAACAGGTTTAAAGCGCCTTTTTAATGAATTATTTCTTTTTTGTCAAAATAAAAAATTGGCCATATTTATTATTGTCTGCCTTTAATGAACAAGCATTGTAATTGTAATTTTTTCAAAGAATATCAAAAATATCCTAACTTTTCAGCATGATATATGAAATTCATGTGCAGGTAGATAATGGGTCACGTTTGGATGGGTTGACCCGTATATTAAAATATTAATAATTGGTTGGGTTATTCATGGGCCGGTCCATCTAAAGCATGTTAATGAGTCGGAGCGATTCGACCCTTTAATAGGCTGTTTAATAATTTGATATTTCATTAATTAACCTAGCACTACCTAATCAGACATGCTTTACTAGTGTGTCGATCCTAACACGAATATAAGTTGGTCTATTGCCCCAACATTGCATTAGATTTGAGACCAATTAGAAGGAATCCAAACGAAGGAATATTATATATGCGCAAGATGTTATAATTATCTATTAATTATAAAATCAAAATTTTAGATTCTTATAGATTAATCTTAGTTAAAATGCGATGAGACGTATTCATTTTACAAAGAATATAATGGTATGACTCGCACATTTTCAATACTTATCTAATTTCAAATTATTTTTCTTAATATTAGAGTTGTTTCATGGCCATTTTCAAAAATTGTTCCATTTATAAGTTGTATATAACTTTGTTTTGTGGGAAAAAACAGAAACCATTGTGTAATTTGCCAAGGGATGTGGTAATTGTATAACATCTTTCTAAATGATTCGTTATAAACTTATAATGAAAAACTATTATTGTTAGGAGGAAAAATTAAAGAAAATAAAAAGTACGTATATAATATTTGGGTCGACTGATCGGGTTCGGGTCGGGTTTGACCAAAAAATTTACTTTTTTCTCAGGGTTGGTTTATTTCGGGTTTGGATCCAGAAAATCGTATTCAAACCCCAAAACTTTAGGGCAGGTTTGGGTCTGGTCAATTTTTGTCAGGTATACCTTCAACAGTTCAATGACACATTCTCATGCTGTTGTGAAACGAGAGCCTATTGAGTCAGAGGTAAACTTAAAATTTGTTTAACACATATCTACAAGCTAGCCGTAATAAGCCAATTCTGGCTGCCTTTGTAGCTCATGTTGATGATGTCTCTTTGATTATGAACTTTTCTAGTTCTTCTTCAATTCTTTTGTTGATAAGATTCAACTTGGATGTCACAGGGGATGAACCTCCAGCTGTCACTCCCAACTAATGGCTTCCATGAAATTTCAATAGCCTCTAGATGGCACAAACTAATGGTGCATTTCTCAATCAACTTAAGTTGATAATACACTTTAAACTTTATTCAGGAATTAGAAATATTGTTGTTGATCCAATTAATCAAAACTTCAGAACTGCGGAATATAAGCAAATTAATCTTTAGGAGAAAGAAGGGAATGACAACCTCATCAATTGTTCCAACTCATCTGACAAACATATAAGGGAGTTATAAGAGACATCAGTCAAAGTTAACAAAAAGTCGAATGCATTATTCATCACAAGGAAATGAATTATTCTCATGGCTGTTAAAACTTCATGTTTGACAGGGATTTTTATAGGGGACACGTCTAATGGCAAAGATTTTATACTTTTCCCCATCATTTTCATCTCAATGTCATGTAAGTAAGTGAAATTGTAAAGCTCAGGTATAACATCCCTAATTTTATCAAGTAGAAAGTGATCAATATAACGTTCACAATTACTAAATACTCACACTATTAAAAAATATAAGCAAATGACAAAAGGGGCCAAAAATGAACAAATACAGATAAACCAATAGGAGGGAGGAAGGGGTTGCTTATGCTATGAAACAAGGCGTGTGAGAAATCTTTGACTCCATTGTCTCCTCGACAGTACAAGTACCTTGAGAAAACTATCTTCAAGAAGGATAGTAGAGAAACAGAATGTAGTTCTCTCATTCTAATGGCCATATCACCTCGATCATGCAATTAAAGGGAAGCAAAAGCACTCCGAAGCAAGTGAGTTCCAAGCCATCAGAGCCAAAGTTGAGGGTGTGTGTGAGCAATGCATCAGGCTTCAAAACATACATTTCACCAGCATATGACCACATGACCTCCCCTAGGAAGACATTAGATTCTTATCAAACAGAGGTAAATGTCTCATTGAGCTCAGTCCGAAAAGCAACTTTTCTTAAAATCCCAAGTCTACCACTATATGCAATATACCTTACCACCACCAACAATGCAAGTCGAAAACAATTGCGCTAGACAGCCTTCAAGGGCAATAGAGGCCCATGTAAGGGAATATCAACATGATCCTGAGTAAGGATGACAAGGGATCAGATTCGGATCGTATGTTGGAACATCCGAATCTGAATTCGATCCGACAGATCAGAGTGAACCTCTTAATCCAATCCTAGATGAATCAAATCAGAGTCGAATTTAATCCAATCCGAATGGATTTCTTTTCCCCGCAAGAATTTTGTGTTGTGTTTTTCCATTCAAACTTAGTCTGTTCACCTAATGATATGATAACATACATCTTTCTATCATGCCAACCAAATATTTGAACCTTTAAAATTAAGTTAGGAGAGACTGACAATGAGAATGATGATTCCAATGTACAATTATAGGGAGTCGAGTAGCTCCCGGCTACCCAATGACGAAGTTAAACTGAGAGGGAGGGGGGAAGGAGAGGCCAAGTGACTAATGAGAGTTGATGTTAGGGACTTACAATTAGATTTGAAGGATAGATTTTAGATTTGCAAAATAAAAAATTTAAAATAAAAAATTAGGGGTTGGGCTTGGAGGTCGAACTTGAAGGGTTGACTTTGGATTGTAAAGTTTTATATTTGAATTTTAATTATTCAATAAAAATAGTCGGATCGGATGTCTCCTTCCCTCCGAATCTGACTCGAACTCGAATGATTTTTGGCAGACTTGGATTCGAATCAGATTTTTTTACCTTTGATCGGATCATATGTGCGTCGAACTCGGATGTAATTGACATCCTAATCCTGAAGCAAATTTAAGCTTTTTTAATATGCATTCTCTATTGATGGTATGTAATAAGTTTCTGTGACTGTGACGCTAGTTCTGTATTCAGACTTGTAGGTTTCCTATATCAAATTTTGTGTCAAAGCCCTACCCCCTTTTTAATATGCATTCTATGTTGATGGTAGCTCTAATAAGTGTCTGTCACTGTGATGCTAGTCGTGTATTCACACTTATTTGTTTTCTATATCAAAATTTCTATGTGAAAGTCCCCCCGGAGTGGGATGTTTGATTTGTATAGTTTACTTATGCATTTTTTCCCCATAAGCGATGGAGGATTTATATCTTCTTTTCATGCGTTTATTACTATGAGAGAAAAATCTTTTGCTCTAATCTATGGTTCTAAAAACCTACCTTGGATTGGGTTATTGGTGCAAGAATTACTTTGATGACATGCTAGAAGAATGACTCGTTACTCCAAGTGAGAATAGTGACTTCTATCTCTAATTATCTTGAACTTGTCGTGAATTCTAGTGGTTAGAGTGAGCATAGTTGACCTGTATTCATTCACCAAATGATGATCTTTTTTTCTTTTATCTTCAGCGGATATTCATGAATACTTTACTGTTATTTGCTTCCCCCCTCCCCCAAAACCCGCAAGATGGCACATTTACAGGTTCTGTTTAGTTTCAAGGAAATGAAAGAATTGTTTAAGATGAAATTAATGCAAACAATATACCACACATACGCATCGACTATGTATGTAAGATTATCTGTACCATATGAATTATAAGCCAACATGTAAAATACTCTAGTGCCCATTTATAAACCACCCAAAATAGAAAAAGGAAAAAAGGTGTTTCTACACAATGTTTTATGTTGATGAGGCGACGAAAGAGTGGGCTTACGTGCAGGTAGGTGACTTGGTCCGGTCCTCCTTTAGCCTTTTTTCTTGTAAAAAGGTAGTCCCCGGGAGCCCAGAAGCGGATCCCAAGGGACGTCCCTTTGATGGTCAAATCAATTTCCTGAAGCGGGAGGATAAAATGTTTTTAGATTAGGGAGATACAAGAGGAAAGATGAGATCTTTTGGCTTGTTGAGATGTAGCTTAGGCAGTTGATAATGTTAGAGCCTAGAATTATGTGTGCGTTGATACCTTTTTGTATAGAGTAGGTGAGTATTTATAGGGGACTATCGTAATGGTAAAATGGTAATTCTATGAGATTTGTGTGTTATTGGTCTAAGTATGGATTAGGCTCCGTTCTTCATTCTGGCTGGCACTAGGCCCCCTTTCCCTACACATCATGGCACAAGGATGCATCTCGTGCTAACGTAGCAAAGGTGAGCTGAAAACCAAGTTTTTCCTAAATCATTTAACCCCTTACATTTTGTCTGTATAGCTTTGAGAAGGTGTTACACGTAGAATATGGAGAAATCATCCTTCTTGGCCTTGACCAACTCAGTTTAACTTACTACTTTATATGCTTTTCGATGTGGATGGCACATGAGTCAATGTCATTTATTGCTCCTCTGGTGAGTCAGTTTCTCCTGGTTGTTTAATGCCAGTCCTCATTCCCGAAGAGCTTACCCTAAGTATGTATTGAGTAAGGGTGGAGAGATGAAACCATATTTTACCCCTTCTTCTTTAGAAAAAAACTAGTTGCTAAATCATGGTGTTTTTTTTTCTTTTTTATGCTTCCTCAATACTGAGGAGATGGTTGTTCAAGTGTAGGAAGATTTCAACCTCTGGAAGCTAGACGATAGTGTACCACCTCCTCCTCCTAGGCAGTTACCTGTCAACTGACAAGTTGTTTACCCATCCTTATCAGGGAGGACATAGAGAAGATTGGATACAGGGATTCCAAAGATTGTTAAGGTAGCCTTCTATGCTATGGTGGTAACGATGCACTGGAATTGGGTTTCATCCAAGACTTGTAGCTGAGGTGCTTACGTCATCCATGAAAGACCTCAAATGGTCCTAATTTGAGGCCTGTTTCGACATTCACAAGGGGGAGACATTGGTGCGTCAACCCCCCTTAGCACTTAACTACTACCCCCACAACTATGCTTGATGAGAGAGTCAGATCAAGTGATAACACTTGATACCCTCTCCATGTTTAGTAATGGCGGCATCCGGGCTCCTTGCATGGGCAGCCCAAACCATGCTTGTCACCTCTTTCCCAGGCTCTTTCTTATTTTTCTTTTTACTTTGTTTTTGCCAATATGTATCCCATATGAATATAATAAAAAGAAGTTTATCGAGATTAGTGTTTCTGTTATATTTTTCTACTTTATTTCAATGGTGGTGTCCTATGATTTCGAGGACATTTCTTTCAATCTTCAAACAATGTAAGTGTTAAACTATTCATACCCTAGCCCTTTAGGGCTAAAGGTGAAGTGGACGGCCTCTAGCCTATACTCGGGGGACCTTAGCTCCTTGGGGGCTAAATGTGCCCTGGACAGCTTATGCGTTGATCTCATTAGAACTTAGCCCCTTGAGGCTAAGGGCAAAGCAAATGGCCTATGTCTCGTGCTCAACAGACCTTAGCACCTTGGGCACTAAAGGTGAAGTGAACAACATGTGCACTGTAATATGTTAACCTCACCCCCTTTGAGGTTAAAGGTGCAACGAATGACTTATGGGTTACGCTCATTGGACCTTAACTCCTTAGTTTTGAAGACAAAGCACATGGCTTGTGAAATATGAGCGGAGCTTAACCCCTTGGGGGTTAAACAAGCAGCGGATGGCTTAAGGGTTGTGCTTGTCAGACCTTAGCTCCTTAAGGAGCTAGAAGGGCAAGAATGAGCTATGTTGCGAACCTTAGCCTATTGGGGGCTAAAGGTGCAGCGGACAGCTTAAGGGATGTGCTCATTAGACCTTAGCTCCTTAGGGGCTAAAGATATAGCAGACAACTATAGGTCGTGCTCAACGGACCTAAGCCCCTTTGGGGTTAAAGGAAAAATGGATGGCTATATGTCTTGCTAAACAGACCTTAGCCCGTTGGGGGATAAAGGTGCATTGGTCGACCTAAGGATCGCGATTATTAGACCTTAACCCCTTAGAGACTAAAGGTGTAGCAGATGACTTCTGGGTCATGCTCATTAAACCTTAGCCCCTTGGGGCCAAGGCTGCAACAGAGGATCGCGCTCATCAGACATTAGCCCCTTGGGGGCTAAAGGTGTAGCAGACTTTAGGGTTTTCTGCGGTGCTCACCGTTATGTTGCCAAGTTTCATCCGTCTGATTAGCTTTCCACCTTTGGGAACGAGCTAGTGCACTTCGTCCCACCTCCTTCTGTATAAAGGCAGTTTGAGGAGAATCATTTGCTTCATACTATTCTCATTTTAGAGATAGAAAGAGGTGGACAAAAGCTTTGCTTCCCTTCATTTAAAGCTTTCAACTCTATTTTGAGCACTCAAAGTCCTCTTCAACCTCTTCATTTGATCTTCAAACTCTCTGATAGTTTAACCCCTAAGTGGGCCTTCTTGGGGGAAATTGCTTGGCCTTATACAGGAGGGGAGTCACCCTGTATTTTTCCTAACCTCTCTACCAAGATTGATGGTCCAATTGTATTATTGTTTCCTTGTAAGAATGAGTGTAGGAAACCTAAAACCACTCCTGATGCCCTCCCTAACTATGAGGTTCCTAGTGACTTGTGGTCTAGCCGAGGGCAACCCTATACTCCGCTCATATTAAGCATTAAGGAGGAAGCAATTTGTCCATGGGAAATCTCTGCATTTGTCAACTATATGCATGACTTTCAAGAACACGGTCTGGTTAGGACTAAGCAAACCATGCGTCTAAAGACTGTTCCTAAGCTCATAGCTGAGCGGTTATTTAGTGTAATTCAGGTTCCCCTTCCCATCCTTCTAAGAGAAACGGGGGTGTGCACTCTTCAGGCTATGATTCCACTACGCTGAGCTCCAATGAGATGAGCTCTAGTGACAGTCAAACCAAGGAAGTTGTGGCAGTAAGCCCATAGTATGGGTGGATCTACTTGTGTGGGAGGGGTGTCATGGACACCCTCTCTCCAAAAAAAAAATTCTAATCAACTATTTTAAATGGAATTAAATTTGTATATGTGGACACCTCTCAAGGAGGTCCAAAAACCTAAAGACACATTTTTTATGTAAATCCCACTGAACTCAAGTCTCAAGCAGAGGAATGCTAAAGATAAGCTAAGTACACGAAGCACTCAACTTAAGCTCAATAAAACTCGAAACTGAAATGGAGTAAAGGATAGAACTAAACTTAATACTTGGATACAAAAACACTACCAAGCTCAAGGTTAGGGCCCTTGAACTATGATTAAGATACAAAAACACTACTTAATCAATTTTAAGACTTGACCTGAACACCACTCTAATTGGCCTAATTAGAGATAAGCAAGCTAAGTATTTCGGTTTTCAAAGGACCAATGTTCTCTTTTCTCTCATTGAAAGTATGCAATCTAGTTACAAAATGAACTTCCCTAACCCTTATACTCAAGCAAGCAAGTTGGTCAAGGGTGGGTGATAAGTGCTCTATGTATACACCTTTTTAGGGCTATTTTGCCTCGTTTTTAGGAGACTTGTGTGCTTAATGATGTTATTTAGGCCCCATTCTATTTCGCATTTTTTAGGATTTAGCTAAGAGCCTATATCTCCTTACAGCTTTTTACAACTCCTTACATCTTCTTATATCTCCTTACATCTCCTTACATCTTCTTACATCTCCTTACATCTCTTTACATCTTCTTACATCTCCTTACATCTTCATTTTATTTATTTTGTATTTTGTATTTTTGTATTTTTGTATTTTTTTGTTTTTAATTGTTAATTTTTAATTTTTTTGTTCTTGATTTTTTAGTTTTTATTTTTATTTTTTTATTTTTTTATTTTTCATTTTTCATTTTTAATTTTTAATTTTTTATCTTTTAATTTTTTAATTTTTAAATTTTATTATTATTTTTTAAATTTTTAAATATTTATTTTGTAATTTTTTTTATTTTTTATTTTTTTGTTTATTCTTTTATTTTAAATTTTTTGTTTTTATTTTTTTTTAAATTTTTTAATTTTAAATTTTTTAATTTTTATATTTTAATTTTTAATTTTTATGTTTTTTTTATTAAAAAAATTAAAAATTAAAACTAAAATTAAAATTTAATATTAAAAATTAAAAAATTAAAAAATTAAAAACTTATGAATTAAGAAAAAAAAAATATAAGAAATAAAAATAAAAATTACAAATTACAAAATTATAAAATAGAAAATTAAAAAATAACCAAAAAAAATAAAAATAAAAATAAAAATTCAAAATTTTAAAAAATAAAAAATAAAAAATAATAATTAAGAAATAAAAATAAAAATAAAAAATAAAGAAATAAAACAATAAAACAATAAAACAATAAAACAATAAAATTACAAAAATTACAAAATTACAAAATTATAAAAAATACAAGAAATGAAAAAAGTAAAAAATAAAAATAAAAAATGAAATAATAATAATAATAATAATAATAATAATAATAATAATAATAATAATAATAATAATAATAATAATAGTAAAAATACAAAATACAGCTTCTTAAGTATATTATTTTAATATTATTATTTTTCATCTAAAACAAATTATACTATACAACTATTTTACAATTCAACAACTCCTTATATCTATCCTTACAGCTCCTTACAGCTTCTTACATCTTCTTACATCTCCTTACAGCTTCTTATATCTCCTTACAGCTTCTTAAATCTTCTTACAACTTCTTACATCTCCTTACATTTCCTTGCAGCTCCTTATATTTCCTTACAGCTCCTTGTATCTATCTATCTATCTGAAACGCGAAATAGAACAGGCCCTTACTCTCCTATTCTTGCCTATTCTTGATTTATGCTTGGGTGTAGTTATTTTATATGTTTTACAGGATTTTTAGTCTTTTCACCCAGCATTGGCCCTTCAATGGCTGTGTTTTGACCTCCCAAACAGTCATCCATGAGTTGCCATGATCGTAGAGCAAAGAAAGAACAAATTTTCACATCCAGCATAGACCACGGTCAGCCCATGGTAGATCCCATGGATAGTGGTGTGTTTGTAACTATTGCCTCTTCGTTTTCCCTCGACTGTGTGGCTGAGATTAATCGAAGTTCTCTATAAATAAAGACATTCTGCAGCGTTCTAGCATATACCCACCACACTCGACTCATTGGCAATAGCAAGTAGAGTAGTTTAGTTATATTAGTTTGTTTTCTCCGTAATTTTGTTCTTAGTTTAGTTTTGAGTGAGTTTTGAGTGAGAGAGTTTTGATTCTGAGGCGGTTCCAAGCCCTTGGTGAAGGCCATCTCAGTCGAGTCCTTTCTGCTTAAGATTTCGCTGATGTTTTTTGTTAGTTTATCTTTAATCATATCTAAGTAGTTTTCTTAGTCTAGGAATTTAGTAGTTTTTGGAATTGTTATTGGATCATGTTTTAATCTATACAATTGTGATTATTTTCATGCTTGGTTTGATTTGGTTCTATCAAGTGTTATTCATGTTGTGAGTTGATTTTTGGCCAAAATTTACTTGCGCATTTGAAACAATCGAGTGAAAATTCAAAAGACAACCTTTGGTTGTTGGACAGCTTGATTAGACATAGCATAACTTCATCTCAAAGGAGAGATTTAGATGTTAGGAGAGCTAGTAAGTAATCAAAAATATTAAACTTGGATTAAGTCAAATCAGTTTGAAACAATGAAGTTTGCTTAGTTTAGGCAGATTTGATTGATTTCGAAAGAATAGATCAAGTTTTTTGACAAGATTACAATTCCTCGGAATTAACCAGCTAGAGAATAGCACGTCTTTATTCATTTTGATCCAATTCTCTTCCATAACTGCGAAAATTCCCAGACGTTTTTCTCTTATTGATTTAGACAAGTTTATTTGCAGTAGTTAATTGAATCCACTTAAAATTGAGTTTTGCTTAGCATATTCTGACAAGACTAAGCTCAATATATTACTTTACTCCCTGATGGACGATATCTTTATCTATGCTACGAACACGTGTGCACTTGCAGTAGTGTTGATCAGTGGGAATGAGCTTTCTTCAAGATTAAAATCCTCCTAATCTTGCTTAGCTCACAGTTTAAGGACAACCTGTGATACATCAAAGTAAAATCTAGCTTAATCCTTGCTAATTACAACCATTGCGTCAAATTAACCTTTGGGATTATGTTAGATAGTCTTCTGCCTGAATGTAGTTCTCCATCCTGTTCTTCCACCAACTATAATGTTGGCCGTTGAAATAGGGTGGACGAGTGATGGATTGCCCTTCAAGAATTCCTTGTGGTGTACTCAT
>JACYFF010031954.1:39500932-39518043 GCA_017589665.1 Selenicereus undatus
CATTGCTTTAGGTTTGTTATCATCAAAACATAATAATGGTTTCAACATATATATATATATGATGTTCCCTTGACTAAACATATTCCTAGTGATGTGTTTAAAGTTTATTTGTTGAGCCTAGGAATTCATAAGGTTTAGTGCTCGGATGTATCTTGTTATGTGATAGACATACTCCTTTTGTGAATGAGTAAAATGCTTATGATTTATTTTTACATGCTAGACATATTGAAATGTCACTAGGCTTCTGATTGGCCTAGTCACACAAGCAGTCGCCCTGATGAGACTTTTTAATATTAACACTAGGTGTGTGTAATGTTGAATTATCATTACACTTGTGTTGAATGAATGATAAGTTACAAAATGAATATAGTCGGCTTTGTGAGTCTAAGATGACAGTCGAGAGAGTCGAATATGAAATAGGGTTTAATATTGACACCTTAAAAGCCGAAACTTGAGTGTCAAGATTAACATTCATATGATGATCGAATGGCTCAGGTTAGGTTTTTGATTTAAAATCTAGACTAGCAATTCACATGGAATATAAAGTGACGTGGCCAACTAAATGAGAGCTATGACATGACACACATTTCATGCTGTGTGTGCTTGTAAGACGACCCATACATGGAGTGACAATTGACTTCCTTATCTTTGGCCATTATATGACCCTATGGATGATGATCCTTGCACTTAAAGCTATGATATAAAGTCAAAGCTTGATGATGCTACCTTAATGTGTTTCTTAAGGGCCATGATGTATATGGTTCAGCGGGAACACATTAGGAAAGCAATTAAGTCGAGATGAAATTTTATAAGTGTTTAAGAAAAAAATATATCTATCATCACCATATCAACTCGAGTGATTATATTGAGTATATAATCATATAATATATCATATGGCATAAAGGGACTATGTATGCCACTGGTGATGTTGAAGATGATTTGGGGTATCATATTTCGTGAAAGTATTATGTGAGTTAGATGGTGACTTAATATAATACTATTGATTAGTTTCTGGTCGCACGCCTTATTCCTAGCATGAGGTGTGAAGAGATTGGTTGGGAGAGAAAAGTGTAACTTATGGTCTATGTGACCGAGGGCGAGCCGTTGACCGAGGGTAACAGTCACATTGTTATGCAATTAATTGGGCAGTTATAAATGGTTAATTACGTATTAATCATATCCATTAAATCCCTATTGATAATTTTAGTTGCGTGCTGCTTGACAGTTTCAGTTGCGTGTTGCTATTTATGGGGTTTAGAGCTTGATTTTGGTTATGTGATAGAAACCAAAAACATGACCCCTAATTCTCTCTCCCCTTGTCTCCCAGTAGCTTCACCATCACTCAGGTTTGGGTTTGGGGAGTGACAACTACAGTGACTCTACTATCCACCATTAGTTGTAGTTCAAAAATTCGTGGGCAATCACCGAGCAACATGATTCTACGCTTCTGCACCACTAAGGTACGTCCTTAGTTTTGAACAATATTGATTTTCCAAATTCAATCTCAAAATTGAAAAATTGGTCATCCTCTCCCCTCCCTTCCTATTCTCTCTCATGTAGGCTACATCTGCACCACCATTATGTAGTCAATAACTTTAATATTAATTATCAATTACTTGCTCATTAGGGTGTGTGATGATTATTCAATGTAACTTAAAAATTTATGTATATTAATCCGAGTGGTTGTTGTATATTTCACGGTTGACATATCTGAATTGCTATATACGAAATGCATCAGTCCAATGATTTAAGGGTTCTTAAAAAGTCATCAATTTTTATGAGACCGTATTCACATGTCCCGTAACAAAAAACAACTTCATATGTTAGCCTAATAAATGAGGTTGTTTGACTTCAAAATATCAGTACTAAGCACAAAATTAACAAGTTCTATTTTTTAATGAAGATTTTGGATGATTAAGATCTTGAAATTCCTTTGAAGCCCGTCACTTATGACACTTGACACCATAAAAATAGTCAAGGTTTATTAACACTAATTGCGCATACTTGTCAATTAAAAATCTGCAATCCTGAACCCTAAATCCCATGGTTTATGATTCAACATTTGGATCCAAAGTCTTAGGATTGACAATTAAGGCATATGGTTTAGGGTTCAACCCTTAGACATCCAATATGAAGATTTAGGGTTTAGCATTCGTCTTTTGTAGTCTTGGGTTTGGGGTATAGAGTCAGAGTCTAAAGTAAAAACATTGAACCCGAAATTTTAAACAATAATCATGTTTTAGAGTTGAACTATAAGGTTCAAGTTGTATCATGTTTAGGGTCTAGGGTTGAGCTCTTGTGGTTTGGGGCCTAAGGTTATAGTTTAACGATTTAGGGTCTAGATTTATAATTTAAGGTTTAGGGTTAATTTGAACCCAAATCACAAAAGCTTAACATAGACCTTAAATATAACCTTGATGGTCGTTTAGAGTTCATTTTGTACCTTATGTGTTCGAAATATGTACACGGAAAAAGGCAAGTTTGAACATTTTTTGTTTTGCTTGGATTGTAACGCAAAATGCCTTTAAACTTTATCTGCACCCTTCTTGTAGAGTAATAGATAGTCTATAGTTTTTAAATTTATGGTCAATTGGAACCAGTTACTCTATAATTTTTCAATTCAGGAGTAAGATTGCTACCTCAAACTCCCCTACAACCTACCTAGTGTCGAGATTTTTGAGGCATTGGATTTGGATTTGGATTTAGTTCATTTTGTATTGTAGGGTTTCACACCAAACCTTAAACCTTAAACCACAAAAGTCGAATGTCAAACCGCAATTATTGATACTTGAACATTAGGGTTGACCCCTAAACAGAGCCCCAATTGTAAAGGGTTTAGGCTAACCAGTAACATTAAAACCATAAAACATAGGATTTAAGGTTAGGATTCAAGGTTTGTGGTTTAATGTTATACAATGAATTTCAACTAACCTATCAAGTTAATACATGGATATTGTCTTTTTCATGGGACATGTGATTAACGTCTTATAAAAATTGGCGACAAAATTTGTATGAATGATGCTTGTTGCTTAGCACAAATATAGTAGTTTATATATGTTAAGTTGTAAACCTTGAAATATATGTCGAACAACCCGACGTTTCATAGGTACATTTTAGTTATAAGTTAATTAAATATCGTACACACAACCATGAGAAATAATCAATAATTAATAAATGTTAAAACACTAGCGCTATTGACTACATAGAGGTGGCATACGTTGCAAACTAGTATGCAAGAGAAAGAATAAAAAGGGAGAAGAAAAGATGATCAATTTTCCAATTTTGAGATCAAATCTCCATCGTTCACTATGATTGCCGGTAGATTTAGCTGAAGCTGTCCCATTTTAGGGCCCAAGTCCAACAACAAAGTTTCTCATTAGTAGGAGCTCTCATTTTATCTTTGAAGATAGTAATCCTGGTAAATCCATCTAGTTTATATGGTTAGCATATGAATTTTATACTATGTGACATGTTTGAAACTCATTGTTTTGTGAGCGTGACATATGATACTATAAAAATAGTCAACATTTATCGACATCCATTGTAAATATAAATAAAATCTTTATACCCTAAACCTTAAAACTTTAACATATTCCCTATATATATAACTAAAGATTTTTAAAGTTCTTAAATTTTTAACCCATTAAAATTTTGAGCAATTAAAAGTAAGCAACAATGAAAGTAGCCCTTAGTTAGATTGTTTGTAATTTTAAAGTGTCTTACTCTTTTCCAGAACGAGTAATAAGATTAATTACTCTTATAGTTATTGGAAAAATAACATAATTTATATAAAATCATGATTCAAAGACTAATAATTTCACTACTCTTTCTCAGGTGCAATTAGATATGACAAACAAGTCACTATTTATATTGAGTTCCATTTTAAATCTGGATAAATTGGTTATGTATTCGGTCGGATGATATCAAAGTTCATGCTTTTGAATTGTAAAACAAGTTACAGTAACTTAACCTATGAATTGTAATTAATTCATACAAAAAATGAAATGTAATTAATTAAATTATTCATTAGAAATATAAGTTGACTTGATTTATTATTAGTTAGGTATACATTTGGAGTAAAAGGATTATCAGAAAGGAAAACAAGGTTGGAATACATTAATAAGAGTAATTCACACTTTGGTATCCTGCGGTATGGCTACTGAATAAATTAGTCCAAAAAATTTGTGAAAATAATAACTTAGTACATTGAGATATCATAGGATGAATAATTTAGTCCTTTTCTTGACAATGAGTTCTAATAATTATGTATTGATAGCCTAGAAATAGGAATTCTTTAGAGTTTCACTATCTGTTTATTGATTTTCAAGAAATTATGCAAATGTTGATAGTTTGGGTATCTTTTAACAACTACAATTGTGCTATTATTATTACCCAAACTTAATTAAAGTTGCCACTGACACCATATATATAACCTAAAATCTTTGAAAGCAAAAAAACGAAAGTTAAATACAAAAAGTATTTAATTTTGGGCTCAAAAATAGTTTATGGAATGATAAAAAAACACATCTTTTAGAACTTTTTATTAAGAATATAACTAATTATTCATCTTTGGATGGCTCAAGGTGTTACCTTATTATTTCATGAACTCTTGGACTATTTTCTCTGGTGGCAATATATCAGGATACTTAAGTGTCTATTATTTTATTAATGAAGCAATAAATAAAGTAATGTAATTTCTTATTCAAAGAAACCATATATATAAAAATCAATTTGATTGAATGGGAAATATGTGATACACAAAAAGAAAAATTAAATCTCAATATCTATTGAGAATAAAAAAATGGATACACCCACATCAACTTGTCGTTGAAGAAGTATCCAATGACCTATACTCAGCTGAGCGGATTCTGAGTATGTGCACATTTAAGGAGAAGTAGAGTGAGTGATAGGGAGTTGCCTAAAGGTCTACGTCGGAGGTCGAAATCCATCAATTAGATAGGAAGGAGTTGAGGGCAATGGTATGGTGAAAAATTATAGTGAAATGAGAAAGAGAAGGATGAATTGAAATAACACTTGCTAATTAGAGGTGGAGGGTGAATTGGAAGTGGAAGACAGAGAAGAAGGGGACCAGATGATGTAGTTCATTTGTAGCAAATGACAGAGGGTAGATTTGGAGAGAGAAGTCCTTTTTCTCCTTCGCAAAGGGCATGTTCAAGAACGGCACATTTATGTGATATTAACATTAACACAACACTTGTTAGTTTTTTTTTGAACTTTTAGAAATTACCCTTGCTTTTTTCCCTCTTCTCAATTCATGCTCACTCTACCCCTTCCTTCTCAATAATTATAGAAATTAAGCACCTTTTTCAAAAAAACACAACCTATTCTTCATCCTGATCCGCTCTTCTTTCTCTTTCTTGAAATTATCCTCTTTTTTTTTTATCCTTTTAAAGTATGACGATAGGAACAAAGGTAGAATAACGACCTAACACCGGGGAGGAGTAGATTGGCTTCAACATCAGCGATAGTGACCGCATAGAGTTTTAAGTTGACGAGGAGGTGGAACTGGCTGGCTGCTCGTGGCAAAGCCAGTCGAAACTTGAAGGACTCTATAGAAGCCCCTTAGTTCCTGAAATTTGACGCAGACCTCACCCATTAAGTTGTTCGGAACGGCTGCTCGCCCTGGCATGCCATTGTTTGCTACTTCCTTCTGTTAAGAGATCATGAACACCCCAAGGCCGTGAAAGATGAAAGCCTCTAGCTATGAACTATACAAGGGAACTGCTGACGCAAAAGAGCACCATGGGATGTATAAGGCCCAGATGTACGTACAAAATGTGGACATTGCCATGTACTGTAAGGAGTTCCCCGCGACTCTGAAAGGGGTTGCCCATAAATGGTTCAACAGACTCACGCCATGCACTTGCTTCTGGGAGTTAAGTGACTGCTTTATGAGCTAGTTATCGTAAGTCACAATGAAATAAGAAATAACATACACCTATACAAGATCAAGCAGGGGTTTTGGCTATGTTCATGCAGAGGTTTCATCAAAAGGCCGTCCTCATCTCAGATCTAGAAGATGGTGTGGCCTACACCTCCTTCCTTAACGACCTTTGGAATGGAAGGTTCAAATTCTTGCTAACCGAGCAAAAGAAGACTACACTTGCGTAACTACTTAAAAATGTCACGAACTTCATTGGGGCCACCAGGATTGGGGCCATTGAGATTTGCCTAGAGACTTACAACAACCAAGGAAACGGCAGGGTTGAGGAAAGAAACCAAACTCGGGTTGAAAGAAGGAAGAAGAATGAGAATCGGGATCAATGCTTTAATGGATATCCTTGAAGTAACCTTATGGATATCAAGGGGCACCTCATGTTGAGGAAGTAGCAATGCATGGCTGCGTTGCGCGGGCCGCTTAATGCTACAAAGTAGTTCGAGATTCATGAGCAAAACAACCATGCCACTTTGGAGTGCCAAGAGTTAAAAAAGGGCCCCCACGAATTAACAGACAACAAATAAATAAACAGATTCCTCACGAAAGGCCGAATGGGCCTTAACAAATGAAAAACCCAATTCCATAAGAGGCCCCTGTAAGAGTAGTGCTCCACGGAAGTAGTGACTACTATAGCCCTAGGATACGCAGAGTCCATCTCCATGCAATGTGGAAGACCCAGATGTGTAGCACGTGATAGGTTCTAAGGTCAGGTTGAGGAACTTAGAAGTAGATTTTTTTAGTAGTAAACATACCATGATCTATGATGTCATTATTGGAGGGCCAAACCTTTACAAAGTCAAGGCAGTTTTAGCTCCCTACGTACTTTAGGTTCAGTGCGAGCTGGATGACAGCAATGTAGGAAGCTAAATGGCGACCAATAGGTGGCTTGGGAGTGCTACTTGGTCAGTATCAAGCTACTGGTAGATGGGCGCCCTAAGGTGGACCCAACCCTAAACCGAAAAAGGCACGACTTGAGCCACCAGCCACCACCGAGGCCCTAGACTAGAGAAGCCCACGTTTAGAGGCCAAGGATGACAACGAGTCAATCCTGATTGAAATGCATGCCGTAACGGGTAGTGAAAATTAGACGGGACATGTTAGCTAGGGGTGAGTCGGATTGGGTACCCGATTGAAATTTTAGGAACCGAAATAGGGCCCGGTTAGAACCGGATCCTGAAATTTGGAACCAGGTACTAGAATTTCCGACCGAGTCCAATTTCGGGTACCTTGTTCCTAAATAATTGTTTTGTTTTCATTTTCCCCTTAATAAAATAGAGAGAGTGAGGGATTGAAAGAAGTGGAAAACCTATATTTGAAGCCAAATTCCTTTAAACCAAATTGTAAGGCTAAGTTAAATACGCAATGAGCAGTAAAGAAGATTCAAGGAATTTAAAATAAAGTCAGAGAATTGTAGATAATATTAATCAGAAACCCACAAATCAATTTTACAAAACCGAAGAGGGACCTAAAAATTATTTTAATTCAATTGAAATAGAGAGAGAAACCATCAAAATAATATAAAAAGAAACATGTAATAAGCAACAAGGCTCATAAGGAGAAGAGTTAAAACTTGAAGGAAGAAATCCATGACGGTCGAAGTACATAAAGAGAGGATAAATTAAAAGCAAAAAAGACAAAGGGTTTAATTAAGTTAATTGGGAGTTGAGTCTCGGTACAAAATATATGTCACTTGAAGAATAAGAGTTTACTTTATATTTTTTTTTCATCAAAATTCTTTAAATTTTGATAGGCACCGGGTACTAGGGCCCAATCCAAGTGTAAAATTTTTGGACCCGGTACCGGGTCCTAAATTTTGGAATAGATCCGGGAACCGGTTTAATTAGGTTTGGGTTCGTACCTGCCGGGTCCAAATCAGTTCTAGGTTTGGAACCGGGTACCCGCTTTCTCACTCACCCCTAATGTCAGCGCAAGAAAGAGAGCTCCTTATTAGTCCCTTTAGGGAGTTCAAGGATGTTTTCGCCCTCAGACTTGATAAAATGCATGACTTGGATCCAGCAATCATCGAGCATCACCTAAATGTAGACTTGGCTCACACACTTGTGGTGCAGAAGAACAGATACATGGGCACTAAACGGTGTGCAGCGACCACTGAGAGAGTCTTGAAGCCATTGGACGCAGGGTTCATCCAGGAATGCCAATACCCTAAGTCGATATCAAATGTAGTGCTAGTGAAGAAACCTAACAATACATGGGCACTAAACGGTGTACATCGACCACTGAGGGAGTCTTGAAGCTATTGGACGCAGGGTTCATCCAGGAATGCCAATACCCTAAGTCGATATCAAATGTAGTGCTAGTGAAGAAACCTAACAGGACATTGCGAATGTGTGTAGACTTCCATATTTGAACAAAGCCAACCCAAAAGACAGTTTCCCCCTTCCGAAGGTTGATAATCTGGTGGATTCTACGGCTGGCCATGCAATGGTTAGCTTTAGGGATGCCTATTTTTAGCTACCATTGGATTCCCCTGCAACCAGACGACTAGGAGAAGATCGCTCTTATCACGGACAAGGGTTTATACTGTTGCAAGGCTATGTCGTTCGGACTAAAGAACGCAGGGGGCAATTTTAAATAAGGTGTGTAAACACCTCATCGGAAAGAACATGTAAGTCTATATGGATGACATGAGTTTCAAAAGTAATGAGGATGTTGAGCACACAGTTGACCTGCACGAAACGTTTGTAGTCCTTTACAACTATGAAATGAAGCTTGACCCTGAGAAGTGTGTTTTCGAGGTAAGGTCTAGCGAATTTTTGGGATTCATTATTAGTAGTCGAGACATAGGGGCTAACCCAGGCAAAGTACGAATAAATTGTTTTTTGGTCCCTTGAGATTTGGTGAAATAATTTGCTGATCGCACGTTTTTAGAAAATATTTATGGGACTACTTAGTTTAGTGTAAATGTTTTTTGGCGCACAAAACATTGGGTTAACTAATTTCTGGGTGACAAATATTTATTTTTATGCCCCTAAACTTTATGAAACCTTTACTTTTAGCCCAACTAGGGTTCAAAATGCAAATATTCAAAGTTCTGGGCTTTTTGGCAAAACTAAGCTTATATTAATGTTTGCATTTATAATAACTTTAATAATACTAGTTATCACAAGTTACGACTTACATCATAAATATTATATTTTTTATAATTAAAGGCCCATCGTGCTTAGCAAAATAATTAAAGCTAAATTAGAAAGTTTCGACCACTACTTGAACTTAGTTGGCATTGGACCCTGGCGTTCCTCTAGCTTCCAGTTTACTGAGATTGCTAATCTCAACCACACATTCCTTAAATTAGACACATTATAGACCCGTTCATTTCCTACTTCGGACCATAGTCACTAATCAAGTTTTTGATTTTTTGAAGGATAGTGGAGCTTTAATCAAGAAATTATAATATTTAAGACATAAGGTTTGATTGAATAATGTTCCCTACCGGGAAACATCTTTTTATTGAAAGATTAAAAGTAGAAATATTACAATGGAAAGATTTGAAGAGGAATTTAAACAACTAAGATCGTCGGAGATGCTTGCACATAGAGAAATGGACAATCTCGACTTTTTTTTTGCTCAAGAATGCTTAAATGACCGTGTCCTTCTCAACACCCAACCTCTCCTTTTATAGAGGGGTTTGGGACACAAAGGATGCCCTAACGGCTGCAATACACACTGCTTTTGCGCATGGCTACAGTTACATTCACATGGCTACAGTAGACTAGCTTATTTTAAAGGCCTAACACATGCCAAAATAGTACAATAATAGAGCAACTACTTTTCAGAGCTTTTTAATGTTGACCTGGGTGAAGGTGCGACTTGTGCATGTCATATCCCTCATTTCGCAAGTAGCAATAAAGAAATAGATGTTATGTCAGGACATCGGCACAATCTAAGTGATGGCTGGCTTGTACTCCCGACATATTTTGCAAATCACCGTATGCAAAGAGAAGTGAAGCTTGTAGCTCAACGTTGCCCGATACACGACAATACAGCCTGCCTGGTGGAGGCTTCTTTGCAGTGGTATCTGCCTTGGGGATGACGAAGGAGTATCTAGGGGGAAAGAGGCATTTTATTTCAAGGTTAGATTTGTTGCGCTACTCCACCACCATTGGGTTCAGAAAAAGAGAGCCCAGACCATCGTTTAGATCGGACCACACGGGAGCTCCTAAGAAAGACAAGTTCACCCAGTGGCAAATCTAGATGTTTAAAACAGGTATGCGCATTTATTAACGTCGTCACTAATATACAGTGCCAATAAACAAATAAATTATATGATACACACTATGGTAGTCTATTTTGTACGAACGTTCTATCTCTTTTTTTCCCCAAATGTTCCATCTCGTATGTATACACTAGCGAAAGTAGACAAAGAATAATAATATACCCCACTTTTTTACTAAAAAAAAAAAACTATGACACGTCCATTACTACATTTTTCTTTGTAGTTATTCATATTTTGAGTGTTAGATCTTAGAGTATACTTCCACAAGAGGGGGGGTGAATTGTGGTGTCTGATTTTCGCGTTATAAGTAACAAACACCCTGACAGAGGTTGTTCTCCGATGACGAACACCCTGTTGACTTGTTTGCAGGGGGTGTTTTCAGATATTGTAAATGCAAATATCACCAAGATAAATGCGGGATTAAAGCACACACAATTTTTCCGTGGAAAACACCTCTAGCCCAACTGAGGTGTGAAAAACCACGACCTACCTCGTGTAGGATTTAACCACTTCATTAAACCGGGCTTAACACGTTACAAATGTAACACACCTTGTTACAACTTGCAACAACGTAATCTCCTTCTCAAGGTAGATTACACCACGTCCAAATCTCACCAGATTTGACACGTCCAAAGTCCACACTACTTAGCACCACTCACTCACTTTTCTGATTCAAGATCAGGGTTACAAACACCTTACAGGGGTGCTTCTGACTAAGCAGATGTAAGGTACAATGAAGTTCCTATTATGCCAATATATTGAAAGCTTGCTTTAAACACAACTTGAACTGGTTTTTCTTTTCTCAAGTGAAGCTCAGAAATTCTTTTCACTAGAAAAACCTTTTTTGAAATTTTCCTTTTGGGAATGTTGTGTTTCAAGATTTCTTTTTGCTTTCTTCTCACTATTGCTCAGTATATTTCTCAGTGTCTGTATCTCTCAGTGAAAGCAAAGCAGTTTTTAACCACAAATTCCAACGGTCAAAAACCAAGGAGAGGAAAGGAAAACATCTAAGTTTGGAAGGTGATTTTTCAAAACAAAACTCCCAACGGCTAGTGATAAAATATTTCCCAAAATCTAAGGAATTTGTTATCTTAAGAGATAACCTTTATCTCCTTATAGTCGTGGGTAAGCTTTTAGCAAGGCAATTAGAAATTTTTAGCAGTTTAAAAAATTTATCACATCCGAAGATATGGGCAGAGAAAATCTTTCAATTTTGGCAAATCTCCCAAAATCTATTTTCCCAAATCTCCCATAATATATTCAAGAAATATATTTTCCAGAAGAATAACATTTGAAAATATTTTGGAGATTTTGACCAACCGAAATAATAATTTCAAGGATAATCGGATATGCCCACTTCAGGTCAGAAACACCCTAGGCACCCTGTTTGCAGGGTTGTTCGCAGTCTGGTGTTCTGAAGCACTTAGCGCAAATACCGATACAAGAGATGTTTAAAAAGCTTTTTCAATATTGGCATATTAACAAGAGTCTAAATAAATAAAGCCTATATACCCAAGACTTCTTGTTTGAATCTTGTCCAAGATTCGTAGAGCTGCTGTGAACATCAAGGCTACCTTGTTTGTTGGGGTTGTTCTTTGCATCGCTAGAGAAGCTGCTGGGAACATGCCTTACATCCAACTGTGAGATGGTGTTCTTGACTAAATGTAAAATCACCCAAAGAACCTGTTTTAGAGGCTTGTTCTCACATGTAGCAAACGGTTAATACAGTAAAAGATTACAAACACTAGGGCCTGTTTGCAGATCATGTTTGGAGCAACACTACTTGGACACATTTTTACACTTGGATTTGTTATCATCAAAACTTGAATATAAAAACTCAACAAATTCCCCCTTTTTGATGATGACAAACCAAGTGTCCATATTGACAAAACAACCAGAACATGAATGCTGATAGGGATTCACGTAAGTCAAGATCAGGTTCTCACATGTTGTCAATGTCAATAGGTATCACCTCCTTTTTCAATGTCTTTTTCTTCCCCCTTTTGGCATCATTAAAAAGCAATAATAACAAGTAGAAAGGAGAAGGAATAACAAGCAAGAGAAACTGCAAATGGATTTTTCATTAAAGAGCGAAGCAGTACAGAGGTAAAAACAGAACATAAACAGCAACACAAACAGAACCAGAAACAGCCTATACAATAAGGGAGCAGGGGGTGGTTTCGTCTGCAGAGGAGGAATACTAGGAGCAAGGGAAGATAGAAGAGCAAGCAAGTCTGCATGACGCTTAGCAGAGAGGGCTTGTTCTTCAGCAAGAGCAGCCTTGACAGCGGAGAGCTCATCCTTGAGGCGCGCATTGTCCTCAAGAACAGCCTCTACCTTGGTGGATGGTTGCTCAGAAACAGGTGGTCGAGGTGGTCGACGACCCTGTTTGGAACCGGACCCTTCCCCAAACTCAAAGCCACACCCGAGCAGAGTGTCAATCCCAATTGCATCGATTGCTTGGGCCTCCACTCGCCTTGTGAGCACTATGCCAAAGTGCTCAAACACCCTTGTCAGCAGAAACCCATATCCGAGATCATGAGCCCGGGTGGTGTTCGCAATTCGCCCAATGTGGCGAATCATGATTGCTGGAAGATTGATGGGTTCCTCCCTGTCCAATAAGTCGACCAGGCACTGATCAAAAAGGTCGGCTGAGTTTCTCCCTTGACCCCTTGGAATGACGAACATGAAAAGGAGTTGGTGGGGAGGAATCAGATCACCCTTTTTGACAGAGCAGGGTGTTCTCAGACCCTGTTTGTGACTTAGGCGTTTGGACACCTCCAGGAGCCTGGTTTGTTCCATGGCTGTTTTGTCTTCCCTCACATACACAGCAAAACCTTGTGAGGGCACTCCAAGAATTTTCCCAAGTATGGGCGCATCGACCCTGATGCCTTGCCCATTTACAGAACTTGTCACCATCCCTTCGGTGACTCTGCAGTTGGCGTAGAATTCAGCCAACTCAGGCACAGAACACCCCAAATGGGTGTTTGCAAACAACTCAAGCCAGCCTTGGGCTCGAAGCTTGGTCAAGAACACCTCGAGACCCTGTTCCTCAAAGAAATTGACAAATACTACCTTCCCCCTGACAACATTGCGCTTAAGCAACTTGGCATGTTTGTCAGACATAGGAGAGGGAGTGGACTGCCTTGGGCGTTTGGAGGCAGGAACAGAGGTAGTTGCTTTTGGTAGGGGGGTTGTTCTTGGTTTTCTTTTGAGGGGTGGTTTTGCTGGAGAGGACTTCACAGCAGGTTTAGTGGTTGTTTTTGGAAGGGCTTGATCTTCAGAGGACTCAGAAAACACCGGTGTCCCCTGTTTGAAGGTGTTGTCCTCAGAATCAGAACTCGAGAACCCTTCAGTAGAAGAGGAGATCTCTTCGATAATAGGAACGGAGGGTTTAGAGATTCTGGGGATTGATTTGAAGATAATTCTCGCAGACTTGCGAGGAGGTTGAGAAGGAGGTGAAGAGGGAGTTAGAGAGGGGCGAGACCTTGGTTGTGGTCTTGTTCTTGGCGTTCGAGTGTGCCTAGCAACCATCTTCACCCTTTTCCTATTCTCTCCAGTTTGAGAGTCGAGAGGAACAGAGTCATCCCCAACCATGGTTTCTGGGTTATCCAAGAATTGGTCTTGGAAACCCGAAGAATCAGCACTTGCTGCAGAAGGAATAGGACAGGGGATTGTTCCCACATACACCATTAATTCCCAACCAAAGGGGTAGGGAATATCATTCAACCCAAGCCCAACACTCGTGGCGTTAAGCTGAGTGAGATACCCGAAGGTTTTGTGGATAATTGGGCGAGGAGGAGACGGAATTGAGGGTAAACTCAAGTTGCAAGAAACAGGGTTGAGAGCCATTGTCGCAAGGAGGAGGTTCGGTTTTTGGGAGGTTTTTTGCTAGGGTTTGAAAGCAAGAACAGAGGAGAGAGAGAGAGCAAGATGAAGAGGACAGACGCACGCAAGTCAGTTTTTAAACTCCTCACCTGACACGAAGGATTACCTAGGGAACACCTGGAATTTTAGCAGGCAGCGATCAATGAAAGCAATTAAGGCATACCTGTTCGAGCCGCCTGTTCTTGAGCATGCTGTTCTCATCCCAAGGTTTGTCATGATTACTCTTTCTCCATCTCCCAAGGCAGCAGTACATAATCATGAGAGTACACAGACTACACATATTTCGCTAAGCACAGACCGCAAACATTAGAAACAAGAGAGAAGAACAGGTATTATAGGGTGTTTTTCGACAGCTTGATCTACCTATGAGAACAGGTGTTCTCAGGGTGTTTTCACCAACCCCAGTTCCAGTCTATTTCTCTCAAACTGATCTCTAGCTAGTGCCTTAGTGAATATATCAGCAATCTGTTTTTCCGTTGAGCAAAAATTTATAGAAATTAAGCCTTTTTCCACATTATCTCTTAGGAAATGATGTCGAATGTCAATATGTTTTGTCCTTTTGTGTTGACAAGGATTTTTGGCAATATTAATAGCACTTGTGTTATCACAAAAAATAGGAATGCATCCAGTGTCAACACAAAAATCCTTGAGTTGTTGTCGTACCCACTACAACTGAGCACAACATGAGGCTGCCGCCACATATTCTGCTTCAGCTGTGGACATGGCAACTGAATGTTGCTTCTTGGTAGCCCAAGATACCAAACAAGGTCCAAGAAAGTGAGCCATACCTGAGGTACTCTTTCTATCATCTAGGAAACCTGCATAATCAGCGTCAGCATATCCAACAACATCAAGATTGCAACCTTTAGGGTACCATAGAGATAAATCAGGTGTATGCTTTAAATATCTTAGTATCCGTTTAACAGCCTTAAGATGAGTCTCTTTAGGACTAGACTGAAAACGGGCACATAAGCCAACACTAAAAACGATATCCGGTCTACTAGCGGTTAGGTATAAGAGTGACCCAATCATGCCCCTATAGAGTTTTTCCTCAACTGAGGGACTCCCATCATCCATAACCAATTTGGTTGAAGGAGAAATGGGAGTGTCTATGGGTTTGGCCGACTCCATCCCAAAACGCTTAAGCAGCTCCTTGATATACTTTTGTTGATGGATCATAGTGCCGTTTGGAGTTTGCTTGATTTGTAAGCCTAAGAAAAAGTTAAGCTCACCCATCATGCTCATCTCAAACTCACTCCTCATCATATTTGAAAATTCATGGCATAAATCATGATGAGTTGCACCAAATATGATGTCATCTACATATATTTGGACGATTAATAAATGTTCCCCCTTAGATTTCAGAAACAAGGTATTGTCTACCTTGCCTCTTCTAAAATCATTTTCAAGTAAAAATCTTGACAACCGTTCATACCAAGCTCTTGGAGCTTGTTTTAACCCATAAAGTGCTTTGTCAAGTTTAAAAACATGATTTGGGAAATCACCATTTTCGAAACCAGGGGGTTGTTTGACATACACCTCTTCTTTAAGGTATCCATTGAGGAATGCACTTTTAACATCTATTTGATATAGCTTGATCTCCATATGAGCTGCAAATGCTATTAAGATTCGAATAGCCTCAATTCTAGCAACTGGTGCAAAGGTTTCTTCGTAATCAATCCCTTCTTCTTGATTGTACCCTTGAACCACCAGCCTTGCCTTGTTCCTAGTGACTGTTCCTTACTCATCCACCTTATTTCGGAACACCCACTTGGTTCCAATGATTGTTCTATCTGTAGGTTTAGGTACAAAGTGCCACACTTTGTTTCTTTCAACTTGATGAAGCTCTTCTTGCATAGCCGCGATCCAATCTGAATCTGCAAGAGCTTCATTCACACTTTTTGGATCAATGTTAGAAAGAAAAGCATAGAAAGCACAAAAGTTCTTAAGTTTAGATCTAGTTTGCACTCCAGTATTAATATCTGACAAGATTTGATCAAGAGGGTGCGAACTATGATGCTTCCATGATCTTGGATTAATTGGATCTACAGCCACATGTTTTGTTCTAACTGAAGTGTGTGTGCAGGATCAGGCTCAAGAACACCTCCTGAACCTGTTTCTGCACCTGTTTGCAAGCTGGTTCCTGAAGAACATGGTTCCGAACAGGGTTCAACGGTGTTTCCCCCTGTTTGGAGCTCACCTTGACTATCACTTTGAGGAACAGCTTCTGTACCTGTTTCCTTCAAGGTGTTCTTACCTTGTTTTTCTTGATTTAACAGCTCCTTTTGGACAAGACCTAATTCAAACTCTTCATCCTGTGCATTACTCTCATTCAAGGAGTTAGATTTATCAAAAAACACATGCACATTTTCCTCAACACACAAGGTGCGTTTGTTAAAGACTTTGTATGCCTTACTGTGAGAGGAATAACCAAGAAATATTGCCTCATCACTCCTAGGATCAAACTTTCCTAAGACATTCTTCCCATTGTTATGCACGAAACATCTACAACCAAATGTTCTTAGATACATAATGTTGGGTTTCCTGCCTTTAAGAAGTTCATAAGGAGTTTTGTTCAAAATGGGTCTAATCATGCATCTATTTGTAATGTAACATGATGTGTTCAAGGCTTCTGCCCAAAAGTTCTTAGGAAGACTACTAGCAATAAGCATTGTTCTAGTCATGTCTTCTAAGGTATGATTTTTTCGTTCAACCACCCCATTCTGCTGGGGTGTTCTTGGGGCTGAGAAGTTTTGATCAACACCATGTTCATTACAAAATTTTGTAAAGCTTGCATTTTCAAATTCAGTACCATGATCAGACCTCAAGCTAACCAATGAGTGTCCTACTCTCTTTTCAATCTTTTTGAGAAGGGCAATAAAATTCTCAAAAGTTTCATCCTTGGAGGCCAAGAACAGGGTCCAAGTAAATCGAGAGTAATCGTCCACTATTACAAGCACATACCTTTTCCCACCTCTACTAGCTATCCTCATGGGACCACATAGATCAATGTGTAATAATTCAAGAGGT
>JACYFF010031954.1:39542190-39553924 GCA_017589665.1 Selenicereus undatus
ATGTATGTATGTATTTATATGTTTGTATATATATGTGTATATTGATATGTCTTTGTGAGATGAATAACTTGTTCTGCATTTGCACAATGAGTTAAAATTAAAAATCAACGGCAATATTTGAGTATTTGTCAGTTAGCATTACATTTATGTGATTGTGAGTACTCGTTATCGAAACTCGAGACTTGGAAGTTGATCGTCCAAAATTCAAATGAGTCACATTATTATTGGATCATATGCAATGCCACATGCTTAAATATGATTTTGTAGAATTAAACCTGTTTTGAGAATGATTTATGATCTTGTAGAGTTAAACATGTTATGAAGATGATTTAGAATCGTAGATCAGTATTGCGAAATTTTTAACCGTAGTCACAAAATGGTATTATAAATTTATAATCACAGCGGTCCTTGTATTGAGTCATTAAGTGAATCAAATAGTGAAATGGGGCTACTAGATCCTAATAAGTTTAATATATTGTTAATTATTCTTATCTTTTCTTAATTTCTATTGTGACAAAATATTTTTTCTCTTATATTTTACTACATATCTATTAAATTAAAAATTTAAAACTATCAACTATTTTATTCTTTCCTCTTATGTTTTTAATTAATTTTTTCGTAAAAATTTTGTCTTAGGTTGTTTTTCTTTAATTATTCAAACTCAATTAATTGAGTTTGAATAATTAAAAATTCCCCCAAAAGAGAAAAGACTAAAACCCAAAAG
The DNA here is from genome assembly GCA_017589665.1 of Selenicereus undatus. NCBI lineage: Eukaryota > Viridiplantae > Streptophyta > Magnoliopsida > Caryophyllales > Cactaceae > Selenicereus > Selenicereus undatus. The sequence goes on from JACYFF010031954.1 coordinate 39,542,915, forward strand.
AAAAGTTATTACTTATTTAGGTAAAATTGAGTCGAGTAAGAATCAGATCGGTTTTAAATCGAGTACGGTTCGGTTTTGGTTTTGGTTGTCCATTTTCAATTCACTTCGGGTCGATCACTATGGATTGGGTTTGAATTAGGTCGGGTCATTTCAGGTGTTGGTAATTTCGACTCATGCTACAATTTGGGTTTCGTTCGGTTCTGGATCAGTTACTTCGGGTGTTTGGGTCCAAATTGGTTCATCCTATTTTGGGTGTCGGTTTGGATATTGATCGTTCGGTTTGGGTTTCGGGTCAGTTTTGCCAAGTCTATATGTGTTACCCATTAAAATTAATATTTTAGTACAAACCACGAAGATAGAGTTCACAAACAAACATAATAATTTTTCCTCTACAACTGGCACTAAGCAAAGTAACTTTAGGGTTTACTCATTTAGATTTACTTTAACCAATTGCATTTATCACTTTTTTTAAAAAAAATTAATGAATTTTAAGTGGATCTTGAGAAGGGTCTAGGTCTGAATTTTTTCGAACCTAGACTTAAACTTGACTAACATCCCTAAAATTCAGACCCGTTTAAGACCTGTTAAGTCTCATTTAATTGGACCCAAACTCTTTAATTTGGCTCTGATTTTAATTTGGCTCGGATCTAATAGGTCTGAATTGAATCCAGGAGCCACTGCGATCCATAGAGAAAAGAAAACAAGAAAGAGAGAGACGGTACTCCGGCAGCGGAGCAGCTGCATCCACCCAATCGAGCAGGCCAGGAAGCCCGTCGAGACGCTGAAATCTTAAATCTTCAGACTTCAAGCTCTTCCATATTGAGAGTGACTAATTTCCGGGACGCACTCATAGTCAAGATTGAAACTATCTCCTGAAAACTCAAAAAAACAAAAAGAAAAAAAGATGGGTGAAGAAGATGCAACGGCTCTTCCTCCTCCTGACCCGCAACCACCCTCTCCCCAACGCGATTCTTGCGCACCATCCCCTAAATTCGACCCCAGTCGAAGTAATCTCTCTCTCTCTCTGTCTTTTTCTCTGGTGCTTTTTTTGGTTGTGTTCTGTGTATGTTATTTGACTGGTTGTGATTTATGGGATAATTCAAGGTTTTAGGAAATCAATCGTTTTGCTTGCTATTGACTCTTGTTGGCGTTGTATTGTCCTGTCTCCACTGGCCATCTTTATAATTAGACCTCTGCGAATGGAATTGACAATGAGGGACGATAGAGGAAGGGGGTTGTCTGTAATTTTTCTTTTTTTTTTTGTTTTCTTGAGGAACCTTAAGCAAATGAATTGCCCAAGGACTTGTGTATTTCGATATTTGGTTTCTGAATAAATGGGTATTCATATATCCTTGATTTGGGTACTATTGTGTTTTATGATAACACAAGGTGTCTGAATATATGCGTTATATTATATCCTTATGCAGAGAGAGATCTTCTGTTACACTGCAATCCAGCTGTGGGTTCGCTCCGAAAATGAGTATAGTTCGTACCATCAATTCTCCCTGTTGCTTAGCCATAATCCTTTGACAAATTTGTAATAGGGGCCTAGTGAGTTCCAATAGATGGACAAATCTGCTGTTAGTGAAATTCAGTCCTTGTTTTATCATGTAGCATCTTCTTCGGGATAGACAAAGCTACAGAATTGAAAGTTTGTAGTATCTGAAGTGATTGTTGGAGGAGGCTATGATTGTGAAATTTGCATATTCTTCTACTCATTGGCTTAAAATTTTGCCATCAGAGAGGCGGGGCTACAGTGTGTGTATGTGTGTATATGTGCATGCGTGTGTGCGTGCGCGCGCGTGTGTGTGTGTGCAATGGCAGGTTCATAAACAACTTATTTAGTGATCCTATGTGTGCATTACCTTGAATTTGATGTCACATCTATGCTGCTCCTATATCCTCATCCTGTACGAAGAACATGTTTTATGTGGATGCTTCCATTCAATGGAGTATAAAACTATATTGAATGAGATCTAGGTAGTAGGGACGTATTGTAAAATGTTTTCATAACTTGTGAATTTCTTTTTTTTACTTCTGCAAACCTTCATCTTTATGTTTGATAAATACTTATGTCAGTTCCATACATCTTGTCAACTTCCTCTCCTCCCCAACCCCCAAAAAAAGAAGAAAAAAGAAAAAGAAAAAGAAAAAAAAAATCCAAACGGAAGAGCAAAAGAAAAGTACATCATTCATGTTCATCAATCAAATTATTTATTTATTTTATTTAAAGTATTTGTTTTTGCAGTTTGCAGTACTATTCAATGCTTAGATGTTAAGAAGTATTTCCATTGGGCATCTTAGGAATCTTCTTTAAGATGTTGCTTAGGCATTATTGGCTGTTTAAATATGTATCTCTGTTTTTTTTTTTTTGTTTTGTTTTGTTGAGAAGAACAGTTTTTATCTGTATACTGCTGTTTGTTAGCGGTGACTATGAATAGCTTTGATTTTTGTTTTTGTCTCTTTGAAGTGGTTGGCATCATCCGAAGGAAAGTTTTGATTAAAGAATTGGCTGCAGCTTACCATGCAGAATGCCTGGATTACTGCCAAGAACTTCTTGAACTTCAGAGAAAATGGGAAGAGGTACAGATTCGGTTGATATATCCTTTTTCTCATCCGTAACTTCAACATCTTCTCACTTATAGATGTTTCCTTTCCAATTATTCTTGTTTTGTGATGTTATAGGAGAATTGAAACGATTTTATATGTAAGAATGTTGCACCAATTAAATGGATTGTATGGGGATTGGTTTTAGGTAACGTTCATTTTAGGTTGGGCCAATTTTGGGTTGGTGGAATTTTTAACTTGGATATCGTTGCTGATACTATCAATTTATCTAATTAGCTTGTCAAGAAAATCCAATAGTGATTTCTGAGACAGATTTCTGGTTAAGCCTAAGGAAAGAAAGTAGTGAAAAATTCCCGGTGGTGGTTTATTTTTTTTGGTTGGTGGGGTAGGGGGGGGAGCTGCAGAGTTAGGAAGTGAGTGGGAAAATATATGAACTTCAAAAGGGAGTAAAAAAGAATGCTTGGGGTAGCTGCAGAAAGCAATGATTGATTCGGTTGAAGGCAATGCTATAGGAAGATGCAACCTAATTTTGAGGCCCAAGGCTGATTGTTTGGTGGCCTTTCTATTTTTCTTTTTCTTTGTTTATTGGGAGGGGGGAGGGTTGGAAATTACTCCCTTTAGTGTTTTTCTAGTCCAACCTAAATACATGAGTTGAAATGGGAGAAACCAAAATGTGGAAGAGGGAGTAAGAATGTTATAGGAGTGTGACAGAATGGTCAGAGTGGGTGACAGAATTAGTCATCGATGCCTATTGAAGGTGCTGATTTGGACTTGATGGTATACAGTACAGATTAAAGGAGCAACAGAACTCTTTCAAATTGGAGAGTTACCCCGTTATCTGGGCGCAGGTTGGGGGGGGGGGGGGGGGGTGGTTGATGTGAGGCGTATTCTGAGTCTATAAATGGTACCCGCTGATCTCTTTGCTTAAATATATTGAGAGGTGGGAGAAACGAAAGGCCAAAAACATGGTTTACACCTTATTTAGTTCCTTGGCTTCTTTTGAATTTTGAAATGGCACACGTAGGGATTTCATTTAGCTTAAATACATTGCACAAATGGTGGGGGAATTAACAGGGGAAATGCAATTTACATCTTATCCATTACCTGCTATTTTACCGCATTATATCAATCCTTAGCATTCCTTTTCATGCGCATGAGAAGCTTAAGAAAATTATGAAGGAGTTGCTTTGGCTTTGGTGAGGGAGGAGAGTAGAAGCTATCTTGTTAAGTGCTTAGTGTTTTAAGGAAGTGAGCAGCTTGGATTTCTCCAGTGAGTGAGTAGCTTGGGCAGAACTTTACTACTTTTGGCGGAGCAAGTTTGTCCTGAAGAGGAACTGATCGTGTTTTTTGCACTCAAGGATCTCTTGTGATGAAGTATGAGGCTGGCAGTGAAGGGAAATTGGTTTAGGAGGTACCTTTGCTAGCTGAGGAGCCTTCTTTTTCTGCTATGTATTTTCCACACAATGCGCCAGTCTCCAGGCCTTTGCCTTGAGCTTTCTACTTCACGAGGAACCTCTGAGACTGATAGTTCAGCATTAAGAAATTTGTTTGGTGTTTGGGGCTCTTGTTCTTTGGGAGATAGACGTAACTAGAGGACTTGATTGACCAAACCTTCTCCTATTTACTGTTATATTTCTTTTTGAAGGTGCTTATACTTATAAATAAAACTACACCCTCTGCTGTTCCCCATATGTAGCTTTTTTGTAAATTAATGATTTTGATGGTGGTGATCACGGATTCAAAATGCGGTATTGGTTGCAATTGCAGTTTGAGTCACGATATGGAAAACTCACTCTAGTACGGAAATTGTGTTTCATATAGTGGCGAAAATGCGGTTCAACCAACTCAAAAACCTTTCTGATGCGATCGGCCACATTTTGAATCAATGGTGGTGACAGCTTCTGTTTTAAATGGGGCAGTTTTGGATAAGCTTATCTAGGATTAGTTTCACATATCTTAGCTTGCTATTTGTTCTTCCTGCTAATCTTTTAGAATAATAGATCTTTAGTGATGATTTGATGGCAAACTGGGCAATGTATATTGACTATTTGTGTGTGTTCTGTGTTAACCTTGCACACATTCTACCTTGTCTGTGCTACTTAACTATTACCTGATACATTTTGTTTTAATGTGTATATTTTTATATTTAATGTGTATATTTTTGCAAATCACTCCTAATGGAAAAAGTTTTGAGAAAAGGATTTGACTTAACCCTAATGTTTCTAGAAACTATTTCTCTCTTTTTAATGGCTTTGTAGAAATCAGTCTCTTTGCTAGCAGGAATGCTTGTACTGATATGTTTCTCTACATTTGGGTCTCCTAAACCCCGTTGATGTGGGACCCACTATGTGTTGGGAGTGGGGTGGTGGTGTTTTAGTTTTGGATAAGCTTAATGGAGCTATGTTGGGTAAATCAACGCTAATTTCCTGCTACAGAGCGAAGACCAAATAGGGTTTATTTCAATTCTTAAGGGATATCATTGCTTGCCTGTTGTGCATTTGTGAGAGTGTAATCTTCGCACTGTGGCCACTTTCTATGGCATAAATTTGTGGATATCATATGGGAATAGCAGCTACTTGGAGCCTTTACATTGTTTGTGTTGGGTGTTGCCTTTGGGAGGAATAAGCAGTGCAAAGTATTTGATGCTTCCCTTTTCTTGCCATTCTGAGGTTCATGTGGTTGGAGGCCAGTGACAGAACTCTTCCTGATAGGAGTCACGGTTCATGGTTTTTTGTGGAGAAGGAAAATGTGATATATCTATATCTATATGCATAAATTAGAGAATCCAATGAGGAAGATTGCTAAAACATCTTACAAAAAGCAATTACAACTGAAAAAAAAAAGACTACCAACAAAATCTGTTATACAATACGAAGAACAAAGTTCCACTTTCCCTCAAAAGAAAACAGTCTTGAGACACACTATTATGTGCTCAAGGCAAACTTTTCTACACTGTCAAAGATACCTATTTCTGGCTAACTAAATGACCCAAAAGATAGCATAGGGAATAGCTCCACTGCTCTAATGAGTTTTTTCTTCCAAGAGCACCCTCCCAAACCAATAATGGTTTTTGACAGATCTGGCTATGACAAAAGTATGGCCCAAGCAATTTAGGGCTAATCCCCGGAGAGATCTAGCAAATGTGCAATAGGGTGACGTCATTCGATTGTCAGGCACTCATCTACTACATTTACCTTTTCATAGATCCTCCTCCCATTTTCTTTCAAACAAATAAATTACTCATTTGTTCATTCCATGCTTGGCCAATTGGACAATGCATCATCTAAGTTAGGTTATGCTGTTTTATAGTTGACATGTTGCATAGCCTCCCTGCCTCCGATTTGAAGCCGCCTACATCTAGTCTCCCTAGAGTGCTTCATGATCCACGCTAAATGGTGGTAGTTGTTCTGGTTGACATGTGCACAACTTTTGTATAATACGATCAGCTTGTGTTATGTTTTAATTATTGTGTTGATAAGTTGTGCATGCTCGTTCTTACTTCTTTGTGGTGGAAGATGACACTTGTTGCGCATTAGTTTCCTGCGTTTATCTAATGAATTTGTGTGAGGATTTGGCCATTTCCTTTTTATTGGGATAGCTTCTTGTTTGTCATTTTGGTTCTAGTCTTGGATGCGTTAAATAAATATGTAAATACAATCTGTTTGAATTGTCGACAGTTTAATGTCGGATAGGTAATCTCGCAAATGGTGACGGCAAGGTTTATTTGGTATTAGTGGTTTGTTCTCCATTACTGTCTGGGGATGAGGGTTTGTGCATACGATCTTGTCCTCATCTTCCGTTTGCTTTCGGTTTTGGTAGCAAATACAGAGTTATGCTGATATAAAGTCTTCTGAAGATTTGAGGAAGGATACTGTCAGACCATCTAAGCGTGCAAAGCGAGCTTGCTAATGCTTAATGTAAGACTTAACTCATTATTTACCGCAGTTTCCTGATTTTCAGGATGTAGATTGGCATTTATCTGATCTTTTTTTTTTCCTTGATTACCTTAGCATTTTGTTATTGTTTGTCAGCAGCTCACTTTGGATGGTTTTCTAAGTGGATCGGTGTATAGTGTAAAAATGTTTTAGCTTGGCTTTTGTGTGAGGATTCTTCTGGCTTTTATTCAAAACTAGTCATGCCGGCATAGAATTCATCATATGTTTAAGAACAGAAAATGTTTTCGCGTATAGATTATTTGCTGATCATTGTCAACTTTGCTGTGTTGATCAAGTTCGGGAAGGATGTAATTTGTAGCTAAAACATCTAGTGATTGAGCTCGTATTAGCTTTGCTTCCTCAGATTCTGCCAACACATCTGCTACGAGAATGATTACGTAATCCACTCGTCAGGTTTGTCATGGAAGACTTAGTAGGATCTGGTACGATGCAATTTATACTTCCCTATTGGGCAAGGAGTTACAAGCCCATATGCAATTAATCTTCTCCCTTATGCAACTAATCTCTTCACCAAATACAATCATGTCGTATTTGCTTTTTGGATCAGATAACTGGTTCTAAATTAATCTTCAAAACTGATTGAGTAATGGACACTTAACACACTATGGGCGTATACTCACTGTCTGAACTGTGAACTACAAAATTTCTTAAATAGTAACTTAGTACCCTAGTCATTTCTTGACATCAACGTCTAAGAATTTGTATTGACCCAAAAATAGGATACTTTTATAGTTAGGTATCATTCTACTAGTTTTTAAGAAACTATGTTGACGGTTTGTGTATCTTGTAATGACTATAGTTGCACATATTGTTGTTTTCAAAACATAATTGAAGTTATCATTGATACTATATATGTGGCTCAAAGCTTTTGAGAACATAAAAAATAGTTAAATATAGAAAGCCAAAAATAATTTCTAGCAATGTCAAAAAGTATTAACTTTTAAAACTTCTTATCAAGAAAATAACTATATTATTTATCCTTAGATATCTCATAGTACTAAATCATTATTACCATTAACTTTTAGACTCTATTTGGACCTCAAAAAATTTGGTAGAAAGAAATTTTTTTTGGAAAGTAACTTTTTTTTTTCCCTTGTGTTTGGTTTAGAGAAAATCATAATGAAAAAATATGGAGGAAAATTAGGTGCAAAAATTGTTAGAAACAAGTAATAAAATTTTCCTCATAAAATCGTGAAGAAGGTTTGGGAAAAGTTCCCAAAAAAGCATTTCTAACATTATCTAATTTTGCACTACTTAGATGATATCAATATGATTCAAGTAATTCAACAACATTCGAATTTGTCATCTAAATTTTTGTTTTTTTTTCCTTCAATCCAAATAAGAGGAAAAAATTCACTTTCTCCTTACTTTTTTTCCTTCACATATTTTTGTTCTTCAACTTGTCCTTCCATCAAATTTTCTAACTAAATGGAGCCTTGCACTACTTTTTTTGATGACCGTATCTCAAAGTATTATCGTATCAATCACTCAAATGATTTAAGCATCTTCATTTTCATGCTTGGATTAGATGAACCTACTGCACAGTCTGCACTTCACAATGGTAGCCGAAAAAATACACGCTCTTCAGGACGAGTGTACATGAACATTGTAGTGTAGGATTTCTGTGGAGAGTGACAAATAGAAATATTCAAATTGTGTAGCCAAAAAAATACACTCTTCAGGGCAACTATAGTCATTTCACACTGTTTCGTAGCCATCTTGTGAAAATTTTCTATTTACAAGTTGTGTATGATGTTATTTTATGATAATAGAGTTGCAAGAGAGAGAGCAGTATTGTTTAATTTGTGAACGATAATTATATAATATCTCTCTAAACAATTCAATATAGTGAATAACCAACAATGTTAAGAGAGATAATTTTGAGAAAAATAAAAAAAGGAAATAATGTTTGCCCATGGGTAGACTTGACAAATAGGTCATTCGTGTTGGATACGGGTCGGGTCATAGTTCGGTTCGAGTTACTTTCGGGTCAACAATGTTCGGGTCTGGTTCGGGTGAAGTTCGGATTTGGGTCACTTACGGGTACCATGTTCGGGTCGGTACGAGTTCGGTTCGGGTGGAATTCAGGTTGGGTTTGTTTCGGGTTATCTATAGTAGTTCGGTTTGAATCGGGTATGGCGCAAGTGTAATTTGGGCAAGGCGGGTTTCAGTTCAATGTTTAGGTCAATATTTGGTCAAGTGTAAAGCAAATCGGGTATAAATGAAGTCGGATTAATTTTGAAGCATTATATGTTTCCAATGTAGCCATATTTAGTTCTTTACTCTTAATTTGTATTTAGGGCCTGTTCTTTTCGTGGGTCGATTCATTTTTATCCATTTCAACTTACTTCAACCTACTTCAACATATTTCAACCTAATTCAACCCACTTGAAAAAAAAATACCAACTTCAACCCACTTCAACCCACTTGAAAAAAAAATACCAACTTCAACCCACTTCAACCCACCCCCTTTATAATTTTAATAATTTGTAAAGTATCATGTGAGATTTAGGGCATGTTGTTTTCGTGGGTAAATTGGGTGGGTAAAAAGGTGAAGTAGGTTGAAATAGGTTGAGGTGGGTTAAGGTAGGTTGAAGTTGGTATTTTTTTTGGAAGTGAGTTGAAATAGGTTGAAGTGGGTTGATGTTGGTTGAAGAGGGTTGAAGTTGGTATATTTTTTATGTGGTGGGTTGAGGTGGGTTAAAATAAGGAGAATGTAATTAATGTGTGATACTTCATGAAGTTATCGAAATTTTGTGAAATTCTTATTTATTCTTTTTTATTTTTTATTTTTTAATTTTTTTAATTTTTCATTTTTAGTTTTTTATTTTTCATTTTTTATTTTTCATTTTTCATTTTTTTCATTTTTTGATTTTTTTTTATTTTGTTTTTTATTTTTATTTTTTATTTTTATTTTTTATTTTTATTTTTATTTTTATTTTTTTTTATTTTTTTAAATTTCTTATTTTTTATTATTATTTTTTATTTTTTATTTTTTATTTTTTTCATTTCTTATTTTCTTATTTTTTTATTTTTTATTTAATCTTATTTTAATTTCTATTTTTTAATTTTTTAATTTTTAATTTTTAGTTCTTAATTTTCAATTTTCAATTTTCAATTTTTTTTTTAAATTTTTAATTTTTTAATTTTTAATTTTTTAATTTTTACTTTTGATTTTTTTCTTTTACTTTTTTAATCTTTTATTTTTTATTTTTACGTTTTATTTTATTTTATTTGTTTTTTTTCCATGATTTTATGTTTTTTATGTTTTTATTCTTTCATTTCTTATTTTTTATTTTCATTTTTTATTTTCAATTTTCAATGTTTAATTTTTATTTTTCATTTATTTCTTTTTTATGTTTTATGTTTTATTTTTTATTTTTTTATTTTTTATTTCTTATTTTTATGTTTTATTTTTTACATTTTAATTTTAATTTTTTATTTTAATTTTTAATTTTTTATTTCTTATATTTTTACGTTTTTATGTTTTTATTTTTTATTTATTATTCCTTTTTCTTTGGAATTTAAAATAAACAAAAAAAAAACAAAAAATAAAAAAATAAAAATTAAATACAAAAAATTAAAAATAAAAATAAAAAATAAAAAATAAGAAATAAAAAAATATGAAATAAGAAATAAAAATTTAAAATTAGAAAATTATAATTCAAATGAAAAAAAATAAACAAATTAGAAATAAAAATAAAAACGTAAAATATAAAAAATGAAAAAATGAAAAAATAAAATAAAATATAAAAACATGAAAAATAAAAAATAAAAAATAAACAATAAGAAATAAAAAATAAACAATAAGAAATAAGAAATAAGAAATAGAAAAATAAAAACACAAAAACATAAAAAACATAAAATTATAGAAAATCAATAAATAACAAATAGCAAATAAAGAACTAAAAAACTAACAAAATAAACAGTACAAAGTAAAAAATAAAAAAAAAAAAAAAAATAAAAAAAAAAAAGAAAAAAGAAAAAATAAAAACTAAACTTAAAAAATAAGAAAGAAAAAATAAAATTAAAAAATTAAAAATTAAAAATACCAAATTTAAAAAATAAAAAAATAAAAACATAAAACATAAAAAAAATGAAAATGAAAAATGAAAAAATAAAAAATAAAACTAAAAAAAAGAGTAAACCATAAAACATAAAAAATAAAAAATAAACGCATAAAAAAATACAAATTAAAAAATAACCAAAAAAAATTGGGAAATAAAAAATATAAGATAACCAGGTAGAAAATAAGAAATTTGAAAAATTACAAATTAAAAATTCAAATTTAAAAATAAAAAATAAAAATTAAAAATTAAAAATTAAAAATTAAAATAAAATAATAAAAAAAAATAAAATAATTAAAGATTAAAAGCTTAAAAAACTAAGAAATAAAAAATAAGAAAGAAGAAAGAAGAAACTAAAAAATATATATATATATATATATAAAATATAAATTAAAAAGTAAAAAGTAAAAAATAAAAAA
>JACYFF010031954.1:39560839-39624761 GCA_017589665.1 Selenicereus undatus
TATATATATATATATATATATATATATATATATATGTATGTATATATGTATATATGTATGTATGTATGTATTATATTTGTTTTACATTGAAGTCATTCCCAAGTCAAACCAAACAAGTAGAATCAAGAATAAAATATTATTCCTTTACTCACTAAATGATTCCCTATTCTACTCCATTGTAGTCAAATTAAACGAAACACCCACAAATGTGTGATAAGTAATTAGTTATTTAGATTGGATATTAAGTCCAAGAAAAATAATAATTGTGTTAACTTTAAGGGGGAAAAGTATCATGATCAAATTGGTTCAACAATTGATCTACCATTTTATTAAATGAATTCGAGATTGATAGACTTTATACTGCAATGTTCTATCAACCTATTTACAATGTTCTAATCCTTTATTGTTTGACAGTAGCTTAGTTTTAGTGAAATAGAAGATCAAACATTAAAAAATAATGTGCGCTCATGACTATACAAATTATCATATTACTTTTATTTTTTGGGTAAGGAATATATTATATAAAACAAACAAAAGACTAGATGCACAACTACCATGGTATAAAAGACTATATACATTCAAACTACGAACTAAGCACAAAGTTGGTCAAACCAAAAGGGGAATACCCAAAGTTCTTATTATCCCAAAAATATAGATTCTAGAAAAAATATTCTTTTCAGATCTAAAAAGGACTTTCAACGCCCACAAATACTCTTTAGTTTGTTTGTCTCTAAATACTCCAAAAACCACATGAGCTACAGCCTTGGTCATCGTCGACTTCTTCTTCTTCTTCTTCTTCTTCTTCGTCTTCTTCTTTAGATTTCTACCAAAGAAACCCTCCTAAACTAAAAGATGGTTAATTGTAGAATGAGAACGAACCTAGTAAATTCCCAAGCAACTAAAAGTTAGGTCCTAAAGTGACCTACCAAACTGGCAATGAAGTAGCAAATGATAAGTAGATTTAAAATCTGTTTTGCACATCTCGCACCTATTAACAAAGAGCTGTCCCTCTCTTGTAAGTTATCATAGGTAAAAATATTCCCTTGTGAAAGCATTGTGGCCTGGGGCCCTAATCCCATTCTCTAGTGTAGGTGATTGCCCTTTTGTTTAGTCACAACAAACTTTGAGTTATGTAAAAGTGAGTAGAGTTGCCACTATACTTTAGGAAAATATGAATATATATTTTTTGCCATAAAACAATCCCTATGAACCCTGATGGGGATTGATATTGCACTCCAAGGATAACTAACCAAGAGTTAGGTCTGACCATGACGGTACAACCAATAGGGGAACTAATCTTGCCCATAGACATTGTGCATTCAACAATGTCCTTTATTAGGTTTCAAAAGAAAACAGTGAATTCTAAATAATTCCATACAAGTATTGATTTGATATCAGTTCTGCTTGTTTAGTGATTTAAGCCTCCGGTCATCAACTTTGTGGTGATTTCTTAGATTAGGTCAATTGTGAGAAATGAAGAGAACTAAAATGTAATAAACTTAGTAATCATGTTGATTAATTACATAGTTTTACAAAGTAATATGTATAGAAATAAAACAATCAAGGTGGATCAAAAAAGAATATAATAACTAAAGTAACCAAGCACATAATGAATAAAGATTATAAATTTATTATCGTATTTTAGTCCTTAGGACTCACTCAGGTTCGATTTTCCCCAGCTTGTGTTCGGGACTCCTTGAGATTCTAACTAAAGTGTAAAACTGCTAGTAGGTTAGTCCTAATAGTTTTTTTGGTTATAATTTTTTTGGTTATAATAAAGCATTTTTATTAGAATTTTTTGAGAATTCATTTTGGAAGAATTTCTTTAGAAAAAACTATATATATATATGTATATGTAGAGAGAGAAATGAAAGTTATAGGAAGAACAACCACTCTAGTGAGGGAGAAGAGAAGAGACATGGTGAATGTGTGTTTGTGTGTTGAAAAAAGAGGGGAGCAACCTTTATACTACTATGGAAGGCAAGGAACCCCCCTCAGGGTTTGCCATAATAGTAAATATTTGGCTATCATATGCCTTGGGGTATAAACAGGGGCCAAGGTACAGGAGAAAGTTCCTTATGGAATCGACTACAGGAAAACAAGACCTCGCCGCTGGTGTGTAGTGGTAGTTTTCCTAGGTTATTTTGTTTTGATCACAACTTTCTTGTCTATGTTCTAATTGGGCTGATTCTTTTTGTTTTGTTGGAAATCTTATTGAGTCTACTAACGATCAGGTTTCACAAGACTTTGACAAGTATAGACAGGGTTATGGGCCCAAAAGTGAAAAAGTGTTTATTTTTATGCATGTCTCCCTATCCAGAACATATCTCCTCTGTCGTTTATTAGTTTTGAGATTGGAATATGGTGCTAGAAGCTATTTTAGTAAGCAATGTAGTTATCTGGATTACCTTTTCACGTTAAAGTGTTGTCATAAATAAGGTATAAATTGTTGTTAGTCACCGACTCTTTAGAAAATGGGCCTATTTGGCCCTTATTTGAGTGCAACCTTTATTTCAAAAATGACTAAGACCTGTAGGAAGCCTGAAATAAAGTAGCATTGTCAACAATGAGTTTTGTAAGTTTCGTCGTCATATAATCAGTACACATAGCGTGCCATATGTGCTTCATCTTTATTTTGAGGGCACATTTATATGTCTACAGAAGCCTCCACTTTGGCTGAGGCCAAGTAAGGTAAAGGGTAAAGTGTGTCATATCATTCAGGGTGTATGCAAATGCCTATCCAGCCCCAGTGTGTCAGGGAGAGCATGAATGCAAATGAGCACATGAGTCATATAAGATAAGCAGTAAAAAAAAGCGGACTGTCTTATTAAGGATCTAAGACCCCATTCAGCCCAGAAGGAAAAGGTGCAAGAAGCAAAAGGATAATGCCTTTTTAGGTATCCAAAAGCCTCTTCAGCCTTAGGAGGAAATGGTAAAATTGCCACTTTGGCTGAAGCTAGTAGGGTGACAGATAAAGTATATAATCGAAAGGTGCAGTTAAGTGTTTATGTCCCCCAATGTGTTAGGGATGTGTAAGCGTAAGTAGACTAGTATGTGGTGCAACATATGACGTTTATGTGTAATAAGCGTGACATTTTTATGAACATTGAAGGGGAGTGTGTGATGTATGTATGGGCATATGGTGCCTATGTATCCCTAATATATCAAGAAATATGAATATTCACATAAGATAAGGAATCATATAAATCCTAATATGTTATGATATGTATGCAAGCTTAGGTATGTTGGGAAGTGCATTGTGGATCTTGTAATGTTGTAGATTAGGGTGTTTATGTAAAACCCATATGTTGGTACAGATGGATATAAGACCTTTTATATCAGGTTCCAGTGGTGAATCCTAATTTGTTGGGTCATAGAAAATTGTGTGTAAATCCCAATATATTAGGTTATGTATGTGATTCCTAATATATGGGATATAGAATCCCTTATCTCGGGTTACGCTTATGAATCCTAGTATGCCGGATCATAGGTAATTGTATGTAAATCTCCATTCATCAGGATATGTGAATCCAGTATGTTAGGTCACAAATCTTTATAAGTAGATGCTATTATGTCATGATAAAGAATGATAGGTAGAAGTGCTTATGCAAGCATCACAAAGCAGGAGCTCCGATTGGTCCCTCATGAGAGGTGTGTTTCTGTGAGTCTCTTGCATAGATTATGCAATTTGAGAAGAGGGAATGCCACGATTTGGCATCTAGGCAAAGCATATGTGTGTAGGTTCAGTCAAAGCATCTATGCAAATTCTCTAACATAAAAGGACGTAAGTAAATATTTGAGGGAATGCAGAGGCTAAGCCTGCATGTGTTTATGTGCTATTGTGTGTACATGCTTGTATCTCTTTTTTGAGGGGGAGATGAACTTGGTGTCATGCCCTATTGAGAGACATGTACTGAGCATTTGGTGGGTGGCTCATACCTCATTAGTTAAGGCTAGGGGTGTTCATTAGTCTAGGAATGGACCAGACCAAAGAACAAATAAGCGCTCAGTAACAGACTAAGGATCAGACCGAAGAAATGTCAGTCTACATAGAGACTGGATCGAGAAAACCCAGACCAGATAGGGACCAGACCGACTTTGGATTGACTGTCAGAGTGTATGGGCGACTGACCAGGAGTTTGCTCACTTTGATACTTTCTTGTGCTTTTTTCTTTTCTTTCTTATGGCTACAATTTGAGGCAAGACCAAAGACCTCCAAGACTGGCATTTGGTATTTTATCTCCATATATAAACTTCTAAAAAACGAAAACAAAACAAGACCATTGAAACAACTTCTTCAATCATTTGGCACAAACCCATCCAAGTTACCAAAATATAATTTTCATATGCAGAAGTATGATTTTTTTATTAATTATCGTAACATAATTTCCTTGCATAAATTAACGAAAGCCATCTTTAGTACAAACCCATCCAAATTCAGACTCTCTAAACATGTCCTCCTTCTCGAAAATAAATAAAAACAAAAATAATTGGTTACAAACTTACATAGAATTGAGTTCGATTTGTGATTTTCGTGTCGGGTTTGTAGTGAAGTAAAGAAAGAAAGCCAAATTAGGGCATTTTTTCTCCTCTTCAACCCTAGTTTGCACCCTATCCACCACTTCTTTATTGATCAACTTCAACATTATCATCAACATCAAGCTTCTCTTGATGCAATGACGGATAGAGAATCAAGGTGAGATAGATAAGCGATAATAGTAGAAAGTAAGCAAAAGCAAGGAGGCAAAAAGGTGGAGAGAGAATTGAGTTGAGAGATAACGGCTTCAATTGCAATTGAAATTGGAAATTCTAATTGTTTACTAAAGAATGTTGATCCCTATTCAAATGGCTGGTCAATCATTCCAGACCATGAAAAGACCAAAGACTGAATAACATAAGACTTAGGATTGAGGACAAGACCAAATTCATTTGGCCTAATTAGTTCTAGTTCAATCCAGGCCGGTCTTCAGTCTGATCTGGTTCTGGACCGAACGATGAACAACGCTAGTTAATGCATTAGCTAATGAAGTATCCCTTAGGCCATCGCTTGAGTCCCTAGAAGGGGATTTCTTCAATTTTAAGCATTCATACTTATTTCTACTTAGTGTTCTTGTTGTTTAATTGAGGCATCACGGACTATACACTTTAATTGTGTTCGAAATCTATATAACTGAAAACGGTAAGCTTGGACTATTTTTTCATCTTGAATTGTATAGACTACAGCAAAATGCCTCTCTAAACTTCCACAACTCCATTTCTGTAGACTAGTAAGGAGTCCATGGTTTTTAAATCTAGGGTCATTCAGAACCAGTCTCTTTGTAATTTTACAGTTCAAGGGTAATACTACTTCGTTAGAACGCCCCCCACCCTGCTCGGTGGAGGGGTTTAGGGAGTAATAGATTAGGATTTGGATTTTGCACTATACTCTTTAATTCTCATCCCACTAGATTAGGCTAACTTTGTCTAAGGTGAATTTAGGTTCAAAGGTACAAATAGGCTTTTTGGCTCAGTGTGAAGATGTTAGGTTGCTAATGGGGGCCTCCTACTCTAAGCAAACCCATTTAGTCACATACTTTTATTTTTCACTTTTAGGGATTCTTGAGATCTTGATTTCCTTTCGGCCTTATGTGGGCGTTGTTGTTTTTGTCTACAACGTTTTATAATTTTTTCATCTTGGATTCATTATAGGATAGAAGTATCCAAAATAGGAAGGGGATGAAGCATGCATATAATATTGTATGAACAAAATGGAGCTTTCTTTTATATGTACTTATAGTTCAAGTCTTGGACTCAAAGAATAGGCTAAGGTAGGGGGACTCACCCACTCGAACACGATAGTAAACTAGGGAGGCTAAGTTATTGTTGATGATGTTGTTGGTGCTACTTCTATGTCTAAACTCCTTCTATATATGAGTTAGACAGGGTTGAGGATAATGTGGTCTTCAAGTTCTTAAGTCCCATAGTCAATTATAAGTCCCATAGTCAATTATGTCTTGGATAAGGTTCAATTTTGTACACTTATTCAGGCATGACCTTTGGCTCGATGGTAAAGGCAGTACATAGTGGTTTTGTTCAGCGGTGGGCCTAGTATGGGCCAAATAGGCCTAATGACGCTTTATTAGTGTAGTAGTTCAAATACTTCCTATAACTTCATGACTGGAGGTGTCAAGATTCTTGCTAATTTTTTCATGGATGCTGCTGTATAAGTTTTCACTTCCATGAACTCTTTCCTTCTAGATTTCATTTAAACATTTCCTATCTAAGGTGTTGTATATCCATTGCTTGGTGCTTAATGTGGGTGCTAAGAATGGAAATGTCTTAGAGTAACTAGTTGTTACTTTCCACACTATTGATGTTTAGCTTTCTTAACCTAGAATAGGGGTGATGATTAGAAAAGAAGTTATGAACATGGAGCGGTAGTCTCGCAAGAAGGTGCGATTCTCGGTTAAGATTGCAGGCTTGGGTAGAAAGGTGTCCCCGGTTGAATCAAGGATGTGGGCTAAAGCAAGGTAGGTGACTTCAGTTAGGGGATTGGAGGGATTTGTAACCTAAGGTGAGCATCATGGGTCAAAAGCTAGGGAAAGGATAAAGGCCTAGGAGCAGTTGTAGATGGACGTGATGAGCACTTAGGCTAAAGACTAAGAAGGAATCGAGACCAACGTGGGGCAAAAAGTATTCAAGATTAGGGGTTAAGCCAACGTGCAGAGTAAGGTTGAGCATTAAAATTGGAGGTAGATGATAGCTGATGTCAAAACTTAGGCCAAAGACTAAGGTAAAGTCAAGGGTGGAGGTTTGAGATAGTGGTTAGGTGATGACAACCTAGCCTTTTATTCAAGAGTGAAGACCAGATGGGTAAAATATGGGAAAATTCCTAAGTGAGGCAATATTGTCTGGGGTTAGGGTTTTGGGTGCTAAAGGCCTAAAATTGTCTATAATGACATGATGGGTTGGACTTGAGTCTAGGTTGAGATGCAAGTCTAATGGATGAGCTCCGGTTCAACGACACTTAATAGGCCTTTCTTGTGTGTATGAGGCCTTATCTTATATGAGATGAGATGCACGTAATTGGGGTTGTCCGAAGTAGGTTAGGGTCCTATTATGATGATGGATTGTCCTACGTTAGGCCGACACTTTTGTGAAAATGCTAATGCAACGGGCTAGGGCGTGTATACAAGATGAACTATTGATGGCTCATACAAGATAGACCATGGACTACAGATATGTGATCATACATGTGATGAGTGCATGCACTAGATGATAGATGCACTTATGAATTTTCCCTAGATACATTAGGACGCAAGCCTAGGTGGGCTGTGATACATGACAAACTATCCTAGTGACGGTTGATGTATGTATGATAGACTATGTTAGATGGATGATGATGCAATGGACTAGTATATAATAATGGGCTACCCTAAATACTTCTATGGACTATGATAGGCCATGTATGATATGTGTTTTTTTGAATAGATAGCTACAGTAGATGATAAGAACTATTTAAGGTTTAAATTTGTAACCCCAAGTGCACTGTTTATCATCGAGTACTTGGGGTGTCGTCCATAGGAAGTTAAATTTCAAGTACCGGGATTAGCTCAAGTGTTTTAATCTAGGTTAAATAAAAATGGAAAGAAAGACAAGCTAAACGAAGTTAATAAACATACGAAAAAAGGCTTGTAGTTATGATTTGGCTAATTGATGAACTAAGTAATCGAGACGAGTCCTAACCTACCTAACCTATACCAACAACTAGAGATGGTCGATTCTACCATCGAAGACCACCCAAGCCCTCTCTTAAGGGTCATGAGCTAGTCTAGCTAGTCTAACCACCTATTTTTAAGGGGTTAGCCTAATTAGACGATGAGATTAGCAACCCTCGAACCTACATAGGATCGGGACTATTTTTATGTCCAAATCCTGGCTATTCTCTCCCCTACACTGCCTGATTGACCTCACCTCTCAACATATGTCAATTGCCAAAAACATAGATGAAAGCTCTATCAAGCATTTCATTGAATACTTTATGTGCATGGGAGAAAACTCTAAGTTGAAACCATAAATTAGGTGTGGTTAGGCCTAATCCAAGACTAATTTGCCATCGAGAGACTAATTACAATCCAAGCCAACAAAAACTAGCCACTAATCATCACAAAAATCCAATTAAACCTAACTATAACTAAGCAAATGAACAAGTAAATAAACATAAACGAAGGGGGAGAGAGAATGAAACTAATCAAATCTAATTAGCTAATTAAACATGGCTTAACAATAAAAACTAAATATTTAAACCAAACAAAATGAAACACAAGAACTATAAACAAACAAAATCTAAGCAAGAACAAAATATGAAATAGGGAGAGAAAGAGACGAGAAAACTTAGTGATTGCTTTAATGGAGATCAAAACTCATATGCTTGAATCCAAAATCCACCCAAGCAAGTCCTTATCTACCTAGTTTATTACCCCCTAATGGGTTTTTAGTGGCTAAACCTAAGCTAAAAAGTCCCTAAAAAGTCCTCCTCAAAAGCTCTTAAAAGCCCCTTTAAATAGAAATTGAGCCATGTGAAAAAGGGCCGAGAAGAGCAGGGGGATGACGGTTGTCGACCTGATGACCATCGACCGTCACCACCATGACCGGTCATTGCCAGCCCCAGTCTTGGCTGCAGGGTGGCGATGGTCGGGCGTGGTGGCCACGGCTGCCTGTCATCACTCTTGCTTCGCGATCTTTCAGCTTTTCTCGTCCGTCTTTGTTCCTTTTTACAACATTTGTTCGATTGAACTTATTACATATAAAAGTAAACAAAATAAGTAAAAATTCTAAAGATTATATTATTATACGAGCCAAAATTTAGGTGATAGAGACATGTAAAATACGACAACTTAGCACCGAACAAATACACCTACACCTATCTTTAGCTCATCCTCTAGTGAAAGAAAAGAAAAATTATCATAGGAACCTAACTCACTTTCACATGAATCACGATTGCATTTAGCGTATGCAACAAGCCCTTTAAACCCCTTAGTTCCCTAAGTGGAAGAGTGAGGTGTTGTGAAGGTTTGCAGAAGCTATACCCACAAAATCTTTGAAATACTTTTGGATTTTTTTTTTTCAAAAGCAAAGCATATATACGAGGGAAAAGGGTAAGGATGTACACATCTAGATTGATTTTATCGCCCTAACAACCTAGCTATTAAGCCATATACAAGCAAAATATACATTCAAGACACACATAGGCTATAAATGCTTCATGACTCTCATTTTTCACCGCACGTAACATAATGACATGATTTGCACACCTTGGTGCTTCATGCAAAGTGTATTGACTCTTAATGCTAGGCTAAAACCGGGCAAAAGGTTGTCTCCACTTGGCTTATGACTCCTTTTCATGAGATCACAATTTTGCTCTTTTTTTTCGTTCTTTTTCCGTTTTTCTCCTTGTGTGCCTTTGTTTGGGTGGATAGTTGGCTTACAAGGCCTTGAACTCCTGGAGGAATAGCTCAGCATATGTTTGGACTTTTTCCTTATTTAGGGGTTTTATTTAGATGTGCAAAGCACTTATTCAACCCCAAATAGAGATACCAAAGTTAAGCTCACTTTTACACTTCTTGTTTTTCTCACCTTTTTTCTTTCCTTTTGATGACAAAGCCAAAAGTCAATTAACCAAGTAGAATGTCCCCAAAAGTCAATGGTCAAGGGTACAAGGTGGGCACAAAACCGCACATGTGAAATTGGGTTATTATGAAGAACCGAAAATTATAATCTAGACAAGTGTTCCATCATGCATATTCAACCTATATATAAGCTAGCAACCAAGCCATTAAAGATCAAAAACCAATCGTAAAGGCACAAAGGTCCTCTAGAACCAAGAACAAAAGCTATACAAAAATTGAAAGACTAAAAAATGAAAAATTTTCACAAAAATATACACAAAAGGATATATGACTTCCCTGCCCCCACACCTAAATCTCACAATGTCATTATTGGGAGCCGAGGAGTCACAACAACCACAAAAACACAAAAAAACACAAAACAAAACAGAGTACAGAAAAACACTAAACGAACACACATATATAGAAGCTAACATACTCATCCAAAAACACTACCTCACCCAATCAACAACAAGACCACACATATATACAAAATCAACACCACTAACAATGAACATGCACAAATCCATAAATGCCACCAATAACAAAACACAAATATGCACAAAAAGTACACAAAGGTGATCATAGCCATCAATCGGCTTCACAACATCCCAAGTTTTACCTCAATATTGATTACCAAAAATACACAACCTAATATCCACAACTAGACAAAAATAAAAAGAAAAAAAAAAGAAAATGGAAATTAGGGGGAAGAGTTAGAACGATTATGTCAGGTTGGGTACTGATTGTACCCGAGCCACGTCTCTCTAAGATGGTGCTATGGAGGCTTAAGGGGCATTATCCACTGCTCCTCGTCTCCCAAGACTTGAGTCGTCAACTCGGATGTAGTCAAAGCTCGCAAGAGCTTATCATGTGTCTTTGCATGCATCTCAAAATGATGAGAATAACATAACACTAATACGATCAAAGAACAGATAGTAAGTGCCCTCTTAAACTTATCAAATGCCATAGAAAAATCCAAAGCATAATCAGATAAAGTACTCCACATGATCTTCCTAGGAACGTACTCTAGGTATGCACAGTAAGGGTTAAAGGAGGGAGTATACCCTCTAATGTCACATAGGGACTCATAAAATGCATGCAAATGAGAGGGGATGGTGGGAAGCAAGGGGGATAAAATGGGGGCTAAGTCGAATGACTCGGTGCAAATAGGGTCAATATGCTCAATGCTAGGAGCAGTACCAACCACCACACAATCACCACACTACTCCACAAAAGGAGCCTTGTCAAGAAATGGCACAACCGAAGTATTTTCTTCCGACCAATCAAGAAAATCATCCTTAACAAAACTAACATCACCCTTGGAAGACTCACTCATCTCTAAACCCGGGCACTGGGCTAAAGGTAGGGGAGAGGTAGGTAAGGTCAAGTCACCGATAGCAGTGTCTCTAGGTGCACTGGACAAGGATGGAGCGGCAAATGGTAAAGAAGTCAAGAGAGGGTCAATCATTTCCTCTAAGCTGGTCCAAGGTGTGTGAGTCATAAAATGAGGCTCTAGGGGAAGAGAAGACTTACAATTATCATAGAGATTAACCTCAAGTGCAGGGGCAGATAGACTAGGGTAAGTCTTATGCAATATACCACTCTTCTTCATCTCAGTAACAAAACACTCATGTCGCTCATTCAATGTCTCTATCATGGCATAGCATAACATTGATCGAAAATATCATAATAGGAATAAGAATTTGAATCATTCTCAAAAGATTGACAATAAGAGCACACAACAGGAGAATAAGAGGAATGGTGATGAAATGAATCCTAAAATTGATCTACACATAGAGATTGAGCATTCAAACCATAGGGAAGGGGGGGAGGGCACACAAAAGACTCACTAGTACTCTTATATTGCCATTGATAAGAAGCTAAAGATTCAAACAAGTCCCACATATCATCAACATTTAAAGAGAGCAAACCACGTTAACACATGGACTCAATTGTGGCTCAAATCTTATATGTTATCTCCTCGAGCACAACATTGCATATTTTCTATTTTTCGTATGCGAAATGCACATATAGAGCACAGTAAGGATTCAATCTAGATAAATAAAATTGAGTTAAATGGAAAATAGCTATTTTGAATTTTTTTTTCAAGTTTTTGATTTTTTAATTTTTTTTTTGGATCTTCTAAAGGCCTAGCCCTGAGTGCTCAAGTAAACCCTGATATTGAAAAGTGCCAGCTCCTCGTCAACGACGCCAAGACTTGATAAGAAGTATTTAAGTTTTAAACTTGTAACCCCAAGTGCAAGGTTTATCATCGAGTACTTGGCGTGTCATCCATTAGGAGTTGGGTTTCCAGTGTCGGGATTAGCTCACATGTTTAAATCTAGGCTAAATGAAAATGAAAAGAAAGACAAGCTCAAATAAGCTATAAATATACGAAAAGAGGCTTGGAGTTATAATTTGACCAATTTACGAACAAAGTAATCAAGATGAGTCATAACCTACCTAACCTATACCGATAACTAGAGATGGTCGGTTGCACTATCGAAGACCACTCAAGCTCTTTTTCAAGGGTTATGAGCTAGTTTAACTAATCTAACCACTTATTTTCCTGGGATTAGTCTAATCAGACCACGAGATTAGCAACCCTCAGACCTAGCTAGGATCAGGACTATTTTCATGTCCAAATCATGGCTATTCTCTCCCCCACACTAGCTAATTAACCTCACCTCTCGTTATAAGTCAATAGCCTAAAAACATGAATGAAAGCTCTCTTAAGCATTTTATCGAGCACTTGGCGGGTATGAGAGAAAACTCTAAGTTGAAAGCATAAATTAGGTGAGGTTAGGCATAATCCAAGACTAATTAGCCATCAAGAGGCTAATTACTATTCAAGGCAACAAAAACTAGCTACTAATCATCACAAAAACACAATTAAACCCAACTACAACTAGGCCAATATACAAGCAAATAAACATGAACTAAGGGGCAGAGATAACGAAACTAGTGTAATCTAACAAGCGAATTAAACATAGATTAATAATAAAAAATAAACATTTAAACCAAACAAAATGAAACACAAGAACTAAACAAAAAAAATCTAAACAAGAACAAAATATGAAATAGAGAGAAGGAGAAAAAACTTAGTGATACTTGAATGGAGATCAAATCCACATGCTTTAATCCAAAATCCACCCAAACAAGTCCTTATATACCTAGTTTATTACCCCATAATGGGGTTTTTAGTGGATAAACCTAAGCAAAAACCTCCCTAAAAAGTCCTCCCCAAAAGTCACTAAAAAGCCCCTTTACATAGAAATCGAGCCGCATCAAAAAAGGTTGATATGAGCAGGGGGATGACGGTCGTTGGCCTAGTGACCACCGGTAGTTGCCTGCACGACCAGCCATTGCCAGCCCCTGCCTTGGCTGTAGGGTGGCGATAGTCAGGGGTGGTGGCCATAGCTGCTTGTCGTCACTCTTGCTTCGCGATCTTACAGCTTTTCTCGTCTATCTTTGTTCCTTTTTGTGGTATTTGCTCGATTGAACTTATTACCTACAAAAGTAAACAAAACAATTAAGAACTCTAAAGATTATATTATTATATGAGCTAACATTTAGCTAATAGAGGCATGTAAAATACGATAATTTAGTACCGAACAATAGACCCTATGCATTTGTAGGTGGGAGTTAAAAAAAGAGGCTCACTGTAGAAATTAGAACCTTTTGTAATAGCAAGCTGTTGGGCTCTAGTGAGATTATGAAACTTGTTACCTGGATTGGTTTCTAGTAATTCTAGTTCATTTTCTCTTCTTGTTTTCTTTATGTATTTATTTTTCATTATCTATTTATTTATTTTTTTGCAAGCCTCTGTGCAAATGTCCTCGCATAATCTATTTCACGTTATTTTTATTTCTTTTTATGAAATCGTGTAGGGAAATGTTGAGTTTACATGCAAAGTGCCGTCTATTGTCAAATATAAATGCATGGATTATGGATATGTGATTTCATAAATTTGGGCATAGGTGACGTAAGCAACAAGTAATTATGGGTCATAAGTGTTCACAACATACACAAAGCATAATATAAGGCTTCCTAAGTATAGCTTGTAGGGTTTGACAACTTTTTAGTTAGGCTTAGGGTTTTTGATCAAGAAAGGGTTTGTGACCCGAGATATTGATGAATTTCCTATTTATATAGGATTTTATGAGTGTTTGGGAGTCATTTTATCCCATTAGTGTGCTTAATTGTATGATTTGTGCCCTTATTTATAATCTTATGTTGGTTTCGCTTGTTTTGAGAGTGTTTACAGATTTTGACTTTGTAAGCCAAGTTACGTGAGTAGAATGATGAATTTGAGGCCTTATGAATCAAAGAAGGCAGCAAAAGAGGCCCAAGGACACTCAACACAGACTAACCGTGGCCAGTGCCGTAGCCCAGAAAGATCCAGGAGTAGTAATGGGACAAAAGTTGTTCGAGCATCAGAACTAGAGGCCATCACAGTTTGACCATGCTGGGGGCCACAGTCTATGGTGGCCCCCATGGTCAGTCTATGATGGTCCCTCTTCCCCAAGTCGTCTTGATTTCTTTTGCAGTTGTTTGGCTTCCAGGTGTTTTTTATGTTTACAACCTTTATTTCCACCATAAAAGCCAGTTTTGACTGCTTCCTTAGGAATCCCTATTCCATTCAACTCTTCAACATTCGCCTTTTAGACAAGGATTTAGACTTCGATTAGAGTAAGAGTAAGCAAATGGAAGTTGAGATTTGCAAGGATTCCACACCGGTTTGCAACAACTGTTCAAGCACGATTTTGACTGAGCAATTCTCTTCCCTTCTTTTCTCTTTTCTCATTTTAGGATTTATGTTTTGTAATCTAGATTACCATTTGTTGTTTTGATCTTGAATTTATGCAAGTACTATTTATTTCTCAATCTTATGTTGATATCTTTTGGCACTTTGTAATTTGTTGGATTATTTTATCTAATCTTGGACGTTTATTGTCTTTTGAGAAATTTGATCACTTTTTTGTATGTTTTGTGTATTGAGTATAGAACTGAAACGTAAAATACCTGAACCCTAGGATTTGACTTCTTTGTGTGTAGTCTTTAGAAAGTCGCACCAAATAAGAAATCAAGAATTCAATAATCATATGCTTAATGAACCTAAACATATCAAGAGCCTTTGAGGAATGGTGATTGGATAGATTAAGGTATTTTACTTCATCTTGAAAGAGGGTTGTGATAGTTCAATTATCGATTTTAAAACAACCAATTGGGGAAGAACTGCTTGATTGATACATAAATTGAGGGATTGCATTTTTGTATAATTCCTTAATTATTTACCCATTAGATGAGATAGTGCATTAGTTTAATTTCTATCTTAAATTTTAATTTGCTTAGCTTATCTTGCGGGAACATAGCCTGGTAGCCTGACCTAGTATATGTGGGATCGACCTTGATTTGCTACGACACCACCATGCGCTTGCGGTCCTATTAAGTTTTTGGCGTTGTTGTGAGGGACTAGTGTCGAATATTTTGTTTTTTTCGGTAGGTTCGACCAAGCATTTTGTTTTTCTTGTTAAAAAAACAAAAAAATTTAAAAGTTAAAAGAAAAAATTGAGGAAAAAAAACAATGGTAATTTTCGATTTTCTTAAATTCGAGTTTGAATGATTTTTGAGGTATTTTAAGCGATTACACTTTTCTTACTCAAAGTGGTTATTGTGTGCGTAAATGAGGAATTTTGGACATTGTCGTTGGTGGTGTGAAAAGTGAAACCTGTACTCTTTTCGAGTGTTGGGGTTTTCTTGCTAAAGGTATTAATGAGGCATGGTATTTGCTTGAGTGGATTGCTTGGGATTCATTTAAGTTTGAGAAGGCTAGTTGTGTTTCTGCACATTTATTCCCTAATCCTTGTGCATTCCATGCTAGATCTTAGTATGCCCCTTTTTGGGGTGACTTGTGTGATTCTTTCGACCATTCTATAAATTCATGTCCGTATTATGCATGCTATGCTCAACCTGACTATGCGTCTCCCAAGGACAGTATTGATGTTGTTATGACCTTACCTGATTCATCCTTTCCCTTAGCTAAGTGCACGGGGCTTGAGGCGGGTGAGCCTTTTGGGGTAGTTGGTAGGTTCAGTGTTGTTGATGCATGTTTTGAGTCAGAAGTTACTTTAGATAAGGTGCATGATCTAGCCAAGACTCCTTCTGAGGGGTCATGTGATGTGTTTGTGCAAAGGACTTTCTTAGCCTTGCTTTTGATTGTGTTCTCCCTAATCCACTTGTTCATTCATATGCTTCCCCTCTTTATTTACTACCTTGTCCTTCCACTGAGTGTTACATTGATAATCCTATGATTTGAGACGCTCCTATGGATTTGGGCCATGAGGATAACATGTTTGATATGCTTGGTGCGAATGTTGATGATTATGTGTCCCTAGGTTAATTAAAAGGGTATGATCCCTCCATTGACCCTTATTGTGTATACTTAAGAGACTTGCTAGGAAAGTCATGTGGGCTACATTCTTTAATCCTTAAGGTTAAAAGGGTACTTATTGTCTTTAGTGTGGTTTTAGTTATTGCCTCTTACATCATATTTTCTAAATTGTGGTCCCAGGAGTTTGACAAGCTTCCGCGTGCTTTGATGATGTTTGATTTGAAGAGTCGAGTCTTGAAGTTATGACGGAGTGGCTGATGCTCCATGTGCTCCGTTTGATAGGAGGCCTTAGCTTAGGTGCACCCAGTAGCTACCTAGTGAGATTGTTCCCTTTTGTTTCCCTGATCCCTTCTCCTCATTTATTTCCTTTGAATAATGTTTTATCTAAGCATGGAGGGAGGTGTAATTTGATGCTTTTTTTTTAGTTTGCATAATTGTCAAACCGTTTAGTTTTATGTTTCCTTTTGTTTGCATTAATATGTTGCATTTAGTTTCATTTTAGGTTTTTATATAAGATTGCATGTAGGGATGGTGTCAATTGGTTCGCGATAATCTCCAATGATGATTCTTTAGGCAAAATAGCTTTCATGAGCTTGAGTGACTTTTGATGAATGATCCCTTTGGTGCTAAAATTTGTGAAGGTTTTGTAAATATTTCTTGTTTTGACCCTTGTCTTGATTGAGAATTTTAATAATCTTGGTACATAATCGTCATTTTAGGAGCTAATTGAGACTTTGGTAGATATTCTGTGGGACTTTAAGCATTCTTTGAACTAATTCATTGTATTTAGTCTCATGTTCTTTCATGTGTGTGACTCTTACGTGTTACATCTCTAGAACTTGCCTAGACTCTTGTTCAAAACCACATTAGAATGTGGATAGTTGATGCTATGATAGAGGTATTCTTTCACTAGCTGTTTTAGCCTCATAGCCAAATATCCTATTACTTGCCCTTATGTTACATGTTAATCTCATTTGTTAGCTCCTTTGAGCTATAATCCTTTCTTGTTGTGAATCCTTCATATTAACCCTTGGCCAAACATATATTTTTAACCTTTAAGCCAAGTCTATGGAGCATAACTTCAAGTATGTAGTGGGTGGTACGGGGTTAATTGAGTTTAAAGTTGTTTGGTATGATGGTTTGTTGAAGGATTGATGACATTGAGCATTTGGTTTCATTCCCCTCTTGTTCGGGGCTTTTATATATGAATTAGTTTGTGAGTTGATAGTTAGTGATCCTATGACTTTCAATAATTCATTTCCTAAAAAAGAAGCAAAAAAGAAAAATCATGTTGAAAAAAAGAGAAAAAAAAGGAAAAACACGAAAAATAAGTGAATAAGTGATTGGCATTGGATAAGTAAATAACTTGAGCTCCTATCTTTGTGACTTAGTTCTTAGTTTATTCGTGGACGATGTTCATTGTGTTTTAAGGCTTGGATTATTGGTGAACTTCATGATTACTTGGTGCTTTGGTGGTTGCTCCTTAGTAACGTGGCTCAATAGCTCCACATTGCACAAATTAGTTAGTCCACACCTTTCTCTTAACCCTTCTAACCCATGTTACAACCCAACTAAAGTCCGCTTGATTGTCTCGTAAAACTGCATTTTGGTGGTGGAGAATTTAAGAGTCTTAGCAAGCATATGGTATGTAACGCCCCCAATTTCTAATATTTGATTATTCTAACATAACCACTTATTATTATAATTTAGCAACGGAAGACTTCTAATTTGATTGGAGGCATTACCGCCGTTCCATTATGGAACACGGCTGCTTGATTTAGTGAACTTTATGGGGGCTCAAAAAGTAAGGCCCCCAACCCTAAAGTCAGAAGTTTTACTAATTTGTTCTTAAATCCTGGGACAAAACGGACAGAGTTTCCCCTAAAACTTGACCATTTTCCCAGGCTTACAGCCCTACAATTAATTCCCTGCACTGAAAAACAATAAAAACTAACTCAACGGCCACTCGCCGGAGTACACAGCTCTACGGGCCACCCGCCCGGAGCACTATAACCAATGCAGTTTAATGTTAACCACATAAACAGCGACAAATACAGCCCTGACAACTTAGATGGTGGCTCATATGGCCATACAGAGCGACTCTAAATGAAATGATATGCAACTAAGCACACAAGAACTCAATTTACAATCACACACCACAAAACACCTTGCAGTTCACGTACGAGTCCATCATTTCACTTCTAGGCAGCAGTGACTTCCTTTCGGCTTCCTTCAGAAACCTGGAGGCACAATGATAGATGGGATGAGCGATAATCGCACAGTGGATAGCCCCCTCCCCTAAAAGATGCAATAATAACTTACAACCGTCGTTCGTAATTCCTTTTCTTTGAAGAATTCACCTGTCGCATAGTGTGTTCCAATCACAAGGCAAGGGAAATAACATTTGCACCAAAAGCCACTCGTATGAACTCGTAAACTTAAATAAACAATATCATATGTTAATGTAAGTAGTGGACATGATCTATGAATACCATTATCTCCTCTCCTCTTGTACTTGTGTCATAAATTGGATCTATAACATCATTTTCTAAACAAAATACAAACAATTAATCACCTTTTCAGGTTTTCAATTCAATTATTCAATAACCTTCTTCAGTATCAAGTAGTAAGAACAATAAAATGAATATACTGACCTCTGAACTTTACATGCTTGTTTATTCAATTGACCATGTTTCTCGTGACTCTACTGCATATTAACAGAGTTATGAAACATATAACTTCAACATATGTCAATTGGCAACATGATGTAACATTGAACTTTGAATCCTCTCTTTACTGGCAGAGCAATGAATTACTGATTTTTGCATCCTCTGCCTACTGGTAGAGAAATGAAATACTGAACTCTGACTCTGCCTTCTAGCAGAGAAGTGATATACTGGTTTTTGCATCCTCTGCCTACTGGCAGAGAAATGAAATACTGATTTTTGAATCCTCTGCCAAATAATGAGCTTGAAACATATTAGTTGAAGTTACATGCAAGCTTCTAGGAAGGTACTGGGTTGGTTACGATATAGATGCAAATAACCCTTAAAAATGCTTTATGCCTCGACCAATTTACTAGTCACCTGACTCGCTCGGTTGCTCAATCCGATGGTTTTAGGTTATTTCGTTACCAATGACTTATCGATGCAAACAGGCGGCTGATAAACAATTAGAAGCACTTAGCGATCATGTAATAAAGCATTTATGGACCTGGACTATAATATACAATTGACAAACGTCACGTAATCACCATACGATATCAATGCGCTTCACATAATCCATGGATACGATGCGATGAACTATGCAATCGATAAACTATATAATGGATACGGTGTATACGATCGATAAACATATTGAGGCAATAGACTTAAAATGTCGATTGTAAACCAATGTCTATGTAATGTCGATCGATAAACTAATGTCTATCGACTAGACATGAAACTATTTTAGGTTGGTTACAACTTAGGCAATAGACGAAACATGAAACTATTTCCGCATAACATGTTTCGAAATATGAGCTGAAACTCAGACGTACATCCCTATGCAGTAAAACATACTTGGTGGTCAAATGGTTGGGCGCCCGTATTTCAAAATATTTTGTTTTGCAAACCGGAGGGAGAGAATGTATAAGTAAAATTGATTTGTTGATTTTTATTATCTGAAAGTGAACCCCTTGGTCGATGTACATCTTGAGACGATCGTACTTTAGGTGCTCACACCCCCCAAGCCGATCGAGAAGCCTGAGTTGATTCCGCGCGCGAATAGATTTCCGTGGTACATGACGCCGCGCGCGGGTTTACTGGTCGGCATAAGCCTTGATAACTGAAGGGCATAAGCCCTGATGATAAATGAGCGGGGCCACTTGTTTATCTGACAAAACATTGAGAACTTGGTTCATTAAATGAATCTTGTTTTGATTTTTCATTGATGAGAATACTGTGAGTTTGTGAATAACATAGAGTTTTTGAAGAACATAGGCAATGTACGTACCGAGGTGGCCTCACTTCTACTCCAATTAAGGTGGAACTATTTTCCACCTAAAATATCTATCATATAATCCAATCCATGAAATCACCTTATGGATCATGGTTTCTATGTCTATTATATAATCCAGGAATTCACCCTATGGATCAAGATCTATTAGTAATCGCTAATGTAATCATGCATATAATCGATACTATAATATTGTATAATCAATGAGCGTTATATAATCAATGAACTGTAAGTGAGCAGGCATATTCAATGAACGTTATATATAGCAATATATATACAATGAGCGTTATATAAGCAATGAACTTTAAGTGAGCATACACAATGAACATTATATATATATAATGAGCATTATATAAACGATAAACTTATATGATCGACGAACAATATATATAATTCGATAAATATACATAATCGATGAACGATATGTGTTTCATACGAGATGAGATCAATGATCAATTAATTGCAAGGATCAATAAAATGCAATTTAATAAACGTTATATAATCAATGAGTAATAGAATGCCATGAATATGCGTTAGATGATCAATAATCGATAAAATGCATAATTAATGAAGAACGTTATATATATAAGGGGTTTCTGTAATCGATTAAATCAAATTGACATATATCATGATAAACTTGACGTTATATATATATATATATATCAATTTGATTATTACATATAAACTTAATGTATATATATATATAATCGATAAACTTGACATACTCATAAATTTTCATATAATTGACAAATAACATAAAATCAATAAGTTATGCATGTTTAGCTTTGATTCGGACCTGTTCAGCTAAATCATGCCTGAAGACTAACTTCGAAGTGGATTATAAATGATTAGAAGTGACGAATGTACGTTTAGTTAATTCGTAACCGTTTATTAACTCCGAAGTGAATTATAAATGCTTAGAATCAACGTATGTCTGTTTAGGTTCGAATATGATAATATGATCACGAATGCCTAGAACCGTAATATGCTTAAGTGGCTTAAGTAGGTTCGATTACTAACTTCGAAGTAATAATCGAACATTTAGAATCGCATTAGACTTAAATGGTTTAATTAGGCTTGAAATGTAATTTCGAAACAATAAATGAACGCCTCAAATGGCCCTTATATAATTGCCAAACAATAACTTTAATTTAGTACGACTAACACATATATATACATGGTATCGTTCAATTCACGCTACAACTTCCTCATATTACTAACAATTGATTCGAATTCAACCTGAACGAATTATAATCAATAACTATTGAATTCAACCTGAACGAATTATAATCAATAACTATTGAATTCAACCTGAACGAATTATAATCAATAACTATTGAATTCAACCTGAACGAACTATAATCCATAATCAATAAACTTCATCGAAATTAACAATTTAACCATAAACAGGAGGATGAGGAAACCCACCTCAAATCCAAGCTAAATGACCCGTTTAGGGTTTGATTCGGGTTGATTCGGTGTGGGTTCGGTTCCCCTTTGCTGCCCCTATCTTCCTCTGCCTACTCTGCTCGCTGCCGTGTCGCCGGCGTCCGGCGATGGTGGCCGTCCTGGCGGCGGTCGCGTGGGGTCGAGATCCCCCAAAGCCTAGCCCCGACCTCCTTCCCTCGTCGTCTGTCCCTCTCTGTGGCGCCAGTGTGGGGCTTGATCGGGGTGGGGACAGCCGGCCGTGCATCAGGTCGCCGGCAACGCCACCGGCGCCTCCCTCCTTCTCCTTCCCGACGGGTGTGCGTGAGTCACCGGCCAGGGGTCGAAACCCCTTCGCGAGCCCTCTCTCTCCCTCTATAGCTTGCGCAAACGGGGGCCGGTTGGGGAGTGGGACGGCCAGGCGTCGTCGGCCGGTGGCCTCCCCAGCCCCACCGTTCTCTCTCTCCCTGCGCTGGTTGGGGGGCGACGGGCCAGAGGTCGACCAACACCGCCCCTTGCCTCTGCTTTCCCCCGATCCTCCTCCTCCTTCCTTTATTTTTCCTTTTTTTTCGTTTTTTTGTTTTTTTTTTCGAAAACAGAAGGGGCTTCGGCCCCTTAAAATCTTTTTTTCCCCCCCCCATATATTGGTATATATATACTTCAATATAATTAGAAAGAGGATTAGAAACTTCAATATAATTAGAAAGAGGATTAGAAAGAGGATTAGGTTCGGGCCGTTACATGTAGACCAGGCAAAACTGACCCGAGACCCGAAACCCGAACCGAATGACCTGGACCCATACCCGACCCGACACCCGAAATATGCTTACCCGAAAGTGGACCCGAAACTCGAATTGACCCGACCCGAACCATACCCGACCCGAAATTTTCAGCAAACTTGCTTGTTTTGGCATGACGAGCGTATTTCACCAAAAATTGGTTGACCCGAAATCGACCCGACCCGAACCATACCCGACCCAAACCGAAACGACCCGAAATGTCACTTAACCCGAACATGACCCAACCCGAACTTGACCCGACCCGTATCCGAACCGAATGACCCGTTTGCCAGGTCTAGTTACATGGTAGTTTAGATCTTTGGAATGAGTCTTGAGTGAACTCATGCTATATTTCAAACACATGAGCAGGAGTGACTCACATTTCCCAAAAATGAGGTTATACCAGTCCATTTTGCTCTAACCAATTCCATGTGTTTGCATGATGTGCTTTGTGGTTCTTTGGGAGTGATCAAGTTTGATATCTGGCTTGTGGTCGTATACTTTATTGAAAACATCCATCTTCTCCTAATTTTGAAATTTGTTGTGCATTATTTGGGTTGTTGTTGATTGATATTCCTACTTGTGATGTGCTATGCTTTGCCTAGTATATGGAGGTTGTTGTACTATGAATCTTTGACACATCTTCCCCCGTTTGTTTTATCTAGTGTTTGCTTGAGGACAAGCAAAGGTTTAAGCATGGAGGAGTGATGAATGTCGTATTTGCATAGGATTTCATGAGTGCTTGAGAGTCATTTTATGGTGTTAGTGGGCTTAATTGTACGATTCATGCCCTTATTTCTACTATTATGCTTGGTTTCACTTGTTCTGAGAGTGTGTGTAGATTTTGACTTTGTGATCCAAGATATGTGCATTCTTAAGCCAAAAATCATGCATTGTTTTAATAGTTATTTTGATTATATTATATATATTATTTCGTCTAATTTACTTTATTTTATATATTTTTCAGGACTTGCATTAATAGAATATAAAGGAGAACACAAGATGTCGAACCTCTGATTTTACACGCTTCGCTGAAAAGACGGTCCAATAATAATTTATAGAGAATATTATTTCCATAATTATTTAATTGGGCTAGGGTTTCAAGAGTTGAAGAAGAGCTAGAAGTCTTGAGGGAGAAGAAGTTTAAGGAACAAAGGAAGAAGGGAACCCTATCACGCCGCCCCAATCACTTCGAATAATCATTATCATCATCTTCCATCAAAAAACCCACACCTAACAATCCACGACTATTCCTTCTTTACCATAATTATCATCCCATCTCACGATCAAAATCTTCTTCATCATCTTCTCGCCAACTCCTCAACCCCATGTAGCCCTTCTTCACGCATCATCCTTCTTCCTCCCTCCTCATCCCCCTTCCTTTGAGATAATCAGCCACGTACCACATAGCCATAGCATCACATCTTGATCATCACCATGAACATCACCATCTTGATCATCACCATCACAACCATAACCCACTACTCCTCCTTGCTCACGACCTTCACGCTCCATCATCATCATCATCTCTAAGTAATATAGTTTTATTTTTTTTTATTTTTTATTTTTTTTTATTATATTTCTTTGATTGGATTATCGTTAAACATGGAAGCTTTGCTTAATTATTGTGATGATATTTTTAATATGAGTGGCTAATCCTTTTTATGCTTAGTATAGTCTTCTTGAAGCCATGCTAAATTTACTATTTTGAAACAAGTTTTATGCTTTAATGCCTAGTTGATTTATATTCATGATTCTTTAGCGATTAGCGTTTATTATTTATGAAATTTGTGTTAAATCGATTAGAATGCATGCTAGTTGATTAAATACAATTTCGATTGATAGTTTAGAAGACTATAATACTTAAAAGTTATAGTCTTTTAGGCTTAGGTATCACCCTAATTAATCATGGATGGCTCAAACCCATCTCTTTTAATAGGATAATCGCTTTAGATCTTTATTAAATCGATTTCCTGGTAAATTGGTTAAAAAGTGTTGAATGATCTTTTTCTAATTCTTAATGCTCTAGTTTGGTTAAATTTTTGCGCTACAGCAAAGATTATCAAATTAGTAGGGTTTATATTAGGCTTGGTCCTAAGTAAACTAGATTCTAAGGAAGAACGGGGAAGAACCACTAGTGGATGTCTTCTACAGTTTAACTCATGAATGAAATTAACTTGTGTGTTGGTGATAAATATTAATTTGCATGGTCGATTGAGATTATACTAAGTGTTCTTCATAAATTTGACAACGTTGATAATTATTTGTTACTCATAGTTAATTTGGTTTGTTTGGTAATTTTTGTTTCATTTTATTGGTTACCATATAATTTCAATCGATCCCACCTCCCAAAAGTGTAGTGTTTTAGGAGTGTCTAGGTAATTTTAGATAGCTTAGATTTTGATTTTTAGAGTGGTTATAATTTTAGATTGATTTATATTCAGTTTTAGTATTTAATTACCGGTTTGCTAGAAATTAGACTAAAAATAGTTATTTTTGTTTTTTTTTTATTTTTATTAGGTCCTAAGGTTTATATAGTGTCCTAGTCTGCCCATATTTATTTCGTAATTTTTGGAAGTTATTTGATAATTGTTCAGAATTGTTTTGAGAAATTGATATTTGCAGGTTTTTAGGTTATTAATTCTGAAAGTTTCGATTTTAATTATTCATTCACGATTATTAGGTATTGTTAAGTCCAGAAAGTTGTGTCCTAGAATTAGGGTAATTTTCTTAATTATTTCCGTATTTAGATTAATGCAGATTATTTTTTTTCTAATTTCAGATTTATTATTCTGCTTGATATTCTGTGCTAATTTTCTGATTTGATTTTTCTGAAATTAATTGGATACAATTTATAATTTAGAAGATTATGGACCTGAAGAATAATATTTTAGGTTACTGTTTGATAATTTTAATATTTATTTTCTGACTATTATTTGCTGTTATTGATTTTTAATTAGAATTTCAGTACTATTCTGTTTTTATTTTTTCTAAATTATTTAGGGAATCTGTTTACTGTTTTGTTTTCGAAATATGATTTAGAATATTTAGGATCATCATTGGGTATTTTTCTAGAATCTTATTCATTAGATTTTAATTATTTTAGAATTACTAAGATTAGACTTGATAAATTGGATTAGTAAAATCATTTAGGATTAAGGTAGCCTTTTACAACAATCTTTCCTCGTGGATCAATCCCTACTTTCCTATGCTATAAAAAGTGTTTAATAACCGAAGTAGTGGTTAAATTTGTAAGCTCCACGACAAGCTTTACATGCGTAGAATGATGATTTTGAGGCCCTGTGGATTAGAGAAGATAGCAAAAGAGGCCCAAAGACACCAAACACGGACCAACCATGGCTAGTACCAAGGCCCAGAAGAACGTAGGAGCCGCGGGACAGAAAATGACCAGGCATCAGAGCCAGAGCCTAGGACGGTCTAACCGTGGTGGGAGGCAACAGTCTGTGGTGGGGCCCATAGTTAGTCGGTGGTGGTCCTTCTTGCCCGAGTCGGCTTGATTTCTTCACGGCTGTTCGACTTTTAGACATTTTTGATGTTTGCAGCCTTCATTTCTGCCATAAAAAGTCAGTTTTGACTGCTTCCTTAGGAGTGCCTATTCCATTCCACTCTTCCACATTCATAACCTTGATTAGGATTTAGATTTAGATTAGAGTACGAGAGTGCAAATTGATGTGGAGATTTGCAAGGATTCCAACCTAAGTTTGCAACGCCGATTCAAGAGCAATTTTGGCTAAGTAATTCTCTTCCCTTCTCTTCTCTTTCCTCATTTTTGGATTTGTGTTTTGTAATTTGGATTACCACTTGTTGTTTTGATCTTGAATTTATGCAAGTGCTAGTTAATTTCTCGATCTTGTATTGATATCTTTTGGCACTTTGCAATTTGTTGGATTGTTTTATCAAATCTTGGATGTTTATTGCCTTGTGGGAAGTTTGATTACTTTCTTGCATGTTTTTTGTGTATTGAGTGAAGAATTAAAAGGTGAAATTCAATACCTGAACCCTACAATTTGACTTGATTGTGTCAAGTTTTGAGAAAGTCACACCAACTAAGAAAGCACGAATTTGATAATCGTATGCTTAATGAACCTAAACATATTAAGAGCTTTTGAGAAATGATGATTGGTTAGATTAAGGTATTTCACTTTACCTTGAAATAGGGCTGTGTACTTCGATTGTCGGTTTTAAAACAACCAATAGAGGAAGAAGTGCTTGATTGATACATCAATTGAGGGATAGTTTGTTTTGTATAATTCCTTGATTATTTATCCATTAGATTAGATAGTACATTATTTTAATTTCTTTCTCAAATTTTAATTTGCTCAGTTTGTTTTGAGGGAACATAGCCCGGTAGCCTAACGTAGACTCTATAGAATCAACCTTGATTTGCTACAATGCCACCGTCGCTTGCGACCGTATCAAACATCGTCGCCCTTCTTAGTATAGGATGGGTTTAAACGATGCTCGGTTTTCTAAAAATGGTTGCTATGGACAAGTGTCACAAGTGACTAACACTTATAAGTAAGGTGCAACTGTGTCGGAAGGATAATGTATCTAAAGGTTTCTAGGGTTAAAGGTGAAGTTCAAATCCTATGCATATCATACGATGGACCAACCCTTTT
Organism: Selenicereus undatus; assembly: GCA_017589665.1. Lineage (NCBI taxonomy): Eukaryota > Viridiplantae > Streptophyta > Magnoliopsida > Caryophyllales > Cactaceae > Selenicereus > Selenicereus undatus. Next base: position 39,587,721 of record JACYFF010031954.1, read on the forward strand.
ATGACTATCATCAAAACCTTCTGAGGATTGCAAAAGGTCGAATAAGATAATGCTTGAATTTTTAGAAATCAATATTCAATTTTAAACTCTTCTAAGTCTTATCCTTTTAAACATCCCCAGTGAATTCAACACTAAAAATGTTGCAACCTGAGGCCTAGATCCCGCTCTCTAGTGTAGGCATGACTCTTTCAAGTTTACTATAGGAAAGTTTGAACTATGCAAAAGCAGGTAGAGTCACCACCATATTTTGGTAAATATGAAAATATTTTTAGAAAAGATTTTAAATAAAATAATCCCCACGATCCTAGATGCGGATTGAGTTGGCCTGAAGGCTACCTAGCAAAGAGTTAGGTCTAGGGGGTGAAGGTATAACCGAAGAGAGAGACACTAATATGACCCCCAATACCGCCCATTCAATAATAGCCTCCATTAGGGTTTTAAAGGAGAATACTGAATTCTAAGCATACATTTGTTGATTTCATGCCGGTTTCTCTTGTTTAGTGATTTAAGCATCAAAGACATGAACTTTAAGGTGGTCCCATAGATTAAGTCAATTTAGATGCTATTTATAAGAAATAAGACAACTAAAAGGCAATGCACTTTAGTGAACTCTTTGATTAATTATATAGTTTTACAAAGTAATATGTGCATAATTAAAACAACCAAAGTTAATCAACCAAGAACATGATAAGAAAAATTAACAACTAAAAAGCAAATAAAGATGATAGTTTATGATCTTGTTTTAACACTTAGGATACACCTTGGCCTGGTTCGATAAACCTTTGATTTGGGGCTCCTTTTGACTCCGAATCTAGTGTGAAGGTGGTTGTAGAATAGTTCTAATTTTTCATTCTTTTTTAGGCAAGAAAGGAAATGAAAGTATTTCTTAGTGTTTTTTTTTGTGAATTTACTTTGGAAGATTTTTGTGTGTGTGTGTGTGTGAGAGAGAGAGAAAGTAAGAGTGCGTGAGAGAGAGAGAGAGAGAGAGAGAGAAGCAAGAGGAATGATCCTTCTTTTAGCAAAAAAGATTGCCTAGAGGAAGAGCCTTTCTTCTTGCAAAAAAAAAAGAAAAAGAGAAGAGTGTTAGAGGAAAGGCGATCTCTCTAGTGAGCGAGAAAAGGAGATCTCTTTTAGACTAGTAGGGAAGATGAAGAACTTAGCTTAGGGTTTGCGCTAAAAGTAGGGCTACAACTATCATATGCTGACGACACAAGTAGAGAATAGCTGCATAGAAGAAATGCATCCCAGATTAACTACTGGATAATAAAGCCCAACTTGGAAGCTAGTAGTCTACCGCTTATGGTGTAGGGGCAATTTTCCTTTGTAATTTTGTTTGGACCATAACTTTCCTATCTCACCTCAAGATTATGCTGTTCTTTTTTTTTTTGGCATGTGACTAGAAAGCTCATTGAGTTTAGTTTCTAATGAACCAAAGTTTCATATGATATGGATATGATTAGAGAGAGTTACAGTCCCAAAAGCGAGAAAGTGCCAAATTCTGCACTAATCTCACTATCTATCGCATATTCCCTCCATGTTTATCAATTGTAAGAGCCATGAAATTTTCTTTCCAATTAAAGGGCTTAGCAATATAATTATTTTTATTAGATTAGTTATGTGTATTAGTTCAATATGATAACTTAAGTGAGTTAAATTTTATAGCTCCTTGATGCAATTACATGAAATTACTTGAATTACGATGGCCAGTAGAGCCTGGGCTAAGAAGATGAGAGTTTGACCATCTAAACTCAGTCAAAGCATTAGATCCCAACCTAAAAAAAGCAAAAAAAATTTCAAAAAAAGAAGACTAGAAACAGAAGCCGCTGTTGCGCTTAATTGAGCCCGACAAAAAGAGGACAAGGGCGAAGAATAGATAGAGGGGGAAAGAAAGCATGAGATAGTGGAAAGGAATTTCAGAGCCCAAGAATTTCATTCAAATGCATCCACAACCGGGGAAACAAGAGCGATAGAGGAGACAAAGGTAAAGGAGAAGAGAGGAGGAAGAATGAGGAAGGCAGAAGTAGAAATAGAAGAAGAGAAGAAGAGGGAATCAATAATGAAGCAAGAAGAAGAAGGGAATAAGGAACCCATCAAGTCCTTCCTAATTCCACACAATCCCAATTTCAAGCTCTAGATTTTGAGGTGGGTAATTCTCATTTCTAAACTTCTGGTAATTTTAAACCTAAGGCTTTCTCTTATTTGATTGCATCCTATGAGTAGTAGTGACCCAAGGTAGGGATTAGGAAAACTTTGGGAGTTAAATGTGTACGGATTCAGGTTAACAAAGTTGCGATAAATGTGTTTGAGGTCGAAATTTGGATAATTAATTGTTGATAGAATTGAAATGGTCTGTTTGGGAACTATTGAATTTTTATTTTCCTCTTACTATGCTCTAATATGTTGAAATAGGTGAGTGATTGACGAGGGCTGACTTGTATATCCTTATCCCATGAAGCAAATTCTTGTTGACAACATCATTAATCAAGGAAGTATGACCCCTAGTGCATATTAGTAACAAATAAGGAGAGAAGGGTTCCCTTTGTTGAAGACCCCTAGACGGCATTAAATAATTTGTCGGTTGCCCATTAACTAAGATAGAGAAGGAGACAAAGGTGACACAAGTCATAATCAACCTTGGGCAAGTCTATATCTTCCCCCTTTTTCTTTCTTTTCTTAGCCTTAGCTTTACCTTTGTTCTTCCTTCCCTTCCTTGGGGACTAAAAGGTGATCTAAACTTGTACCATAAGTTTGTGCATTGGGGAACAATGATAATAAGATAACATATCTTGAGGTTATTGGTGTTAATAGTCATATTGATGCATAATCATATTTTTAATGCATTTACCTAACTTGTTTTTAGAAAATATGCTTTGGGAGATATGAAAAACTTTTAAAAAAATTTGCATAGAGGTGCACCTCGCATCTAGGATGTGTGTGCCTTGCCTCGTGCCTTGTGCTACACGCTTTGGGACCTTGTACGCCTCAGTGTGCCTCGCGCCTTTTAAAATTAAGGATCTTAGTCTAACAAGCGTTATTTTTTTTAGAGAACACCCATTCTACTCTATCATATGCTTAACTCATATCAAGCTTCAGTTTGATGTAGCCTTTCCCCCATTTCTCTTTTTCTATTTCCCGTAATAAACATAATCAAATGCTACTATTACATTTTCAGTAATCATAAGCCCTGGCACAAAAAGACTTTGAGGCTCATGGATGATAGAGGGTAGAATGTCTTTCAACTTATTAACAAAGACTGTTGACGCGAATTTTTAAACAACATTACATAAGTTAATAGGTCAAAAGTCCATTGGAATAGAGTGATTTTTTATCCTACTGGGGATTAAAGTCATAAAAGTTGTATTAATACTAGTTGCCACTAAGAAAATCAAGAGAACACATCCATCTCAACAATATATGAGTCATATTGAAAAATAAAGTAGGCATAATATCATGGTCGAGGGCTTTGTTGGGTGTATTCGTGTAAGGGCTTCATAAACCCCTTTGATTGTATCGGGGTGCATAAGTTTCTAATTCATCTCTATTTGAACTCTTGGTTGGATGAGGTTAATGATTTGGTTCATGTTCTGCACCCCTTTGGACTTGAATATATCTTTAAAGTAAGCTGAGAAAGTCTTTTCGATTTCCTCTTCATTCTTTGCCCAATGATCGTGTCCATCTGCAAGCGACTGACAGTATTGATATGTTACCTTTGAGATGCTTTTTGGTGGAAAAAAGTTGTGTTTTTGTCTCCCTCTGTTAACCAATTTTGATGGCTCTATTGGAACCAGATCTTCTATTCTTGTGCCTAAAGCTCTTCAATTTTGATATTGATTCGCCTAATTTGCTTTATCCCTTCTTTCACGTGGCTGCACTCCATTAAGTCCTTCTGTTTTTCGTTAAATCATCAATTTGTCTTCTAAGCCTTGTCGTAGATATGCTCAGTTATTTTCCATGTTTTGGCATATTGAAGCCTGTCTTATCCCATAGTTTAGCCCCCCCCCCCACTTTACCTAGCACTTGAGCACAACCTATTCACATTTAGACTTACGCATCTATCATTTCTCAAATCATAATAGTTTTTTCTTTTTCCTCTTATTGCCATCTTTGGACGGATTGATGCAGTGGCAGTTAGCAACAATCGGAAGATGATCAAATTGCTACTTTGGAAGGTGCTGAGCTGCGCTCGATTGGCATGGAAACGATCAAGTTGATCCTACACATTGTCCCCATCCCCTCGATTATTATTCCATGTGCAATGGTATCTTGTGAGACTGAGATCTCTTAGGTCACATTCCAGGACAACTTTAAGAAAACCATCAATCAAGGTTTGGGGTTTAGGAGGCCCTCCTTGTTTATCCTACTGCACTAGTATTTTGTTAAAATCAGCAAACCATAGCCAAGGACGATCATAATTGCTCAAACTTACAATATGGTCCCATGTTTTTATCTTCTCTTCACCACTTAGAAAACCATCGACGGTTGTAAGTCTCTAAATCAAGTTACAATCGCATCCTAAACTCTTCACTTCTATATGATCGATTGACCAACATTTAACGACTACAACAAAATGACTTTTCCAATAAAGAGTCTGACCTTCGCTATAATGCTTGCCTTCACCCCTATAGTCCACGTAGACTCAGCCCTAAATTCCTTCGAATACTTTTTATCTTTGTTTCCATGCGCTTAGTTTCCGAGACGCATAACACATTAGGATCTTCATGTTTCATGAGCCTTTTCAAGGCCCTAACTGCACATAGGTTCCCAAGCCCATAACAGTTCTATGAGAGGACTATTATGGCACCTCGTGGAGCAACCCATCAACCTCCGCATTTGAAATGCTATCGTCAAGAATGGCCTTACTGCCCTGTTTTAGTTTTTTGGGGGTCATGACATCCACTATCTGCACATATACAAGACTTCTCTTTCAACTACTAATAAGGCCTCCATCAGTGCACTGTAGTTCCACCTCTATACTCCGCTTCAATTTGTGCCAGGCTCCCTTGTTCTTGCTTCCTATGTCAATAGACTTTATTCCATGGCCAAGGTTTGTCGTCTCATTCTCGTTAACCCCTTCAGAGCGGCTCCCTCTATCTTCATTTTACTTGTCCTGATTTCTCCTCTCCATGTCAATGGAAGTCTGCGTCATTTTTTCAATGTTTGGGTTATTTCACTCTTCTGTTTAGGTCTTGGCCTCAAGACTAAGCGATGAGCGACGCTAGGAGACCCCGTCTTTTTCGCTTCCACCTCTGTTAGCCTTCTAATGGGAAGCTGTCATCCACTTCATAAAGGCATATGTAATTCCTCTTTCCTCATCCTCCTCTTTGAGTTCACAATCTCTTTCTACATGGAGAACTCGTCTATAGTAATAACATATGTTTGATAGTCATTCATACTTAACTAGGAGGGTTATTATGTGACCATTGTCTCTTTCAAGGGTGATTTCATCTGTGAAAGGCTTACAGAGGTCCATCAAAACCTTGATCGTGATTGACTTCATTCATCCCTTATTGCATCTACCATCCACTTTAAAGTCCCTATTTGTAACACCCCCGAGCCCCTAGGGCCGAAATCGTTACATTTTCTTAACTCTTTACTTAAATTCTGGGACGAAACGGACAGAGTTTCGCCTAAAAAATGACCATTTCCAGGCAAAAAGCCTTACAATAAATCCCTGCAAATCAACGGAAGCGTAAAACATTTAAAAGAAGCTCAACGGCTACACGTCGGAGTTCATAACTCAACGAGCCACTCGCTCGGAGTACACCAAACAAAATAGTTCGTGAATAAAGAAGAAACGAAGGATAAAACTCAACGGTTCACACAACTGGAGTATGGGGTTTACATCCCAAACCATAACTAACTTTGACCAAGAAGACATCTAACTAGTTAGATGGTTGGCTCATATGGCCATACAAAGCGACTCACGAACAATATGCATTACATGAACTAGAATACTTGTTTACAAACATTTACAAACTTTACAAAACTTCATTAAAGACGTAAGTAGGCACACATGACACCTTGCAAGCGGGAAGAGATTCCGTCTTGGTATAGCTGACTCAACTTTTTCCTGTCATAAAGAAAACCTGGGGGAAAAGGGGAAAGAGTAGTGGGATGAGCAACCACGCGCTCAGTGGGTGTCCCCCAACCCCTTTAATAGTCACATATCACATATCACATATTCATACTTTACTTATCGTATTAGGCGTTCATAAATTCCTATGGAAACATCACTATCCATAAACTTGGCTTTAAGCACTCAAACACATTTCTAGGCCTCTAAATGACCAAACTTCTTTACTAACAGGCAGTCAAACACTTAAACAAGTGACGAGGCTAAGCACAAAGACTTTCTTTTTCATAAACATAACTTCTTAGCATTCTATTCGAACTATGCATGAAACCCTGTTCACATGATGTGCACATAAGGTTATCCCTTTTTATAATCATACTTTTCTTGGCATTTCATTCATATGAGGTGCATAAGACATACACATTTCAAGTCTCAATCAAATCTCATTCATAGGGTATGTACGAAATATGCTCATAAGACTGTCTTTTAATATTCATATCTTACTTAGTATCTCATTGATAAGTTATACTTAGAACATGCACATGTTGTATGCAGAAAGCTTTCTTTCTTTCTACTGAAAACACTTCATTTAGCCTCTTGAGGCTCATAAAAACTCTTCTCTTAGCCTCTTGGGGCTCATATTTTTTGAAAGAATCGCTTTCATCTTGGTCTCATAGTGACCGTTAAAAACTTTCTTTCTGAAATACTTAAAAAGGCGAAACGCCAACTACTTTTCTCATTTAATAAGAAACTACTCTGGGCATAAGATCATCATAAAGTGCTAGTTGGGAGAGATCTACACTCAATCCCAGTGAGATTAACTCACACTAAGCTCTTACTCCCTGGATGGCAACTAACTTTTGGACCTTAACCCTCGTCAGGGTCTCTAGGGATTACTCCCTAGGCTAGGGATTCCCCCGTTCAAGCAGGTTCACTCCCATTTATTATCCCTAGGCACTTATCTTAGCCATTTAAACTGGTCATAACGACTAATAAGTTTGCTGCTTCTCACAACGAAATCCTTATCATGCGACTCACACCTTTGTAAAACTCTTTAGGGATTCCCCTGTTCAAGCGAGTTAACTCCCACAGCTGTATTCATTTAGTTAAAATAGGCCATCATGCACTAATAGTTATGGCTTCTATAATTTTAAAACATGAAATCCTTCTTTGAAAAACTCACCCTTGTACGCATAATGCAATTCGAAGACGTCGAAGGGAAGGGGGTCCACATGTATCACACTTTATAATCAATTCAACACAATGAGCCACACATAGCCTCGCAATCCACACGATTACAGTTAATTCACAACCCGAACTCCCTCCTCACAAGCACCGTACCACAAGAACCTCAAACCACTCATAGTTCTTCCCCGAAGCATCCAACTACCATCTTAGTTTTTCAATTTCATTAATCATAGCATATTGTCATGCTAGCTTGTAAAAAGATGTGTAATGGGGTTTGTGTACTTTCCTGGGCAAGCAGCCTTATTCAGCGATGCGTTGTAGCATATATAAACATATATACAGATATGTCTATATCTCATCAACTTGAAATAGGCACTTAATGAACCCTATTAAACTAACAAGGCATGAAACTCGATTGAAAGCATAATTAACCAACTATACATGCCTCTTTCAAGCGTAACTAAGCCATAGAAGCATGGTGTGGTTCAAGGCGTTCATTCAGTGTTTCGAAGTTGCATTTCAAGCCTAATTAAGCCATTTAAGCATAATATGATTCTAGACGTTCGTTTATTACTTCAAAGTCATTAATCGAATCTAAATAAACCACTTAAACATAATACGAGTCAAGGGATTCGTTTATTACATCGAAGTTACTACTTGAACCTATTTAGGCCCCTTTAAACATAATGCGTTCAAGATATTCGTTTATTATATCGAAGTTACTATTTCGAACCTATTTATGCCATTTAAACATAACACGACTTTAGGCATTCATTTATTACATCGAAGTTACTAATCAAGTCAACTTTTCAGGCATGCATTAACTGAATTTACTTGAATTGAATCTAAGCATGCATAACTCATTTCGAACTATCTTTTCAGGCGTGAACTAACTAAACTAACATGTATCGATTCAAGCCACTTTCGAGTATTAATCAACTAAACTAACATTCAACGATTCAAAGTCGTTTTCAGGCATAAACTAACTAAATTTAGCATGCATCGCAACTTAAAGCTTAAAACGATTTGGAAACCACTAATACTTAGGGGGCGAGAAACACCCACCTGGACTCCAAGCTAGAGGCTCGAATTCTAAGGGCTTTCGTTCGAGTTTGAGAGCCGGGAAATCTCAATCCTCGATCTCATTAGTCCCAAACGGACGCCCCATGATACGATCGAAACCCTTGCCCGACACAGACCAAAATCAGCATACCCTAGACTTGGTTCTGCTGCTGTTTGTGGTGGTTTCGGCCTGCCGTGGTGGTCAACGGAATGACGCCCACCGTCGACCCTCGCCTTCGACCTGCCCTGTCGCCGACATCCTCTCTCAATCTTGCTCAGTCTCTCTCTCTCTCTCTCTCTGTCGTTCTCTGCTCGTCGGCGGTGCCTGGTCGCGGTCGCCGTCGCCGGCCGGCCTCCTTCACCCGCTCATCTCTTTCTCGCTGATGGGTCGCCGGGGAGGGTGGTGAGAAGCCCAGAGAAACCAACCCCCCTCCCCCTTTTTCGTACCTCTATTTCATGAAAAATAAGGGGCTTCGGCCCCTTTATACTCTTTTTTTTTTTGGTCAATAGCTCAGTCAACTACAATTGCTAGTTCAATCTCGCAACCTCCTATTCTAAACCCAGTCGTCAAAATGACCTTCTATCAACTATTCATTCCCAAATGTACAAAGGTTTGATATATTAAACCACGAAACTAATTCTAAGGTTGACAACCCAATCGCATTCGGGAAATGACTAAATAAATCGAATAAGGACAAAATTAAACTATCGATATAATTTAAAGGCACAAATAGCACGAATTAACTTTAAAATCCGTAATAGCAGTAATAATCTCTTTTTATAAAATTATAGCTCCCATAAGCACATTGATAATAATTTAACCCATACAGTTACTAAAAATATGATTTTATAATATAACAAGGTAAAACACTTAGCTTAACGGAAAACAAAAATGTGGTTCTTACACTATTGAATCAACCATAGGTTTTCACCTCTTTTCCTTTTTCCCTCCAAAACGGTGGTCGTAAACCATAACGCAAAAGGAGGTATGGGTTAAGGATTCTACCAATTCACATGGCTTTGCCCCTTTTCACTGGCTTCAACACCACCATGTTTCTGTCAAAAAACCAAGGCTCCCCCTCAACTACTCTATCAATGTCCCTCTAATGGAAGAACTAGAACCAACAAAAAAAGGATTTATGCTAACCTCTTTTGCTTCCACTCCTCTGCTAGGGTTCCATATTTTTGTTATCGTGTTCATTAAAGCATTTGAACTGAACCTCTTCATTGTCCAAACTTCCCCACTAAACAAGGGGATAACTTTGAATTTTCTTCACTATCAGAATCATCTTCATATTTGACAATAGGTTTTGCTTTCGTTATCGCCTTCCCTTTGCTCCCATCATAATCTGTTCTCCCCTCCCCTTTCTTGGCCATTGGAAACCTTCTAAAATGCCAGCATGTGAAAAGCCATTCGTGCCGGAAAAACGTAAAGTCCCGTAGGAGAACATTCTTACTCTATAAGAAAGCAAAGGAGAGACTTGTCTAAAAGATATGCCTATAAGAGGATTAATCAATAGGGTCTGGTAGTTGAGAGAAAGCTAAATATTGAGTGTGATTCGTCGAAAAGAACGTTTTAGTCCAACGGGGAGAGTGATTTGGTTGCTTGTAATCTAGTTTAAACTATAGTTTGAATAATTTAATGACTTCTGAAAATGTCTTCACTTGAATTAGTAAATGTCATGTTTTTACGGATAGGCTTTAAACTAGCATGTTGGAGACTAGTTTTAAGAGTTTTAAAATAACTAAATCGTTTTAAAGTTATCTATGAATTGTGTTTATCCTCCCAAGTTAGAACACTACCTTTATCTAGCGGCTTAGGGAGTCATGGTGTTATATTTGATTGAAGTATATCTTACTTTCTCCTGGTGATAGCTGTTGGTCAGAAAGGTGCTAATCTGTTCGATTAATTTATGTGTAGTATTCCATTATTAGTTATCACTCTCTATAGCTACACATATTCATATTTCGTGCAAATATCTTGTTTTTAAGGGTGTAGATTTCCAATCAAACGTGGTACCTTACCCCATGTCTTTTCTCCTTTTTTCCAAGGTTTTGCCATCTGTAAGTAAAGCGTTGTCATCAAACTGTCAATACACGTAGCATGTTATATGTGTTCAATATATGTTCTAGTGATACATTTATATGTCTACACCATGTGTAGCTTCCCAAAAAAGAAAGCGTTTAAAGGGCTAGAGACTTTGAGGAATCACATTAATGTGATGTGATTATATACATAATATATGTTTTCATCTCAAGGGACCATTGACATAAAGTTTAAGGGTCATTAGATTGTGTTTGCACACAAACTTAAATTCTATCTGTATGCTTGATCGTCTACAAGTAACATGCTTAACAAGATAATTGCGTATCTGCTTAGAGCTTCAAAGCTGGAGTTCGGCTACCTTAGACTTTTATCATCAAGGACCTTAACTAAGTTGTATAGTTAGACTTCAACTACCTTGGACTCTTATCGTTAATGACCTTGACTTGCCTGTCGAAAATGGATCCTCACTAGAGCATTAAAAATGGTATAACTTGAGTTGAGCATAACATGACTTCTATGATACTCTGATTAGTTTCTTAGAACTAGAATTTACATAACTATTTGGCAAAATTACAATCATTCATCAATATGCAATTCCATGACACAGGGACATATCGTAAGTTGCAGTACACAATTTTGTTTATCATATGCTTAAAATTTGGTTGTGTTTTTTTATCCTTTGAAGGGATTGTAGTTTTATTTATGCTTAATTAAATTAATTAGGATTTGATTAATCACGTAATCTTGCTAATCACTCAAGTGTATAATCTTCAGGAAGAAAGATCAACTTTGTGGTTTTCATGACATAACAACTGGTAACATATGGGATGCTTAAAAAGCATATTCAAATATATCCCAAATCAGGAAAAAGTCAAAGACACTTTTCTTAAACAGTACAGCTATAGTAAACCATACCAAAATTAGAGAATGTGCACATCAAAGCTTAAAGAGTGGTTTCTACCGCAACAAATGAGGAATATGATGGTTAAGACATTAAATGAAGGCTGAAGAACCTCATCTCCATCATATGAAACACCGTGACCTAACTGAGTAGATGTCAGAAAAGTAAACATGACATCAAGGCCCTTCATCTAATTGATAGCTGTTGGAAAGAAGCATTCAACAAAAGATGCTAAAGCATTTAACAGCTTCATCTTTAGCATGCCTCAATGGTCTCATTCTCATTGCTCATAAATAGAGACCTTACTAAAGTTACAGAGCATGGAACTCACAATAACAAAGAGCTTAACTCCTAATCTAAGTGTTATTGTGCTATTAAGTGATCCACTTCAAATCATTGCGATCTTCATACACTCATTTGAGATTTCTTGTGAGATAAGAGGGCTGTGAGAATCCTATTTGTAAACAAGAGGCTTGACCAAGAGAGCAATCCTTCCTAAGTAGGGGCTTAGAATATCACTTCTAGAGCATTCTTAAAGGGTGTGTTGTGGTGAAGGTCCTTGAATGGAAGCTTGCAAATCGTGTAAATCTTGAAGTAGATTAAAATAAGTATTCGAATTCAAAGGAAGGGTCTTTAGGTGGGGACTTAGCAAGTTGGAGGAGTGAACCATATGAACAAACTCCGTGTGCTTTACTTTTTGCATTACTCTCTTACTGCTCAACCTCCTTGATATATTTGCTAAGTGTTCTTAGCTTTATTGTTTAGCATGCTTGAGTTTGCTATTATCTATTATATTTTATTTTAAGTTCATATTTGTGAATATTTGCGATCACCCTATTGACCCCACTTAAGAGTGGCTAAGCTCTATTTGGGACCAATAATTGGTGTTAGAATGAGTCTCACCTCTTGTGACTTAACTGTCCAGTGTGTAAAGATCAATGTTTTCCTAAGAATGTTCAAAAATAATCAAGATCTATACCTACACCTACTTTATTTGTAGGATATAACTTTGCTCATTGGTAGAGATGTATGTAGATTTGATTGATGGATAAAGACTACGAGCTATGAAACCTAGTACCAAGGACTCCAATTTGAATCATGCACATAATTTGGACTATATAGTTGAAGAAGCCCATCGATCAGTACACCCCTGAAGAGTATCAAAGAGTGTAAAAACGTTATAAGACACTTACTATTTTACATTTTGCTTTAGATGCTACTGAGTCTAACATAATTTTTACTTGTGAATACCTACCGATGCGTGGAACATTTTTATTAATACACACCAAGGCACAAATCAAGTTAGTGAATCACATATAAGCATCCACATATACCAATGTAAGCTTTTTAGGATACTTTCAAATTAAGTTGTGTAGGACATGTACATTAGATTCACTAAAATTATAAACAACCTGAAATCTCTTAGAATAGTCTACTTAAATGAACATATGGTGAGAAAATTGTTGAGAAGTCTCTTAAACAACCAATGGGGAGCCAAGGCCATGACCAACGGAGAGCCTCAGAGTCTTAAGACCTTGAAGTTGGAGGATCCAGTTGGAAAACTACTAATTTATGAGATTCACCTCTAGAAAATGCAAGAAGTAAGCTCTAGTTGAGGGATAGTCTTCAAAAGTATAGTCAAGGAATCTAAAAGTTAAGGTGACTCAGAGTCTAAAGCATCATAGGATGAAACAATCAAGCTCATGTGAGGCCTAAACCAAATGCTCAACAAGAAGAACTTTGACTTCAATAAGGTTCGAAGAGGTTCACCCTCAAAAGGCAACAAAGGTATAAAATCCTTCTCTTAGAACCTTGAAACTAACACAATTGTCTACTTTGGTTTTGGTAAACTAGGAAGCATTATAAAAGATTGGCGTTCATTAAAAAAGAAAGCTAAAAGGAAGAAGTTGAAGGGAAATGGGGAAAAGATCATGATAGCTGTATAAAGTGACCATGACTGCAGTGATATAGAAGATGAAGAGGATGAAGTTGCCAGCCTATGCTTCTTCACACATAGAAAGGAATCAGAAAGAAAATTCTGAATTCTTAGGGTCTTGCAAATCAATACTCAAGGAAGATAAAAGAACACGCACATAGAAGGCAAAAGGTCTCTTTTCCGAAATGTCTGGAGACATTTTAATTGTGATTGTTATGCATGGTGTGAATGATGAAGAAGAGTGTCTCTCTAAGATCAGGTCCTCTAATGATGAAATTATTGTTAAGTATAAAAAGAAAAGTATGGAAGATGAATGTGCTCATTAGTACACAAAATGCAAGTCTTCAAATAATGAAAACAAATAGTTTTTAGAGTTATGTGATGAATTCCATGAGAAGTCGAATGACTCCATAAAAGGTGCTGAAACTCTCAAGGATAAGCTGTAGACATTCAAAACTAAAACAACCATGTTCTCAAACTCAACATTGACCAAGCCACCAAGCTTTGTGAGGCTGCAGATGAGATTAGAAGGATTAAGATTTAGTGCGAGGATTTTCAAAATCAATTTTAAAACTCAGTAAGGGACACAAAAAAACATAGATAGTTTGTGTGGATTTGATATTGTGTCCTTCAACATCATGATTTCTTTGCTAAAGTGGCACCTCCTGATGAAGGTCAAAGTACTCCAGTGCACACCAGAAATGTTTTTTCAAAAACACTCTAATACTTCAAGGATGAGGAAGGGATACTAAAGCAATAACCAGAAATGGTGGCAGAGATATTCTCAGTGTCCTATAGATCACACTGGATGTAGTTCCAGGGGTACCCAATACCCAAGGGTACAAGGCCATTAAATATCATAACAAATCCTGCACATAAATTTCTAGTCAAGAGAAGTACAAAGGTTTAATGTTTGTTTTGCAGGTATGCTTTAAGTTAAACATTGGTCTGTGGTACCTTGATAGGAGATGCTCAAGGCACATAACTGGTGATGTTGCAATGTTTACAAAATTTGAAGAATTAGATCATGAAAAAATTAAATTTGAGACAACATGTATGTAAAGATCATTAAAGTTGGAAAAGTCGTAAAAATCCTTATAGTTCAATTGAGATTTTTTACTTCGTAGATGGTCTTAAATTCAATTTGCTTATTGTTTCTCAATTTTATGATAAAGGGAATAATGGTATCTTCCATTTTGCTCAATGTGATGTCTTTATCCTTGAAACGAGAAATATTACTCTATCTGGATCTAGATAGGGAACATTTAAGCTATTAACCTTGATCATGTTCGCTCCAGGAGTCTTGTTTGTGTTGAAGTTGTTAATGATGATGCATGGTTGTAGCATAGAAGATTGGGTAATGTTATCATGCTTATCATTAATAAATTATCCACGCATGATCTAGTAAGAGGTCTTCCTAAGCATAAGTATGATAATGACAAGGTTTGTAATGCATGTGTAAAAGGAAAACAAGTAAGAGCCTTATTCAAGCCCCTAAAAACTATTTCCTTTACAAGGCGGCTAGAATTGTTGCATATAAATTTGTGCAGCCCTAGATTATGAAGCCTTGGTGGTAGTGAATATGTGTTTGTTATTATTGATGATTATTTTAGATTTGGCTGGATGCTCTTCATGAAAAACAAAATAGATGTTTTTTAAGTATTTGCCAAGTATTATAGACATATAGGAAACACGAAAGTACTGTTAGTTCAAGTTGTAAGAAATGATCAGGGAACTTAATTCAAAGTGTAATTTATAGAATTTTGTCATCAGATAGGAATATCACATAATCTTATCACCAATGACTGCACACTAGAATGGGATAGTTGAAGGGAACAACAGAAACTTTGAAGATATGGCCAGAACAATACCATGTGAAAATGATCCTCCAAGGTTCTTCTGGGTTGAACCTACAAACACTGCCAATTATGTTCTAAATAGATGCTTGATGAGGCCTATTATGATAAGAGAACTCCTTATGAGCTCTTCAAAGGAAAGAATCCAAAGATTTCATACTTCAAAGCATTTGGCTACAATGCTTTATTCACAATAATTGAAAAGAAAATCATCAAATAGATACAAGAAGTGATGAATGTATCTTAGTTGGATATTCCTTACAAAACAAAGAATATAGAGTATACAATAAGACTATTAAGGTGGTTGAATAAAGTATCCATGTGGTGTTTAATGAAAACAGCGATGGGATTATCATTTACTTAACTTCATTCCAAGATCCCAAGCTCAGGACACATGATGATGATTAAGATGAAAAGTGGAATCCAACAAAGTAATGACTCAAAGTTTACCTATGAGTACCTTAAACCAATTAGAAGATACTAGCAGGACCCTTGATATTGAAAACACAAAAAATGTTGAAGTAAGGCGAGAATTTGTATAAGAGGCAAGATTAGAAGTAAGCACTAATTTGAATCTCCAACAGCCAAGGAGAGACTGCAGATTTTTGCTCACTATCCTATGAACAATATCACATTAGACATCGTCCTAGATGTGGGAACTTGTCCTTCTCTTAGACATTTATGTGCTTTCTCAGCATTTACCTAATATCCATCAAGAAGCTCTTGAAGGCCCTGACCGATGCAATAAGGACTAAACTAGTTTAAAAGAAACCAAGTTTGGTTCTTGACTACCCGACCAAAGAACTATACAATTATTAGAATTAAATAGGTACTTAGGAATAAGCAAGATGAGTGTGATAATGTGGTTAGAAACAAGGTTTGACTGGTGGCTTAAGGTTATGACCAAGAAGAAATTGATTATGATGAGATCTTTGCCCTTGTAGCTAGATTAGACACCATTAGAATGGTACTTGTATTTGCATTTTTCATGGTGATTAGTTATATGAAATTAATTTGTAATGTTCATTTCTAAATGGATATTTACAAGAAGAAGTTTGTGTTAAATAACCCCGTAGTTTTCAAAATCTAGACAATCCTAATTATATTTCATTTTTTATAACGCTCTTTATTGATTGAAACAAGTTCCATGAGCACGATGATTGTAGATGAGCATGTATTGATAAGACCATGTTTATTAAAACAAGGGGAAACATTTCTTACTTGTACAAATCTATATCAATAATATATTGTTTAGTGCTACTAATGAATCTTTGTGCCATGAATTCTCTAAAGTTTTGAGCTAAGAATTTGAGATGAGTATGATGGACGAGTTAAACTTCTTCCTTTGAGTTCAAATCAAGCAATGTAAATATGGTATCTTTATCAACCAAGGAAAGCATGTTAAGAAAATTCTGGAGAAATATTATCTTAATAGTTCAGAACACACTAAGACTCTAATCACCTCAAGCTGTAAGCTCGAATTGGACACAAGTTGTATACCAGTCCCTCAAAAGGTATATAAAGGTATGATTGACTCATTACTATATATGTTTAACTATAAGCAGGCCTGGTATTATGTTTATTGTTTACTTATATGTAAGATTCCAATTAGCTCGCAGGGAATCACAGCTCAAAGCTATAAAAAGAATATTCACGTATTTTGTCGGAACCAAGGGCCATAGCCTATAGTATCTAAGAGGTGGAGACTAAGCTAGTAAGATATTCTGATGCTGACTATACATGTTACAAAGTTGATAGAAAGAGTACATCAGGCTTATCCCAATTTCTTAGATAGTCTCCTTTGTCATGGCATTCTACGAAGTAAAACTTAGTATCCTTGTCCAATGATCAAACTAAATATATTGCTGCTTGTGCATAATGTAATTAGATATTATAGATCAGTCAATAACTCTGAATCCTTAAATTCGACTAAAAAAGATCACTATCAAATGTGGCAACTAGAGTGCTATCAACATTATTAAGAATCCAATTCAACAATCAAAGGTCAAGCATATTAAAGGCATTATTTTATGAAAACTAATGAGAAAAAAGGTGGTATCTTTATAGATTTTGGGCTTGTTAATATACAATTGGCTAATGTCTTGACCAAACCCCTTGGTTGAGATTTATTATGTTTTATTCGAAGGGAATTAGGAATGATTGACCACACTGCATGAATTAGGGGCAACACTTCTTCTTCATAGTATCTATGTCAAGAAGAAATGATTTTCAAGGAACTTGCCTTTGACATCCTTGACAATTTCAAGACAATCGAAGTTGAGTTATTTCAAACACTAACATGGGCATATTCTCATGTTGATGAAGCCTAATTGATAATCTAATATTGACAGAGATTTCTTTTCTCAAAATAGAAATTGAATTATGGAAATTGATTTGGAATCTTTTCAAACTAGGTCAAAAAATCTCTTTGAAAAATGTCAGACTAATTCCCTCCATTTTTCTAAGTGTAGTAATGCAAAAAACCTATTGAAGCCTTAAACATATTACCAACTCTCTCTTTGTGAACTGTCTAAACCTGTTATGTCTTTTTGTTCGCCTGTGCACATTAATTTCTCATAATTCTTCTCTCAAGTGGCCGCACCCTATCCCAAAAACTCGTTCCTTTCTCAATTTTCCCCATTATCGATGTTGCAATGTCTTCTATGAAGCAAAAAGTGCCTTATCGAAGTTTGATCACAAGTGTATCATTCGAAGCTCTCAGTCGCCATCTCCTACACCTTGAAAAGGCAAACAAGACTACTTGATGAGGAAATATAGGAAATAGAGTAGGGTTCTTTGATGATATTTACAAGATTTTAAACCATTTGACATAGCATTTTACCCTCATTTGAGTATGTGTTGACCCCCCATGGATGCCCCTGAGTTGCCATGCCTGTGAAGCAAGAGAAAAGCAGAAGAATTCAGTTCTAGCCAAGATCACGGTCTAATCTTGGTGGATGGCATGAATTGTGGTAAGCCTGTAATTGCTAGCCTCTTCATCTTCCTTCATTGTGCGGCTGAGGATGCTCCATTTGCTACTTAAAAGGCATGTTCCAAGGTAGAAAAGAAGGAGTTTTTGAGTAATCATAGCCATTTTCACTACTTCTCTCACATCTTTCTTCTAGTTTTGTTCAGTTTTTGAGGTTTGAAGGGAGAAGCATTGTTCATGGACGCTTGAAGATTGTTACACAATTTAAGGGCTGCCACAGTTGTAAAGTTTTCCTTTCTTCCTCTGAATTTGTTCTCGAACTCTCTAGTTTTTGTTAAATTAGCAATATGAATGAGTAGTTTTATTCAATCTAGGGATTTGTCGGCCACAGTATTGTAGTTGGATCCCTTATACTTGAAATCCTATGCTTATTTCATGTTTGGAATGATTCATGTCTACCTTGAAATTGGAATATTGTGAGTGAAATTTGGCCAATTTTGCTTGCTTATGTTAGGTAGTTGAGTGAAGTACTGAAAGGTGAAACTCACTACTCGATCGTCTTGATAGAACCTGATTTAGTGAAACTCGAGAGAGAATTGCTTGTTAAGATAAGACTTAGCATTCATAGATCTTCAACCTAGACTAAATCAAAGACATTTGAGAGAGTGTTAGTTGAATTCATTTAGGCAATTTAGTTCATTTCAAAAGTAGTGATTAAATTCAACTTGATTGCAATTCCTTGAATTGTTCAGTCTATGAAAAATGCATGCTTAATTCTATGATCTAAATTTTTACTTTGTGAATCAAATTCCTAGATGCTTTACCCTGATTGAATTTCCAAATAGTTAATTTATTTAACCTGACTCATTGAAAGGATTGATCACTTAATATTTTCAATAGGTCTTGACTCGATAGATTACTTTGGTCGTTGAGGACGATCTTTTAATCTATAGTTCGACACCCATGAGCTTGTGGATGTGTCATTATGAACCCTTAAGCAACTATGCTACTACCTCTTTTGATAATTTCACTGAGATTGAGGTCTAATATGACTAGAAAAGGCAAACTGCTTATACTGTTGTTGTTTAAGCCGGGACACTTTCAGTAAATCTTGGTGACGACTGTCTATCTAAGACTGAATACCAAAGACTTATTGTCTACCAGAGCCCTTGGAATGGTTCAACACATCATGAATGATTATGAAAAGGCTTTTTTAAAGATAAATATGGAGTATATGGACAAAGTAAGGAGTCAACTCTTAAAGACCCTCTTTCTTAAGTAAATGTACTTACAAAAGTGTTTGAGTACTTCAAGGTTCCTCTAGAGGATGAAGAATGCATTCACATAATTGACTCTATGATTAACAAGGAGAAACTAGAAGCTTTGAAAATAAGTGCACTTCTTCAAGACAATGGTTGCATGAAGATGACCATAGAAGATAACTTCCACCGAACCTGCCAAACTGATAAACCTCTATTTTGACCCTATTTTAGGCCCTATTTGACTTCTTTTGTCCTGCGTTTTCACGTTCAATTGTGTTAAGAAATGGTCAAATCGGTCTCCTTTAGCATACATTTTACTCACATAGCGTCTTTCTGTACTTTCCGGGACTTTGTCGAAGGAACGGAAAGATGGGCGTTATTTAGCAGAAAGGAGTGCGAAGGAGGCGAGTTTAAAGCCGCAAAAAAGGTCACTCAACTTCGCACGGAAGCGCCATAGATCGAACACGAGGACCCCATGCCAGACAACACGCCCATGCCACACGAAGGTGGCACAACTAGCCGGCCAACAATGTGGCACGACTAGGCCGCATATCACTTGCTGGCACGGTCTGGCCATGCCGTGTGGCATGACCGTGCCTCCCCTGTCCCATGTCGCGTCTTAAATTCTCCTCAGGGTTGTTTTGTGCATTATTCAGTTTTCTTTCCTTAGACTTGCTCTTAGGCGATTTTTAGGTTTTCATTCAGAGTTTTTATTTCATGCTTTTAAATTATGCTATTGGATTGAAGTTTATTCTGCCTTTAATTCATTCGATTAACTCCAGGCTCTTTTCTCTCAATTCTCCTCTCTTGTTCTTGAATATTTTAAGGTTCGTTACGGTTATTGGATTGAATGTTGTGGTTGTTGTTAGAAAGATGATTCTAGGCTAAATCTCCCAACTTGGGTTGGGATTAATGCCGACTATGTGTTGTTGAATTATGGATTAGCCCCAACCCTTACTTTCCCTTAGTTTGTTTCTGATTTCTACTATGCACGCCACTTGCTGGATGAATTGCTTGAAAGAACATTCATCCATTTTTATTAGAGTTTAGGAGAACGTTGAGAGACGAAACCTTTACTTAGTGCGACTTAGTAGACAATTAGGAATTTAATATGAAAATAATTAAGATTCTAATTGGGATTCGAGATTGTAAATCTTATAATCCTTCGACTTTTAGTCCCATGAGAATAGGTGCCTATAGTTGTAGAATTAGCCTTCGACCCTTGAGAGAGGGATGAGATGGGCCTGATTGACGATCTATCCACTCGTAATGCATGCTTGGGTTTGTTTGGCGGGGTTAATAATTGATTCACTGGCATAGTCGTGCTGTTAATTCCAACCTATATGCTCCTCATTCTGCTGTTTTTTTCACTACTTAGTCGTTAGAATTTCCCTTAGCTTAATTCTTAATCAACAATTGTGATCACCTAGATTGCGTAATCTAATTAGTTCTAGTAATTAGAACCAAGTTCCCTGTGGAATTCGACCCGTACTTGCTGTGTGCTAGCTACAGCTACACTGTGCACTTGCAGTATTTTTAACTCAACAAGTTTTTGGCGCTGTTGCCGGGGAACTTGCACCTTCCAATATTAGAATCGATTCGAGTACTCTGGACTAGGCTTTTCTTTTTTCCATTTGTTTTAGTTTATTTTTCTTCCTATTCTTTCTAGAAACTGTTTATGCCGTGGTAGTGTTTACTCTTGTATGCACAGGAGGAGTCAAAGGGATTAAGACCTTATCCCATTTGATCCTGAGATAAAAGCAGCAGCTTGCAGGCATAGCGGAGAAGTGAGAAGGAGGAAGAAAGCTGAAGCAGCTATGGCAGGGCAGGACCAGAGGGTGTTGCGCGATTATGCCCTACCACAAGCGTCGAGTATCACATCGTCTATTATGAACCCAACGGTCGAAGCCAATAACTTCGAGCTCAGTCCCGCGCTCATCACCTTCGTCGCGCAAGACCAGTTCGGCGGCCACCCCTTGGACAACCCCAACGTGCACCTTCGCAAATTCCTTGAGAAGTGTGATACCATCAAACTCAACGGGTTGACCAACAATGCGATTTGACTGAGGCTCTTCCTATCCTCACTAAGGGATAGAGCCAGCGACTGGCTGCAGAACGAGGAGCCTAACTCATTTACCACTTGGGAGGCTCTCTCAAAGGCTTTCCTTAGCAAATACTTCCCATTTGGCAAGACGGCCAAGTGGAGGACGGACATCACATCCTTCACCTAGCAGTATGGGGAGTCCCTGTACAAGGCCTGGGAGAGATTTAAAGACCTCCAGCGGCAATATCCCCACCATCGAGTTCCTGACTAGCTCCTAATCCAAACCTTCTACAATGGGTTGGACCGGTCAGTGAAAATTTCTGTTGATGCCACAACGAGGGGTGCTTTCATGGGTAAGTCTATTGAAGCGGCAAAGGCATTGTTGGCAAAGATGGCTTCCGACAATTATCAATGGTCGAGTGAGTGAGCCACCCACAAGAGGGACGGTGGCAGACATGAGGTGGACGCTGTGACAATCCTGGCTAGCAGGGTGGACACCCTACCACAACGATTGGATAGAATGGCTACCCCATCAGCCACTACTGCGGGGTCATCAATGGGGGCCTATGCGTATTGTGAGGCCTATGGTGTACAGGGTCATACCTCCGTTGAGTGTTACAATGCTCCTCCTAATATTGAACACGTCAACGCTTTCTATGGCGACAACCCTCCACCACAAAATAACCCTTGCCCCAACACCTATTGCTAGGGTTGGAAGAGTCACCCAAATCCTCTTTACAAGAACCCCAACCCTCACCCCCAGAGTTCTATTCCACAGTAGAGCTCCCTACAATCTACCCTCTCTTCCTCCTACTGAACCCACGTCCCACTTGGAGAGTCTCATGGAGTGCTTCATAGCAACCTAAACTAAGACCAACGAGACTCTTAGTGAGTCAATCAACCTATTGACCTCCAGGGTCGATGCTATGGCCGCCCATCAGAAGACGATGGACACACAGATCGCCCAGATTGCTCAACAGGTGAGCCACCTGTCTCTGCGTCGGGAGCATCTGCCAGGCCAGCCCGAGACTAACCCTCGAGGTCATTCCAATGCCATCACCACGATGGGAGAGGGGTTAGAGGAGAGCCCAGTGATGGTTCTCCAGGAGGTAGTTCCATTTCCTGATTTTGCAGGAACAGAGGGGAAGAGGAAAGAAGAGAATATGAGTTCTACTGGAGACCCTAGTCCTCCACCTCCTTCTCGTACTGATCAACCCCCAGTGCCTTTCCCTAAAAGACTAGCATGGTCTAAGCTATCGCAACTTGAACCTAGATTCGCATGATTCCTGGATACCTTACGCCGAATCTATGTTAGTATCCCCTTTTAGGAATCTCTCAAGGACTCGCCTGCCCATTTGAAGTTTTTGAGAGAACTCTTGTCTAAGAAGGGAGAACCTGGGGAAGCTTCAGTGGCTGCCATCGGTGAGTCCTGTAGCACGCTCTTACAGAGGCGGTCCCTATTAAAACTGCAGGATCCTGACAGTTTCTCTATCCCATGTTGCATAGGGGATATGCACATCGAGAGAGCCCTTTGTGATCTGGGCGCCAACGTGAGCCTCATGCCGCTCTCTCTCTGTAAGAAGCTGCAACTACGGGACCTCACACGCACCAGCATGACTATTCAGCTAGCAAACTGCTCCACCAGGCAGCCTGTCGGCATTCTGGAGGATGTCCCAGTTCAGGTGGGCAAGTTCCTCATCCCCTGTGATTTAGTCATTCTTGACATGGATGAAGACTTCCCGACCCCACTCATCCTAGGTCGGCCCATCTTTGCGACCGTGGGAGCGGTGATTAATGTGTACACAAGCACCATGTCCTTCACTATATGTGAGGAGAGGGTGGATTTTAGTTTCCCTCCTCCCGCACCCCCTTCAATGCCTGTCCTTCCTTCACCTTCTAAGGAGCCTATCCCTCTTTCCCCCTTCGATGCCGTTTCTGGGGTTGATATATTTGATGACAATGGGGGACCTCACATACTGCTTGGCGATTCTTGTACTTTCTCTACGGTCGTTCCAATTCATTTCGCGACCGCTTCTGCTTGTACTGGGGAGGTAGAGGATACTACTTCACATTTCTACACCTCTACCAGGCCTCCTCCCGCATCATTACCGTCTACTATTTGGAGGTAAGGGTCAAGCTAAAGACCTTAAAACACACTTCTTGGGAGGCAACCCAAGCATTTAACTGCTTTTGAAAAAAAAAACCAACAAAAACACAACAAAAAAAAAACAAAGTATGTTTTTCTTTCCCACCCACCCACCCTTTTTTCCCCTAGGCGCTATTAGTTCTCACTTTCCCTTAGCTTTCTCTTTGTCCTTCTCATTCAGGATAATGAACATCTCAAGCATGGGGGGGAGGCTTCCAGCTCTTTAGGCAAAATTGTGGACTTGGGGTGCGGGATGAATGACATTACTTGCATTCGCATCATATAGATAGGACTTCATATAGTTCCACTAGGTTGTTTTTACATTTTCCGTTTATTAGATTAGGTAGCTTAGAGCATATAGGTTAGATTTTGCATCTCAAAAGGAGAAGCGATCGAGCTAGGCTTTCTTAAGATTTCCAGGTATTACTTCTTACCCTTCTCTTCGTCTCCCCTTAATATCCTTTACTGCTTTCTCAGTTAGATTTATTGCTTTTAAATAAATGTGTGCGAAAAGCCCTCTTATGAAGAGAACACAAGGGGTGATGATTGATTAATCTGGTTAAGTTGTGTGTTGTGTGGCCTGTTATGGTGTGAACTTTTGTGAATTGTGCTCTAACATTGACATATGTACTTCCCCTGCCCTATGTTGTATGTCATATGGCCCTTGAGATTCATGTGACTTGGCTTGATTGACCTCGATAAGTGGGACATACTTTGGAGTAAGTTGTTGGACTGTGGTAGACTTACCTGTGAGACTTTGAGCCCAATGACTATTCACTACATAAAGTCTCATACTTCCTTTCATGTGTGACTCATCTAGGATTGCATCTCTAGAACTTGGTCTTGTTCTCTTTGAAATCACATTTAGCATGTGCATGTGTTAATATGATTGAGGCAATTTTTGTTTTATTTAGCCACTTGAGCCAAAAAGCCACCCATTAATATGTACTACCCTCTTTGTTAGCCATTTATGCCTTTCCACTTGTCTTTTTTGTTATCCCCTACACACTTCACCCGTGGCCTATCGATACTCCCTATATCCTTGTCAAGGTCTAGTAGAGCAACACTTCCATGTTGAGTTGGGTTTGCTTCGAAGGTTAGTTCACCTTGGGTACGTTATTAGTGGCTTGTTTGGGGGGGTCATGATTCAAGTTTGTGTTTCCCACGCCATTCATATGCCTTTCTCCTTCCAATGAAAAGAAATAGAAATGATGAAAAAAAGGGAGGAAGAAAAGAAAAACGGAAAGGAAAAGAAAAGAAAGAAACAGAAAAGTTGTGAATAAAGTGATTGGCATGAGGGTAATGCGATAAGATTGCTTAACTCCTCCCTTAAGGTTTTTGTGGTGCTTGTTGCTCAATTTTCAATTGTGGTGTGAGGTTGTTGTTCCGACATTAGTTATGGAAGTGTTTTTTGCTCCCTAGCCTTTTGACTATTAGCTCCACTCTTCCCAAATTTATTCCACTTCTCACCCTTTACCTTTGGCCCCATTACATCCCTTTACAAGTCCTCATAATTGGCATATTACACTTCGCATTTGGTGGTGGAGAATCGAGAACTCTACCAAACTTATGGTAGTCTACTTGATTGGATAGAGTATTGAGTGCGTCCTGGTTACATATTTTAAACACATTGAGGGGAGTGTTCCACTTTATCCTGAAAAGTGAGGTTCTACCGGTCTTACTTACTCACCACTTATTTAGGAAGGTCTTATCTTGCTATATGTTTCAATATTGGGGTGATTGATGTATTGCACTTGGGTATGGTGATTTATGAATGGTAATGCATGAGTCTTGTTTAGGATGTTTCACACTTTGACTTGGCCACCTTTAATGCATAGTTTATCTTGGAATATTGATTATTCATCTCTTTCCTGAGGAGGAATGTGGACGGAGGTTTATCTCCCTTTTTGGTGTTCTATTAGCTAGTCTTGCTTGGGGACAACCAAGCGATACGCATGGGGGGTGATAAAACTCTATTTTGGCCCTATTTTAGCCCCCTACTTGACTTCTTTTCTCTCGTGTTTCACGTTCAATGGTGTTAAGAAAGGGTCAACTTGGCCTCCTTTAGCGTACATGTTACTCACATAGCGTCTTTCTGTAGTTTTAGGGACTTTGTCAAAGGAACGGAAAAATGGACGCTATTTAGTAGAAAAGAGTTCTAAGGAGGCGAGCTTAAAGTTGCGAAATAGGTCACTCAACCTCGTATACAGAAGTGCCATAGATCGAGCATGGGGACCCTATGCTAGACAGTACGGTCGTGCCACACGAAGGTGACACGAGCAGCCGACCGGCAATGTGGCACGACCGTGCCACGTGTCACATGTTGGCACGGTCATGCCTCCCCTGTCCCGCATCGTGACTTAAATTCTCCTCGGGTTGTTTTGTGCATTATTCGGTTTTCTTTCCTCAGACTTGCTCTTAGGAGATTTTTAGGTTTTCATTTAGAGTTTTTATTTCATGCTTTTGAATTAGGCTATTGGATTGAAGTTAATTCTACCTTTAATTCCTTCGATTAACTCCAGGTTCTTTTCTCTAAATTCTCCTCTCTTGTTCTTGAATATTTTAAGGTTCGTTGTGGTTATTGGATTGAACGTTGTGGTTGTTGTTAAAAAGATTATTCTAGGTTAAATCTCCCAACTTGGGTTGGGATTAATGCCGACTATGTGTTGTTGAATTATGGATTAGCCCTAACCCTTACTTTCGCTTAGTTTGTTTGCGATTTCTACTATGCACACCACATGCTCGATGAATTGCTTGAAAGAGCATTCATCCATTTTTATTAGAGTTTAGGGGAACCTTGAGAGACAAAACCTTTACTTAGTGCGACTTAGTAGACAATTAGGATTTTAATATGAAAATAAATAAGATTCTAATTGGGATTTGTTGACCCTATCCTTATATAATGTAAGGTTTTGATGATAACAACCACAAATGTAATATATACTTGAGTGTGTTGATTGAACAGGTTCCAAATATTGAATACTTTGAAATTGCTTGGTTAACAATGCTCAAAGAACAGGTCTGAAGAACAGGTACTCAAGATCAGTTGGCTGGAAAAACTCTCCAGAACTTCAGAACAACCTTAAGAACAGCTCTTAGGAGTGTTTGGAGCAGCAAACTATGTTTCTACAAGATGTCTGGTTGATTCAACAAGAGTCTTTATTTTGCTATGGTTTTTATTTTATTAGACTCTTGTTAATATGCCAATTAGAAAGTCTTGACTTATCACTTACTTGAAACGGTTTTGCTTTTTGGAAGATATTTTGGATCACCTTTTCAGAACAGTCCTGGAAACAGGGCGGTCAGGGTGTTTCCAGACTAAGCTGCGAAAAATGGTTTTACACGATTTTCTCTTTGATTTTGGGCAGCATCTCCGAGACTGGCAAACAAGATTTTCTGTGGAGTATTTTAACCCCAAACGGTTATCTTTAACTAAGGGGATCTGCAAAATCTTTTTGAAATCAAAAGAATCTCTAATTTCTGGCAAGTGAATAAGTCTGTTGAGAAAATCATGGGCTAGTGGTTGAGTCCTTGTGGCTGAGAACTACCGCCTTACTCAAGCAGTTAAGAAATATTTTTTTTAACTCTCGTTACTCCACTACTTGCGGCTAAAGGACTTTATTTCCTTTAGGGATTTTGTTTTCCAAATTTGAAAAAAATATATGAGAAGATAAATCGTCTTACCTTTCAAAGTTCTCTATAAAAGGTTGCTTTGTACAACTCATTGAGATATCGGTTTTTACAGCAACTTTCAAGAGTTTTATGAGATAAATTTTCAGAGAGAAAACCGACCAAAGTGTGTGCAAAAATTGAGCTTTCAAAATTGGCATACTAGGAGCTTAATTGTACCTTACACTAGCTTATGGGAAGCAGTCAAAAGTAAGGTGTTCATCTTGTTCACTCTCGTTTAAAAGTGAGTTGAGTGTGTCCAAGTCAAGAGGACTATTGGACGTGGGGTAACTAGTCTTGGGAAGACAGTTACGTGTGTGTTACAAGTTGTAACGGTGAAGGTTACTTTGTAACGTGTTTAGCCCGTATAGTGAAATTGTGTGAAAATCCTACAGGGGTAGGTCGTGGTTTTTCGCCTCAGTTGGACGAGAGGTGTTTCCATGTAAAAATCCTGTGTTCACCTTTTTCTTCTACTTATTTTCACTGCATTTCAGTTTCTGGGCATGTTACAAACAACCTGTCCAAACAGGGCCTAGGCTTGTTCCCAGAAAACTGCGAAAATTTGGCAACACAATTCACCCCCCCTCTTGTGTTTGTGTACTCTCAAAACTAACAAGTGGTATCAGAGCAGGTTCTCATTAGAAAGATTGACATCTTGAGAGATCCTAAACATGAGTACACCCAATGGCATACTTGAGGGGCAATCCATAACTCGACCACCATACTTTAGTGGTCAACATCATAGTTGGTGGAAGAATAGAATCGAAAACTACATTCAAGCTAAGGACTACGAGTTATGAATGCTTATCAAGAGTGGACCACTCATTCCCACAAAAGGGATCGAAGATGGAAGTAAAGTTCCCAAAAAGCCTGAAGAGTTCAATGTCGAAGACTTCAAGATGATGGAGAAAAATGCGAAAGCCAAAAAACTCTTATATTTTGGTCCTGGACCGGATGAATACACTCGCATTTCTGAGTGCGAGTCAGCCAAGGACATATGGGACGCCCTTCAAGTAGCTTATGAAGGCATAAATCAAGTGAAGCAATCACGCATTGAGCTACTTATGAGAAAATACGAATTGTTTGAAATGGGTGATCGCGAAATGGTGATGGATATGTATACCCGTTTCACCCATATATCAAATGAGTTAAAATCATTAGGAAAGTCCTTCACCACTGAAGAGTTGGTGAGGAAGATCCTAAGGTTTTTGCCTCATTCTTGGGAGGCCAAAGTCACCGCTATTCAAGAGGCCAAAGACTTAAAAAAGATTACCCTTGATGAGCTTATTGGCAATCTCCAAACCTATGAGCTTAGGAGGAATTCTCAAGAGGAGACCAAGAAGGACCGAGGCATTGCTCTAAAGGTCTTAGAGGAGGACAGCTCGGACCTTGATGAGGAAGAAATGGCTATGATCACCCGAAAATTCAAGAAGTTTTTAAAGAAGGCCAAGGAAAATTCTAAAAATAAAAACTACAGCAGGTCCAGGAACATTGATCGGGAACAGTTCTCTGGGTGTTTCAAATGTGGTAAACATGACCACATTGTGAAAAACTGCCCATTGCTGAAAGAGGAACAAGAGCTCGAACAGTTCAGGAAACAAGACAGGAAACAGGGTAGAAACAGTTCTACTAGGCGTTTTTCAAAGGCAATGCTTCCAGCTTGGGGTGATTCTACCGAGGATGAGGAAGGGTTGAAGAAGAAGATGTTGTTGTAGCTCTTATGGCTAGAAGTGACTCTGACTCAGAAGATGAGCCTCTGGACAGCTTAGCTCAACTTAAGGATAAGGTACATGGTTTAAATAAAGCAAAACTTGAAGAGTTATTACTGACTTTGATGGATAAGTGTGTTGTTGTTAACTCTGAAAATTGCATGTTAAAGAATGCATGCTCTGAGTTAAAAGGGGATATTAGAAAATTAGAGCATGAAAACAAAATCCTTAAAATTGAAAAAATTGAAATTGATATGAAGAACATTGTTTTACATGAAGACCTCAATAAGTCCAAAGAGACCTTAAGTATGAAAGAAGAGGCTTTTGCTACTGACTTCACTAGGATTGAAAATGAGTCCCTTGAACTGAAACAGAAGGTTGAATCCCTGCTTATTGAGAACAGTAAATTGCTTGAAAAATTAAAACAAGTAGAATCAGACCTTACTGCAAACAGGCGCTGGAACAAGTCCTCACAGGCGCTGAATTGGCTGAACACTCACTTTAACCGAGGCAGAAAAGGATTAGGCTTTGTGACTAAGCGCACCGTTTACCCTGTTAATAGAAAATATGTGGGATTACTTGAAAATATTGTTTGTTTTCATTGTGGTAAAACGGGGCATTATTGGTATGCGTGTCCTATATGAAGGTATGCCATGGAAAACAACTTGATTTATGTGAAGCAAATTTGGGTTAAAACAGATGAGCTTCGCATGTTTAAGGGAATGGGACCCAAGTGGATCTGGGTTCCCAAAATTAACCCCTAATTTGTTTTACAGGCGAAAGTGAGAGGGAACAACCCAGGGAACAGCCAGTTGTGGTATGTTGACAGCGGGTGTTCAAGGCATATGACTGGTGAGAAATCTAACTTCCTCTCACTTACAGCCTTAGAAGGAGGGAGTGTGGCATTTGGTAACGGCAAGTCCGGGACAATTGTCGGAATAGGTAAGATAGGTAAGTCACTCTCCCATTGTATTGACAATGTATATCTTGTGAATGACTTGAAGCATAATCTACTTAGTGTGTCCCAACTGTGTGATAAAGATAACCTAGTAGTGTTTTCTCCAAAACGCTGCTTAGTGGTTAATATCAACACAGGAGATGTTGTGTTGAGGGGTAAGCGTCACAAAAATGTATATAAAGTGAGTATTTCTTCTCTTCCCCAAAATAATCTAACTTGTTTAAGTGCTTTAAATGATGATGCTATACTTTGGCACAAGAGACTAGGTCATGTAAGTCTCTCTCTTTTGAACAAATTGGTTTCCAAAGATCTAATCGTCGGCTTACCTTCCATCAAATACAATGATGGCAAGGTATGTGACGCTTGTGCTAAAGGGAAACAAGTCAGAAATTCTTTTAAATTGAAAAATTGTGTTAGCACTACCCTACCTCTCGAATTGTTGCATGTCAATTTGTGTGGCCCCATGAGGATCACAAGTAGAGGTGGGAAGAGATATGTGCTTGTTGTAGTGGATGACTACTCTCATTTCACTTGGACCTTGTTTTTGGCTTCTAAAGATGAAACATTTGAAAAATTTCTTGCATTTCTTAAAAAGACTGAAAAGAGAGTAGGACACTCGTTGGTTTGCCTAAGGTCTTATCATGGTACAGAATTTGAAAATTCGAGATTTATTGGCTATTGTAATGAGCATGGTGTTGTTCATAACTTTTCAGCCCCAAGAACACCCCAGCAGAACGGGGTGGTAGAGCGTAAAAATCATACTCTAAAAGACATGACTAGAACAATGCTTATTGCTAGTGGTCTTTCTAGAAACTTTTGGACAGAAGCTTTGAACACATCATGTTACATTATAAATAGATGCATGATTAGACCTATTCTTAACAAAGCTCCTTATGAACTTCTCAAGGGAAGAAAACCCAATATTATGCATCTGAGAGTATTTGGTTGTAAATCTTTTGTGCATAATAATGGGAAGGATGCCTTAGGAAAGTTTGATCCAAGAAGTGATGAGGCAATATTTCTTGGTTACTCCTCACACAGTAAGGCATACAAAGTGTTCAACAAGCGAACCTTATGTGTTGAGGAGAGTGTGCATGTACTATTTGATGAAACAAACTCTCTAATTGAGAATGATGCACAGGAAGAGGATTACGAACTGGGCCTTGCTAGAAAAGATTTGTTGCTCACACATGAGAAAGGTAAGAGTCCTGAGGATGGATCAGGGCCTGGAGCTGTTTCCTTGGAAGGTGGGCAAGGTCTGAACCAGACAGGGGGAAGCTCTGCTGAACCTGGTTTGGATCAAAATCAGCCTAATTCTTCTCGAACAGGCCAGGAAACAGGCTCCAGAACAGGCTCAGGAACAGGCTCCAGAACAGGCTCGGGAATAGTTCCTGAACCTGTTTCGCCGAGTATTCCAGCAAGAGTAGAAAGCGTGTATGTGGATCCACTTACTCCATGACCATGGAAGCACCAAAGTTCACACCCTCTTGATCAAATTCTATCTGACATTAATACAGGAGTGCAAACTAGATCCAAGCTTAAAAATTTCTGTGCTTTTTATGCTTTTCTCTCTAATATTGAGCCAAAAAATATTAATGAAGCTCTTGCAGATTCAGATTGGGTCACGGCAATGCAAGAAGAGCTTCATCAGTTTGAAAGGAACATGGTGTGGCACCTTCTACCACGGCCAGAGGATAGATCAATCTTTGGCACCAAGTGGGTGTTCCGGAACAAGCTTGATGAGTTCGGGACAGTCACTAGGAACAAGGCTCGGCTGGTGGTTCAGGGCTACAACCAAGAAGAGGGCATTGATTATGAGGAAACCTTTGCACCCGTTGCAAGGATTGAGGCTATCCGCATTTTGGTAGCCTTTGCAGCTCACATGGAAATAAAGTTATATCAGATGGATGTCAAAAGTGCATTCATCAACGGATACCTTAAAGAAGAGGCGTATGTGATGCAACCCCCTGGTTTTGAAAACAAAGAATTTCCTAACCATGTTTTTAAACTTGATAAAGCGCTTTATGGTTTAAAACATGCTCCTAGAGCTTGGTATGAACGCTTGCCAAACTTTTTATTGGAAAATAGTTTTAGAAGAGGCAAGGTTGATAATACCTTGTTTCTAAAATCTAAGGGGGAACACTTGTTGATTGTTCAAGTATATGTCGATGACATTATATTTGGTGCAACACACAATGATTTATCTGAAGAGTTTTCAAAAATGATAAGGAGTGAGTTTGAAATGAGCATGATGGGTGAGCTTAAGTTTTTCTTAGGCTTGCAAATCAAACAAACTTCAAACGGCACCATGATACATCAACAAAAATATGTCAAGGAATTACTTAAGCGATTTGGAATGGAATCGGCCAAGCCCATTGATACTCGCATTTCTCCTTCAACCAGGTTGGAAATGGATGATGGGAGTCCCTCAGTCGAGGACAAATATTATAGGGGCATGATAGGGTCGCTTCTTTACCTAATTTCTAGTAGACCGGACATTGTTTTTAGTGTTGGTTTGTGTGGCCGTTTTCAGTATAAGCCTAAAGAATCTCATTTAAAGGCTGTTAAACGGATCTTTAGATATTTAAAACATACACCTGATTCGGCTTTATGGTATCCTAGAGGATGCAACTTTAACCTTTTTGGTTATGCTGATGCTGACTATGCAGGCTTTTTGGTTGATAGAAAAAGCACCTCAGGTATGGCTCATTTTCTTGGACCCTGTTTGATATCTTGGGCAACCAAGAAACAACACTCAGTTGCCATGTCCACAGTAGAAGCTGAATATGTTGCAGCTGCTTCTTGCTGTGCTCAAGTGCTGTGGATAAGGCAACAACTCAAAGACTTTGGTGTTGACACGGGATGCATTCCCATTTTTTGTGATAATACAAGCGCAATTAATATTTCCAAAAAACCCATGTCAACATAAAAGGACTAAACATATTGACATTCGTCATCACTTTTTGAGAGACAATGTTGAAAAGGGCTTGGTTTCAATGAATTATTGTGCCACTAATAAACAAATTGCTGATATTTTTACCAAGGCACTGAATAGAGAACAGTTTGAGAAGAACAGACTGGAATTAGGTCTAATTAAAATAACTTGAGCATGCTCCATTAACCCCCAATGCTTGTCTAGTTAAAAGGTTTTCCAGGTCAAACATTTTGATTCATTGGATGCAGTCAACTTTTGTGTCAAAATTAGCACATGTGTGGATTACAACCTGCTGACAATCATTGAGGTCTAATGATATTGCCCTTATTGTCCTATGTTACGGAACAACTGACCGCAGGAACAAGCACCAAGAACAGGTATGGCCACTGTTTGTCAAACTCGTACAAATTAGGTATTTAATTCAGTTGTTGAGAATTTTTTTCTTTCCCCGAAGCGTGCGCGGCTGGGAGACTTAATGGTCTTCGTTTTCGATTGAAAGCCAGTCGACTCTTTAGCTCCCTCACCCGCACACTTCGCTCATCATCCCCCGAAAAATCTCTCTCTCAAACCCAAAACCCTAAAAACCCAAGATTCTCCCCAGCTCCAAAAAGGCAAAGAAGGCAGCACCCACCACTTCAAAATTAGCCCAATTTCTTCAGAGAAGTGTGGTGCGGGGCAAAATAATGAAAGTGCCATACTTTCAGGAGCAGGGCTTGGAGGTGTTCCTGGACAAGCTCAAGGCGCAGGGGTGGCTAGAACTATTTGCAAACACCTGCCTGGGGTATTCTGTCCCAGATTTGGCCGACTTTTATCCGAATTGTAATGTCACCAATGCTGTGGTGACAAGTGAAGTTAATGGGAAGAAACTGAAATTCAATGCCAAAGATCTAGGTGCAATTTTGGGTGTTCCTGCCGAGGGTTTCGACGTATATGTCCGGGCGGACAAGACCGTGCTTGGGATAGCTCGGCTGCTGCAATTAACTCAAACACTGAGCCAGCAAACAAGGTTGAAAACCCCCCAGTCCGTCAAAAAAGGTGACATGACTTCTCTTCATCAATTGCTCTTTTGGTTCATTATTAAGAATATCATCCCTAGAGGTCAAGGCAACAATCTCGCGGATACTATGGATTAATGTTTTATTGACCTTATGGATAGAAGCAATCATGATTCGCCATATCTCCAGGATTGCGAACACCTCAAGAGAACATGATCTGTGGTATGGTTTCTTGCTGACTCTTGTGTTTGAGCACTTTGGGATTTCTCTTCAGAAAAAAGTGGGGGTGCAGATGGTTGATGAAATAGGGAATAACACTCTAATGGGGTGCGGGTTCAAATTGGTCAAAGGAGCCCACATAGCTTCGAAACAAGGGTCTAGAACACCCGTTCACCCTATTCCTGGTTCTTCCTCCAATGAGCCTTCTGTTGATGCCTTGCTACTGGATCAATCCCGGTTGAAGACCGAGCTCGCTGAGGTTAAAGCTACTCTTGCTGAGGAGAAGGTTCTCAATGCCAAGCACCATGAGGATCTAATATCAATTCTTTCCGTCCTCACTGCCAAATTCGCTTCTGCTCCTCCCTGAATCAGCCCTACCCCCTGATCCCTTCCCTGTTCTGTCTTCCCTTCTTTTTCAACCTGTTCTCAACACTGTTCTAAACTACTTGTCTTGCACGGTCTGATAAATTGTGGTTATCCTAATCTTGGTTGGTTATATTTTCATGATCTGCCTTGCTTGTTTCTTGTTGTTGTTTGTTTGTGCGTGACTCGGATGGCCAATATCATTACTGTACCATATACTTGAGTGTATCGCTAGTTGTTTTTCCTTCATTACCCAAGTGGTGATTGCAAACACCCTGTTTTCACCTGTTTGATTTGACCATCCTTTTTCAATGATGTCCAAAGGAGGAAGATGGGCATGACCATCATGGTTGATTTGGTTTGACTTGGCTTAAGTTGACTTCTTAAAATTTTTTCTCTTCTATGGCTTGACTGTTTGGCACTAACTTGCTTTCGCCTTTTATGTTAATATGGTCATTTGGTTTGTCATCATCAAAAAGGGGGAAATTGTTGACTCTATCCTTATGTAATGTAAGGTTTTGATGATAACAAACACAAATGTAATATATACTTGAGTGTGTTGATTGAACAGGTTCCAAATATTGACTACTTTGAAATTGCTTGGTTAACAATGCTCAAAGAATAGGTATTAAGAACAGGTACTCAAGATCAGTTGGCTGGAAAGACTCTCCAGAACTTCAGAACAACCTTAAGAACAGCTCTTAGGAATGTTTGGAGCAGCAAACTAAGTTTCTACAAGATGTCTGGTTGATTCAACAAGAGTCTTTATTTTGCTATGGTTTTTATTTTATTAGACTCTTGTTAATATGCCAATTAGAAAGTCTTCACTTATCACTTACTTGAAATGGTTTTGCTTTTTGGAAGATATTTTGGATCACCTTTTCAGAACAGTCCTGGAAAAAGGGCGGTCAGGGTGTTTCCAGACTGAGCTGCGAAAAATGGTTTTACACGATTTTCTCTCTGATTTTAGGCAGCATCTCCGAGACTTGCAAACAAGATTTTTTGTGGAGTATTTTAACCCCAAACGGTTATCTTTAACTAAGGGGATCTGCAAAATCTTTTTGAAATCAAAAGAATCTCTAATTTTTGGCAAGTGCATAAGTCTGTTCAGAAACTCATGGGCTAGTGGTTGAGTCCTTATGGCTGAGAACTACCGCCTTACTCAAGCAGTTAAGGATTATTTTTTTTTCAACTCTCGTTACTCCACTACTTGCGGCTAAAGGACTCTATTTTCTTTAGGGATTTTGTTTTCCAAATCTGAAAAAAATATATGAGAAGATAAATTGTCTTACCTTTCAAAGTTCTCTATAAAAGGTTTCTTTCTACAACTCATTGAGATATCGGTTTTTACAGCAACTTTCAAGAGTTTTACAAGATAAAATTTTCGAGAGAAAACCGACCAAAGTGTGTGCAAAAATTGAGCTTTCAAAATTGGCATACTAGGAGCTTAATTGTACCTTACACTAGCTTATGGGAAGCATTGAAAAGTAAGGTGTTCATCTTGTTCACTCTCATTTAAAAGTGAGTTGAGTGTGTCCAAGTCAAGGGGACTATTGGACGTGGGGTAACTAGTCTTGGGGAAGACAGTTACGTGTGTGTTACAAATTGTAACGGTGAAGGTTACTTTGTAACGTGTTTAGCCCGTATAGTGAAATTGTGTGAAAATCCTACAAGGGTAGGTCCTGGTTTTTCGCCTCAGTTGGGCTAGAGGTGTTTCCATGTAAAAATCCTGTGTTCACCTTTTTCTTCTACTTATTTTCGCTGCATTTCAGTTTCTGGGCGTGTTACAAACAGCCTGTCCAAACAGGGCCTAAGCCTGTTCCCAGAAAACTACAAAAATTTGGCAACACAATTCACCCCCCCCCCCCTCTTGTGTTTGTGTACTCTCAAAACTAACAAGTGGTATCAGAGCAGGTTCTCATTAGAAAGATTAACATCTTGAGAGATCCTAAACATGAGTACACCCAATGGCATACTTGAGGGGCAATCCATAACTCGACCACCATACTTTAATGGTCAACATTATAGTTGGTGGAAGAATAGAATCGAAAACTACATTCAAGCTGAGGACTACGAGTTATGGATGCTTATCAAGAGTGGACCACTCATTCCCACAAAAGTGATCGAAGATGGAAGTAAAGTTCCCAAAAATCCTGAAGAGTTCAATGCCGAAGACTTCAAGATGATGGAGAAAAACGCCAAAGCCAAAAAACTCTTATATTTTGGTCCTGGACCGGATGAATACACTCGCATTTCTGAGTGCGAGTCAGCCAAGGACATATGGGACACCCTTCAAGTAGCTCATGAAGGCACAAATCAAGTGAAGCAATCACACATTGAGCTACTTATGAGAAAATACGAATTGTTTGAAATGGGTGATCGTGAAATGGTGATGGATATGTATACCCGTTTCACCCATATATCAAATGAGTTAAAATCATTAGGAAAGTCCTTCACTACTGAAGAGTTGGTGAGGAAGATCCTAAGGTTTTTGCCTCATTCTTGGGAAGCCAAAGTCACGGCTATTCAAGAGGCCAAGGACTTGAAAAAGATTACCCTAGATGAGCTTATTAGCAATCTCCAAACCTATGAACTTAGGAGGAATTCTCAAGAGGAGACCAAGAAGGACCGAGGCATTGCTCTAAAGGTCTTGGAGGAGGATAGCTCGGACCTTGGTGAGGAAGAAATGGCTATGATCACCCGAAAATTCAAGAAGTTTTTCAAGAAGGCCAAGGAAAATTCTAAAAAG
>JACYFF010031954.1:39625161-39723307 GCA_017589665.1 Selenicereus undatus
TGTGTGTGTGTGTGTATATATATATATATATATGTATATATATATATATATATGTATATATATATATATATATATATATATATATATGTATGTATGTATACATATATATGTATATATATATATATATATATATATATATATATATATATATGTTATTCTAACTGACCTTCTTATGACATTTTGATTGCCATGGTTATAATTAGTCATGCTCTATCCTTACATGACACACAATATTTGCGAATATTTGTGAGCATCTTATTTAGCCTCCCTGGGGTCCCTAATCTTACTTGGGGCCAAAAGACTTCCAAAACGAGCCTACAAGGGACAAGTCCTTCAACATGAGTATATAATAATTAACTGTTCAAATCTAGGAACTTTAAATAATAAGATCTAGTTGTGATGTCGCCTATACAATTCAAATCTGATCTCATTGCATCAAGTGAACAGTCACTAGTTTGGGCTTATTAAGCTTGCTAAAAATGCTTATTAGAGTATGATCATCAACAAAGCCATCTCAAACAAAACTAGCCGATCAAACATTAATACTGGATACTTCTTCTTGATAGTATCAATTAAAGAATGTTATCTCCTTTCGGATAATATAGAGTGATGAAAATTCTCCCAAGGAACCTTATTACATTAATAATTGGGCAAAAAAAGGATCCTTGAACCATCATTTCTTGCAAAGTAAAAGTATGGAAAGAATATGTCCATCCTTTAGAGATGTACCCCCAGAGACTATATCTATAAAAGCTTTTTGATGTGGAGGCTAACCATTTGTATCCAACATCTCCATAGTTGATGTTAATCACCTTTCTCTAAAGATGATCATTCTTATTCATAAATCTCTATAACCACTTGCCAAGAAGAGGCTCATTAAAGGGTTGTACTTCCCTTTATACACTTCTTGTTTCAAAGTGTTACATTTCACAAGACCATACTTGAATCACTCCCAATAAACCCCAGAAGAAGTTTCTCTGGGTTGCTTCTAAGTTTTTGGCTATTGAAAGAAGGTAATGGGAAAAGTGATAGGATGTAAGTTGAGATGCTTCATAGAACATCCTTGATGAGAGTTATCTCCGTCTAAAAGGTATTCATATTTCCATCTGAAATGTCTTTTCTAAAACCTATGAACAATCATATCTTGAATGCGTTTCTCCCGAAATTTAACACTAAGAAGAAGACCAAGGTAAATAATCGAAAACAGGTCAATCTTACAACCTAAAACATTCACAAGCAACTAATTGTCTAATAGACAGGATAAAGCCTTTTACCAAGTGAACTCTTAGGCCCAAAATCACCTTAAAGAATGTGAGAACACAATGAAGGTTCACCATCTACTCACTATCGATATCACAAAACACAAAAGTACCAAGGCGGCACAATTACTCTTTTAGATTTCTCTTAGAGAAGTTGAGCTTTGCAATATTGAGTAGATTCGCTACAATATTTTAAGCAAAGTTTCAAAACTTTTGCAAAATAAGATTTTTTTTTTAATAGCCCAATCCACTCCATCCCAGATGGGAATGGACTTAACTCCAATGCACGAGCCTAGAGTTTTGTCATGGGGTGAAGTTACAACCGATGGTAGGGACATTAATATGCGCATTAGCATAATGGACAAGGGCTTGCACTAAGGTTAAACAAATGAATAATGAATTCCGAATAATTCAATGTGGTTCTTAGGTTTAATGAAATTGCTGATCTTCTAGTGATTTAACACATCAAAAATCTGAATTTTATGTGATTTCCTAAATTTAGACATATTTACATGCTAATTATAAGAAAATTCAGAGGAAAAAAAAGAAATTAGACAGAAACAAATTTTGTGACAACTTGTTTAATTGCACAGATTTACAAACTAACAACTATGCCCATACGCATGCGGATGCATGAAAAGTTTCATGAATTTTTGATCGTCCTGGTTGTAATGAGTCTTTAATTTGCACATGTAGAGTTTTTATTTTTTAATTTTAATAAGACTATACATATGAATTATAATCAATAATCTAGTGCCCTTATGTCAAATTATGAAGATAAAAATGATGATGTTTTCAGATAATTCATTAACCTTTTAAATTAACTAAAAAATACAAAATATTTTGTATATATTTTCAAAAATAAATATCATATGTGCATGCACATATGAAATATTATTTTGCCTATAAATAAATATAAATGTTGATAATGGCCATTTGCCAGTGAAGGTCGTTTGACAATGAGCTTTACTAAGGTTAACCAAATGAATAACGAAATCCAAATAATTCCATGTAGTTCTCAGGTTTTATGAAATTGTTGATCTTATGGTGATTTAGCACATCAAAGATGTGAACTTTATGTTATTTCTTGAATTACTTATGAGAATTTTTTTTTTAAAAAAGAATTAGAAAGCAACAAATTTTGTGACAACTTGTTTAGTTTCACATATTTACAAAGTACCTAGTATGCCCATACGGATGCGAATGCATGAAAAGTTTCATGAAATTTTTAATTGTTATAATTATGATGAGTTCTTCATTTGCACAGGAAGAGTTTTTAGTTTTTACTTTTAATAAAACTATATATATGAAATATAATCAATAATCTAGCAGTTTTATGTGAATTTCTGGAGGTTTTTAAATTAAAAAATTGGATGACTTTTTGTGATAATTCAAAAACTTTTAAAATTAAATAAAACATACGAATTTTATGTACATATTTTTAAAAATTATATAACATGAGCATGCACATATGGACAATAATTTATCCTATAAATATTAATTTTGCCAAATGTTGGTAAAAGAACAAGATGAGAACCACTTGAACTCTTCTTTTCTCGAAATCAAAAGTAATTTTGCACCTTTTGGTGGTAATTTGCACTTCTAGTACTATCTTGTATATATAGGGCTCATAATCATCGTCATATCGTATGAAACATTTAATATTTAATATTTATAATTATCTTCAAAGAAAAGGTAAAAAATGAAAAAAGTCAATCTCTATTTATTATTATTTGGTATTAATACTATCAATGTAATAATATGTGATATGAAAAGGTAAATATTTTATCACGACCTTTTCTTATGTATATTTTTTTTAAAAAGATAGCAATAATAGAGCAGTTGTAATATTTTAATATATATATATATTTTTTAAAGTTAGGCAAAGATACCTTGCAAAAAAAAAAATAGGCAAAGATAATAATAATAATAATAATGGAAATAAAAAATCTTTCATTATTTCTAATAGACTTGGATTTAGGTTATGAATTAATGTTGACACTTTAGAAGCTTGCCATGTGTCAAATGTTAGGTTTGAAATGTTACACACACACACGCACGCACACACACACACACACACACACACACACACACACACACATTACACATGTACATACATACATACACACATATATACATACACACATACATACGTACATATATACATACATGCATACATAATATAAAACAACCAAGGCAGATAAAACAACCAAGCCAGATCAAATAAGAACATGATGATCAAAATTTATAATTAAAAAGAAAAAAGAGAATAAATTAATTATGTTTCCCCAAACCCTCCAAACCGACATTTGTCTTGTTTGACGAGGCTAGTATCTATGGCTACTTTGGATCTCCAAATCAAGTGTCTGCGTGGCTGGAAGCTAGTCTTGAAAGATTTTTGTAGAAATATGACGAAAGAATTTTTAGCACATTTGAAAACTTATTTTGGAAGAGTTTTTTAAGGAAAATTAAGGACAAAGGGGGAATAATTCGAGTAAGTACTGTCATCTTTGCAAAGAAAATTACCTAGAGGAAGAGCCTTCTCTCTTGAGAGAGAGAGAGAGAGAGAGAGAGATAGAGAGAGAGGGGGGGAGGGGGGGAGGGAGAAGAATGACAGAGGAAGAGCGATCTCCCTAACAAGAGATAAGAGTAAAGATGTGGTGTCACATGTTAGATCATACTTTGAGCACATGCCTCTTCTTTGTTCACCAATTGTCCTCAAGCCAAGAGTAAGTGAACATGGCCTACAAGAGATAAAAGAATGACCTATATGCTCTGACTTAATCTAGGGTGGTGAAATCACTCTAATTTTTCTTGGAGCAGTGGACTAAATCCGGTAGAACCTAAAGTACGGAGGGTTCCCTAAAAATTTATCCTAAACCATGCATAGCCTAGGCTACTAGGGCATTTCTAATGCACTTAGGCAGCCAGTCCCTCCTTCTATTGCACTATTGCTCAATCACAACCTCCTCCCAGTTATAGCGAACATGGTAAACATGAAGAGAGAATTAAAAGCAACATAGAAAGGATGATGAGATAGAGTAGTGAAAGAACGTTGACAGAAACAACAGAATAGTTTTTCCAGTTTGCTATGGAAAACAGGGAATAAGGCACCTTTCTCAATCAATTTGAAACCAACCTTAAGGGTGGAACCTCCTCTGGCTTAGTTCATGATAACATGGGAAAGGTCAATGCCGCACTAACTTTAAAATCATGATAAAAGATTGATAATCATGTAGGTAATAACTTGAAGGAAATATTTGATTCACCCTCATCCTCATCGTTTACTATGGCGCATACTGTAGTTGATGATCATGGAGAGTCTAAAGAGGATGAGTCTACTGATACAATTACTACACCTCCTTCTAAGGCTACTCCCACTTCTCCTTTACCAGTTTAGAAACATATAGTTTCTTTCCTTAATAGCTTAAAGAGAAAAAAAAGGACTAGACCCATGTCGACAAGATTACGAAGACTTTTTCCCAGGTCAAGATTAAGATACTCGTGCTAGATGCTATCCAGCAGATGCCCGCATATGCTAAATTTTTGAAGGAGCTTTGCACTACCAAGAGGGCAACTTTAGTACCTAACAGAGTGTAACACCCTAACCCCTAGGGTTAGGAGTATTAACAATTTCTTTAAATCCTACTAAAATTCTGGGGCGAAACGGACAGAGTTCTGCCTAAAAATAGGCAAAAATTAGGCTTCTAGCCTTACAATAGGTTCCTACGTTCGATAAATGCATAAGCATATATTCATAACTCAACGGCTCTATGTCAGAGATCACAACTCTACAGGCCACACACCCGAAGTATACAATCAATAACGGGCAAAACTGCTAGGGTTCACATCCCACAATAAGTAAAACTGCTAAGCAAATTACTGACCACATAGATGGTTAGCCTACACGCCCATTCAAAGCGACTATTACTTAATATACTATACATAAACCAACGTAATTAAATTACAATGCTCACATACTTATGAATACATTACACAACATTGGTAAACTCATAAATCTACATTACATAAGGCCTTCACATCTTTCTAAAGCACAAGAAGCCTCTGGTTCAACTGATGTAGGCCAGACACTACCTGTTATAACCAAATCCTGGGAAAAGGGGAAAAGATAGGGGGATGAGCTACTACACACTCAGTGAATGATTCCTAACCCCCAAAAAACAAAACAGTTGCACATTGTACTTTAGGTAGCACACACACACAATCTGATATATAATATCATATAATAAGCATTTTATCATCACCTCAATCACCTCTCTAGTACGATGGAAACACTATTCTCCTTCTAATTCATGCATAAGGCACTTAACTTGTAAAACCTAAGTCTTTTGTAGCTTATTAGTAGTAATCCCATGTTATATCAACATAACATCACATATCTCACACACCGGACTCATAAGTAAGCTATTTCAGGCAATAATTTAGGTATTGGATACAATAGAACACTTAATCCATCTATAAACACCCATCATCAAGGAATTTTTTCAAATCACCAAGTGAGATTAATGCACATCGTTTGAAACAATGGAAAATTCTTATAAAACCATCGTTATGCACTCGGTAGATCATTGGAACTCAATAAAAACGCTTTTCAAGAAGATATGCACCTTTTCAAATATTTATGCTAACAACATCACGCTCGAATGAGGCATTTACATCATATAACATGTACGAAATCATTTTCATAAGGCATTAGATTCTCATATTTGTGCTTGGTACGAGCAAGGCCGTCACTTACGTTCCATTGTACCAGTGAGATCGTCACTCACATTTTGTATTATCCCCAGGGAAATTAGTGGGTCATTACCCTCATCAGGGTCTTCTAGGGTTCTCACTTCTGGGTCTATCTCCCTAGGCATTAAGGTTCCCACAAACTAGGTCTATTCCCAAATCATTTGTCCAAGCATTTAGGACTATTCTCTTAGCCCAAAATATTTTAGATGCATTTCACATTAACTACGCTTGTATCACAACTTTTATTGTATCACAAACAATGACATTCTTATTCTCAAGATGCCCAAAGCCACAAAGATTTTGCATTGACGTTTCAAAGCATAGAACCACTCATTTTGGTAAAATATGCTTAAAACGAGTTAATGACTTCATATTCATTCACTTTTCAAGACAGGGGATATGAAAACTCATTTTAAAGATAACATTGCATTCATATATAATTATCTCGATTTTTCACACTTCAGATGCAAACATTTTATCTATGACATGAAATTCTAAACATACTAAAGAGACGTCATTCGGGTCATGAAAGGGATTTTTACATTGTATAATCACTACCGCCCTTAGCCAACTTCTAGTCTATTTGCCATGGATAGTCACACATTTTGACTAGGGACGACTTGGCATCACGATTGAATAAAGGAAAGTATTCTTGGTATGGCACAGGGTACATTCAAGTGCAATTACATGCCTATTTGCTCAAGTCTGCTTAACACGCCAAGTAATCAAATAGTTATGAATGCTTCAATTTTGCATGAAACTCAATTCAGGCATACACATCTAACGCATGAGCGGACCCAAGGCTAACATATGACATTTAGTTGATTGACGCACATCCACTAAGCTTCGACACTTAACACATATAATGCAGCATTAAACACGACATTGCACTTCGTAATACACGGATTTAACACAGCCCGAACTCCTTCCTCATAGTACCAACCAAAATAGTCCTCAAAACCATTTCAGTTCAACCCAAATGATTCACCGGCTACTTACAGTTTCTTAACTCATTACAGTTTCAATCTAACTACTAAATCAGCTATCACAAATATTTCAAAAACATTTGCAAAGTAGTGGTAGGGTTAGGGCTCAGGAACCACCCACCCCGACTGCAAGCGAAGGACACAATTTATGGGTTGCATGGTCGCTCTCTAGCCTAAACACAATTGGCAGGATGCCTCTCCCCAGATTCTTAGTTTAGTCCGCATGTCATCAAACGATTATTGGGCACCAAGAAGGAATGTCGTCACGCAAATGGGTAAGTGAGAATAGTTCAAAAACTGCTTAATAAAGCTGGTAGAATT
This sequence comes from Selenicereus undatus, assembly GCA_017589665.1. Classification (NCBI taxonomy): domain Eukaryota; kingdom Viridiplantae; phylum Streptophyta; class Magnoliopsida; order Caryophyllales; family Cactaceae; genus Selenicereus; species Selenicereus undatus. The sequence continues at coordinate 39,632,483 of JACYFF010031954.1, forward strand.
GAACTCAACGAACAAACTCGGAAGCAACAACAGAAGAGAACCTACCTCACGAAGATGAGTCATTCTGCTGTTGTGGTCACTGCTGCCATCCTCCTTCCTCCCTCTTTCTGTCGACCTCGCCCAGCCACCAAAACCGAGCCCAATTGCTAGCAGTGCGGGTCACGACAGTTGTGACGCATAAGGTTTGAAAATCGTAGCCTTCGAACCCTTGATTTGCGTGGCTCTCGTTGGTTGTCGGACTCGAGCCCACCGAAGACACCTCGTCGTTGACCTCAGCCATTACTAACGCTTGGCTACAGCCTCATTTCTCTCTCTCATTTCGCTCAATCTCTCTCTATAACACCCCCAATTTCTAATTCTTTTTATTTACTAATATTAATCTACGTGGCAGTAGAAAAACCTAAGTGGGGTGTTATCCCCGTATTTCCTTCGTGGAAATACCAAGCTGAGTATCAACCAACGCATTAATGCAAACGATTCCGAATGATTACATCAATTTAAAGATTTCAACAACAAGTGTAGCAACGACTAAGTTGAACACAATCTATTACAAGTCCAACCGGGAACTGATTCAGCTCAACTAAACATAAAATAACGGGGCCTCGCTTTAGTTTGGATTTCGATCCCCATGCTCATGCACTTTGCCTGATTTCACAAAAACGAGATAAACTTAATAACAACCACCCTTAACAGTAAAAACACGCCCACAAGTTCATGTTCAAATCATTTTAGGGGCGGGGGACAACAAGTCGTTTGCACCTATATATTCTCAGTAAAAGCATACAGTAATCCCCGTTTCTTTTATTCATTTTCAGGTTCACAAGGGCGGGCGACCCCACTGGTCTCATAGCCTACGTTTGGGTTTAACTTAGCCGCTTAACCTTAACCTGGCCTACCGTGAACTTGGACGATTATTGCTTAACCATACCCTGGCCTATCGCCAAGATGGATAGTTACCGCTAACCTGGTCCACGTCCGTCCCAAGGGGGCATGTGGCCGCTCACATCTGTGCACTATACCTGAGGAAGGCTAACGACCTTCAATAACACATGGACATAATTGCTCAGTCTCGCCCATTCAGCCAGTCATTTACACATGCAAAGTTAATATTGATCATTAACCCACATATTTATCCCAACACGACCTGTTCTGGTCCCAAAACATTCCACATTATTTTCGCAACACAATCGGCCCCATAACCCACACATTGACTGATTTAGCAAAACATAATCCCCTGAACATCAACACTTAATACATTCAACACACCCTTTACACATACTCGCAAATCATGGTTTTTTTTTTCCGAGTAATGTCGGGGAAGGGTTAGGGAAAGATTGTTACCTGGTAGTCCGTAAATTATGGGCTCGGTTTCCTAACTCGACCTAGAGATGCGCAACTGGATTTAAACAACACTCGTACTTAGCCCCCAAATTTATATGAAACGTATCCCCACTCTGTCCGTAGCTTAGAATAATTTTTCTACGATTTCTAGACCACTTTCGAAATCCTGAATCGTAGCTAACCCCGATTCCAGTTTCGATCAGAATTTGGACTCAACTTCTAAAGCCCATATCTTTGGTTCTCGCCGTTGAAACTCAAAGTTCTTGCCCATTCTGGAAAGTTCAGTTGTCTCCTACAACTCTTATGCTTTGTGTTTCCCTAAAATCAGTCCATCATTAGGTCAATTTTCCTAAAGTTTCCACACTGTCACTAGCTGCCCAGATGTGGGCAGTTCTCAATAAACAACCCATAACTTACCCAATACAACTCTGATTCCATTAATTCAAAAGCCAAAATTGTAAGACCCACATTCATTGTTTTCCGTTAAGCTAACTGTATTATCTTTTTAAGTTATAAAATCGTATTTTTAGTAACTGTCTGAGTTAAATTATTATCGATGTGCTTTTGGGAGCAATAATTTTATTAAAAAGGATTATTATTGCTATTATTGATTTCAAAGTTGATTCGTGCTATCTGCACCTTTAAATTATATTGATAGTTTAATTTAGCCGTTATTCGATTTATTTAGTTGTTTCCTGAATGCGATTAGAATATCAACCTTAGAATTAGTTTCGAGATTTATTAAATTGAACCTTGACGTACTTGAGCTTGAATAATCGATGAGGGGTCTTATCGTCGATTTGGGTTAAGATATGACGTGCGAGATTAGAAATTAGACTAGAATTTGTAGTTGACTGAGTTATTGACCACCAAAACAAAAAATAAATAAATAAATAAATTTGTAAGGGGCCGAAGCCCCTTACTTTTCAGAGGAAGCCACGAAGGGGGAGGGGTTCTCAAACCCCCAGCCCCGACGACCACCCCACACAACAGCAACAACAGCGGCCACGACCAAGCGTGGCCGGCGAGTAGAAGACGTCAGAGAGAGAGAGAGAGCGAGACTGAGCGAGATTGAGAGAGGATGAGGGTCGACGGTGGGCGTCATTCCGACGGCCACCACAGCAGGTCGAATCCACCACAAATTGCTAGTAAATTCATAGCCCCAAGCACCAACCATGAGTTCAAGTCAGTGGGAGAGCGTTTGGGTTGAAATTGCTCCTCGGGCCCCATAATGGAGTGAGCAGACGTACTCAAAGGATGGTAGAGTAGAAGTTCAAAACCAATAAGCTATTTTCACCTTTGAAATCCGAAGTTTCGAAATGTTAATATCTTTTCGTTGTTGCGTCAAGATTTACTTTACACTCTCTAGCTATGATGAGCGAGCTTAGGTTTCCAAGTACATGCCATTGTACTATACGTGTCCAGATCGATTGCGATAATTGGTAATCCTACTAAATGATATCTTCCCTCTTTCTTTTGAATTCCAAATTCCCTAAGTATATTAGGAGCTACTTTTGTATGCATGCTTGAAGACTATGTGCTAATGGTAGGACCTCGTGAACCATTGCATAGTGCACGTAATGTTCCCCCTCTTTGCCATTATTACCTAAACCATGCATTACTTGTTCTTTTAATATATGGATTGTTATTAGTGAATGGGGCGACAATGTTTTGGCCCGAACGAACACTGATATACCTAGAAAGCATGTGGGAGAATGAACTTGGTGGACTTTGGAATTGTACATAGTAATGATCCCTACTAAGATAAGCGACCTACAGTGAGACCCATAAGATCACCTATGGGATATGTGTACCTCATAAGACCTCAACACATACATAAAAGACCAATAACACCGTTGTTCTTACCCCTGCTAGTTGATTGATGACCAGTTATGTGTTTTATGAGTGAATGGTATAGTAAACACAAATCATTGGAGTTGCTTATCATGAACTTTGCTTGCATGATGGTTAGATTGGTTAAGTGGTTTGACCTATGCAAACCATTGCTGGTACGATCTCTGAGTCATTACTTGCACTCCACGAGTTCTATTGTCTCATTATATGGTTTGAACAACTATATACAGATGCACTTAATGCATGATGTGGTGACCTTGGGTGTCTATCTTCACCTTTGTTTACCTTTGTACAATCCATGCTTGACTTGAGTTTAGTTTAGTTTCTCAATATACAACATGACATGACTACTGACTCGTTGTTTGCACCCACGTATTCTTACCGTAGCAGTATCTTCTCAAGTTGTTTCTATCAACTGGTTATGCTAGTTCATGCTATTCATGATTCTTCATCTTTAGTACTCTATTGTAGAGACCCAATGCCAATGTGAATTTGAGTGTTACTCCAAGTCCCTTCATTGTCAATGTGATGCTATGTGACATTTTTATTATTCCAAATGTGTTATAGTAGTCTCCACGTTAACCGTTGTGATCCCAAAAGTGACTTGAATTCATGTTTTAGAATGAAACTGCTAGTGTATGACCTTAAGATGTCAATGCCTCGATTGTCATGCCTTTAGATGCCCACTTATAGATGTATATGCATAGAATTACTACTTTCCATGCTAACTGAGTCTAGATTGTCTAAAATCTTTGTTCATTCTTCAAAATAAACTCGATATGGTTTTCCACGCCAACTCAATTGTCCCTCTTCGATGCAATTGACCCTCGGCGCCTAAATACAGTTAGTAGACGCTTGAAGAGGACTGGCGAGTGGGAGACTGGAAACCACAAGTCATTTTATTTCGATTTAAAGGTAGTGTTTCCAAAATGAAACCTTTTGAAAACCTATCGCGTAGATCCTAGTTGTGTGCACGCAGTCTAGGAAAGACCGAATTCAGATTTTGAATTTCGAGGACGAAATTCTTTTAAGGGGGGAAGAATGTAAGACCCACATTATTTGTTTTCCGTTATGTTAACTGTATTATCTTTTTACGTTATAAAATCGTATTTTTAGTAACTGTATGAGTTAAATTATTATCAATGTGCTTTTGGGAGCAATAATTTTATTGAAAAGGATTATTATTGATTTCAAAGTTGAATCATGCCATCTCCACCTTTAAATTATATCGATAGTTTAATTTAGTCATTATTCGATTTATTTAGTCGTTTCCTGAATGCGATTAGGATATCAACCTTAGAATTAGTTTCGAGGTTTATTAAATCGAACCTCGACATACTTGAGCTTGAATAATCGATGACGGGTCTTATCGTCAATTCGGGTTAGCATATGAGGTACGAGATTAGAAATTAGACTAGAAATTGTACTTGACTGAGCTATTGACCAGCAAACGAAAAAAAAAGAAAAAAAAATTATAAGGCGCCGAAGCCCCTTACTTTTCGAAGGAAGCCACGAAGGGGGAGGGGTTCTCAAACCCCCAGCTTCGACCACCACCCCACACAACAGCAAGAGAGAGAAGAGCGGGTGGAGGGAGGCCAGCCGGTGAGGGCAACGACGGCGGCGGCGACGAGGCGTGGCCGGCGAGCAGAGAACGATAGAGAGAGAAAGCGAGATTGAGAGAGGATAACGATCGACGGTGGGCGTCATTCCGGCGACCACCACAGCAGGTCGAATCCACCACAAATTGCTAGTAAATTCATGGCCCAAAGCACCAACCACGAGTTCAAGTCAGTGTGTGAGCGTTTAGGTCGAATTTAGGGTTTGGTTGGCACGAATTGGGCACGATTTGGGTCTGGTCCGAGCGTGGGTAAGCAAGAGTTGGAGGTTTCGAGTTGTTCGAACACCGAAAGTTGACCCAACAGCCTTGGATTAGATTCTCTAGCCTGGAATGACGTGGGAGTTCCTCGCCCCCTAAATTAGTATTAATTTCGAAATGTTTTAACCTAAACGATGATTTATGTCAGCTTAGGGTTAGTTAATTTCATGGATTATGTGATCAGAAGCTATGCATGTTTAGAATCGATTCGGACATGTTAAGTTTATTTATGCCTGAGTTGTTAATTCGAAGTGAACTATATGTGTTTAGCATCGATTCAAGTTAATTAGTTGATGCATGAAAAAGAATTAAAAATGAAGTTAGTTTAGCATGTTTAGCATCGATTCAAGTTAATGACTTAATGCGTAAAAAAAAATTAAAATCGAAGTTACATTAACGTGATTAGCTTCGATTCAAGTTAATTAGCAAATATATGAAAAGGAATTAAAATCGAAGCCTTTTAACGTGCTTAGCTTCCATTCGAGTTAATTATCCAATGCATGCAAATGAACTAATTTCAAAGTTAATGGAATGTGTTTAGCATCGAGTCGAGTACATTAGCTAATACATGTTAAAAGAATTAATTTCGAAGTTATATAAACGTCTTTAGCTTCGATTCGAATCAATTTAGGTAATTTATGCCTGAAATGTTAATTCGAAGTGAAATATATATGTTTAGCTTTGATTCGAATTAATTTAGCTAATTCAAGCTGGACACTTTAATTCGAAGTAAAGTACACATGTTTAGCTGAGATTCGAACTTAATTAGTTAATCCAAGCTTAAAGTTTTAAGTCGAATCATGCCTCGAAACTAACTTCGAAATGAATCGTATGTGTCAAAAATCAATGTACATGAATGCTTGGTCATTCCATGACCATTTATGAACCTCGAAATAGATTATAATTGCTCAGAATCGATGTATGCACGTCTAGTTAATTCATAATCGTTTATTAAGTTCGAAGTAACTACAAATGTTTACGATTGAATTATGTATAACTAGTTAACCTGTGTTCATTAACAACCACGTAATAAACTATCGATGCTTAGAATCAATACATGTATGCGTAGTCAATTCATGCTCAATTGATAGCTTCAAAGGAAGCGAACACCTTGAATGGACTTATCCCAAAATGACCTAATTAGGTTAGATTTGTAACTTCGATAGAATAAACAAATGCCTTGAATCATCCTAAGTCTAAGTTGCCTATTTAGATTCGAATAATGACCTTGACGAAATATATGAACGCCTAGATTCGTATTATGCTTGTATGGTTCTAACCGTTGGTTGCAGCGCATTGGTAATTGTTATTTGTTGGTTCGGCAAGTTAGGCATTGGTACGTTATGCAAGTTTACATATCGCTCTTCAGTATATAATAATCATTAGGATGCTAGATTGTGAAATTGAAACTGAGATGGTAGTTGGATGGTTTGAGGAAGAACTACGAGTGGTTCGAGGTTTTTGTGGTACGGTGCTTGTGAGGATGGAGTTTGGGTTGTGAATTGACCACAATCGTGTGGGTTGCGAGGCCATGTATGGCTCATTGTCTTGAATTGATTATGAAGTGCTTAAATGTGATACGTGTGGACCCCCTTACCAATGTGATATATGTGATATATGTGCTTAAATGCTCAAATTGCACTAAGTGCACAAGGGTGAGTTTTTCAAAGAAAGATTTCATATTTTGAAATGATAGTAGCCATAACTATTAGTGCATGATGGCCTATTTTAATTAAATAAAAATAGTTTTGGGAGTGAACTTTCTTGAACGGGGGAATCCCTAAAGAGTTTTACAAAAGCGTGAGTTGCATGATGAAGGATTTCGCTGTGAGAGGCAAAAAACTTATTAGTCGTTAAGACCAGTTTAAATGGCTAAGATAAGTGCTTATGGACAATAGATAGGGAGTGAACCTGCTTGAACGGGGGAATCCCTATAGCCTAGGGAGTAGTCTCTAGAGACCCTGACGAGGGTTAAGGTCCAAAAGTTAGTCGCCATCCCGGGAGAAAGAGCTTAGGGGATTGAGTGTAGATCTCCCCCAACCAGCACTTTGTGATGGTCTTATGCCCAAAGTCGTTTCTTATCAAATGAGAAAAGCAGTCGGCGTTTCGCCTTTTTACGTATTTCAGAAACAAAGTTTTTAAGGGTCATTATGAGACCAAGATGAAAGACATTCTTTCAAAGAAAATGAGCCTCAAGAGGCTAATAGAAGAGTTTTTATGAGCCTCAAGAGGCTAAATGAAGCGTTTTCAAAGAAAAGAAAGAAAGTTTACTATGCATGTCTTGGGCATATCATGTGAATGAGATCTTAGTAAAGTATCAAAAGTGTTATTTGCATGTTCCAAGTATAACTTGTGAATGAGATGCTAAATAAGATACGTTTACGAAAAGGAAACTCTTATCAGCATATTTCACGGATACTCTATAAATGAGATTTGATTGAGACTTGAAATGCATATATCTTGTGCACATCATGTGAATAGGGTTTCATGCATAGTTCGAATAGAACGCTAAGAAATTATGTTTATGAGAAGGAAAGTTATGTGTTTCGCCTCGTTGCTTGCTTAAGTGTTTAACTGCCTGTTAGGAAAGAAGTTTGGTAATTTAGGGACCTAGAAATATGTTAAGTGGGTAAAGTGAAGCTTTAGGTTAGTGATATTTCTGTAAGAACTTCGTGAAAGCCTATTATGATAGTAAAGTATGGATACGTGATATGTGATTAGTAAAGATACTATTGCCTGCAACGAGTTTGGTTACACTCACTGAGCGTGTGGTTGCTCATCCCACTACTCTTTCCCCTTTTCCCCAGGTTTTCTTTATAACAGGAAGATGTTGAGTCAGCTATGTCAAGATGGAATATGTTCTTGCTTGCCATGTGTCGTTTAGATCCATTTCAAGGGATCTTACATGCTTAATGAAGTCATGTCATGTGTTCTTAGTTTGAAATGATTGTAAACAAGTATTCTAAGTTCATGTAATGCATATTGTTTATGAGTCGCTCTATATGGCTATATGAGCCAACCATCCAGTTAGCTAGATGTCTTTTTGGTCAAAGTTAGTTATGTGTTTTGGGATGTAAACCCCATACTCCGGTTGTGTGAACTGTTGAGTTGTATCTTTTACTTTTTCTGTATTAATGAACTATTATGTTTGGTGTACTCCGAGCGGGTGGCTCGTCGAGTTATGAACTCCGGCGCATGGTCATTGAGCTATGTTTTATATGTTTACGCTTCCGTTGATTTGTAGAGACTAATTGTAAGGCATTTAGCGTGAAAACGGTCAATTTTCAGGGGAAATTATGTCCGTTTCCTCCTGGAATTTAAGTAAGGAATTAGGAAAATATAACGTTTCCGGCCCTATGGGTTGGGGGTGTTACAGTGATGGTATCAGAGCATGGTTCTGCGACCATAGGCCGCGACCTTAGTCTTGCATCTCATATGGGTGCCTAGGAACACTTTGTGGTTATGTGACATATGCTTACTTCGTGTGCAAGTGTGCTTTGTAGTACGACCATCTTTGACTTATGTGGCGCTCGAGTAGGTCGATTAAGTGAAAGTGGCGAGTTGTGCGTTAGTATAGGAGTCAAATACCTCTCCCCACTCCTTCGGGTGACATTGTGAGTACTTCATTGGTGCAATATGCTCATAACATGCCAATTGACTTCATTGATTGACTTTTACGTGATCCGGATAAGCCAATCGAATGTATGTGAGCCTAATCCATTTTCGTGTTCTTGTGTTCGCTAAGTTATGTTTTCAATGGTAAGTGTCTTTTTGTGCACTCTAATAATACATTCGATAGTTTAAGCATGTTGTTTTAAACTCGAACCATTGAAAAGTCTTTCTATAAGCTCGTCTTTGCCCCTGAAGTACGATTTGCTCCTTGGGTCCCATAATGGAGTGAGCAGACGTCCTCAAAGGATGGTAGAGAAGAAGTTCAAAACAGATAAGCTATTTTCACCTTTGAAATCCGAAGTTTTGAAATGTTAACATCTTTTCGTTGTCACGTCAAGATTTACTTTACACCATTTAGCTATAATGAGCGAGCTTAGGTTTCCGAGTACATGCCATTGTACTATACGTGTCGAGATCGATTGCTATAATTGGTAATCCTTCGAAACGATGTCTTCCCTCTTTCTTTTGAATTCCAAATTCCTTGAGTATATTAGGAGCTACTTTTGTATGCATGCTTGAAGACTATGTGCTAATGGTAGGACCTCGTGAACCATTGCATAGTGTACCTAATGTTCCCCTTCTTTGCCATTGTTACCTAAACCATGCATTACTTGTTCTTTTATTATAAGGATTGTTATTCGTGAATGGGGCGACAATGTTTTGGCCCGAACGAACACTGTTATACCTAGAAAGCATGACGGAGAAAGAACTTGGCAGACTTTCGAATTGTACATAGTAATGATCCCTGCTAAGATAAGCGCCCTACAGTGAGACCCATATGATCACCTATGGGATAGGTGTACCTCGTACCTATAAGACCAATAACACTGATGTTCTTACCCCTGCTAGTTGATTGATGACCAGTTATGTGTTTTATGAGTGAATGGTATAGTAAATACATGTCATTGGAGTTGCTTATCATGAACTTTGCTTGCATAATGGTTAGATTGGTTAATTGGTTTGACCTATGCAAACCATTACTTGTACGATCTCTGAGTCATTACTTGCACTCCACGAGTTCTATTATCTCATTATATGGTTTGAACAACTATATACAGATGCACTAAATGCATGACGTGGTGACCTTGGGTGTCTATCTTCACCTTTGTTTACCTTTGTACAATCCATGCTTGACTTGAGTTTAGTTTAGTTTCTCAATCTACAACATGACATGACTACTGACTCGTTGTTTGCACCCACGTATTCTTACCGTGGTAGTATCTTCTCAATTTATTTCTATCAACAGGTTATGCTAGTTCATCCTATTCATGATTCTTCATCTTTAGTACTCTATTGTAGAGACCCAATGCCAATGTGAATTTGAGTGTTACTCCAAGGCGCTTCATTGTCAATGTGATGCTATGTGACATTTTTATTGTTCTAAATGTGTTATAGTAGTCTCCATGTTAACCGTTGTGATCCCAAAAGTAACTTGAATTCATGTTTTAGAATGAAACTGCTAGTGTATGACCTTAAGATGTCAATGCCTCGATTGTCATGCCTTTAGATGCCCACTTAAAGATGTATATGGATAGAATCACTACATGCCATGCTAACTGAGTCTAGATTATCGAAAATCTTTGTTCATTTTTCAAAACAAACTCGATATGGTTTTCCACGCCAACTCAATTGCCCCTCTTCGATGCGATTTCCCCTCAACGCCTAAATAGAGTGAGTAGACGCTTGAAGAGGATTGGCGAGGAGGAGACTGGAAACCATAAGTCATTTTCTTTTGATTTAAAGGTAGTGTTTCCAAAAATGAAACCTTTTGAAAACCTATCACGTAGATCCTAGTCGTGTGCATGCATTCTAGGAAAGACCGAACTTAGATTTCGAACTTCAAGGATGAAATTCTTTTAAGGGGGGAAGAATGTAAGACCCATATTCTTTGTTTTCCGTTAAGCTAACTGTATTATCTTTTTACGTTATAAAATCGTACTTTTAGTAATTGTATGAGTTACATTATTATCTATGTGCTTTTGGGACCAATAATTTTATTAAAAAGGATTATTATTGGTATTATTGATTTCAAAGTTGATTTGTGCTATCTGCACCTTTAAATTATATTGATAGTTTAATTTAGTGGTTATTCGGTTTATTTAGATGTTTCCTGAATGCGATTAGGATATCAACCTTAGAATTAGTTTCGAGGTTTATTAAATCGAACCTCGACGTACTTGAGCTTGAACGATCGATGAGGGGTCTTATCGACGATTTGGGTTAGGCTATGAGGTACGAGATTAGAAATTAGACTAGCAATTGTTGTTGACTGAGCTATTGACCACCAAACCAAAAAAAAAGAAAAAAAAACTATAAGGGGCCGAAGCCCCTTACTTTTCGGAGGAAGCCACGAAGGGGGAGGGGTTCTCAAACTCGCAGCCCCGACCACGACACCACACAACAACAAGAGAGAGAAGAGAGGTTGGAGGGTGGAGGGAGGCCGACCGGTGACAGCAACGACGGCGACGGCGACGAGGTGTGGCCAGCGAGCAGAGGACAACAGAGATAGGGAGCGAGACTGAGCGAGATTGAGAGAGGATGAGGGTCGACGGTGGGCGTCATTCCGGTGACCACCACAGCAGGTCGAATCCACCACAAATTGCTAGTAAATTCGTTGCCCACAGCACCAACCACGATTTCAAGTCAGTGGGTGAGCGTTTAGGTCGAATTTAGGGTTTGGTTGGCACGAATTGGGCACGATTTGGGTCTGGTCCGAGCGTGGGTAAGCAAGAGTCGGAGTTTTGGAGTTGTTCGAACACCGAAAGTTGACCCAGCAGCCTTGGATTAGATTCTCTAGCCTGGAATGACGTGGGAGTTCCTCGCCCCCTAAATTAGTATTAATTTCGAAATGTTTTAACCTAAACGATGATTTATGTCAGCTTAGGGTTAGTTAATTTCATGGATTATGTGATGAGAAGCTATGCATGTTTAGAATCGATTCGAACATGTTAAGTTTATTTATGCCTGAGTTGTTAATTCGAAGTGAACTATATGCGTTTAGCATCGATTCAAGTTAATTAGTTGATGCATGAAAAAGAATTAAAAATGAAGTTAGTTTAGCATGTTTAGCATCGATTCAAGTTAATGAGTTAATGCGTAAAAAAAGATTAAAATCGAAGTTACATTAACGTGCTTAGCTTCGATTCAAGTTGATTAGCAAATATATGAAAAGGAATTAAAATCGAAGCCTTTTAACGTGTTTAGCTTCCATTCGAGTTAATTATCCAATGCACGCAAATGAACTAATTTCGAAGTTAATGGAATGTGTTTAGCTACGAATCGAGTACATTAGCTAATACATGTTAAAAGAATTAATTTCGAAGTTATATAAACGTGTTTAGCTTCGATTCGAATCAATTTAGGTAATTTATGTCTGAAATGTTAATTCGAAATGAAATATATATGTTTAGCTTTGATTCGAATCAATTTAGTTAATTCAAGCTGGACGCTTTAATTCGAAGTAAAGTACTCATGTTTAGCTGAGATTCGAACTTAATTAGTTAATCCAAGCTTAAAGTTTTAAGTCGAATCATGCCTGCAAAACTAACTTCGAAATTAATCGTATGTGTCAAAAATCAATGTACATGAATGCTTAGTCATTCCATGACCATTTATAAACCTCGAAATAGATTATAATTGCTCAGAATCGATGTATGCACGTCTAGTTAATTCATAATCATTTATTAAGTTCTAAATAACTACAAACGTTTACGATTGAATTATGTATAACTAGTTAACCCGTGTTCGTTAATAACCACGTAATAAACTATCGATGCTTAGAATCGATACACGTATGCGTAGTCAATTCATGCTCGATTGATAGCTTCAAAGGAAACGAACACCTTGAATGGACTTATACCAAAATGACCTAATTAGGTTGGATTTGTAACTTCGATAGAATAAACGAATGCCTTAAATCATATTAAGTCTAAGTGGCCTTTTTAGATTCGAATAATGACGTCGATGAAATATATGAACGCCTAGATTCGTATTATGCTTGTATGGTTCTAACGGTTGGTTGCAGCACATTGCTAATTGTTATTTGTTGGTTCGGCAAGTTAAGCATTGGTAAGTTATGCAAGTTTACATATCGTTCTTCAGTATATCATAATGATTAGGATGCTAGATTGTGAAATTGAAACCGAGATGGTAGTTGGATGGTTTGAGGAAGAACTATGAGTGGTTCGAGGTTTTCGTGGTACGGTGCTTGTGAGCAGGGAGTTTGGGTTGTGAATTGACCGCAATCGTGTGGATTGCAAGGCCATGTGTGGCTCATTGTGTTGAATTGATTATGAAGTGCTTAAATATGATACATGTGGACCCCCTTACCAATGTGATATATGTGATATATGTGCTTAAATGCTCAAATTGCACTATGTGCATAAGGGTGAGTTTTTCAAAGAAAGATTTCACGTTATGAAATGATAGTAGCCATAATTATTAGTGCATGTTGGCCTACTTTATTTAAATAAAAGCAGTTTTGGGAGTGAGCTCGCTTGAACAGGGGAATCCCTAAAGAGTTTTACAAAAGTGTGAGTTGCATGATGAAGGATTTCGCTGTGAGAGGCAGCAAACTTATTAGTCGTTAAGGCCAGTTTAAATGGCTGTGATAAGTGCTTGGCGACAATAGATAGGGAGTCAACCTGCTTGAACGGGGGAATCCCTATAGCCTAGGGAGTAGTCCCTAGAGACCTTGACGAGGGTTAAGGTCCAAAAGTTAATTGCCATCCTCGGAGTAAGAGCTTAGGGGATTGAGTGTACATCTCTCCCAATCAGCACTTTAAGATGGTCTTATGCCCAGAGTAGTTTCTTATCAAATGAGAAAAGCAATCGGCGTTTCGCCTTTTTACGTATTTCAGAAAGAAAGTTTTTAAGGGTCATTATGAGACTAAGATGAAAGACATTCTTTCAAAGAAAATGAGCCTCAAGAGCCTAAGAGAAGAGTTTTTATGAGCCTCAAGAGGCTAAATGAAGCGTTTTCAAAGAAAATAAAGAAAGTTTACTATGCATGTCTTGTGCATATCATATGAATGAGATCTTAGTAAAGTATCAAAAGTGTTATGTGCATGTTCCAAGTATAACTTGTGAATGAGATGCCAAGTAAGATATGTTTACGAAAAAGAAAGTCATATGAGCATATTTCACGCATACTCTATGAATGAGATTTGATTGAGACTTGAAATGCGTATATCTTGTGCACATCATGTGAATAGGGTTTCATGCATAGTTCAAATGGAACGCTAAGAAATTATGTTTATAAGAAAGAAAGTTATGTGTTTAGCCTCGTTGCTTGCTTAAGTGTTTAACTGCCTGTTAGTAAAGAAGTTTGGTCATTTACGGACATAGAAATATGTTAAGTGGGTAATGTGAAGCTTTTGGTTAGTGATATTTCTATAAGAACTTCATGAAAGCCTATTATGATAGTAAAGTATGGATACGTGATATGTGATTAGTAAAGATACTATTGCCTGCAACGGTTTTGGTTTTAAGGGGGTTGGGGGACACTCACTGAGCGTGTGGTTCCTCATCCCACTACTCTTTCCCCTTTTCCCCAGGTTTTCTGTATAACAAGAAGATACTGAGTCAGCTATGTCAAGATGGAACCTGTTCTTGCTTGCCAGGTGTCGTTTAGATCCATTTCAAGGGATCTTACGTGCTTAACGAAGTCATGTCATGTGTTCTTAGTTTGAAATGATTGTAAACAAGTATTCTAAGTTCATGTAATGCATATTGTTTATGAGTCGCTCTGTATGGCTATATGAGACAACCATCCAGTTAGCTAGATGTCGTTTTGGCCAAAGTTAGTTATGTGTTTTGGGATGTAAACCCCATACTCCGGTTGTGTGAACTGTTGAGTTGTATCGTTTACTTTTTCTGTATTAATGAACTATTATGTTTAGTGAACTCCGAGCGGGTGGCTCGTCGAGTTATGAACTCCGGCGTGTGGTCGTTGAGCTATGTTTTATATGTTTACGCTTCCATTGATTTACAGGGACTAATTGTAGGGCGTTTAGCCTTGAAACGGTCAGTTTTCAAGGAAAATTCTATCCGTTTCGTCCCAGAATTTAAGTAAGAAGTTAGGAAAACGTAACGTTTCCGGCCCTTGGGGCGGGGGTGTTACATTGATGCTATCAGAGCATGGTTCTGTGACCATAGGTCGTAGCCTTAGTCTTGCATCTCATACAGGTGCCTAGGAACACTTTATGGTTATGTGACATGTGCCAGCTTCGTGTGCAAGTGTGCTTTGTCGTGTGGCCATCTTTGACTTATGTGACGCTCGAGTAGGTCGATTAAGTGAAAGTGGTGAGTTGTGCGTTAGTATAGGAGTGAAATAGCTCTCCCCACACCTTTGGGTGACATTGTGAGTACTTCATTGGTGCAATATGCTCCTAACATGCCAATTGACTTCATTCATTGACTTTTAGGTGATCCGAATGAGCCAATCGGATGTATGTGAGCCTAATCCATTTCCGTGTTCTTGTGTGCACTAAGTTATGTTTTGAACGGTAAATGTCTTTTTCATGCAATCTAATAAGACAATTGATAGTTTAAGCATGTCGTTTTAAACTCGAACCATTGAAAATTCTTTCTATAAGCTCATCTTTGCCCCTGAAGTACAACTTGCTCCTCAGGCCCCATAATGGAGTGAGCAGACCTCTTCAAAGGATGGTAGAGTAGAAGTTCAAAACAGATAAGCTATTTTCACCTTTGAAATCCGAAGTTTCCAAATGTTAATATCTTTTCGTTGTCGCGTCAAGATTTACTTTACACTCTTTAGCTATGATGAGCGAGCTTAGGTTTCCAAGTACATGCCATTGTACTATACGTGCTGAGATCGATTGCTATAATTGGCAATCCTACTAAACGATATCTTCCCTCTTTCTTTTGAATTCCAAATTCCCTAAGTATATTAGGAGCTACTTTTGTATGCATGCTTGAAGAATATACGCTAATGGTAGGACCTCATGAACCATTGCATATATAGTGTACCTAATGTTCCCCTTCTCTGCCATTATTACCTAAACCATGCATTACCTGTTCTTTTATTATATGGACTGTTATTCGTGAATGGGGCAACAATGTTTTGGCCAGAACGAACCCTGATATACCTAGAAAGCATGTGGGGGAAATAACTTGGCAGACTTTAGAATTGTACATAGTAACGATCCCTACTAAGACAAGCGACCTACAGTGAGACCCATATGATCACCTATGGGATAGGTGTACCTCATAAGACCTCAACACATACCTATAAGACCAATAACACCGTTATTCTTACCCCTGCTAGTTGATTGATGACCAGTTACATGTTCTATGAGTGAATGGTATACTAAATACACGTCATTGGAGTTGCTTATCATGAACTTTGCTTGCATAATGGTTAGATTGGTTAAGTGGTTTGACCTATGCAAACCATTACTTGTACGATCTCTGAGTCATTACTTACACTCCACAAGTTCTATTATCTCATTATATGGTTTGAACAACTATATACAGATGCACTTAATGCATGATGTGGTGACCTTGGGCGTCTATCTTCACCTTTGTTTACCTTTGTACAATCCATGCTTGACTTGAGTTTAGTTTAGTTTCTCAATCTACAACATGACATGACTACTGACTCATTGTTTGCACCCTCGTATTCTTATCGTAGCAGTATCTTCTCAAGTTGTTTCTATCAACAGGTTATGCTAGTTCATGCTATTCATGATTCTTCATCTTTAGTACTCTATTGTAGAGACCCAATGCCAATGTGAATTTGAGTGTTACTCCAAGGCCCTTCATTGTCAATGTGATGCTATGTGACAGTTTTATTATTCTAAATGTGCTATAGTAGTCTCCATGTTAACCGTTGTGATCCCAAAAGTGACTTGAATTCATGTTTTACAATGAAACTACTAGTGTATGACCTTAAGATGTCAATGCCTCGATTGTCATTCCTTTAGATGCCCACTTATAGATGTATATGCATAGAATCACTACTTGCCATGCTAACTGAGTCTAGATTATCGGAAATCTTTGTTCATTTTTCGAAACAAACTCGATATGGTTTTCCACGCCAACTCAATTGCCCCTCTTCGATGCGATTTGCCCTCAGCGCCTAAATAGAGTGAGTAGACGCTTAAAGAGGATTGGCGAGGAGGAGACTGGAAACCATAAGTCATTTTCTTTCGATTTAAAGGTAGTGTTTCCAAAAATGAAACCTTTTGAAAACCTATCACGTTGATCCTAGTTGTGTGCATGCATTCTAAGAAGGACCGAACTTATATTTCGAACTTCGAGGATGAAATTCTTTTTAAGGGGGGAAGAATGTAAGACCCACATTCTTTGTTTTCCGTTAAGCTAACTGTATTATCTTTTTACGTTATAAAATCCTACTTTTAGTAACTGTATGAGTTACATTATTATCGATGTGCTCTTGGGACCAATAATTTTATTAAAAAGGATTATTATTGGTATTATTGATTTCAAAGTTGATTTGTGCTATCTGTACCTTTAAATTATATCGATAGTTTAATTTAGTGGTTATTCGGTTTATTTAGCTGTTTCCTGAATGCGATTAGGATATCAACCTTAGAATTAGTTTCGAGGTTTATTAAATCGAACCTCGACGTACTTGAGCTTGAATAATCGATGAGGGGTCTTATCGACGATTCGGGTTAGGATATGAGGTACGAGATTATAAATTAGACTAGCATTTGTAGTTGATTGAGCTATTGACCTCCAAACCAAAAAAAAAGAAAAAAAAATTTATAAGGAGCCGAAGCCCCTTACTTTTCGGAGGAAGCCACGAAGGGGGAGGGGTTCTCAAACCCGCAGCCCCGACCACCACACCACACAACAACAAGAGAAAGAAGAGAGGGTGGAGGGAGGCCGGCCGATGACGACAACGACGGCGGCGGCGACGAGGCGTGGTCGGCGAGCAGAGGACAACAGAGAGAGAGAGCGATACTGAGCGAGATTGAGAGAGGATGAGGGTCGACGGTGGGCGTCATTCCGGCGACCACCGCAGCAGGTCGAACCCACCACAAATTGCTAGTAAATTCGTAGCCCAAAGCACCAACCACGAGTTCAAGTCAGTTGGTGAGCGTTTGGGTCGAATTAAGGGTTTGGTTTGCACGAATTGGGCACGATTTGGGTCTGGTTCGAGCGTGGGCAAGCAAGAGTCGGAGGTTTGGAGATGTTCCAACACCGAAAGTTGACACAGCAGCCTTGGATTCGATTCTCTAGCCTAGAATGAGGTGGGTGTTCCTCGTCTCCTAAATTAGTATTAATTTCGAAATGTTTTAACCTAAACGATAACTTATGTCAGCTTAGGGTTAGTTAATTTCATGGATTATGTGATGAGAAGCTATGCATGTTTAGAATCGATTCGGACAAGTTAAGTTTATTTATGTCTGAGTTGTTAATTCGAAGTGAACTATATGTATTTAGCATCGACTCAAGTTAATTAGTTGATGCATGAAAAAGAATTAAAAACGAAGTTAGTTTAGCATGTTCAGTATCGATTCAAGTTAATGAGTTAATGCGTAAAAAAAAGATTAAAATCGAAGTTACATTAACGTGCTTAGCTTCGATTCAAGTTAACTAGCTAATATATGAAAAATAATTAAAATCGAAGCCCTTTTAACGTGTTTAGCTTCCATTCGACCTAATTAACCAATGCATGCAAATGAACTAATTTCGAAGTTAATGGAATGTGTTTAGCATCGAATCGAGTACATTAGCTAATACATGTTAAAAGAATTAATTTCGAAGTTATATAAACGTGTCTAGCTTCGATTCGAATCAATTTAGGTAATTTATGCCTGAAATGTTAATTCGAAGTGAAATATATATGTTTAGCTTTGATTCGAATGAATTTAGTTAATTCAAGCTGGACGCTTTAATTCGAAGTAAAGTACGCATGTTTAGCTGAGATTCGAACCTAATTAGTTAATCCAAGCTTAAAGTTTTAAGTCGAATCATGCCTGGAAACTAACTTCGAAATGAATCGTATGTGTCTAAAATCAATGTACATGAATGCTTAGTCATTCCATGACCATTTATGAACCTCGAAATAGATTATAATTGCTCAGAATCGATGTATGCACGTCTAGTTAATTCATAATCGTTTATTAAGTTCGAAGTAACTACAAACGTTTACGATTGAATTTTGTACAACTAGTTAACCCGTGTTCGTTAGTAACCACGTAATAAACTATCGATGCTTAGAATAGATAAATGTATGCGTAGTCAATTCATGCTCGATTGATAGCTTCTAAGGAAACAAACACCTTGAATGGACTTATGCCAAAATGACCTAATTAGGTTGGATTTGTAACTTCGATAGAACAAACGAATGCCTTGAATCATATTAAGTCTAAGCGGCCCATTTAGATTCGAATAATGATTCATGTAAAGTAGTTTCTTATCGAATGAGAAAAGCAGTCGGCGTTTCGCCTTTTTACGTATTTCAAAAAGAAAGTTTTTAAGGGTCATTATGAGACCAAGATGAAAGAGATTCTTTCAAAGAAAATGAGCCTCAAGAGCCTAAGAGAAGAGTTTTTATGAGCCTCCAGAGGCTAATTGAAGCGTTTTCAAATAAAAGAAAGAAAGTTTACTATGCATGACTTGTGCATATCATATGAATGATATCTTAGTAAAGTATCAAAAGTGTTATGTGTACGTTCCAAGAATAACTTGTGAATCAGATGCTAGGTAAGATACGTTTACAAAAAAGAAAGTCTTATGAGCATATTTCACGCATACTCTATGAATGAGAATTGAATGAGACTTGAAATGCGTATATCTTGTGCACATCATGTGAATAGGGTTTCATGCATAGTTCGAATAGAACGCTAAGAAATTATGTTTATGAGAAAGAAAGTTATGTGTTTTGCCATATTGCCTTCTTAAGTGTTTAACTGCCTGTCAGTAAAGAAGTTTGGTCATTTAGGGACCTAGAAATATGTTAAGTGGGTAAAGTGAAGCTTATGGTTAGTGATATTTCTATAAGAACTTCGTGAATGCCTGTTATGATAGTAAAGTATGGATACGTGATATGTGATTAGTTAAGATACTATTGCCTGCAACGGTTTTGGTTTTAAAGGGGTTGGGGGACACTCACTGAGCATGTGGTTGCTCATCCCACTACTCTTTCCCCTTTTCCCCAGGTTTTCTTTATAACAGGAAGATGTTGAGTCAGCTATGTCAAGATGGAACCGGTTCTTGCTTGCCAGGTGTCATTTAGATCCATTTCAAGGGATCTTACGTGCTTAATGACGTCATGTCATGTGTTCTTAGTTTGAAATGATTGTAAACAAGTATTCTAAGTTCATGTAATGCATATTGTTTATGAGTCGCTCTGTATGGCTATATGAGCCAAGCATCCAGTTAGCTAGATGTCTTTTTGGTCAAAGTTAGTTATATGTTTTGGGATGTAAACCCCATACTCCGGTTGTGCGAACTGTTGAGTTGTATCTTTTACTTTTTCTGTATTAATGAACTATTATGTTTGGTGTACTACGAGGGGGTGCCTCGTCGAGTTATGAACTCCGGCGTGTGGCCGTTGAGCTATGTTTTATATGTTTACACTTCCGTTGATTTACAGGGACTAATTGTAAGGTGTTTATCCTTGAAACGGTTAGCTTTCAGCAGAAATTCTGTTCGTTTTGTCCCAGAATTTATGTAAGAAGTTAGGAAAACGTAACGTTTCCGGCCCTACGGGCTGGGGGTGTTACAGTGATGGTATCAGAGCATGGTTCTGCAACCATAGGCCGCAACATTAGTCTTGCATCTCATATAGGTGCCTATGAACACTTTGTGGTTATGTGACATATGCCTGCTTCGTGTGCAAGTGTGCTTTGTAGTACGGCCATCTTTGACTTGTATGATGCTCAAGTAGGTCGATTAAGTGAAAGTGGCGAGTTGTGCGTTAGTATAGGAGTCAAATAGCTCTCCCCACACCTTTTGGGTGACATTGTGAGTACTTCATTGGTGCAATATGCTCCTAACATGCCAATTGACATTGATTGACTTTTAGGTGATCCGGATGAGCTAATCGGATGTATGTGAGCCTAATCCATTTCCGTGTTCTTGTGTCCGGTAAGTTATGTTTTGAACTGTAAATGCCTTTTTTGTGCACTCTAATAAGACAGTCGATAGTTTAAGCATGTCGTTTTAAACTCGAACCATTGAAAAGTCTTTCTGTAAGCTCGTCTTTGCCCCTGCAGTACGATTTGCTCCTCGGGCCCCATAATGGATTGTGCAGACGTACTTAAAGGATGGTAGAGGAGAAGTTCAAAACAGATAAGCCATTTTCACCTTTGAAATCCGAAGTTTCGAAATGTTATTATCTTTTTGTTGTCGCGTCAAGATTTACTTTACACCGTTTAGCTATGATGAGCGAGGTTAGGTTTCCGAGTACATGCCATTGTACTATACGTGTCGAGATCGATTGCTATAATTGGTAATCCTACTAAACGATGTCTTCCCTCTTTCTTTTGAATTCTAAAATCCTTGAGTATATTAGGAGCTACTTTTGTATGCATGCTTGAAGACTATGTGCTAATGGTAGGACCTTACAAACCATTGCATAGTGTACCTAATGTTCCCCTTCTTTGCCATTATTACCTAAACCATGCATTACTTGTTCTTTTATTACATGGATTGTTATTCGTGAATAGGGCGACAATGTTTTGGCCCGAACGAACCCTGATATACCTAGAAAGCATGAGGGAGAAAGAACTTGGCAAACTTTGGAATTGTACATAGTAATGATCCCTACTCAGATAAGCGACCTATAGTGAGACCCATATGATCACCAATGGGATAGGTGTACCTCGTAAGACCACAACTCATACCTGTAAGACCAACAACACCGTTGTTCTTACCCCTGCTAGTTGATTGATGACCAGTTATGTGTTCTATCAATGAATGGTATAGTAAATGCACGTCATTTGAGTTGCTTATCATGAACTTTGCTTGCACAATGGTTAGATTGGTTAAGTGGTTTAACCTATGCAAACCATTGCTTGTACAATGTCTGAGTCATTACTTGCACTCCACAAGTTCTATTATCTCATTATATGGTTTGAACAACTATATACAGATGCACTTAATGCATGATGTGGTGACCTTGGGTGTCTATCTTCACCTTTGTTTACCTTTGTACAATCCATGCTTGACTTGAGTTTAGTTTAGTTTCTCAATATACAACATGACATGACTACTGACTCGTTGTTTGCACCCACGTATTCTTACCATAGCAGTATCTTCTCAAGTTGTTTCTATCAACAGGTTATGCTAGTTCATACTATTCATGACTCTTCATCTTTAATACTCTATTGTAGAGACCCAATGCCAATGTGAATTTGAGTGTTACTCCAAGTCCCTTCATTGTCAATGTTATGCTATGTGACATTTTTATTATTCTAAATGTGTTATAGTAGTCTCTATGTTAACCGTTGTGATCCCAAAAGTGACTTGAATTCATGTTTTAGAATGAAACTGCTAGTGTATGACCTTAAGATGTCAATGCCTCGATTGTCATTCCTTTAGATGCCCACTTATAGATGTATATGCATAGAATTACTACTTGCCATGCTAACTGAGTCTAGATTATCGAAAATCTTTGTTCATTTTTCAAAATAAACTTGATATGGTTTTCCACACCAACTCAATTGCCCCTCTTCGATGCGATTTGCCCTCGGCGCCTAAATAGAGTGAGTAGACGCTTGAAGAGGATTGGCGAGGAGGAGACTGGAAACCATAAGTCATTTTCTTTCGATTTAAAGGTAGTGTTTCCAAAAATGAAACCTTTTGAAAACCTATCGCGTAGATCCTAGTTGTGTGCATGCATTCTAAGAAAGACCGAACTTAGATTTCGAAGTTCGAGGATGAAATTCTTTTAAGCGGGGAAGAATATAAGACCCACATTCTTTGTTTGCCGTTAAGCTAACTGTATTATCTTTTTATGTTATAAAATCGTATTTTTAGTAACTGTATGAGTTAAATTATTATCAATGTGCTTTTGGGAGCAATAATTTTATTAAAAAGGATTATTATTGCTATTATTGATTTCAAAGTTGATTCGTGCTATCTCTACCTTTAAATTATATCGATAGTTTAATTTAGTCATTATTCGATTTAATTAGTCGTTTCCTGAATGCGATTAGGATATCAACCTTAGAATTAGTTTCGAGGTTTATTAAATCGAACCTCGACGTACTTCATCTTGAACAATCGATGAGGGGTCTTATCGTCGATTCGGGTTAGGATATGAGGTACAAGATTCGAAATTAGACTAGCAATTGTAGTTGACTGAGCCATTGACCACTAAACCAAAACAAGAAAGAAAAAAAATTATAAGGGGCGGAAGCCCCTTACTTTTCGGAGGAAGCCACGAAGGGGGAGTGGTTCTCAAACCCCCAGCCTCGACCACCACCCCACACAACAGCAAGAGAGAGAAGAGAGGGTGGAGGGAGGCCGGCCGGTGAGGGCAATGACGGCGGCGGCCTGGTGGCGGCGAGCAGAGGATGATAGAGAGAGAGAGCGAGATTGAGAGAGGATGAGGGTCGATGGGTGGCGTCATTCCGGCGACCACCACAATAGGTGGAATGCACCACAAATTGCTAGTAAATTCTTAGCCCCAAGAACCAACCACGAGTTCAAGTCAGTCGGTGAGGGTTTGGGTCAAATTTAGGGTTTGGTTGGCACGAATTTGGCACGATTTGGGTCTGGTCCGAGCGTGGGTAAGCAAGAGTTGGAGGTTTGGAGTTGTTCGAACACCGAAAGTTGACCCAGCGGCCTTGGATTCCATTCTCTAGCCTGGAATGAGGTGGGTGTTCCTCGCCTCCTAAATTAGTATTAATTTCGAAATGTTTTAACCTAAACGATGATTTATGTCAGCTTAGGGTTAGTTAATTTCATTGATTATGTGATGAGAAGCTTTGCATGATTAGAATCGATTCGGACATGTTAAGTTTATTTATGCCTGAGTTGTTAATTCGAAGTGAACTATATGTATTTAGCATCGATTCAAGTTAATTAATTGATGCATGAAAAAGAATTAAAAACGAAGTTAGTTTAGCATGTTCAGCATCAATTCAAGTTAACGAGTTAATGCGTAAAAAAAAGATTAAAATCAAAGTTACATTAATGTGCTTAGCTTTGATTCAAGTTAATTAGCTAATACATGAAAAAGAATTAAAATCGAAGCCCTTTTATCGTGTTTAGCTTCCATTCGAGTTAATTAACCAACGCATGCAAATGAACTAATTTCGAAGTTAATGGAATGTGTTTAGCATCAATTCGAGTACATTAGCTAATACATGTTAAAAGAATTAATTTTGAAGCTATATAAACGTGTTTAGCTGCGATTCGAATTAATTTAGGGAATTTATGCCTGAAATGTTAATTCGAAGTGAAATATATATGTTTAGCTTTGATTCGAACCAATTTAGTTAATTCAAGCTGGACGCTTTAATTCGAAGTAAAGTATGCATGTTTAGCTGAGATTCAAACTTAATTAGTTAATCCAAGCTTAAAGTTTTAAGTCGAATCATGCCTGGAAACTAACTTCAAAATGAAACGTATGTGTCTAAAATCAACGTACATGAATGCTTAGTCATTCGATGACCATTTATGAACCTCGAAATAGATTATAATTACTTGGAATGGATGTATGCACGTCTAGTTAATTCATAATCGTTTATTAAGTTCGAAGTAACTACAAACGTTTACGATTGAAATATGTATAACTAGTTAACCCGTGTTCGCTAATAACCAGGTAATAAACTATCAATGCTTAGAATCGATACATGTATGCATAGTCAATTCATGCTCGATTGATAGCTTCAAAGGAAACGAACACCTTTAATGGAGTTATGCCAAAATGACCTAATTAGGTTGGATTTGTAACTTCGATAGAATAAACGAACGCCTTGAATCATATTAGGTCTAAGTGGCCTATTGACATTCGAATAATGACCTTGATGTAATATATGAATGCCTAGATTCGTATTATGGTTGTATGGTTCTAACCGTTAGTTGCAGCGCATTGCTAATTGTTATTTGTTGGCTCGACAAGTTAAGCATTGGTAAGTTATGCAAGTTTACATATCACTCTTCAGTATATCATAGGTTTTTGTGGTACGGTGCTTGTGAGGAGGGAGTTTGGTTTGTGAATTGACCGCAATCGTGTGGATTGCGAGGCCATGTATGGTTCACTGTGTTGAATTGATTATGAAGTGCTTAAATGTGATACGTGTGGACCCCCTTACCAATGTGATATATGTGATATATGCACTTAAATGCTGAAATTGCACTACGTGCACAAGGGTTAGTTTTTCAAAGAAAGATTTCATCTTTTGAAATGATAGTAGCCATAACTATTAGTCCATGATGGCCTATTTTAATTAAATAAAAACAGTTTTGGGAGTGAACTCGCTTGAACGGGGGAATCCCTAAATAGTTTTACAAAAGCGTGAGTTGCATGGTGAAGGATTTCGCTGTGAGAGGCAAAAAAGTTATTAGTCGTTAAGACCAGTTTAAATGGCTAAGATAAGTGCTTATGGACAATAGATAGGGAGTGAACCTGCTTGAACGGGGGAATCCCTATAGCCTAGGGAGTAGCCCCTAGAGACCCTGACGAGGGTTAAGGTCCAAAAGTTAGTTGCCATCCCGGGAGAAAGAGTTTAGGGGATTGAGTGTAGATCTCCCCCAACCAGCAATTTATGATGGCCTTATGCCCAGAGTAGTTTCTTATCAAATGAGAAAAGCAGTCGGCGTTTCGCCTTTTTAAGTATTTCAGAAATAAAGTTTCTAAGGGTCATTATGAGACCAAGATGAAAGACATTCTTTCAAAGAAAATGAGCC
This sequence comes from Selenicereus undatus, assembly GCA_017589665.1. Lineage (NCBI taxonomy): Eukaryota > Viridiplantae > Streptophyta > Magnoliopsida > Caryophyllales > Cactaceae > Selenicereus > Selenicereus undatus. The sequence goes on from JACYFF010031954.1 coordinate 39,658,086, forward strand.
TCAAGAGCCTAAGAGAAGAGTTTTTATGAGCCTCAAGAGGCTAAATGAAGCGTTTTCAAACAAAAGAAAGAAAGTTTACTATGCATGTCTTGTGCATATCATATGAATGAGATCTTAGTAATGTATCAAAAGTGTTATGTGCATGTTCCAAGTATAACTTGTGAATGAGATGCTAAGTAAGATACGTTTACGAAAAAGAAAGTCTTATGAGCATATTTCACGCATACTCTATGAATGAGATTTGATTGAGACTTGAAATGCGTATATCTTGTGCACTTCATGTGAATAGGGTTTCATGCATAGTTCGAATAGAACGCCAAGAAATTATGTTTATGAGAAAGAAAGTTATGTGTTTAGCCTCGTTGCTTGCTTAAGTGTTGGTAATTTAGGGACCTAGAAATATGTTAAGTGGGTAAAGTGAAGCTTTTGCTTAGTGATATTTCTGTAAGAACTTCGTGAAAGCCTATTATGATAGTAAAGTATGGATACGTGATAAGTGATTAGTGAAGATACTATTGCCTGCAACGATTTTGATTTTAAGGGGGTTGGGGGACACTCACTAAGCGTGTGGTTGCTCATCCCACTACTCTTTCCCCTTATCCCCAAGTTTTCTGTATAACAGGAAGATATTGAGTCAACTATGTCCAGATGGAACCTGTTCTTGCTTGCCAGGTGTCGTTTAGCTCCATTTTAAGGGATCTCACATGCTTAATGAAGTCATGTCATGTGTTCTTAGTTTGAAATGATTGTAAACAAGTATTCTAAGTTCATGTAATGCATATTGTTTATGAGTCGCTTTCTATGGCTATATGAGCCAACCATCCAGTTAGCTAGATGTCTTTTTGGTCAAAGTTAGTTATGTGCTTTGGGATGTAAACCCCATACTCCGGTTGTGTGAACTGTTGAGTTGTATCTTTTACTTTTTCTTTATTAATGAACTATTCTGCTTGGTGTACTCCGAGCGGGTGCCTCGTCGAGTTGTGAACTCCGGCGTGTAGCCGTTGAGCTATGTTTTATATGTTTACGCTTTCGTTGATTTACATGGACTAATTGTAAGGCGTTAAGCCGGGAAACGGTCATTTTTCAGGGGAAATTATGTTCATTTCGTCCCAGAAATTAAGTAAGAAGTTAGGAAAACGTAACGTTTTCGGCCATAGGGGCTGGGGGTGTTACAGTGATGGTATCAGAGCATGGTTCTGCGACCATAGGCTGCGACCTTAGTCTTGCATCTCATATAGGTGCCTAGGAACACTTTGTGGTTATGTGACATATGGCTGCTTCGTGCGCCAGTGTGCTTTGTAGTACGGCCATCTTTGACTTATGTGACGCTCGAGCTGGTCAATTAAGTGAAACTGGCGAGTTGTGCGTTAGTATAGTAGTCAAATAGCTCTCCCCACACCTTTAGGTGACAGTATGAGTACTTCATTGGTGCAATACGCTCCTAACACGCCAATTGACTTCATTGATTGACTTTTAGGCGATCCGGATGAGCCAATCGGATGTATGTGAGCCTAATCCATTTCCATGTTCTTGTGTGCGCTAAGTTATGTTTTGAACGGTAAATCCCTTTTTCGTGCACTCTAATAAGACAGCCGATATTTTAAGCATGTCGTTTTAAACTCGAACCGTTGAAAAGTCTTTCTGCAAGCTCGTCTTTGCCCCTGAAGTACGATTTGCTCCTCGGGCCCCATAATGGAGTGTACAGACGTACTCAAAGGATGGTACAGTAGAAGTTCAAAACAGATAAGCCATTTTCACCTTTGAAATCCGAAGTTTTGAAATGTTAATAACATTTCGCTGTCACGTCTAGGTTTACTTTACACCCTTTAGCTATGATGAGCGAGCTTGGGTTTCCGAGTAGATGCCATTGTACTATACGTGTCGAGATCGATTGCTATAATTGGTAATCCTACTAAACGATGTCTTCCCTCTTTCTTTTGAATTCTAAATTCCCTGAGTATATTAGGAGCTACTTTTGTATGCATGCTTGAAGACTATGTGCTAATGGTAGGACCTCGTGAACCATTGCATAGTGTACCTAATGTTCCCCTTCTTTGCCATTATTACCTAAACCATGCATTAATTGTTCTTTTATTATATGGATAGTTATTCGTGAATGGGGCGACAATGTTTTGCCCGAACGAACCCTGATATACCTAGAAAGCATGAGGGAGAAAGAACTTGGCAGACTTTCGAATTGTACATAGTAATGATCCCTACTCAGATAAGCGACCTACACTGAGACCCATATGATCACCTATGGGATAGGTGTACCTCGTAAGAGCTCAACACATACCTATAACACCAATAACACCATTGTTCTTACCCCTGCTGATTGATTGATGACCAGTTATGTGTTTTATGAGTGAATGGTATAGTAAATACACATCATTGGAGTTGCTTATCATGAACTTTGCTTGCATAATGGTTAGATTGGTTTTAGTGGTTTAACCTATGCAAACCATTGCTTGTACGATCTCTGAGTCATTACTTGCACTCCTCAAGTTCTATTATCTCATTATATGGTTTGAACAACTATATACAGATGCACCTAATGCATGATGTGGTGACCTTGGGTGTCTATCTTCACCTTTGTTTACCTTTGTACAACCCATGCTTGAGTTGAGTTTAGTTTAGTTTCTCAATATACAACATGACATGACTACTGACTCATTGTTTGCACCCACGTATTCTTACCGTAGCAGTATCTTCTCAAGTTGTTTCTATCAACAGGTTATGCTGGTTCATGCTATTCATGATTCTTCATCTTTAGTACACTATTGTAGAGACCCAATGCCAATGTGAATTTGAGTGTTACTCCAAGTCCCTTCATTGTCAATGTGATGCCATGTGACATTTTTATTATTCTAAATGTGCTATAGTAGTCTCCATGTTAACCGTGGTGATCCCAAAAGTGACGTGAATTCATGTTTTAGAATGAAACTACTAGTGTATGACCTTAAGATGTCGATGCCTCAATTGCCATGCCTTTACATGCCGACTTATGGATGTATATGCATAGAATTACTACTTGCCATGCTAACTGAGTCTAGATTATCGAAAATCTTTGTTCATTTTTCAAAACAAACTTGATATGGTTTTCCACGCCAACTCAATTGCCCCTCTTCAATGTGATTTGCCCTCGGCGCCTAATTAGAGTGAGTAGATGCTTGAAGAGGATTGGCGAGGAGGAGACTGGAAACCATAGGTCATTTTCTTTTGATTTAAAGCTAGTGTTTCCAAAATGAAACCTTTTTAAAACCTATCGCGTAGATCCTTGTTGTGTGCATGCATTCCAGGAAAGACCGAACTTAGATTTCGAATTTTGAAGACGAAATTCTTTTAAGGGGAGAAGAATGTAAGACCCACATTCTTTGTTTTCCATTAAGCTAACTGTATTATCCTTTTACGTTATAAAATCGTATTTTTAGTAACTGTATGAGTTAGATTATTCCCAATGTGCGTTTGGGAGCAATAATTTTATTAAAAAGGATTATTATTGCTATTATTGATTTCAAAGTTGACTCGTGCTATCTCCACCTTTAAATTATATCGATCGTTTAATTTTGTCGTTATTCGATTTATTTAGTCGTTTCCTGAATGCGATTAGGATGTCAACCTTAGAATTAGTTTCGAGGTTTATTAAATCGAACCTCTACGTACTTGAGCTTGAATAATCGATGAGTGGTCTTATCGTCAATTCGGGTTAGGATACGAGGTACGAGATTAGAAATTAGACTAGTAATTGTAGTTGACTGAGCTATTGACCACCAAACCTAAAAAAAGGAAAATAAAATTTATAAGGGGCTGAAGCCCCCTACTTTTCGGAGGAAGCCACGAAGGGGGAGTGGTTCTCAAACCCCCAGCCCCGACCACCACCCCACACAACAGCAAGAGACAGAAGGGAGGGTGGAGGGAGCCCGGCCGTTCAGGGCAACGACGGCGGCGGCCTAGCTGCGGCGACCAGGCGTGGCCGGCGAGCAGAGGACGACAGAGAGAGAGAGAGCGAGAATGAGAGAGGATGAGGGTCGACGGTGGCGTCATTCCGGCGACCAACACAGCAGGTGGAATCCACTGCAAATTCCTAGTAAATTCGTAGCCCCAAGCACCAACCACGAGTTCAAGTCAGTGGGTGAGCGTTTTGGTCAAATTTAGGGTTTGGTTGGCACGAATTTGGCACAATTTGGGTCTGGTCCGAGCGTGGGTAAGCAGCAGTCGGAGGTTTGGAGTTGTTCGAACACCGAAAGTTGACCCAGCAGCCTTGGATTCGATTCTCTAGCCTAAAATGAGGTGGGTGCTCCTCGCCTCCTAAATTAGTATTAATTTCGAAATGTTTTAACCTAAACGATAACTTATGTCAGCTTAGGGTTAGTTAATTTCATGGATTATGTGATGAGAAGCTATGAATGTTTAGAATCGATTCGGACACGTTAAGTTTATTTATGCCTGAGTTGGTAATTCGAAGTAAACTATATGTATTTAGAATCGATTGAAGTTAATTAGTTGATGCATGAAAAAGAGTTAAAAACGAAGTTAGTTTAGCATGTTTAGCATCGATTCAAGTTAATGAGTTAATGCGCAAAAAAAAAGATTAAAATCGAAGTTACGTTAACGTGCTTAGCTTTGATTCAAGTTAATGAGCTAATATATCAAAAAGAATTAAAATCGAAGCCCCTGTAACGTGTTTAGCTTCCATTCGAGTTAATTAACCAATGCATGCAAATGAACTAATTTCGAAGCTAATGGAATGTGTTTAGCATCGAATCAAGTACATTAGCTAATACATGTTAAAGGAATTAATTTCGAAGTTATATAAACGTGTTTTGCTTCGATTCAAATCAATTTAGGTAATTTATGCTTGTTAATTCGAAGTGAAATATATATGTTTAGCTTTGATTCGAATCAATTTAGTTAACTCAAGCTGGATGCTTTAATTCGAAGTAAAGTACGCATGTTTAGCTGAGATTCGAACTTAATTAGTTAATCCAAGCTTAAAGTTTTAAGTCGAATCATGCCTGGAAAGTAACTTCAAAATGAATCGTATGTGTCTAAAATCAATATACATGAATGTTTAGTCATTCCATGACCATTTATGAACCTCGAAATAGATTATAATTGCTCAGAATCAATGTATGCACGTCTAGATAATTCATAATCATTTATTAAGTTCAAAGTAACTACAAACGTTTACGATTGAAATATGTATAACTAGTTAACCCGTGTTCGTTAATAACCACGTGATAAACTATCGATGCTTAGAGTCGATACATTTATGCGTAGTCAACTCATGCTCGATTGATAGCTTCAAAGGAAACGAACACCTCGAATGGAATTATGCCAAAATGACCTAATTAGGTTGGATTTGTAACTTCGATGGAATAAAGCAACGCCTTGAATCATATTAAGTCTAAGTAGCCTATTTAGATTCGAATAATGACCTCAATGAAATATATGAACGCCAAGATTCGTATTATGCTTGTATGGTTCTAACCGTTAGTTGCAGCGCATTGCTAATTGTTATTTGTTGGTTCGGCAAGTTAAGCATTGGTAAGTTATGCAAGTTTACATATCACTCTTCAGTATACCATAATGATTAGGATGCTAGATTGTGAAATTGAAACCGAGATGGTAGTTGGATGGTTTGAGGAGGAAGTATAAGTGGTTCGAGGTTTTTGTGGTACGGTGCTTGTGAGGAGGGAGTTTGGGTTGTGAATTGACTGCAATCGTGTGGATTGCAAGGCCATGTGTGGCTCATTGTGTTGAATTGATTATGAAGTGCTTAAATGTGATACATGTGGACCCCCTTACCAATGTGATATATGTGAACCATTGCATAGTGTACCTAATTTTCCCCTTCTCTGCCATTATTACCTAAACCACGCAGTACTTGTTCTTTTATTATGTTATTCGTAAATGGGGCGACAATGTTTTGGCCCGAACAAACCCTGATATACCTAGAAAGCATGAGGGAGAAAGAACTTTGCAGACTTTGGAATTGTACATAGTAATGATCCCTACTAAGATAGGCGACCTACAGTGAGACCCATATGGTCACCTATGGGATAGGTGTACCTCGTAAGAGCTCAACACATGCCTATAAGACCAATAACACCGTTGTTCTTACCCCCTGCTAGTTGATTGATGATCAGTTATGTGTTTTATGAGTGAATGGTATAGTAAATGCACGTCATTGGAGTTACTTATCATGAACTTTGCTTGCATAATGGTTAGATTGGTTAAGTGGTTTAACCTATGCAAACCATTGCTTGTACGATCTCTAAGTCATTACTTGCACTCCATAAGTTCTATTATCACATTATATGTTTTGAACAACTATATACAGATGCAATTCATGCATGATGTGGTGACCTTGGATGTCTACCTTCACCTTTGTTTACCTTTGTACAATCCATGCTTGAGTTGAGTTTAGTTTAGTTTCTCAATATACAACATGACATGACTACTGACTCATTGTTTGCACCCACGTATTCTTACCGTAGCAGTATCTTCTCAAGTTGTTTCTATCAACAGGTTATGTTGGTTCGTACTATTCATGATTCTTCATCTTTAGTACTCTATTGTAGAGACCCAATGCCAATGTGAATTTGAGTGTTACTCCAAGTCCCTTCATTGTCAATGTGATGCCGTGTGACATTTTTATTATTCTAAACGTGTTATAGTAGTCTCCATGTGAACCGTTGTGATCCCAAAAGTGACGTGAATTCATGTTTTAGAATGAAACTGCTAGTGTATGACCTTAAGATGTCAATGCCTCAATTGTCATGCCTTTAGATGCCAACTTGTGGATGTATACGCGTAGAATTACTACTTGCAATGCTAACTGAGTCTAGATTATCGAAAATCTTTGTTCATTTTTCAAAACAAACTTGATATGGTTTTCCACGCCAACTCAATTGTCCCTCTTCGATGTGATTTGCCCTCGGCGCCTAAATAGAGTGAGTAGACACTTGAAGAGGATTGGCGAAGAGGAGACTGGAAACCATAGGTCATTTTCTTTCGATTTAAAGCTAGTGTTTCCAAAATGAAACCTTTTGAAAACCTATCGCGTAGATCCTAGTTGTGTGCATGCATTCTAGGAAAGACCGAACTTAGATTTCGAATTTCGAGGACGAAATTCTTTTAAGGTGGGAAGAATGTAAGACCCATATTCTTTATTTTCCGTTAAGCTAACTGTATTATCTTTTTACGTTATAAAATCGTATTTTTAGTAACTGTATGAGTTAAATTATTATCGATGTGCTTTCGGGAGCAAGAATTTTAATAAAAAGGATTGTTATTGCTATTATTGATTTCAAAGTGGATTCGTGCTATCTCCACCTTTAAATTATGTCGATGGTTTAATTTAGTCATTATTTGATTTATTTAGTAGTTTCCTGAATGCGATCAGGATATCAACCTTAGAATTAGTTTCGAGGTTTATTAAATTGAACCTCGACGTACTTGAGCTTGAATAATCGATGAGTGGTCTTATCGTCGATTCGGGTTAGGATTTGAGGTACGAGATTAGAAATTACACTGGCAATTGCAGTTGACTGAGCTATTGACCACCAAACCAAAAAAAAAAGGAGAAAAAAATTTATAAGGGGCTGAAGCCCCTTACTTTTCAGAGGAAGCCACGAAGGGGGAGTGGTTCTCAGAACCCCAGCCCCGACCACCACCCCACACAACAGCAAGAGACAGAAGAGAGGGTGGAGGGAGCCCGGCCGGTGAGGGCAACAACGGCGGCGGCCTGGCGGCGGCAACCAGGCGTGGCCAGCGAGCAGAGGATGACAGAGAGAGAGAGAGAGAGATTGAGCGAGATTGAGAGAGGATGAGGGTCGACGGTGGGCGTCATTCCGGCGACCAACACAGCAGGTGGAATCCACTGCAAATTGCTAGTAAATTCGTAGCCCCAAGCACCAACCACGCGTTCAAGTTAGTGTGTGAGCATTTGGGTAAAATTTAGGGTTTGGTTGGCACGAATTTGGCACGACTTGGGTCTGGTCCGAGCGTGGGTAAGCAACAGTCGGAGGTTTGGAGTTGTTCGAACACCGAAAGTTGACCCAGCAACCTTGGATTCGATTCTCTAGCCTGGAATGTGGTGGGTGCTCCTCGCCTCCTAAATTAGTATTAATTTCGAAATGTTTTAACCTAAACGATAATTTATGTCAGCTTAGGGTTAGTTAATTTCATGGATTATGTGATGAGAAGCTATGCATGTTTAGAATCGATTCGGACACGTTAAGTTTATTTATGCCTAAGTTGCTAATTCGAAGTAAACTATATGTATTTAGAATCGATTGAAGTTAATTAGTTGATACATGAAAAAGAATTAAAAACGAAGTTAGTTTAGCATGTTTAGCATCGATTCAAGTTAATGAGTTAATGCGCAAAAAAAAGATTAAAATCGAAGTTACATTAATGTGCTTAGCTTTGATTCAAGTTAATGAGCTAATATATCAAAAAGAATTAAAATCGAAGCCCCTGTAATGTGTTTAGCTTCCATTCGAGTTAATTAACCAATGCATGCAAATGAACTAATTTCGAAGCTAATGGAATGTGTTTAGCATCGAATCGAGTACATTAGCTAATACATGTTAAAGGAATTAATTTCGAAGTTATATAAACGTGTTTTGCTTCGATTTGAATCAATTTAGGTAATTTATGCCTGAAATGTTAATTCGAAGTGAAATATATATGTTTAGCTTTGATTCGAATCAATTTAGTTAACTCAAGCTAGATGCTTTAATTCGAAGTAAAGTACGCATGTTTAGCTGAGATTCGAACTTAATTAGTTAATCCAAGCTTAAAGTTTTAAGTCGAATCATGCCTGGAAACTAACTTCAAAATGAATCGTATCTGTCTAAAACTAATATACATGAATGTTTAGTCATTCCATGACCATTTATGAACCTCGAAATAGATTATAATTGCTCAGAATCGACATATGCACGTCTAGCAAATTCATAATCGTTTATTAAGTTCGAAGTAACTACAAACGTTTACGATTGAAATAAGTATGACTAGTTAACCCGTGTTCGTTAATAACCACGTGATAAACTATCGATGCTTAGAGTCGATACATTTATGCGTAGTCAACTCATGCTCGATTGATAGCTTCAAAGGAAACGAACACCTTGAATGGACTTATGCCGAAATGACCTAATTAGGTTGGATTTGTAACTTCGATGGAGTAAAGGAATGCCTTGAATCATAGTAAGTCTAAGTGGCCTATTTAGATTCGAATAATGACCTCGATGAAATATATGAACGCCAAGATTCGTATTATGCTTGTATGGTTCTAACCGTTAGTTGCAGCGCATTGCTAATTGTTATTTGTTGGGTCGGCAAGTTAAGCATTGGTGAGTTATGCAAGTTTACATATCACTCTTCAGTATATCATAATGATTAGGATGCTAGATTGTGAAATTGAAACCAAGATGGTAGTTGGATGGTTTGAGGAGGAAGTATAAGTGGTTCGAGGTTTTTGTGGTACGGTGCTTGTGAGGAGGGATTTTGGGTTGTGAATTGACCGCAATCGTGTGGATTGCAAGGCAATGTGTGGCTCATTGTGTTGAATTGATTATGAAGTGCTTAAATGTGATACATGCAGACCCTCTCACCAATGTGATATATGTGAACCATTGCATAGTGTACCTAATTTTCCCCTTCTCTGCCATTATTACCTAAACCATGCTGTACTTGTTCTTTTATTATATGGATTGTTATTCGTAAATGGGGCGACAATGTTTTGGCCCGAACGAACCCTGATATACCTAGAAAGCATGAGGGAGAAAGAACTTGGCAGACTTTGGAATTGTACATAGTAATGATCTCTACTAAGATAAGCCACCTACAGTGAGACCCATATGGTCACCTATGGGAAAGGTGTACCTCGTAAGAGCTCAACACATACCTATAAGACCTATAACACCATTGTTCTTACCCCTGCTAGTTGATTGATGATCAATTATGTGTTTTATGAGTGAATGGTATAGTAAATGCACGTCATTGGAGTTGCTTATCATGAACTTTGCTTGCATAATGGTTAGATTGGTTAAGTGGTTTAACCTATGCAAACCATTGCTTGTACGATCTCTGAGTCATTACTTGCACTCCACAAGTTCTATTATCACATTATATGGTTTGAACAACTATATGCAGATGCACTTAATGCATGATGTGGTGACCTTGGGTGTCTATCTTCACCTTTGTTTACCTTTGTACAATCCATGCTTGACTTGAGTTTAGTTTAGTTTCTCAATATACAACATGACATGACTACTGACTCATTGTTTGCACCCACGTATTCTTACCGTAGCAGTATCTTCTCAAGTTGTTTCTGTCAACAGGTTATGCTGGTTCATGCTATTCATGATTCTTCATCTTTAGTACTCTATTGTAGAGACCCAATGCCAATGTGAATTTGAGTGTTACTCCAAGTCCCTTCAGTGTCAATGTGATGCGATGTGACATTTTTATTATTCTAAATGTGTTATAGTAGTCTCCATGTTAGCCGTTGTGATCCCAAAAGTGACTTGAATTCATGTTTTAGAATGAAACTGCTAGTGTATGACCTTAAGATGTCAATGCCTCGATTGTCATGCCTTTAGATGCCCACTTATAGATGTATATGCATAGAATTACTACTTGCCATGCTAACTGAGTCTAGATTATCGAAAATCTTTGTTCATTTTTCAAAATAAACTCGATATGGTTTTCCACACCAACTCAATTGCGCCTCTTCGATGCGATTTCCCCTCGGCGCCTAAATAGAGTGAGTAGATGCTTGAAGAGGATTGGCGAGGAGGAGACTGGAAACCATAGGTCATTTTCTTTCGATTTAAAGCTAGTGTTTCCAAAATGAAACCTTTTGAAAACCTATCGCGTAGATCATAGTTGTGTGCATGCGTTCTAGGAATGACCGAACTTAGATTTCGAATTTCGAGGACGAAATTCTTTTAACGGGGGAAGAATGTAAGACCCACATTCTTTGTTTTCAGTTAAGCTAATTGTATTATCCTTTTACGTTATAAAATCGTATTTTTAGTAACTGTATGAGTTAGATTATTACCGATGTTCGTTTGGGAGCAATAATTTTATTAAAAAGGATTATTATTGCTGTTATTGATTTCAAAGTTGATTCGTGCTATCTCCACCATTAAATTATATCGATCGTTTAATTTTGTCGTTATTCGATTTATTTAGTCGTTTCCTGAATGCGATTAGGATATCAATCTTAGAATTAGTTTCGAGGTTTATTAAATCGAACCTCGACGTACTTGAGCTTGAATAATCGATGAGTGGTCTTATCGTCGATTTGGGTTAGGATATGAGGTACGAGATTAGAAATTACACTAGCAATTGTAGTTGACTGAGCTATTGACCACCAATCCAAAAGAAAACGGCGAAAAAAATTTATAAGGGCCTGAAGCCCCTTACTTTTCAGAGGAAGCCACGAAGGGGGAGTGGTTCTCAAACCCCAAGCCCCGACCACCACCCCACACAACAGCAAGAGACAAAAGAGAGGGTGGAGGGAGCCCGGCCGGTAAGGGCAACGACAGCGGCGTCCTGGCAGCAGCGACCAGACGTGGCCGGCGAGCAGAGGATGACAGAGAGAGAGAGAGCAAGATTGAGCGAGATTGAGAGAGGATGAGGGTCGACGGTGGGCGTCATTCCGGCGACCAACACAACAGGTGGAATCCACTGCAAATTGCTAGTAAATTCGTAGCCCCAAGCACCAACCACGAGTTCAAGTCAGTGGGTGAGCGTTTGGGTCAAATTTAGGGTTTGGTTGGCACGAATTTGGCACGATTTGGGTCTGGTCCGAGCGTGGGTAAGCAACAGTCGGAGGTTTGGAGTTGTTCGAACAACGAAAGTTGACCCAGCAGCCTTGGATTTGATTCTCTAGCCTGGAATGAGGTGGGTGCTCCTCGCCTCCTAAATTAGTATTAATTTTGAAATGTTTTAACCTAAACGATAATTTATGTCAGCTTAGGGTTAGTGTAAGACCCACATTCGTGATTTTTATGATAAGTTGTCTGTATTACTTTTTTGTGTTATAAAATCGTATTTTTAGTAACTACATGAGTTAAATGATTATCGATGTACTTTCGAGAGTTATAATTTTATTAAAAAGAATTATTATTGCTATTATTGATTTCAAAGTTAATTGGTGTCATTTATGCCTTTAAATTATATCCATAGTTTAATTTAGTCGTTATTCGATTCATTTAGTCGTTTCCCGAATGCTATTAGGTTTTCAACCTTAGAATTAGTTTGTGGTTTATTGAATCGAACCTAGACGTATTTGGGAACGAAAGATTGATGAGCGATTGTTTAGAATAAGAGGTTCGAGATTGGACTGACGACGTTAGTTGACTGAGCTTTTAAACCCAAAAAAAAAAGAAAAGGGAAAATAAGGGGGCCAAGCCCCTTCTCTTTCTCAGCAAAAACACGCAGGAGGAGGGGGGTTCTCCACCCAGCTCCACGCGAACCACCACAGCACGCAGTAAGAGAGAGAAGATAGGGTGGAGGGAGGCTGGCCGACTGGTGACGGCGACGGCGGCGGCGGAGGACCGGCAAGTCAGGCACCGGCCGACCACCGCGGCACCATGACAGAGAGAGAGAGATGGAGCGAAAGAGTGAGAGATCGAGTGAGGCTAAGGGTTAGGGTTTGAAACCCAGATTCACCGCCACCACCACCGGGATTGACGACGTTGAGGGTGGTTCCGGTGACCACGAGGATGACACGCACAGCCGCAGAACCGGACTTTAAAGGGGTTGATTCGTGTCTGAGCTTGGGGTTGAATTGGGGTTCGATTTTGCGTGGGTTAGGCACGAATTGGGTCTGTTCGTGCGGTCAAGGAGCGAGGAGTCAGAGAAGGGAGTTTTCAAGTACCTAAGGTCAAGCCTAAAGCCCTTCGAACGAATCCCTAGCTTGGAATCGAGGTGGGTGTTCCTCGCCTCCTAAATTAGTATTAATTTCGAAATCGTTTTAAGCTTTAAGTTGCGATGCATGCTAAGTTTAGTTAGTTTATACCTGAAAACGACTTCGAATCGTTAAATGTTACTTTAGTTGATTAAAACCCGAAAATGACTTGAATCGATACATGTTAATCTAGTTAGTCGATGCCTGAGATGTTGATTCAAAGTTAATTTAACGTGTTTAGCATCGATTCAAGTTAATTAGTTGATGCATGGAAAAGAATTAAAAACGAAGTTAGTTTAACATGTTTAGCTTCGATTCGAGTAATGAAATAATACATGAAAGGGGATTAATTTCGAAGTTCTATAAACGTGTTTAGCTTGAATTCGATTAAAGTTAGCTAATGTATAAAAAGAGTTAAAAACGAAGTTAGTTTAATATGTTTAGCTTCGATTCGAGTTAAACTAACTAATGCTTGTAATCGAACTAAGTTTGGAGCCATTGAAATATGTTTAGTTTCATTCAAACCCCTTTTTAGTACGTTCATGCTTAGGAAAGTTTCCTTCAAAATGCATCGTATATCTCAGAATTAAATCATGTTTGATTTACTTAGTAAAGTGTTGTCGACTGATGACTAAATATGGTTATATGTGGCTGAAAGGTGCTGTTTGCTCAGGTAAGAGCTTAATCCTCACTTTCTTTTATAAAAGCCAATATGATAACATATTGTGATTAATAAACTGATGAAACGAGCTAGTAGTTGGATGGTTTGAGGACAACATTATGAGCGTTTGAGGTCTTGTGGTATGGTGAAAGTGAGGAGGGAGACTGGGTTGTGAATTAACCGCAATCGTGTGGATTGCAAGGCCATGTGTGGCTCATTGTGTTGAATTGATTATGAAGTGCTTAAATGTGATATATGTGATGTATGTGCTTAAATGCTTAAATTGCATTATGTGCATAAGAATGAGTTTTTCAAAGAAAGATTTCATGTTTTGAAATGATAGTGGCCATAACTATTAATGCATGATGGCCTATTTTAATTAAATGAAAACAGTTTTGGGAGTGAACTCGCTTGAACGGGGGAATCCCTAAAGAGTTTTATAAAGGTGTGAGTTACACGTTGAATGATTTTACGATTTGAAACGCAAAGTTATAGCCGTTATGGCCGATACGCTTTAAGTGGCTAAGATAATGTGTTGCGGACAATATGATATGATATGAACGATGTTATCCTAGGGGATAAGTCCGGATAAACCCTAGAGGCCCTGACGAGGGCTAATGTAATGGTCCGATATGTTATATGTAGCCATCCCGGGAGTAAGAGCTTAAGCGTGAGCGTTAGGTCTCACTATGGGGTCGAGAATAGTTCTCACCCGATCAGCACCCTGTAATGATCTTATGCCAAAAGTATTTTCCTACCAAGATAAGAAAAGCAATTGGCCTATGCCATTTTATATGTTTTAAGGAAAAAGAATGTTTTACGGGCCCAAAGAGGCCAGTTGAATGAAATGTGAAAAGTTTATAAGGGTCAATATGCGACCGATATGAAAGAATATGAGCCTCAAGAGGCTAAGAGAAGGGTTTTTAAGAGCCTTAAGAGGCTAAATGAAATGTTTTTTAAAGAAAGGAAAGAAAGTTTTCTTTGTATGTTCTATGCTTTTCTTATGAATGTTATGTGAATGAAATGCTAAGTAAGATACGATTACGAAAAAGAAGACCTTATGAGCATGTTTTATGCATAACCTATGAATGAGACTTGGAATCTGTGTGTGTCTTAAGCATATCATATGAATACGAAATGAAATCTCTTTTAAAAAGGGCAAGAGCCTCAGGAGGTTAAGGAAATGCTTTCAATGAAAGAAAGAAGGTACTGAATGAATGCTTTATGAAGTGATTCCTAAGCATGTTGAAAGTGAAGCGATTCTTAAGCATGTTGAAAGTGAAGTGATTCTTAAGCATGTTGAAAGTGGTTTCCAATATTATGTGGTCTCATCCTTTTCCATATCAAACCTGTCTAATTAAAAGTGCATATTAAGTATATAAGTGATACTGTATTCAATGTTTATGTTTTAGAAACACATGATGAGTAAGCAAGTTCCTAGCATGCCAACCTTAGTCGAAGCTTAGAATCTATCATGCTTAAATGTGTAGCCAAGAGCCTACGAGCTGGGATATGTGGTTTAATACCATGTTAGTATTACTTAACTGCTTGTTAGTCGAGGAACTTAATCATTCAGGAGCCTAGAGATGTGTTGGAAGGGTTAAAATGAAGTTATGTTTAGTAATGTCTTCATAGGAATTTTATGAATGCCTAATATGATATTAAAGTATGAATACGTGATATGTGACTAGTAAAGATATTATTTGCCTGCAACGGTTTTGGTTTTAAGGGGGTTGGGGGACACTCACTGAGCGTGTGGTTGCTCATCCCACTACTATTCCCCCTTTTCCTAGGTTTTCTTTATAACAGGAAGAAGTTGAGTCAGCTGGAATGGAATCGATTATCGCTTGCAAAGTGTCATTTGTGCCTACTTATGTCTTCAACGAGTCATGTAAAGTATTTTTAGATTATAAACGTTTGTAAATAGTACTCTAAGTTCATGTAATACATATTGGTTATGAGTCGCTCTGTATGTCCATATGAGCCAACCATCCAGTCAGTTAGATGCCTTTTGATTGAAGTTGGTTATGTTTTGGGATGTAAACCCCATACTCCGGTTATGTGAACTGTTGAGTTGTATCTTTTACTATTTCTGTATTAATGAGCTATTATGTTTGGTGTACTCCGAGCGGGTGGCTCGTCGAGTTATGAACTCCGGCGGGTGGCCGTTGAGTTATGTTTTAAATGTTTACGCTTCCGTTGATTTACAGGGACTTTTGTAAGGCGTTTACCCTGGGAACGTTCAGTTTTCAAGGGAAATTCTATCCGTTTCGTCCCAGATTTAAGTAAGAGGTTAGGAAAACGTAACGCTTTCGGCCCTAGGGGCTAGGGGTGTTTCAGTTAGTTAATTTCATGGATTATGTGATGAGAAGCTATGCATGTTTAGAATCGAATTGGACACGTTAAGTTTATTTATGCCAGAGTTGTTAATTCGAAGTAAACTATATGTATTTAGAATCGATTGAAGTTAATTAGTTGATGCATGAAAAAGAATTAAAAACGAAGTTAGTTTAGCATGTTTAGCATCGATTCAAGTTAATGAGTTAATGCGCAAAAAAAAGATTAAAATCGAAGTTACATTAACGTGCTTAGCTTTGATTCAAGTTAATGAGCTAATATATGAAAAAGAATTAAAATCGAAGCCCCTGTAATGTATTTAGCTTCCATTCGAGTTAATTAACCAATGCATGCAAATGAACTAATTTCGAAGCTAATGGAATGTGTTCAGCATCGAATCGAGTACATTAGCTAATACATGTTAAAGGAATTAATTTCGAAGTTATATAAACGTGTTTTGCTTCGATTCGAATCAATTTAGGTAATTTATGCCTGTTAATTCGAAGTGAAATATATATGTTTAGCTTTGATTCGAATCAATTTAGTTAACTCAAGCTGCATGCTTTAATTCGAAGTAAAGTACGCATGTTTAGCTGAGATTCGAACTTAATTAGTTAATCCAAGCTTAAATTTTTAAGTCGAATCATGCCTGGAAAGTAACTTCAAAATGAATCGTATGTGTCTAAAATCAATATACATGAATGTTTAGTCATTCCATGACCATTTATGAACCACGAAATAGATTATAATTGCTCAGAATCAACGTATGCACGTCTAGACAATTCATAATCGCTTATTAAGTTCAAAGTAACTACAAACGTTTACGATTGAAATATGTATAAATAGTTAACCCGTGTTCGTTAATAACCACGTGATAAACTATCGATGCTTAGAATCGATACATTTATGCGTAGTCAACTCATGCTCGATTGATAGCTTCAAAGGAAACGAACACCTCGAATGGAACTACGCCAAAATGACCTAATTAGGTTGCATTTGTAACTTCGATGGAATAAAGGAACGCATTGAATCATATTAAGTCTAAGTGGCCTATTTAGATTCGAATAATGACCTCAATGAAATATATGAACGCCAAGATTCGTATTATGCTTATATGGTTCTAACCGTTAGTTGCAGCGCATTGCTAATTGTTATTTGTTGGTTCGGCAAGTTAAGCATTGGTAAGTTATGCAAGTTTACATATCACTCTTCAGTATACCATAATGATTAGGATGCTAGATTGTGAAATTGAAACCGAGATGGTAGTTGGATGGTTTGAGGAGGAAGTATAAGTGGTTCGAGGTTTTTGTGGTACGGTGCTTGTGAGGAGGGAGTTTGGGTTGTGAATTGACCGCAATCGTGTGGATTGCAAGGCCATGTGTGGCTCATTGTGTTGAATTGATTATGAAGTGCTTAAATGTGATACATGTGGACCCCCTTACCAATGTAATAAATGTGAACCATTGCATAGTGTACCTAATTTTCCCCTTCTCTGCCATTATTACCTAAACCACGCAGTACTTGTTCTTTTATTATGTTATTCGTAAATGGGGCGACAATGTTTTGGCCCGAACAAACCCTGATATACCTAGAAAGCATGAGGGAGAAAGAACTTTGCAGACTTTGGAATTGTACATAGTAATGATCCCTACTAACATAGGCGACCTATAGTGAGACCCATATGGTCACCTATGGGATAGGTGTACCTCGTAAGAGCTCAACACATGCCTATAAGACCAATAACACCGTTGTTCTTACCCCCTGCTAGTTGATTGATGATCAGTTATGTGTTTTATGAGTGAATGGTATAGTAAATGCACGTCATTGGAGTTACTTATCATGAACTTTGCTTGCATAATGGTTAGATTGGTTAAGTGGTTTAACCTATGCAAACCATTGCTTGTACGATCTCTGAGTCATTACTTGTACTCCACAAGTTCTATTATCACATTATATGTTTTGAACAACTATATACAGATGCACTTAATGCATGATGTGGTGACCTTGGGTGTCTATCTTCACCTTTGTTTACCTTTTTACAATCCATGCTTGACTTGAGTTTAGTTTAGTTTCTCAATATACAACATGACATGAATACTGACTCATTGTTTGCACCCACATATTCTTACCATAGCAGTATCTTCTCAAGTTGTTTCTATCAACACGTAGTTCATGCTATTCATGATTCTTCATCTTTAGTACTCTATTGTAGAGACCCAATGCCAATGTGAATTTGAGTGTTACTCCAAGTCCCTTCATTGTCAATGTGATGCTATGTGACATTTTTATTATTTTAATTGCATTACAGTAGTCTCCTTGTTAACCGTTGTGATCCCAAAAGTGACTTGAATTCATGTTTTAGAATGAAACTACTAGTGTATGACCTTAAGATGTCAATGCCTCGATTGTCATGCCTTTAGATGCCCCACTTATAGATGTATATGCATAGAATTACTATTTGCCATGCTAACTGAGTCTAGATTATCGAAAAACTTTGTTCATTCTTCAAAATAAACTCGATATGGTTTTCCACACCAACTCAATTGCCCCTCTTGGATGCGATTTGCCCTCGACGCCTAAATAGAGTGAGTAGACGCTTGAAAAGGATTGGCGAGGAGGAGACTGGAAACCATAAGTCATTTTCTTTCTATTTAAAGTTAGTGTTTCCAAAATGAAACCTTTTGAAAACCTATCGCCTAGATCCTAGTTGTGTGCAAGCATTCTAGGAAAGACTGAACTTAGATTTCGTATTTCGAGGACGAAATTCTTTTAAGGGGGGAATAATGTAAGACCCACATTCTTTGTTTTCCGTTAAGCTAACTGTATTATCTTTTTACGTTATAAAATCGTATTTTTAGTAGCTGTATGAGTGAAATTATTATCGATGTGCTTTTGGGAGCAATAATTTTATTAAAAAGGATTATTATTGCTATTATTGATTTCAAAGTTGATTTGTGCTATCTACACCTTTAAGTTATATCGATAGTTTAATTTAGTCGTTATTCGATTTATCTAGTCGTTTCCTGAATGCGATTAGGATATCAACCTTAGAATTAGTTTTGAGGTTTATTAAATCGAACCTCGACGTACTTGAGCTTGAATAATCGTTGAGGGGTCTTATTGTCAATTCGGGTTAGGACATGAGGTACGAGATTAGAAATTAGACTAGCAATTGTAGTTGACTGAGCTATTGACCACCAAACCAAAAAAAAAGAAAAAAAATTTATAAGGGGTCGAAGCCCCTTACTTTTCGGAGGAAGCCACGAAGGGGGAGGGGTTCTCAAACCCCCAGCCCCGACCACCACGCCACACAACAGTAAGAGAGAGAAGATAGGGTGGAGGGAGGCCGGCCGATGATGGCAACGACGGCGGCGACGACCAGGTGTGGCCGGCGAGCAGAGGACGACAGAGAGAGAGCGAGACTGAGTGAGATTGAGAGAGGATGAGGGTCAACGGTGGGCGTCATTCCAGCGACCACCACAGCAGGTCGAATCCACCACAAATTGCTAGTAAATTCGTAGCCCCTAGCACCAACAACGAGTTCAAGTCAGTGGGTGAGCGTTTGGGTCGAATTTAGGGTTTGGTTGGCACGAATTGGGCAGGATTTGGGTCTGGTCCGAGCATGGGTAAGCAAGATTCGGAGATTTGGAGTTGTTCGAACACCGAAAGTTGATCCAGCAGCCTCGGATCCAATTCTTTAGCCTGGAATGAGGTGGGTGTTCCTCGCCTCTCAAATTAGTATTAATTTCGAAATGTTTTAACCTGAACGATAATTTATGTCAGCTTAGGGTTAGTTAATTTCATGTATTATGTGATGAGACGCTATGCATGTTTAGAATCAATTCGGACATGTTAAGTTTATTTATGCCTGAGTTGTTAATTCGAAGTGAACCATATGTGTTTGGCATCGATTCAAGTTAATTAGTTGATGCATGAAAAAGAATTAAAAACGAAATTAGTTTAGCATGTTTAGCATCGATTTAAGTTAATGAGTTAATGCGTAAAAAAAAGATTAAAATCAAAGTTACATTAACGTGCTTAGCTTCGATTCAAGTTAATTAGCTAGTATATGAAAAAGAATTAAAATCAAAGCCCTTTTAACGTGCTTAGCTTCCATTCGAGCTAATTAACCAATGCATGCAAATGAACTAATTTCGAAGTTAATGGTATGCGTTTAGCATCGAATCAAGTACACTAGCTAATAAATGTTAAAAGAATTAATTTTGAAGTTATATAAACGTGTTTAGCTTCGATTCGAATCGATTTAGGTAATTTATGCCTGAAATGTTAATTCGAAGTGAAATATATATGTTTAGCTTTGATTCGAATCAATTTAGTTAATTCAAGCTGGACGCTTTAATTCGAAGTAAGGTACGCATGTTTAGAAGAGATTCAAACTTAATTAGTTAATCCAAGCTTAAAGTTTTAAGTCGAATCATGCCTGGAAACTAACTTCGAAATGAATCGTATGTGTCTAAAATCAATGTACATTAATGTTTAGTCATTCCATGACCATTTATGAACCTTGAAATATATTATAATTGCTCAGAATCGACGTATGCACGTCTAGCTAATTCATAATCGTTTATTGAGTTCGAAGTAACTACAAACGTTTACGATTGAAATATGTATAACTAGTTAACCCGTGTTCGTTAATAACCACGTGATAAACTATCGATGCTTAGAATCGATACATGTATGCGTAGTCAACTCATGCTCGATTGATAGCTTCAAAGGAAACGAACACCTTGAATGGACTTATGCCAAAATGACCTAATTAGGTTGGATTTGTAACTTCGATGGAATAAAGGAACGCCTTGAATCATATTAAGTCTAAGTGGCCTATTTAGATTGGAATAATGACCTCGATGAAATATATGAACGCCTAGATTCGTATTATGCTTGTATGGTTCTAACCGTTGGTTGCAGCGCATTGCTAATTGTTATTTTTTGGTTCGGCAAGTTAAGCATTGGTAAGTTATGCAAGTTTACATATTGCTCTTCAGTATATCATAATGATTAGGATGCCAGATTGTGAAATTGAAACAGAGATGGTAGTTGGATGGTTTGAGGAAGAAGTATGAGTGGTTCGAGGTTTTTGTGGTACGATGCTTGTGAGGAGGGAGTTTGGGTTGTGAATTCACCGCAATTGTGGTGATTCCGAGGCCATGTGTGGCTCATTGTGTTGAATTGATTATGAAGTGCTTAAATGTGATACGTGTGGACCCCCTTACCAATGTGATATATGTGATATATGTGCTTAAATGCTCAAATTGCATTATGTGCATAAGGGTGAGTTTTTCGAAGAAAGATTTCATTTTTTAAAATGATAGTAGACATAGCTATTAGTGCATGATGGCCTATTTTAATTAAATAAAAACAGTTTTGGGAGTGAACTCGCTTGAACGGTGGAATCCCTAAAGAGTTTTACAAAAGCGTGAGTTTCATGATGAAGGATTTCGCTGTGAGAGGCAGCAAACTTATTAGTCATTAAGACCAGTTTAAATGGCTAAGATAAGTGCTTAGGGACAATAGATAGGGAGTGAACCTACTTGAATGGGGGAGTCCCTATAGCCTAGGGAGTAGTCCCGAGAGACCCTGACGAGGGTTAAGGTCCAAAAGTTAGTTGTCATCCCGGGAGTAAGAGCTTAGGGGATTGAGTGTAGATCTCTCCCAAAGAAAGTTTTGCCTTTTTAAGTATTTCAGAAAGAAAGTTTTTAAGGGTCATTATGAGACCAAGATGAAAGAGATTCTTTCAAAGAAAATGAGCCTCAAGAGGCTAAGAGAAGAGTTTTTATCAGCCTCAAGAGGCTAAATGAAGTGTTTTCAAATCAAAGAAAGAAAGTTTACTATGCATGACTTGTGCATATCATATGAATGAGATTTTAGTAAAGTATCAAAAGTGTTATGTGCATGCTCCAAGTGTAACTTGTGAATGAGATGCTAAGTAAGATACGTTTATGAAAAACAAAGTCTTATGAGCATATTTCACGCATACTCTATGAATGAGATTTGATTGAGACTTGAAATGCGTATATCTTGTGCACATCATGTGAATAGGGTTTCATACATAGTTCGAATAGAACGCTAAGAAATTATGTTTATGAGAAAGAAAGTTATGTGTTTAGCCTCGTTGCCTGCTTAAGTGTTTAACTGCCTGTTAGTAAAGAAGTTTGGTCATTTAGGGGCCTAGAAATATGTTAAGTGGGTGAAGTGAAGCTTATGGTTAGTGATATTTCTATAAGAACTTCGTGAATGCCTGTTATGATAGTAAAGTATAGATACGTGATATGTGATTAGTAAAGATATTATTACCTACAACGGTTTTGGTTTTAAGGGGGTTGGGGGACACTCACTGAGCGTGTGGTTGCTCATCCCACTACTCTTTCCCCTTTTCCCCAGGTTTTCTTTATAACAGGAAGATGTTGAATCAGCTATATGTCAAGATGGAACCTGTTCTTGCTTGCCAGGAGTCGTTTAGATCCATTTCAAGGGATCTTACATGCTTAATGAAGTCATGTCATGTGTTCTTAGTTTGAAATGCTTGTAAACAAGTATTGTAAGTTCATGTAATGCATATTATTTATCAGTCGCTTTCTATGGCTATATGAGCCAACCATCCAGTTAGCTAGATGTCTTTTTGGTCAAAGTTAGTTATGTGCTTTGGGATGTAAACCCCATACTCCGGTTGTGTGAACTGTTGAGTTGTATCTTTTACTTTTTCTGTATTAATGAACTATTCTGTTTGGTGTACTCCGAGCGGGTGGCTCGTCGAGTTATGAACTCCAGCGTGTGGCCGTTGAGCTATGTATTATATGTTTACGCTTCCGTTGATTTACAGGGACTAATTGTAAGGCGTTTAGCCTAGAAGCGGTAAGTTTTCAGGGGAAACTCTGTCCGTTTCATCCCAGAATTTAAGTAAGAAGTTAGGAAAACGTAACGTTTTCGGCCCTAGGCGCTGGGGGTGTTACAAAAATACTATGAACACTCTGGGTTATCATTCATAAAAAGTTTGTGATTTTTAGATCAATATTTCATCATGGGTCAAATTTTGAAAGATGGGGTACGTTTTGGCCTTTATTCAGTGGCGTTCTACTCACATAGTCTACTTCCAAAAGCTTTTCTTTGAGTTTGATTTTCCACCACGTCTAGTCACCCGGCTACTATTCCTTTCGATTCCTAAGCCCCTAACTAATCCAAGTCAAGCCAAAGATTGATTTTTTTATTCAAACAAAAGCAAAACATTACCAAACACTTACCTTGTGTCGGTTTTTGAAAAGAAGAGGTGCAGTCCCTTTCAACTCCAAAATCCAAGGCTAAAATTTAAAAGTCATGTTAGAAAAATCATAACTTGTACATGGAGTTGCAAAGATCATGACAAGAAAATGGTGAAACCCTAATCTTTGATGCATGGGGTGCATGGAGGTAGGGTTTAGAACCCATGCATCAACACTCACCAAAACCAAGATGGAAAAAGGGTGAGTGCGGTGGCGACGGCTTGGTGTCGGGGGCAACCGATAGTGGTGGTGATGTTGTGGTGACGGTGCCGGCTTGGTGTCGGTCAATAGGAGAGAGAGAGAGGGAAAGTGAGAGAGATATAGCAAGAGGGGGGAGAGAGATAGCGAGAGGAAGGAGAGAGAGAGAGAGAGAGAGAGAGCAAACCAAGTGGGGGAGAAAGAGTGGTGGCTAGAGCTAGGGTAGAAGGGGAGGGGGAGCTGGCTGCTAGGGTGTAGGGAGGGGGAGTGGGTTGCGTGGGGGGAAAAAGAGGGACGGGAGTCATTTTGGGTGTAGGTTTCTGGGGTTTTACATCAGAGGGTTTTGTTTAAGATGGAAAAACAACCCTTTCGTTTTTTTTTTTCTTAAAAAAATATCATTTTGGAACAAATTGGCTTGACTTAAATAATACACTCCCGGTTGGTCCACACCAAAAATGAATCACCCTGAAATAAATTTCCGCGGTTTTAAACTTTCTCTTTCTATTATAGGGCTCAGAGGTCGCGGTTGCTGTGCAAAACGGACAACACCTTATAGCCAGCATGACGCCACCGCCGTCGCCGACCACTGCCCCGTCTACCTCACTTAGCCTCCCTCTCTCTCTCTCTTTGTGGCTCGAGTCGTGAGGCTGGATAGAAAACCCCCAGCCCGTCATGCTTCTGCTGAAGAAAGGGGCCTTCGCCCCCCTTTTTGGCTTCTTTTTTTTTCCTTTATTTTGTTATTGTTTTAGCTATTTAATACCACCTACTAAACCAAGTTCTATGCTGATTCATCTGAGTTTGCTTAATCTCAACCCCAACTGTCCGCACATGACTTGCTAACTTCGCATAATTACGCCCCGACTTAATTTTAACAAATTCAATAATTTCATGTAATTGCATAATTGACCAATAAAAATTAATAAAAATTACGGACATACTTATTACACCAAATCATCACGTAAAAATTAGTCCAATATAGCTAACTCAATGAAATAAGTTGATAAAAATATTCACTCAAACGATTAGTCTAAGGCTGAAAACTCTAGCTATTACAAAGAGCTTTCTTAGTCTTAAATGCTAGCTCCATTATCTCTAGTTAGATTCTTATCAAGTACAAAGATCTAGGTTGCTCTACCATTTCTATAGTAATAGGTGCCCCAACCATTGATACAACTTTACTGGATTTGGAAGCTAGTGTAAACTTGTACCCATTCACTGTTTATAAGAAACTCGGCCTTGGATAGCTGAGACATACCAAGATTGCGGTCAAGTTAGCTCATAGGTCTACGAGACTTCCCAGAGGTGTTGCGGAGGACATGCTCATTAAGGTAGGGGAATTCATTTTCCTATTGACTTTATAGTACTTGATACTAAGAGGGTGTCTAATGTTGAGTCCCATATCCCTATGATTTTGGGTCGCCCTTTACATCTAATGCTCTAATTAATTGCTGGAATAGTATGATCAAACTATCTTTTGGAAATATGAATCTTGATTGAATATCTTTAATTTTCAAAGACAACCTGACGGTATCGATGATGTGGATCATTCTACCCTTTATTGGGTAGGTGATTTTTCTTATGATGAATTAGAGTTTGAGCATATGGATGTGTTTAATATTGTGTATGAGTCATTATTTATAGATGATGAGCATGAGGATGAAGTATTTGACTTTGATGATGTGCACACTGTGGACTTTAATAGTGGTGTTGTCTCTACTTATGATACTTCTATTGTTTCACTTGGTCTGAAACCCCTACTTGACTTCCTTTATTATGATTTTCTGGTCCTAATGAGTCTTTACATATGATCATTGCTTCTGATTTGTACCAAGACTAAGAGAAAAAATTGCCTGAGTTACTCCACGAGAATAAAGAAGCCTTAAGATGGGCCCTAGGAGACATCAAGGGTATTTGCCTTGTAGTTGTGTAACACATGATCCATTTAGAGGATAGTGCTAGACCTTAATAAGACCGTCCGACAAGGTTAAATATGACTCTGCAAGAGATAGCTAGGAAGAAATGTTGAAGTGGTTAGACCATGAGATCATAGACCTAATTTTCTGATGGTGAGTGGGATAGTCCTATTCAGGTCATTCCTAAGAAGACCGATACTACTGTGATTAGGAATGAGAACGAGAAGCCAATCCCAAACCGAGTCCAGTCTGGGTGGAGAGTTTGTATCGATTAAATAAAACTGAATGATGCCACCTGAGAAGACCATTTTTCTATTCCTGTCTTCGACTAAATATTAGAGAGGTTAGTTGTACATTTATACTACTGTTTTCTTGATGGTTACTTAAACTATACCTAAATCCCTATTGCTCGTAAGGATTAGGAGAAAACTACCTTTTGGTGTTCATTTGGTACCCGCGCTTTTATGAGGAAGTCACTTGGTCTATGTAATGCCCCTACTACTTTCCAGCAAGGCATGATTTCCATCTTATCTGATTTGGTTGAACATTGTTTATATGGACATTTTCATGGGTGAATTTTCTACATTTTGGACTTCTTATAATTAATTGTTTGACCAATTGGGGGAAAGTTTTGAAAAGCTAAAGGTAGAAACATTTAACCTTGAATTGGAAAATGTGTCACTTTATGGTGAAAAAGGGGATTGCGTTAGGTCATGTTATTTCTAATGATAGTATTGAGGTTGATAAGGCCAAAATTGATTTGATTGCTAATCTTCCTGCTACCACAAGTGTGAAGATGTTACGTCAATTTTTTTGACATGTTGGATTTTATTATAGATATATTAAAGACATTAGTAAAATTACTAAGCCCTTGTTTAGCCTTCTAGCTAAAGATGTGCCCTTTAATTCTTTGAGTTGTGTTTAGAGGCCTTCATTGAGCTGAACGAAGCCCTAATCACTGGTCCCATTTTACATCCTCCTTTCTAGGGTGTGCCTTTTCAGTTAATGTGTGATGCTTCTAATTGTGTGGTTGGGGTAGTTTTATGACAATGCTTTGATAAGAAACCCCACGTGATCTCTTATGCTATGCGTACATTAAATGATGTCCAGATAAACTGTACTATGACTCAGAAGAGTTCTTAGCTTTGGTCTTTGCTTTTGATGAGTTTAGATCTTACTTGATTGGTTCTCATGCCATTGATTTTAGTAATCATGCTTGACTTAAGCACCTTCTTTAAAACAAGATTCTACGTCGAGGCTTATGTGATGGATGCTCCATCTATAAGGGTTAGATTGTGATATTAGATATAGAAAGGGTTTTAAAAATCCTGCTAGTGACCACCTATCTAAGATAGTGCGTGCTAGGTGTACTAAGGCCCCTATTTTTGAGGGCTTCCTAATGAACAGTTCTTTGTGATTTAGTTTAACCATTGGTGAATTATATTGTTATTGGTAGGCTTCCTGAGGGTTGGAATAAGTACGACAAGGATAGATTTTTGCACGTGGTGGAATTTTATATTTGGGACGATCCTTAGTGGTTCAAATATTGTTCTGACATATTGTTAGGAGATTTGTCCTAGGCCATTTAGGTGTATCTTGTCTTTCTCTCATGACCAAGCCTGTGGAGGACACTTTCGTGGAAAAGTGGCAGTGACCAAGGTTTTTTAGTATGGATTTTGTTGGCCTACTTTGTTTAAGGATGCCCATGGGTATTGCAGGAGATGCCCTAAATGTCAGCAATGAGGTCATATCACTAGAAGGGATATGATACCACTCAACCCCATTATTATAGTAGAGATCTTTGCTGTGTGGGGTACAAATTTTATAAGACTACTCCCAATTTCTTTTTAGAATGAATGTATTTTTCCAAATGTTGATTATCTGTCTAAGTGAGTTGAGGCGATCCCTACTACTACTAATGGGGCTAAGGTGGTGGTGAGATTTTTAGGGGATAACATGTTTTCTGGGTACAACATGCATCATGCTATTATCAGTGACCAAGGTACACATTTCAACAGCCGATCACTTGATTTCTTGAGGAGACAGTGCTCTATTGTCCATAGGCTAACCACCCCCATTTATCCCTAGACTAGTGGGTAGGTTGGCATTTCTAACAGATAGATCAAATAGATTTTAAAAAAACTGCCAACAAAAACAGCGAGGATTGGGTCAATGAGCTTAATTGATGCTTTATGGGCTTATAGGACGGCTTCCAAGACAGCTTTTAGTATGCCACCTTATAAGGTGGTCTCTGCAAAACCTTGTCATCTCCCAGTTGAGCTTGAGCATCGAGCTTAGTGGGCCATTATAACCATCAACTATGATATTACTGTAGCAGGTGAGGAGAGCAGACTACAGTTGAATGAGTTTGAGGAGATTTGAGGTGAGGCCTATGAGAGTGTTTGATTGTTTGAGGAGAGGGCAAAGTTGGTACCTGATAGGATGATTCTTAGGAAGGATTTTGCCACAGGCATGATAGTCTCCTTGTATGATTTCAGACTACATCTATTCTCAAGTATGCTTACTCCTGCTGATTAGGCTAGATGGGTCCCTTTGTTGTCACTCATGTATCTCCTTAGGGTGAAGTTGAGATACATGATCCTACCATTGGAGCCAAGCAAATGGTTAATGGATAAAGGCTGAAGCAGTTCCTGGAGCTTGCTAGAGAAGAGGATATGGAATGTGTGATGTTCCACAAACCACCTAGTGATTTTTTATGAGTGTTGAAGTAGCTTAGGTACATTTAGTATTTGACTTGGTATTATCATTCTATCCCTTATATACTGTATATCTTGTGTCTTTTATTTTTGTCTTTATTTTTGTGATCTTAATGATCCTTTTCCTACAAGGCGGCAATTGTGTGATCTTGGTGTGGGTGAGGGGAAGCCATGCTTTAGTTTTTTTGGAGAAGAAAAAAAAAAGAGAATTTTTTTTGGAAAAAACCCAAAATATTTTCAATTTTTGTGTGATTTTGGGAGATGTACTATGTTGACTGACTTTTACTCTATATGACTTACTATTTGGTTATATATAAGTATTATGTACATGATTGACCTTAGTACAAAGCACGTCATTTCATACCCAAGTACTAACCCCATTATTTTGTTATAATGTTAAGTCTAATTCATATTTTTATATTGCCATTATCTTAGGTTTTTATGCTTTCATAATTTGATTTTCCCACTTGTCTTGTTATTTAGCCAAGAAAAAGCTGAAAAAAGTGAAAAAAGTGAAAATATAAAAAAATAAAAAAATAAAAAAAAAGAAAATCATAGAGTTAGGATTGACAAGTATCCATTTAAGGCATGTACTATTGGGTGCTACCCTTTGAGACAATATTGCTAATAGAAAAGATTGCTTCTCAAGTTAAATAAGTCAGTAAAATAGTCAAGTGGGATAGAGTCAAGCTTGGATAAGCTTAACCCTTAGGGTGATGGTACACTTGTACACCATGTAGTATGATGGATTCACTATTTCAAGGATTGTGGGGTGAAATGTTGGTGTGTGGATATCATTCTTGAAGATCTGTTATGTACATTGTGCATGTGTTTAATCTGCTATTTGGGTTGCCGGGATGATTTGTTGGTCTAGTGTTCATGGTTTTCCCGTGTGCATATTTGATTTTTTTTGAGAAAAAAAGAACACTTCAAAAAGATTTTTATGTTTTCTATTTTTCTTTTTCTTTTTCTTTTCTTCTTCAAGGATTTTGTAGGTATATCTTTTACAAACCCTCATGAGACCACACTCTTCCACTCAGGGGAACCTAGGGGTTTGAAGGGTTTGTTGCACGTGTTAATTGCAAGTGTAATACCTAAGAAAGTGAGTTAGATATCTTAAAAATATTTTCTTTTTTTTTATTTTACTCGGGCACAAGTAAAATCTTGGTTATGGGCGCCAAAGGTGTCTATTTAAGTGCTTCTAATCAGTTAGTTTTTACTTGTAATCTAGATTATTTTTTGTAGGTTTTTATTCGAATTTTTGTGATTTTACATAAACACAGGTTTAATGAAATAATGGGCGTAAAAGGAAAGCAACAAAGAGATGGAGACCAAGAAAATGCAATCCAAATACGAATTTCAATAAGTTGGGCCTACTCAAGTTGTTTATGTTAGCACAGCAAAGTGCTCTTGAAAAAAAAAAAGAAAAAGAAAAAGAACATTGGTTCATATGTATGAAGCTAGTTGGGCCTACTGACATGCCTGCCGTCACCCAGAGCAGCCTCCATATGATACTGCCAAGGGCCGCGGTGTGAGTGAATAGAGAAAGAAGCAACAATAGTCAGTCTGGCCAGCATTGCGTTGATCCCTTTTCCCAAGCAAGTCAGCGCCTCCCCTTATTGAATCTAGCCCAACCCACATGCCTACATCAGCAACTCCTGGTCGATTGGTTTCCAAAAGCCCATCTGCGTGTATTTCCTCTAGCCCAGGATGCGCCTAGGGAAACATTCTGCATTTGATGAAGGAGTAGATATAGCAGCCGCATTTCTTCACGTGGAGAGCAGGTTGTCTAATTCTTCCCATATGATTGATGCACAAATTGGAAACTAGGATTTTAGTGTGCTCTTTCTGGCAATTGGATACCGAGGATGAGGCAAAGAAACAAGGTAGTAGGAGGCATATTTTGTAAATCAGAGAAGGTGATTAAATATATACTTGGGGTGGACCTTTGCAAAGAAGTTTGTCGAAGAATATTTTGGAAAGTTTTGTGGGCCTAGCTCCAGTATAAATAGGGGTCTTGCGGTGCTTGGAATCATCAATTTATCTCGCTCTCAATTATAGCATTTGTTCCTAGAGTTTGGGAGATTATTGTAATTTTAGGAAATCCTTCGATTTGAATTCGTCTACAATTTCTTGTTCTAGTTTTAATGTTTCTAGTCCTAGTTTTAGTTTAATGTTTCTAGTTTTAATTTTAATTCATGTTATCTACTTTTAGAGAATTAAGCTTTATAATTTCAATTTTAGTTGAATTTTTATCTTCCAAAACTTCCATCATCCAAAGTTTCAATTTTTATTATTCATTTGGGTCGATGGTGGACATTGAAATCTCATGGTGATCACTCTTTCAAGATTTGAATTTTTCTATATTGGTTTTCTTTAGTAATTATGGTTTTAGGTTTTCTATATTAAGCAATTAAGGTAATCACCTTCTTTTCTCTTTAACTGCGATAGTTTTTATTCAGTTTCATGATCTATTTTTAGGTTAGATTGTTGGGAGATTCTTTGCTATTAATTCTTAGTTTAGTTCAGTTTAATAGTTTACTAATAGTAATTAAATTCAACTCGTCTCTATGGTTGACTCGTATAGTGCTACAACTACAGTTGTACACATGTGGCTTATTTTTATAGTTCCATTGATACAACATCTTTTCTCCAAAAGACATTCTCCTTCAAAATAATCTTTGCTCGGTTATCTTTGCAACGTTCATTTGCAGAATTCCATCACTACCAAATGACTCTTTTTTTGTACATTGAGGGAATTAATAAGTCCGTAGGGATTATATTTGTATGCATTGAAGTCTCAAAAAGCATATGTATTCCACTTCTTAAGCCACCCTTTAACATACTTTTGTTTACTAGCAACATTGAAATTGCTAATTCAACAACCTAAGCTCTTTGATAAGATAAGAGAAACCCTCATTTCACTACAAGAAAAGTGGTTTTTATGGCAATTTTTTTGTGGCAAATTTTAAATTGCTACATTATTTTTGAAATCTAAAAATATTTGTAGCAAAATAAATACTACCACAAAATACTATAATAGTGTGGCAATATTTTGAGTTTGGAACGAAAGGCTTATAAATTTCTTTTTTAATTAATAGGTGGGATGCTACTGGCACCTGGGGGAAAGTTTTTGTTGATTATAGAATTCCCTCCTCTCTTTTTTTCCTTTTGTAAAATTTATTTGCTTTCTATATTCCATAAAATCTTTTTCTCTCTCTCTAAGACTTCTCACTTTGCTCATGCTTCTTGTTCTATCAGAGTTTTTTGTTAAGCCATTAATCATGCATCGTTTTATTAATTATATTTTACACATTATTGCGTCTAATTTACTTTATTTTATATATGTTTCAAGTTAGGCATTATTAAAATAAAAAAAAGGAGAAGACAAGACATCGAAGATCTGATTTTACACGATTTGCTGAAAAGACGGTCCAATAATAATTTATCAAAAATATTATTTTCATGATTATTTAATTGGACTAGGGTTTCAACAGTTGGAATAAGGCTAGAAGTCTTGAGGGAGAATAAGTCTAAGGTAGAGAGGAAGAAAACCCTAATATACTAAACCTAACCTCCCTCACTCCCTATATATAAACCCAAGCCAAATCCCCTGTTCACCATCACAGAAATCCTCCACGCTTCATCATCATCCACACCACATAATCTCCACCACGCCACACATCTTCATACACTTCCCATCCTACCTCCTTCACCATAATCACCTCCATCATCCTCCCACGCCCCTGATCATCTCCATGATCATCATATAGCCACAGCCGCCCTTTTCAAACTCCCTTCACACCATAATATTATCCCTCCATCACGGCATCTTCTTCATCCACACCCACAACCTTCCATCACTTCCCCTTATCATCGTCACTTCTCATCATCTCCATCACCATCATCCTCAGCGTAGGGTGATTTTATTTTATTTTTTATTTTATTTTGTGTTGTTTAGTTAATTATTAAACATGAATCCTTTGGTTAATTGTGATTTTATTTTTAATATGAGTGAGTAATTTTTTTTTTGCTTAGTATAATCTTCTTGAAGCCATGCTAAATTTACTATTTTGAAACAAGTCTTATATTTTATTGCCCAGTTGATTCATATTCATGATTTTATAGCGATTAGTGTTTATCGTTTATGAAATTTGTATTAAAACAATTAGAATACATGCTAGTTAGTTTAATACAATTTCGATCGATAGTTTAGAAGACTATAATACGTCAAAGTTATAGCCTTTTATGCTTAGGTATCACCCTGATTAATCATGGATGGCTCAAACCCATCTCTTTTAATTAGGTAATCGCTTTAGATCTTTGTTAAATCGATTTGCTGGTAAATTAGTTACAAAGTGTTAAATGATGTTTTCCTAATTCTTAATGCTCTAGTTTGGTTAAATTTTTACACTGGTGTAAAGATTATCAAATTAGTAAGGTTTACATTAGGGTTGGACCTAATTAAACTAGAATCTAAGAAAAAACGGGAAGAACCGCTGATGGATGTCTTCTACAGTTTAACTCATGAATGAAATTAACTTGTGCATTGATGATAAATATTAATTTGCATGGTGGATTGAGATTATACTAAGTATCCTTCATAAATTGGATAACTTTTGATTTTTATTTGTTGCTTAGAGTTAATTTGATTAGTTTGTTGATTTTTGTTCTAGTTTTATTAGCTTCAATATAATTTCAAGTGATCCCCCCCCCCAAATTATAATATTTTAGGAGTGTCTAGGTAATTTTGGATAGTTTAGATTTTGATTTTTGGAGTAGTTATAATTTTAGATTGATTTATATTCAGTTTTAGTATTTAATTACCGGTTTGTTACAAATTAGACTAAAACTAGTTATTTTTCTTATTTTTCAATTTTTATCAGTTCTTAGAGTTTATAGAGTGTTCTAATCTGCCCATATTTAATTTCATAATTTTTGGAAGATATTTGATAATTTTTTACAATTATTTTGTGAAATTGATATGTGCAGGTTTTTAGGTTATTAGTTCTGAAATTTTTGATTTTAATTATTAATTCACGTTTATTAGGTATTGTTAAGTCCAGAAAACTATGTCCTAGAATTAGGGTCATTTTCTTCATTATTTTTGTATTTATATTTATGCAGATTATTTTATTTCTTATTTCAAATTTAATATTCTGCATTGATATTCTGTGCTAATTTTCTGATGTGATTTTTCTGAAATTAATTTAATACAATTTAGAATTTATAAGCTTATAGACTTGAAGAATAATATTTTAGGTTACTGTTTGATATTTTTAATATTTATTTTTTGACTATTATTTGCTGTTATTGATTTTTAATTAGAATTTCAGTTACTATTCTAATTTTATTTTTTCTAGATTATTTAGGAAAGCTTTTCTGTTTCCTTTCCTGAATATAATTCACAATATTCAGGAGCATCATTGGGTGTTTTTCAGATTTTTATTCATTAGATTTTAATTCTTTTTGAATTATTAAGATTAGGTTTAATAAATTGGATGAGTAAAATCATTTAGGATTAAGCTAGCCTTTTTAAAACAATCTTTCCTCGTGGATCGATCCGCACTTCCCTACGCTATAAAAAGTATTTAATAACCGAAGTAGTGGTTAAATTTGCAGCTCTCAACAAGCTTTACAAATTTTGGTGTCGTTGCTAGGGAAAGAAAGTTAATTCGTTAGTTTACTTCTATTTAATTTTACTACTTTTATTGTCTTGTTTTTATTTTAATTTTTGCAGATTGACCGTAGTGTATGAAATTAAGGAGTGGTAAGGAAATTGGAGAGGACAAGGAGCCATCATTGAAAGCCAAAAACAAAGAGAGTCAACCTAACCCAGTAAGTTTTAGGGTTAAAGAGGTAAGAATGTCTACTCTTCGGGAACTTGCTGCCCTTAAGCTAGAAACCCAATCCATATTCATTACTTATGTTGTATTAGATAAACCCTTGAAATTGAACTCTGGATTCATCAATTTATTACCTAAGTTTCACGGATTAGCTAGAGAGGACCCCTATAGACACATTAGTGAATTCCTTATTACTTGTTCTACTATGGTGCCTGAAGGAATTCTTGAGGATCAAATTAGACTAAGGGCCTTTCCCTTTTCTTTGCTTAGTAATGCTAAGGACTGGTTATATTATATGTCTGCTGGATCTTTTTCTACATGGACTGCATTGCATAAATCGTTTCTAGAAAAGTTTTTCCTGCATCCCGTATTGGATCTATTAGGAAAGATATATGTGGAATCAAACAAATGAATGGGGAAACTTTTTGTGATTATTGGGAACGATTTAATAAATTGTGTGCTAGTTGTCCCCAATATCAAATAACTGAACAACTGTTGATTCAATATTTTTATGAGACTTTGCTTCCTATGGATCGTAATATGGTAGATGCTGCTAGCGGAGGGGCTCTAGTTAATAAAACGCCAGCAGAGGCTAGAAATTTATTTAATCTAATGACCCAAAATACTCAGCAGTTTGGTGCTAGGGAGTCACAAGTCAAAAGGGTAAATGAGATTGATTTTAGTTCATCTGTAGAGAATCAATTATCTTATATTACTGCTATGTTAAATAAGATTGTGACTAGGGGTATTCAAAAAACAATAATATGTGGTATTTGTTGTCTAGAGGGGCATCCTACTGATGCATGCCCTACTCTACAAGAAGGTAATGTTAATGCTCTTTACTCTAACCAAAATCAAAGGAGGTATGATCCCTATTCGAATACTTATAATGAAGGATGGAGAGACCACCCTAACCTTAGGTATGGCCCTAAGCCTAATCCACCTAGTTTTGACCAACCTTCTCGTCAACCTTCTAGTCAGGATAGGACCAATTTCCTCCTAGAACAGGTCCTCAAGAAAATGGATGATAGGTTCCAAATTTTAGAGACAACTCTTAAGTAGGTTCAAGAGAAACAAACTACAACTAATATCATAGTTAGCAACTTGCAGGCTCAAATGCAAAATAGATTACCATCTCAGCCTTACCCTGACCCTAAGGAGAATGTTAGTGCCATAACAGTTGGGAGTGGGAAAGAGTTACAAGAACCTAGGAAGAGTAGAGAGGTTGAGCCCGACTTAGAGGGCAAGGGGGCTGAACCAGAATTAGATACAGAGTTTAATCAAACTGCAAAGGAATTAGGAGAAAAGAAAAGAGAATCTTACAAGCCAATCCCACCTTTCCCTAATAGATTTAGAAGCCCTGCGTCTAAGGCAAATAAGGCTAACCAAGATATTTTAGAGACTTTTAAGAAGGTAGAAATTAGTATACCTCTCATTGATGCCATTAAACAGGTGCCTCGTTATGCTAAGTTCTTAAAAGAATTATGCACTACGAAGAGGAAGCTCATTGGTAATGAGAAGATAAGTGTGGGGGAAAATGTGTTTGCTATTTTTCAAAGGTGTCAAGACCCTGGTGTGTTTTCTGTTCTTTGCAAAATATGAAACTTTTGCTTTGATAAAGCTATGCTTGATTTAGGTGCCTTTATTAATGTTATGCCTAGATCTGTTTATGACAAACTGAACCTAGGCTAATTAAAGAAAACATGCATAGTGATTCAATTAGCTGATAGGAGCAACACTTATCCTAATGCAGTGTTAGAGGATATTTTGGTTCAAGTGAATGAACTAGTGTTTCCTGCTGACTTTTATGTAATGAACATGGGTGATGCATGTCATGATATTCCCATCTTGCTTGGCAGACCATTTTTTAAATTAGCTAAGACTAAAATTGATGTGCATGAAGGAACATTAACCATGGAATTTGATGGTGAAGTGATTAAATTTAATATTTTTGATGCCATGAGATTCCCTGCTAATGTGAGTTACGTGTATGCACTTGATGTTATTACTAAATTGCCCCAAGATATGTATGACTTATCCAATGAGGATGAATTTTTTACTGTGCTTACTAAGAGTCTTGATCATGCTGGGTTTCAAAAAATTCCTTACCAGATTAATGATGATTTACTGGAAGAGATCCAACTAGAGGATCTAGGAGCTTCATGAAGTCGAGCCAACTACTATAAGCAAAGGCGCTGGTTGGGAGGCAACCCAACGTTTTTAGGGAAGTACGCATTTAATTTTGCTTTTATTTTCATTATTTCTTTCCTTTCGCATGCATTAGGGACAATCCATGAATTAAGTGGGGGGGGGTGCATCCTACATTTAATTTTCGCAGTATTTATTCTTCAAAAAAAAAGTAGAAAATTGAAAAAACAAAAAATTCTTTTCTTATAAATAATGCATTATATGAGTTTATGCTAGGCTTGCTTGTTTCGAAAAAATTTTGTTTCATTGGCTATTTTGTAGTTTATTCTTTTATAAGTGAAGACTTCTAAGCATGATAGTTATCCTTCAGAGAAGTTTGAGTTGATCCTCATACATCTTTTTAATGAGTAACTCTCTTGATTATCCATCCTATTTAGTCATATAATATATCCGATTCAGAGGCAATAAAACAACATGGCGCATCTCCTAGACTATTGAATTAGTTGAATAATTCATCAAAATTGTGATTTTACTTGTCTACTTTTCATAGAGTCAAAGTTGGGAATGACAAGTACCCATTTGAGGCATGCGCTACTGGGTGCTACCCTTTTAGGCAATAATGTCACTGGAAAGCTTGCTTCCCATGCTAGTGAGCCAATAAAATAAATAAAAGTAATGATGAAAATAAAATGTTTCCTCCAGCACCTCTATTCGGGTGAGTGTGAGACAGAGAGTGCTTAATTTCTAAGACCCTATATGGGCCTCGAATATGTGCTCAAGTGGAGTTTGACGAGAGAAGAAGAGAAAGATAAATACAAGGCAAGTTTAGAATAAATTCAATGAGTTATTCTACCTAGTTCAATTGTCTCCATAGCCATACCGTACCTCAATTTTTCTATCATAAATTTTTAGACCTCTTGATCGGTGTATGCATAATAAAAAAGAGATAGATAATTATTGATCTTGTTATATCATTATAGAAGTGTAGTGATGTTGATAAATAAACTCTCTAAGGATAGTTGGATGTTTAGCAGGTATTCACTTATTGAAAGAAAAACTAATTAATTCAATAACACTGTTTGTCTCAAGCAAGCCCAGACTTAGTATGAATATCATTAGTATGCATGATTTTATAAGAAAAGAAAGGATGTCAACTTTAGTTCGAGTAGATTTCTTTGCATGAGGACGTCCAAAGTCTAAGTGTGGGGAAATTTGTTAAGCCATTAATCATGCATCGTTTTATTAATTATTTTGATTATATTTTACACATTATTGCGTCTAATTTACTTTATTTTATATATTTTTCAGGTTAGGCATTATTAAAATAAAAAAAAGGAGAAGACAAGACGTCGAAGCTCTGACTTTACACGATTTGCTGAAAAGACGGTCCAATAATAATTTATGAAAAATAGTATTTTCATGATTATTTAATTGGACTATGGTTTCAAGAATTGGAATAAGGCTAGAAGTCTTAAGGGAGAAGAAGTCTAAGGAAGAGAGGAAGGAAACCCTAATATACTAAACCTAACCTCCCTCACTCCCTATATATAAACCAACACCAAATCCCCTCTTCACCATCACGAAAATCCTCCGCGCTTCATCATCATCCACACCACATAATCTCCACCATGCCACACTTCTTCATACACTTCCCATCCTACCTCCTTCACCATAATCACCTCCATCATCCTTGCACGCCCCTGATCATCTTCATGATCATCATATAGCCACAACCCCCCTTTTCAAACTCCCTTCACACCATAATATTATCCCTCCATCATGGCATCTTCTTCATCCACACCCACGGCCTTCCATCACTTCCCCTTATCATCATCACTTCTCATCATCTCTATCAGCATCATCTTCAGCGTAGGGTGATTTTATTTTTTATTTTTATTTTTTTTGTGTTGTTTAGTTAATTATTAAACATGAATCCTTTAGTTAATTGTGATTTTATTTTTAATATGAATGAGTTATTTTTTTTTTGCTTAGTATAATCTTCTTGAAGCCATGCTATATTTACTATTTTGAAACAAGTCTTATGCTTTATTGCCTAGTTGATTCATATTCATGATTCTATAGCGATTAGCGTTTATCGTTTGTGAAATTTGTGTTAAAACAATTAGAATACATGCTAGTTAGTTTAATACAATTTCGATTGATAGTTTAGAAGACTATAATACGTAAAAGTTATAGTCTTTAATGCTTAGGTATCACTATAATTAATCATGAATGGCTTAACCCCATCTCTGTTAATTAGGTAATCGCTTTAGATCTTTGTTAAATCAATTTGCTGGTAAATTGGTTACAAAGTGTTAAATGATGTTTTTCTAATTCTTAATGTTCTAGTTTGGTTAAATTTTTGCGCCGGTGTAAATATTATCAAATTCGTAGGGTTTACATTAGGGCTGGACCTAATTAAACTAGAATCTAAGGAAAAATGGGGAAGAACCGCTGGTGGATGTCTTCTATAGTTTAACTCATGAATGAAATTAACTTGTGTGTTGATGATAAATATGAATTTGCATGGTGGATTGAGATTATACTAAGTATCCTTCATAAATTTGATAACTTTTGATTATTATTTGTTGCTTAGAGTTAATTTGATTAGTTTGTTGATTTTTGTTCTAGTTTTATTAGCTTCAATATAATTTCAATTGACCCCCCCCCAAAAGTATAATCTTTTAGGAGTGTCTAGGTAATTTTAGATAGTTTAGATTTTGATTTTTGGAGTAGTTATAATTTTAGATTGATTTATATTCAATTTTACTATTTAATTACCGGTTTGTTAGAAATTAGACTAAAAATAGTTATTTTTGTTCTTTTTTTATTTTTATCAGTTCCTAGAGTTTATTGAGTGTCCTAATCTGCCCATATTTAATTTCGTAATTTTTGGAAGATATTTGATAATTGTTTAGAATTATTTTGTGAAATTGATATGTGCAGGTTTTTAGGGTATTAATTCTGAAATTTTCAATTTTAATTATTAATTCACGTTCATTAGGTATTGTTAAGTCCAGAAAGTTGTGTCCTAGAATTAGGGTCATTTTCTTAATTATTTTTGTCTTTATATTTATGTGGATTATTTTATTTCTTATTTCAGATTTAATATTCTGCATTGGTATTCCGTGCTAATTTTCTGATATGATTTTTCTGAAATTAATTTAATGCAAGTTAGAATTTATAAGCTTATAGACCTGAAGAATAATATTTTAGATTGCTTTTTGACATTTTTAATATTTATTTTCTGACTATTATTTGCTGTTATTGATTTTTAATTAGAATTTCAGTTACTATTCTGATTTTATTTTTTCTAGAATATTTAGGAAAGCTTTTTACTGTTTTCTTTCCTGAATATAATCCACAATATTTAGGAGCATCATTGGGTGTTTTTCAGATTTTTATTCATTAGATTTTAATTCTTTAAGAATTATTAAGATTAGATTTAATAAATTGGATGAGTAAAATCATTTAGGATTAAGCTTGCCTTTTTAAAACAATCTTTCCTCATGGATCAATCCCTACTTTCATACGCTATAAAAAGTATTTAATAACCGAACTAGTAGTTAAATTTGTAGCTCTCGACAAGCTTTATAGTTTTCCTCACTCCTTGAATTTCATTCCAATTGTGTGCTTTTTGGATGAAAGTATTTGTATAATTCACTACAAATAATAGTGCATCCTCCTGCATTTGTATCACCACGCTTAATTAAAGTGTGTAGAAAAATGATAAGATTTAGTAGTTTTCACGATTTCGCATTTAATAAGTGTGGGTAAATTATGAACCTATTTCAATACTTATTAAGTGTTGGGAATTTAAAATAGTATTTATAATTACTTT
Organism: Selenicereus undatus; assembly: GCA_017589665.1. Classification (NCBI taxonomy): domain Eukaryota; kingdom Viridiplantae; phylum Streptophyta; class Magnoliopsida; order Caryophyllales; family Cactaceae; genus Selenicereus; species Selenicereus undatus. The sequence goes on from JACYFF010031954.1 coordinate 39,697,955, forward strand.
TTATTAGACTAATGAGATAATTTGTACAAAATATTTCAATAACTAGCCAATTAAGGAATAAAGAAAAAAACTAAGCCTATTATAACTATTTGATTGCGCGCCTTAATAAAGCTTTCCCCCGTGGCCCCCTCACTCCCATATATTCGTTCATCAGCATTAAAAAAAAAAGAGAAAGGAAGTTAGAGGTGGTGATTCTCGAAGGTGGTAGGGCTTACGCTGCTCAGCGGTGGTGGCGAACGTGGTGGTCGATCTCCATCTCTGTATTAAGCTAGCGGTGGTTAGGACTCACTTACTCTCTACTCTCTCTGTGCCATCTACCCACTCTCTCCTCTCTTTGCTATTGGGGCTAATCGAAAACTCAGGACGCTGTCTTCATCTAACAATTGCAGATTCTTCATTTCATTGAGGTAATCACCGTCTTTATGTCACTCTCTCAATTTTAGGGTTTTAGATTCGAATTTAAGAAGTGGAATGGTTTAATTCATTCTATTTCATTCTTGAATGGTTTAATTGTTGAATTTCTGATTGAAAATTCGTAAAACCCTCTTTATTCCGCAGGGGAGAAATTTCAGAATCTGCAATTATTGAATTTCAATTGCTGCCTAAAGTGATTAGTTTAATTGTAAGTTTAATTCATAAAGCTTAAGATTGATGAGTATCTACTAAGGATTAAGGGTTCAAAGGTTACTTTTTTCTGTGCCCAAATCTGATCAGTTTAATTGTCCTATTTCAAGTCTCTGAATGCAATGTTTACATGGTGATCACCCTTTCTGTTACCTCTAAATCTCCCCCTATCTCTGAATTGGGTTCTGGGGTTTTGATGAGTACTTATTCCCTAATTTTTTAGCTGAATTTATGGATTAATATGGTGAAATTTGGTGAAGTTTTGATGCTATCTCGGAACCTTTTCAAATGTGTGCTGTGTAGTGGGAGAATCAAAGTTGATTTACAGCATATTGTTGTTTTGGGATTGTTGTTTAGTTGACTTTTTATGACCCAAGTGTAGATGTTCGGTGATGATTATGATGAAATTAGATTTGCTTGTTGTTAGTCAGTAGCTACCAGCATATCGATTGATTGAGCTGGGATTTCTTGATCTTGGATTGGTGGGTGTACTCAATATGCCTAGAAATGTATCTTCATAGTGCTTGCTGGATTTTAGAAAGAATTACCCACTTCTGTTAAGCTAGATTTGAGTAGTATTGTTTTTGTTCCACCTTCTTGAATGCTGTGCTATTGCATTGATAACATACAATTCTTTTTCACCATCAATAGTCTATGTTAATGTCTTCTAGTCACGCTTCCCATGTTTGATCCTTTGGAGGGTTGGCTTAGGTTGATGTTGTTTAGATACTGCAATCTCTTTCATAAAAGGACTGGTTGGATTTCCCAAAATGTAGGCACATTAAAGGGATCCCTAACTGAAGTCCTTGACAATTTGAGGAAATTAAGATCTTCAGAGTGAGATACTTTGTATCGATTAATATCAATCCCATCAGTCATTGGTTTAACCATGCAACCTAATGTTCATTTCAAATCCAGTATGTAGAAACAGAAATCGTTTATTTCATAAAGTTTCCTACATGGTCTCTGACTTTTCTACATTGAAGTTTATAGACCTTATTGTGCATTTATGTTATCCAAATACCCCTAAGAAAAACTACTTCGTCATATAGGTATTTCATCTATATATTCTGTATCTTAATTCAATATTACATGTTTAATATTGCTAGTTTTGCATCTATCAGTGTATAGTGGACATCTTCATGTAGGCATCAATCTAACTGCTCTTGATTTTGCAGCTTACATTTGTTTTTATTTTGATTGAGTGCTCTATTGTGGCTTGAATGACCCTGAATTATGTACCTAAACTTCCAAGCATGGTAGCACCTACTCTAAATGATCCATAAAACTCTGTAATCTAATGGTAGGATGAAAATACTTTTGTTATTTTGATATTAGGTATTTGGTAACCTTGTTGACTCCATAGAAGTGTTGTACAAGTGTGGGTCCCTTATGATTGGATTGGTTATTTTAGTGCTTGCAGGGGCCTCTGTACTAAAGAAAGAAAGAAATTTGCAGGATTTCTTCATAAAAAACTTGAATTGTTACTTCTAATCCTAGAGGGAGGCTTAGTGTGAGTAACATAGACGTGGATACTACTTGAGAAAAGTAGGGGAGGGGGGAAGATGCAGAATCATGTACTTTGAACTTTACATAATATCGCACTATCCTTTGTTGAAAATAAATTCTTGCAACTATTTTTTTAAAGTGACTTGCCTACTAGAATTGTGAAATCGTGATAATTTGGATTTGTTTTCATATTATAAGTCTCTGCTACTATTCAAATGCACTATAAGCAATGTGCTGGTGAGTTATAAATGTTAGTTGGTCAATAGTTTAAAGAACAACCTCACAACTTCAACTTACACTGTCTATTAGGAGAACAAAAGACATTGGCCCTGTTTGGTTGCATCAGCTGTTTGATAAAAAAGAGCTGTTTGGCACCTCTTTAGCTGTTTTGATCAAGTCAAACAGCTAAAGAGGTGTTTGGTAAACAGCTGTTTCAAACAGCTGTTTTACCCCAAACAGCTCTTTTTCAAACAGCTAATCTTAATAGCCTTTTGGGAACAGCTTTTTATTGAAATTACGATACTACCCAGAAGTTCAAGAAAATTACACACATGCCATTAATTAACCTTTCCTCTCCCTGGCAGTTCATTTGAACATAGGGGGCAATATTGGAATTTTATCAAATATACATTCCAGAAACAGCTAACTTTACCAAACACTTTTTTTGCAAACAGCTAATTCAAACAGCTAATGCAAACAGCTAAATCAAACAGCTAACAGCTAACACAAACAGCTAACAGCTGTTTACCAAATAGGGTCATTGTTCAATTGAGAGTGAGGTACCTTATAGATGGTGGGAAGAAGAGTTTTGATTGACAACATTATTATATAGAAGATGAAAGGCCTAATGTTGTAGAGAAGCCTGTCTAGTAAGTGGCTTTTTTTTTAAGCAAGAAAGGAAAAATTGATTGATATTTATCAAGGGCTAAAATGACCTCAATACAATGTTGGCTTTCCTCAACCCAAGCTTAAAAGTCGTTGAACTTGGGGGCCTCTTTAGCTAGTCTATGAGCTACTTTATTTGCCATTCAATTAATATGAGAAAGGCTAAATTTCAATAAATTATAGGTACTTTAACACCATAAGAAAGCTTCTGAAAATAAGTGGACTAAGCAGAAACTTGTTTGACACCATTAACTGCTTCCAGGCTACTAGACACAAAGTTGACACCATTAATTGTGAACTAATATGCCGCCAATAGCTCTAGCTAAACCTTAAGAATTTGTGCACTTTAAGAAGCCAATAACAAAAAATTATGCTAAAAAGTTATCATTTCATATTATTAAACTATCATTCTTATTTTTATTTTTTTTTGCTTTGCATGTGTATGCATTTAATTTCTATTATTAGCAAATATTCACTCTTTAAAAGTTAAAATGTCAATGTCCCAAAATTTTTACGTAGATAAGTGATCATTTTATATTATAATTGATAGAAATGAATAAAGATCGAAGTTGGATGAATTGGAAGACGTTTAATTGTAGGAAGGAGCCGGAATATATAAATGGGGTTAAAGAATTCCTGGAGTTTGCCTTTGCTAATGTAGCTAAAAAGGGAAAAATAAGATGGCCATGTGTCAATTGTAAAAATAATAGTTAACAAAACAGGAAAATTGTTATGCTTCATTTGTTAAATGATGGGATAATAAGGAGTTGTAATCCGTGGGAGTTTCATGGGGAGAAATCTCTTCTTGAAGAGCCTATTGACGTGAGTGAAAATGACGAGCATCAAGATCCGATGGTGCCAATGAGTCGGGAGGATGTAGATGAAACATTTGCCATTATACATGACATCACAAATGCTAGAGCATTTCATATAATGGATGAATTTGAAAGGTTAGGTGGGTCTGAGATTAGTGAGTCCCCTAAAGTACTTGAGAAGTTTGCCAGATTAGGTAGAGATGTTGAGAAAGAGTTATTTCCAGGATGTGAGAAGTTCTTAAAGTTAGAGTTTATAGTACATCTCTTGCATATAAAGTGTTTATGTGGTTGCAGCAATAAATGTCTCACAATGATACTTGAACTTCTAAAGAAAGCATTGGATTTTGATGATCCTTTTCCAAAGAATGCTTATAAAGCAAAAAAGTATACTCGTGACCTTGGATTGAGTTATGTGAAAATTGAGGCTTGTAAGAATGATTGTATACTTTATTGGAAGGAGCATCAATATGCAGACAAATGTCCTAAATATGCTCATCCAAGGTGGAAGGATAAGGGAAAAAAGGCTGATAAAAGTGATGATGAAACTGATAAAATGAGACAGAGGAAAAATGTTCCTTATAAGGTATTACGTTACTTTCATCTTATACCAAGACTTAAAAGGCTATTTATGTTAGCGAAAACAGCTTCTCACATGCAATAGCACAAGGACAAACCTCCAGATTATGGGATATTAAGGCATCATGCAGATGCACAGGCTTAGAAGTCATTTGATACATCCTACTCTGATTTTGCAAAAGATGCACGCAATGTGAGGTTGGGTTTATGTAGAGATGGGTTTACTCCATATGCAAACAGAAACTCAACCCATAGCATTTGAAATGTTTTTTTGGTTCCTTACAACTTACCACGTTGGATGTGAACGAAAAAAACCATATACTTTTTTAAACATGATTGTCTCTAGTAAAACTGCTCCTAGAACTGATATTGATGTGTATTTATAGCCATTGATTGATGAACGTAAGACTTTGTGGGATGGCATAAATACGTATGATCCCTTTAAAGATGAATATTTTAATTTGCGGGCAATGTTCATGTGGACAATTAATGATTTTCCCACCTATGGTAATTGGTCTAGATGGAGTGTATCAGGACGTCCTGCTTACCCGATTTGTAATAAAGATACACGGTCATGCTACTTGCCTAATTGGAACAAACAATGTTACATGCGTCATCGTACATTCTTGGAAGATGGTCATAGGTGGAGATTTGAGAAAAAAGCTTTTGATTACAAGATAGAAACAAATCCTCCTCCTAAAATGTTATCTAGTGATGATGTTCTCAAACAGATTGGCAATTTTGAAAATATTTAGTTTGGCAAGGTTAGGGGTAACAGGAAGCGAACAAACCGAAGTTGATTTACAATTGAGAGAAGAAAAGCATATTCTTCGAATTACCTTATTGCAGCAAGAACTTGGTTTGCCATAACTTAGATGTTATGCATATTAAGAGGAACATTTGTGAAAGTATACTAGCAACCCTTGTGAATGTACTAGGAAAAACAAAGGATAATTTGAAGAGCCGCTTAGACTTGGTCCAATTGGGAATTAGAAAGAGCTTGCACCCGAGAAAGGTTGGTGACAAATATGAGATTTCACAAGCATCATTTACATTAAGTTTAAATGAAAGAAGGGATGTGTGTAAGTTTTTAGCTAATTTAAAGGTGATAGATGGGTATTCATCCAATATAGATCGATGTGTTAATGTCAATGAGGGAAAAATAACGAGAACACTCAAAAGTCATGATTATCATGTCTTTATGCAAGATTTGCTAGCACTTGCCTTTCGCAAAAAATTAGATAAGGATGTGTATGAACCACTTGTGGAGTTGTCATTATTCTTTAAGCAGTTATGCTGAAAGGCATTAAAGGTTGATGTTTTGGAGAGGTTAGAGAAGAGCATTGCGATTATGCTTTGCAAGCTAGAGCGTGTTTTTGTTCCCTCTTTTTTGCATGTCATGGTGCACTTGACTGTCCATTTCGCTACCGAAGCGAGCTTGCTGGACCAATTTAGTATCGTTGGATGTACCCATTTGAAAGGTACTATTAGATTCTTTCTCCTTTTTTTGGATGTCATTGTGAAGTATTATGTAATGACCTTATTTTGTGCTTTGGTTGATGGATATAGGATCATGCACACATTAAAAGAATTTGTGCGTAATAAATTAAAGCTCGTCTGAAGGGGTCAATTGCTGAAGCTTATATAGCAGATGAGTGTTTAGCATTTTGTTCAAGGTATCTATATAAAGGTGAGACTAGATTTAATTGTCTAGAAAGGAATGAAGATGGTGGAGAAAGACAAGATAAGGGACTATCTATTTTTATGAAGATGGGAAAGGCATTAGGTCAAAGGAACTATCAAGGTTCTTTCCCATGATGATTGGGAACGTGCTCACCATTATGTGTTAAGAAATTGTGATGAAGCACAATCTTTTATTGAGTAAGGAATTTTTAATATAACTTCTAATATGTTAAACATATACAAAATCTTCATAACCATAATTTTTTGTTGTTGTTGTGTATGTGTCATATAGGGGGTATGAAAGTCTTAATACATCGCGTAGTTTTACCAAGTGGTTTGAAGAACAAGTAATTAAAAATTTATAAGTAAAATTCCAATATATACAGCTAATTAGGTACTAATATATCTTATTTGTTTTTATAGATTACCCTTTTATGGAATCAATGTGATGAGAAAGCAAGTCACGAACTTTTAATTTTGGCACAATGTCCTCTCAAGAGAGTGACTTGCTTTGGTGGATATATTGTGAATGGTTATAGTTTTCATACGAAGCACGAGCCAAAAATCTTAGCACACAAAATTATGGCGTTGTAGTCAAAGGTGATTTGCAAAGTGGGGAAATAGGTTATTTTGGAGTCCTAAAGGAGATTGTAGAATTGGATTATGGTAGCAGCCATACAATTGTTCTCTTTGACTATGAATGGTATGATGTGTACCCTGACAATGTGCGAATCAAAAGAGAAATGTATGGCGTACCTACACTGAATGTGAAATGCTTTCTGAAACTGAATGATTCATATGTCTTAGCTTCTTAAGTTGAACAAGTATACTATGTGAAGGATCATATGCATCAGAATTGGCAAGTGGTTGTGAAAATGAGTCCCCATAGTTTATGTGATATACCTCCTGATGATGAGGATGAGGGAGCAAAGTCATTTTTGGGTATTGACAAAACCATTGAAGAAGCATATATCCTTGTGCCTAATCATGATGTAGCATCTTTGGTTAGGAAAGATGTAGAGCCAGATATGGTGGATGCTGATGTTGTGGTAAAGCAGTTGCCACGTCATAAGAAGAAAGGAAAAAATACAAGTTGTCAATGATAGCAATGAATCTAGGTCAAGTGGCGAAGAAGGCATACCATTGTTTGCAAATGAAACTAATGACTAACATCAAACTTGTCATTTTCTAACATTATAGCATTGTTTTTTTAATTTTTAATTGCAAATCAGTCATTTTATGTTACTTGATTCATTTTTTAGTATAGAGGCAAAACACATGTAATAGTGGCTTGGTTGCTTGATTCATTGTTTTTGGTACATCTTCTGTTATATGCTTCTTGATACGTAGATACGGAATATATTTTGTAAGTTCAATATCTTTGGTAAGTACTCTTAATATTTTGCACTTTGTATGAGATATATTATACAATACTTGCTTTTTTATTATTTCTAACATATAACTCTTTTTTTTTATTACAGGTCCTCCATGTATATCACCTTGGATAGTCTGCGAAATATGGCAAGACCGAAAAAGAATCCAAGCTCTTCAAGTCATATTGTTCGTCACAATATCACAGAATATGAAAGACAATGTGAGAGAAATATTGAGAAAAACAATAGGATACTCCAAGAACTTGGATTACCTTCCAGAAAAAGCAATGAACATATATTAAGGCAAACAGAACTAATTATGGAAGAAGAGGAGAAGTATATACCAACTGAAAATGAAAGAGTGCAGGCAAAACTAGAAAGACTAAAGACTAGGTGACCTCGAGAAAATCATCTGCTGGTCAGACAGCAGCAGCCTCTAGTTTATTCGCCCTTCTTTATATAACTTTGTTTAGTGAAATGCTTCCCCCAATCCTGTTTTAGCAAAACAAAAAAAGTCCTTTATTTAGCTTTTGTATAGTGAAATGCTTCCCCCAATTCTATTTTAGCCACAAAAAAAGGGCCCTTAATCTATTGTAACTTTATGTTTTTTGCTTTCAGGATGCATTCTATGTAGTAGTTGGTGATTGCTTATTTGTTGAATTTATCATCTGTCATCCTCTTCTTAATCCACAATATTTAATTTTAATATGTTATTTTCATAGTATACGATTATGCGTACCAAATCAAAGAATGCATGCCCAACTAGATGTACCATTTAGCAATGAAGGAAGTACTTTACAGACATCTACACCTGCAAGACAAGTAATGAGGACTAGATTAATCCCTACACTTCATCCGGGTGTATTCCACTTGCTCCAAACTTCAAACTGATGCAAGTTTGAGTTTAATTTAAGCTCTAAGAATGTATTTTGAGTAATGATTCATGGTTGCTATGCTGATCTTATTTTCCTTAAAATTTTTCTCGTTCCATGTATCCTATCAATTCCATTTAAGCGACATTCTTAGGCCCGTGCAACACACAGGCCTCATTGTTTTCTCTTTGTTTTCAGCTGGATATGTTACTATATTTGAAATTTTAACTTCATTGGTTATTTTCATATTATTTTGTTTTGTGTAGGAAAAAGGGTCTGGACACAATTAGATGATGTCCACCTTGTCAATTAAGGTAACACTTCAAGTAGACGTGCATTATAAAAACAAAGGATGAGGATAAGATCAACTTCTGCACATGGCTATATGGTTCTCTCTTACAATATTCTTCCTAAAATATATTCTCTATATTAATATTTCACATTGACACTTTTAGTTGATGAATCAAATGAAATGCCTAGAGAAGAGCACACAAATTCCCCCCATGGCGTAGCAAGAGAGTTATCTGGTAAGAGTACACATAAGATAATCTCAGCAATTTGCTAAGTGTAGTAATATTTTACAGAATGAAGATTTCATTATAGATCCTGCAATTGTAATCTTTTCTATTTTACTTGTAAATGTAGATGTAATGATGGATAGACTTACGAATCAAAGCATTGAGGATGAAAATCAAATTGAGTAATCTAATCAAGAAGGTTTGGCTTTTGTTTTGGAGCAAAGTTCAATAATCTTCTCATTTTCTCTCCAAATAACCATGACAAGGGTAAGGTCATATGGTCAGGTCATACGATCACAATGGCATCCAATACATGATCTCTAAACATTCTATTTAATGTTCCACACAATAGCAACAGGGGTTAGGTCATATGGTCAGGTCAAGGAAGAAGGCTTATCAACAGTATAAAACAAATTAAAAGATGCAGTATTGTTGAGGTTGGTTTAGATTCTACTATCTTTGTTTACCTTGGCCAGCATATTGACATTTTTTTTATGTCTATGGCTGTTAGTGATTGTAACACCCCCAAAATGCTAAGGACATGATTTACAAAAATCTACAGCAGAAGACTTAATGATAGAAGGTGCTACCGCTGTCCTGACAAGGACAAGGCTCACTGAAATAAGTTAATTTTACAACTCTTGTTCAAAACCACAATATCTATTAAACTGAAACACTCAAAGACCAAAGTCCATAATAGTTCAACTTCAATACAATCGACTTAAACATACCAGATGCTAACTCGCACTCCATACTACACAAGTATATTTAGTATAGACCCAACTTGACCCTGAGATCGATCCCAACGTTTATGGTATGTTGAATCCATTGTGAGCATCTAATGACTTCCAAAAGGGCTTGCTAAATGGAGAAACATATGATAATTCATCACCTAAAATAGAAAACATGAAAACAATTCGAAAATGTGAGCTAAAACTCACTACATGCATTCCTGTATTGTAAAATGAGCGTAGAAACACTGTTGATGGGTACCCGCCTTTGCAATTCATTTAGTTCACAATGACAATGAAAATGAAAGTAATATGAAACTGAATTGCTCATTATTATCTGGATGTGAACCCCTTGAAATGATTGTTAAGTCAAAAATCATGCATTATTTTTATAATTATTTCGAGTATATTATATATATTATTTCGTTTAATTTGTTTTGTTTTATATATTTTCAGGAATAACATTAATTAAATAAAGAGGAGAAGATATGATGTCGAAGTACAAGTTTTACACGCTGGGCTATCAAGACAGGCCAAAAATAATAATTAATGGAAAATATTATTCCATAATTATTTATTTGGGCTAGGGTTTCAAGAATTGAAGAAGAGCTAGAAGTCTTGAGGGAGAAGAAATCTAAGGAAGAGATGAAGGAAACCCTAACATCACAAACCCTAATCTCCCTCACTTGTCATGTATAAGAACTCACGGCAGCCCATCACATCACCATCATCTTCATCAACCTCAACCCCATCATCTGTTCATCTCCTTCACGCCACATCACCACTCTTCTTTCTCACCTCACGCCACCATCCTCCACATCATCATCTTCTTCATCTCCTTCCCCACCTTAGCATCTCCTTCTCTTCTTCTCACCCCCACGCAGCCCCTTCTCCATCACACACTCACGCTCCCTCATCTCACCATCATCACTATCACGCTCATCATCATCATACTTCATCATCTTCTCTAATCACCATTACCCACACGCCACACCACACCACGCCACCTTTCATCTCCCTCTCCATCACCATTAGCATTCCCTCATCTCCTTCTCATCACGTCTCAATTTCATCTCCTTCACCAGCTCTTCATGCAAACCTCACCTCCTCTTCTTCTCAGCTCACGCCCATCTTCATCTCCTTCTTCTCTTCTTACAACCACCTCACCTAGGTGTACACCTGCCAATCCGATCAAGAGTTGGCCTGAAGTTGTGCAGGTAAATGATAGACTGACACTCTATAGATTATAACTGACGGGGTTACAAGTTTAATGGAAAATCGCTGCATAAACTGATTCATTGATAAACTCATTAAGAGTTGCAACTTGAAAAACATGTTCTGCTTTATGAAGATAAAGGCAATGGATGTACCTTAAGTCTTTAAAAATGTCATTTGACTTGATATAAATGTCATTTGTTTTATAAATGTCATCTGATGTGATAAATATGTTCTGACTTGAGAACACTTATGCATAACGGCAAATGATAACTAGGCCTTAACTCTGTTTCATAAATATCATTGTAGGTATGTATAGTCAGTAAATGATCCTTACTCACACAATTGAGTAATTAGAAGTATGTGTAATAGAAATTGAGTAATTAAATAGTATACATAACATGGGTATTTCAATATAACTTCAAAACTAAATTAATGAAAGTAATTAAATCCGATATAAAGTAAATGAGAGTAAAATAGACCACAATGAGATAAATGAGATTACAAAGGAAAAGCCATTGATGGTGACAAATGGGAGAGTGCTTTTCGCCTTTTCTAAGAAAGGTTGCTGATACGGGTTTAAGACTCGCTAATGTATTGCTTGGTTTAAGATAACAGCGAGTACACTAGATTGGCTTGATACATACATTTGATACATTTTGAATTGAGTAAGGTTTGAGGCCAAAAGAGATATATCTTGGTTCAAAATAGCATAAACTGCAATAACTTGGTATGATAAATATGGTTTATGAGTCAAAAATTCTCCCCACTTCCCATAATTCATGCACAAGTCCATTAAATATAGAATTCCACCCCAATGATTCATTGAAATCAATAGAAGCTATTAAGCTCACTAAACTTGGTATTTTCTTTGTAAAATCCATAATTAATTCAAAGTTTTGAAACAAGCTCCCAAATTGTATACTTGTCTTCTTCTTTTTCCTTAATCAATCTAAAAGCTCCATGAAAGTTCGTGAATATTCATTTTACTCTTAAATGACATTACTTGGCCCAAAATACCTGAAATGAGTGCATGATCAATCTCACTCAATCTTTATTGTTGCTCTTTACACAATAACTCAAAATGCTTTCAAAAATCACCAAACTCAAAATACTCAACCAAAATTCATGAAATCTTATAGTAAATTCAAGAATAATATAGGAAATCTACAGTAAATGTTTCAGAATTTTCCTCCAAGTATACACTGCACAAAAATTGTAATAACAGCCCAATCTACACCAAAGCATGTCAGTTCACTTCAAAAATTCATAAATTTTACCCTTGACCTCAAAATGGGGACCTAAAACCACAATATAGAAAGATTAAGAAGTCTTGAAAAGCTTTCATTTACAACACAAAATATGATTCCCGCAATAGGATTCCTAAAATTGGGCTAGAATACAAGTGTGTCAGTTTTGATTGAACCTATGTAGTTCTAGAAAAGCAGTCATAACTTTTTCCACAAAACTCTGATTAAGGAAATTCAAAAGGAATTTGAAAGCTAACACATTGGCCTATCTACCCACCAAAAATCATAATTTGTAAATGGGCCGATCATTACTAGTGTAATGTCAAAGTTAACCCTATTTTCTGTCATTTTGAGCCCTCATTGTTTTTGCTTTCTCCACTTTTTTTTTCACAACAAATCCTCACTTGAAATCATTCCAAATCACTAAAAACAACATCATAATCATCAATAAGACTAAAGATTATAAAATTATGTACAAAATAATACAAAGCCATCACTTGACTTAAGCTAACTTAATCATGACAAAACCCTAAACTTAATTTGCTTCAAGCTCAACCCCACCATGATCAATATCCCCAAAATCAATAACATTTACATGAAAATATCTATTTTGATCTCAAGAACATAAAACATAACTAAAAAAATCATAAAAACTAAAAACACATCAAGATCAAGTTAGGGTTTACTCAGTTTGCTTGAAGAAAAGTAGGTGAAAGTGATGTTTGATTGATGTTTGATGCTTGAGGGGGGTGTGGGGATGGCTGGTGGATGCCTTGGTGGCCAGAGGGTGGCTTACTGGTGGCTGGAAGGTGGCTGCTACAGTTGGCCATGGGGTAGGAGAGAGAAAGGAGAGAGATATGTGTGTGTTGTCTTGCTTGGTTAGAAACGAATCGACATACTTGGCTAGTATTTAACTGTTTGAGCCAAAAATGTGATGTTTTTAAGGTACTTTTTCACCAATTTTATGCTCATTTTAATAATATTTTTTAGGTTTTTAATTGAGTTTATTTTATTTTGCAGATTTTGAATAAATGCGAAAAATGGGCTTAAATAGCGGAAAAAGCGAGAAAAATAGAAGAATTGTCGGAGGTTGAAGAATCGGGCCAAAAATCGATAAAAACCGGCCAAAGGAAAAAGGAAAAAAAAGAAACCAAACCGGTCCAGTGAACCGGACCGACCCGGTTCAGCGAGTGAACCGGCTCCACTTAAAACACCCCCCTCCTGACTTTCTCTCTCTTATTCTCTCTCTCTCTCCCTGACCTGCCTTCTTCTTCTTCGAAACCCTGAGAACCCAGAACCTTCCCTCATCGCCATGCCCATCTCCTTCCCCCTTCTCTCTCTACCTCGTCATCACTCTTTCCCTTCCAGCACACCCCTTCCCGAAACTAGAAACCACCCCCCCACCCACGGTTTCACCTTAATCGTCCCATCCCACTACCGTCAACCACACTGCTACCACCACGTACCCATCTTCGCTGGCTTCCATCTCCTCCATCCACGACACCCATGAAATCGACGGTCGGGAGATCGAGAAGGTTTGGGTATTTAAAGGGAACAGCGACGCCATTGAAGCAAGAAGTTGGAGTTTTAGGTAATTTTTAGGGTTCAAGTTTAGGTTTAAATTCGGTTTTAGGATTAGGTTTAGATTTAGTTTAATTTCATTGTTAATTTCATTTTCGTATTCGAATCTCAGAAATTTTGTGTTCTTCAATTTCGTTCTCTTGTTTTCGAATTTTCGCAATTAGGGTTTATGTTAGTCGATTTCAATTGGATGTATTTGGGTTGAATTTCATGAGTTAGTGGTGTACTTCGAACTTCTGATTCGATTTTACAAGCAATTCGGTTCAATTTGCCTCTGGATTCTCGCGTTTGTGTATGCAATTTGATTTTCCCTGTCTCGGTTTATTCGAAATTTCGAAGATGTGTCAATGGCGATTTATGTTAATTAAGGCCGTGCTAGCGTTCAGATGGCTGTGAATGTTCAGGCTTGGAATGAGTCGTGTTGCTGGGTAATCCCTTGTCGTTTTGTTCCTGCTCCCCATTTCGATCCTGTTCATACCCTTTCCCCTGTTTTTACTGATTCTAAGCTCATGTTCTGCCTGTGGTTTATTTTAAGTCTACTTTCAATTTCAGTGTTCTGCCTGTGGTCGTTCCCTTCCCTTAGTTAAATCAAGTGCCATAAGCTGCTTAGTCTAATTCTGTGATTAAACCATGATTAATCTCAACCTTAGTTGTTTAATTTAGTTTAATTGGTTAATCAATATAAAGGTTAGGTTAGGATTAGTCATTAGGTTGTTTTGATGCTTTGTTGAATTAGGTTATTAAATTACCTTGAATAATTCCATTTAGTTTAATTACTTAAATTTAATCATTTAGTTTTAAAATGACTATAGTTTCATGTTTTCCCTGTGGACCGACCCTTAAGTACTACGACTGACAATCGTGAGTATTTGAGGTATCATTTTTCTTTTTCTTTTTCTTTAATTTAATTTTCCGTTCCCCCTCAAATCCCATTAACAATTTTGGCGCCGTTGCCGGAGAAGACGGTGAGATTTGGTCTTGTTTTTAGTTGCTTTCGTATTTGTTTAGTTGTGTTATTATTTTGATTAGTTGTTATTTACTTAATGAGTTCTTGTTAGTCATTTCGTAACTTTCAGTTTCGAATCGATTTTCAAATTCTCATTTTGGTATCGTTTTCGTTTTTGAAAAAACCAAAAATTCAAAAACATTTGAAAAACCACCAAAAATCCAAAAAAATTGAAAAATGCTAAAAAAATTCAAAAACATTAGAAAATTACAAAAAAAATTAGAAATTTCAAAAATCAAAAAAAAAGTGAAAAACCAAAAAAAAATAAAAAAATTGAAAAACTTCAAAAAACTTTAAAAATTTTAAAATGCCAGTTTTCAGTTTCCCACAATATGAGCATGAACCTTTTTGGTGCTATTTATCGCGCCTTAATGATTATCGTGCTCAATTGCCTCAAACCTTTCAAAAATGGGAAATCTGTGAGGTCATTGTTTTGGGTCTAAATTCTGAATTTCGTGGTCATGTTGAATCTATGTGTCAAGGGGGTTTGCTAGGATTGTTGTCTAAAACTCAAGAAGAAGTTTGGGATTTCTTTGAATATTTAGCTTGGGATACTTATGAGTTTGAACAAGCTAAAATGAACTTAAAGTACCCTACTCATGCTGAGTCTGCTTTTTATGCTAATCCTTACTCCTGAGGCCATTTTATAGATTCGCATGACTCCTCTTATGCTTCTGTGCCTCCTGTGTGGTGCGATTATTGTAAATCTTCTACTCATGATGCTTGTTCTTGTCCATATCATGACTATTTTGATGCTCAATATGCAAGTCTTGAAAAGAGAATTGATGAATTGACTGCCAAAACGGTAGAGATTATGAAAGCGAGAATTACTGAACATTCTCAATGTTTTAATCAAAGTAGGGAGAATTGTAATGAATTTGACTTTTGTTTAGGATCTCCTAAATCAGGAGTTAGTTTTTTTGATGATTTTGAACCTTCTTATTCTGCTAGGCCTGATTTGAATGAAAACATGTGTTTGCCTAGTTTAGAACAAGAAAGTGACCTCCCTCAGTCTCTATCGACAGATCTTGCACCTTGCCCTAACTCACCTAAGGGCATCACTGACGATGTCCTAATTTCTCTTGACTTACCCACCACTTTGAATGAGTTTCATGAATTAGAAGTGGGTAAGCAATCTGATTTTGATAGTGAGTTAGACATATGCATCATACCTGCAGTTGAGTTTCATGATTTGGATGAATCGAAAGATGTTTCACAGGAGTTGCATGAGGAGGTGATTGTGACTGCACCCGCTATGTTTGACTTTGATGATATTCTTTTTGCAGGATATGAATCTTTTTCATATAAGCTTGATGTTACTGAAAGTTTTGATGTGGATTCTGATTTGGAATATGAATCATTCTCTTTTGATCCCATCATGCCTGACCTTCTAATTGAATCAGATGATAATATTTTGCAAATCGAATATGAATCTTTTTGTGGGTTTGATGTTAAAATGAGTCGGAAGGAGGATTTTCATGCTGAATATGAATCATTTTCTGTCGATCCTGTCCAAACTGAGCTCCTTCTTGAATATTGCAGTTCTCCCTCTGTTCTTGCATCTTTGGACCCTCCCGAGTCTACTTTTGTCGAGTCTGAGACTTTTGTGTGTGATATTCCTTGTTTAGACCAGACTCGTGATGATAAAAACACAGATAGACTCAAGGATGACTTTGTAATGCATGATGAGATACCGGAACTCACTATGTTTGAATTTGATGATAATATTCTGCCTGTAGAGTATGAATCTTTTTCTGGTGAGTTTGGTATCCATGGAAGTTCTAATGATGGTTTTCGTGCTGATTATGAGACATTTTCTTTTGATTCCATCCACACTGACTTCCTTTTTGAATCTAGCAAGTCTGAATATATTGAGTCTGAGAACATGACCACTGAGACGTTTGATTTAGACCAGACTCATATGCATATTGAACTTAAAGGACTTGTGGTTTTAGGACCCTTTGCTCTGCCTAGACAGTTCGTTCATGCTGACATAATTTCTAAGCCTATGACCTCACCACTAGCTATTTGTGAGTATATTCACTTCATTCCTGAGTGGGCCCAACTGTTCGATAAGTTGAAACGGGCCCTTACCTGTGCTTTCCTGATTAGATGGATGTACTCAATCTGGTGCCAACTCTCTGTTTTTCATAATTGCTATACTATTGAGAGTTGGGCATCTGTGTTTGATAAGCTGTTGCGTGCTCTAACGAGTTTTGATTTGCGTAACACCTTTTTAGCTTAATATGGAGTGGCTGATGCTCCATAAGCTTTATAGTTTGGGTACAACCTGTATCCAACCTGGTATGATTGTTCCACTCTTCTTTTCTTTTCTTTTATTTCTTTTATTTTTTTTGTATTTAGTTGTATATATTAGGATTTTGTGAATATGTGTTAGTTGTAAATATTTTGTTTCTTTAGCTTAGCATGTTTTAGTTTTTCCTTTTTATTTCATTTTTGTTTATTTCATTTTATTTTCATTATTTTTATTTATTTCATTTTTGTTTATTTTGTTTTACTTTCATTTTTTATTTTTCTTTTTTTTTTATTTTCATTTTTGTTTCATTTGTTTGATTTTTCTTTTCCTTTCTTTTGCTTTAGATTTCTTTTTGTTTAGTTTGCAATTTAGTAGGTCTTTGATTTTTGTTTAGTTTTGCTTTTGTAAATATATGTGTGTGTTTCGTTTTGTTTTGATTTTTGTTCTAATTTTGATTTTTGTCTTCTTTTCTTTAGTTTTTAGGGTTGTGGTTTGTTTTTCACTATTTGTGTGTTTCTTTGATTTTAGTTTTGCTTTTTCTTTTTCATTTTGGTTTTATTTTGTTTTTGGTTTTATGGTTTTGGTGGTGTTCTAGTTGTATATATTCTAGGTTTTTCGGTTGTATAGTTTATGTGCTTGCTTTTTAGCGCCTTAATTCTCCCAATGAGGACATTGTGAAGTTTTGGTGTGGGGGTGAGGTGCCTTTTTTCAAAATTTTTGAAAATTTTGTTATTTTTGGGGACATTTGTACTATTTTTCTGATTAATTTGAATCCCCTGTGCTTTAGTTGTTAGTTTGTATATAAGTAGGATGTGCATGAGAAGTCTCAAACTTCGAATGTGATATTCTAAGCCCTGATTCTAACTTCAGTTGTTCATTAAAGGTTGTGTTATCCAGTCCTTGTTATCCTTTCATCATTGTCTTTAGGTTTTAGGTTTCCATGAATGATTCTCCCACTAGCTATGGCATGATTACTTTGAAAAAAATTGAAAAAAAATTGTATAATAAATAAAGAAAAAGAATAAAATTTGGAATGACAAGTATCCCTTTGAGGCATGCGCCACTGGGACCCTTTAAGGCACATGCTACTGGGTGTTACCCTTTGAGGCGATATTGCTACTGGGAAAGCTTGCTTCCAAAGTCATGATAAGAATAATGTAGTTGTGTTGGCTAAGTGGGATTGAGTCTGTTATGGTAAATCTGAGTCCTGGAGATGATGATACACTTACACACAAACACCGGGATGGATTCAAAATCTGGATGTTCAATGGGGTGAAAATCAGTGTTTAGATGTCATTTAGAAGTAGAAAGCTTTTATGTACATTTTGTGTATATACAGGTTAATAACTGAGTACATGGGTGATTTAGCTTATTAGGAGTTGTGCATATGTTTCCCGAGTTTTGTACATATCAGTTTTGAGAAAAACCCAAAAAGATTTTCTTTTATTTTTGAATAATTTTGTGGGTATTTTCACTTTGAAACCCTCACGAGACCTTACTCGTCCACTTGGGAGTCCAAGGGGTTTAAAGGGCTTGTTGCATACGCTAAATGCAATCATGATTCCTACGACACTGAGTTAGGATTTTCTTTTCTTTTATTTTTAGTTAGCTTAGTTTATTTTACTCGAGGATGAGCAAAATCTTGCTGTGGGAGTATTTGTTTGAGCCAAAAATGTGATGTTTTTAAGGTACTTTTTCACCAATTTTATGCTCATTTTAATAATATTTTTTAGGTTTTTAATTGAGTTTATTTTATTTTGCAGATTTTGAATAAATGCGGAAAATGGGCTTAAATGGCGGAAAAAGCGAGAAAAATAGAAGAATTGTCGGAGGTTGAAGAATCGAGCCAAAAATCGATAAAAACCGGCCAAAGGAAAAAGGAAAAAAAAGAAACCAAACCGGTCCAGTGAACCGGACCGGCCCGGTTCAGCGAGTGAACCGGCTCCACTTAAAACACCCCCCCTCCTAACTTTCTCTCTCTTATTCTCTCTCTCTCTCCCCGACCTGCCTTCTTCTTCTTCGAAACCCTGAGAACCCAGAACCTTCCCTCATCGCCATGCCCATCTCCTTCCCCCTTCTCTCTCTACCTCGTCATCACTCTCTCGCTTCCAGCACACCCCCTTCCCGAAACCAGAAACCATCCCCCACCCATGGTTTCACCTTAATCGTCCCATCCCACTACCGTCAACCACGCTGCTACCACCACGTACCCATCTTCGCTGGCTTCCATCTCCTCCATCCACGACACCCATGAAATCGACGGTCGAGAGATCGAGAAGGTTTGGGTATTTAAAGGGAACAGCGACGCCATTGAAGCAAGAAGTTCGAGTTTTAGGTAATTTTTAGGGTTCAAGTTTAGGTTTAAATTCAGTTTTAGGATTAGGTTTAGATTTAGTTTAATTTCGTTGTTAATTTCATTTTCGTATTCGAATCTCAGAAATTTCGTGTTCTTCAATTTCGTTCTCTTGTTTTCGAATTTTTGCAATTAGGGTTTATGTTAGTCGATTTCAATTGGATGTATTTGGGTTGAATTTCATGAGTTAGTGGTGTACTTCGAACTTCTGATTCGATTTTACAAGCAATTCGATTCAATTTGCCTCTGGATTCTCGTGTTTGTGTATGCAATTTGATTTCCCCTGTCTCGGTTTATTCGAAAGTTCAAAGATGTGTCAATGGCGATTTATGTTAATTAAGGCTGTGCTAGCATTCAGATGGTTGTGAATGTTCAGGCTTGGAATGAGTCGTGTTGCTGGGTAATCCCATGCCGTTTTGTTCCTGCTCCCCATTTCGATCCTGTTCATACCCTTTCCCCTGTTTTTACTGATTCTAAGCTCATGTTTTGCCTGTGGTTTATTTTCAGTCTACTTTCAATTTCAGTGTTCTGCCTGTGGTCGTTCCCTTCCCTTAGTTAAATCAAGTGCCATAAGCTGCTTAGTCTCATTATGTGATTAAACCATGATTAATCTCAACCTTAGTTGTTTAATTTAGTTTAATTGGTTAATCAATATAAAGGTTAGGTTAGGATTAGTCATTAGGTTGTTTTGATGCTTTGTTGAATTAGGTTATTAAATTACCTTGAATAATTCCATTTAGTTTAATTAGTTAAATTTAATCGTTCAGTTTTAAAATGACCATAATTTCACGTTTTCCCTGTGGATCGACCCTTAAGTACTACGACTGACAATTGTGAGCATTTGAGGTATTATTTTTCTTTTTCTTTAATTTAATTTTCCGTTCCCCCTCAAATCCCATCAACATTAACCTTCCATAAACTAGCTTTTTTTGGAAAACCATGGCTAAGTTTAAGCTTAAGTTTAAATCGTGGTTAACAAGGGAAGCTTGTTGGGCTATGATTGATTTATAAGTTTTCGGCCCGGGAAGGGAAGTAAATCGTATGCGATTTAATTTTTGTAGTTTGAAATTAAATTTTTGTAAGGTTTTAAAAATTAGTAATAATAAAAATAATTTCTTAAACCATAATTATGAGATGTACTATCGATTCACCCGATATTTAATCAATCAACGAAACTTCAATTAGCAATCAATGAAACTTGAATTGCAAAATGAGACCCAAATAAAATATCCCCCAACGGGGATGATTAAATACGATAAATGAAAGCAGAAAATTTAAATAAGATAAGGCAATTCAGTAAATATATAAATTGAATGTAATTGAATTAATAAACATGATTTGGTTAAACAAATAACCATGAGTGATTAAATCAATAAACATGATTAATTAAATGAATAAACATGATTAATTAAATAAATAAATATGATTTAAATAAATAAATATAGGTTAGGGTTGGGTTATTGTAGCAGTAAAGGTCGACAACCATTCTGTAATAAAGCATAAGACATAGTAATTCTGAATTGACCTGGATGTTTTTTTTATCACCACCGTACTGATCAACCTATTCATTTGTTACTTTTAGCAACTACCTCTAGTTCCATGAATTATTGTAGCTTCCAACAGACCAAATTGAGTTTGCCTTTAAATAATAATATGTTATTTCATCTTACATTATTATTTTGTTTTTTTCAATGTTTTGAAGAGGTGCTTTCTTTTTACCATGTCTATTCCGTCAATTTTCTAAGCTTCCTTGTAGAGACGTGGGAAAACAAAATGCCTACATTGGAAAAGGAAAAGGGATGCAAATCTAGGAAAAGGAAAAGGGATGCAAGTCCAAGAACTCAAACATATTGTTGGCACCAACAACACTCAGTTCACTAGTGAGGCAAGCTATTTGATGAAGCAATTGATGCTCTTGGATGTGGAAAAGTGGGATGATATAGAACCTGATAAGAAAAGAAAGTACTTCATGAAGTTAAAGGTTTTTTCTGTAAGACTAACTTTACATCATCTAATTTTGTTTCCCGACTACTTTCATGATCGATATTTTGTATTACATGCAGGATATGTTTAAATTGCCCAAGGTTGTCATGTAGATAAGGTGATAAAGCGTCGCTGCAAGGTTTGGTATAGAAAGTGGCGGTATGACTTGAAACAAAAAGCATACATTAACTATGCGACATTGGTTTATCGTCGGGATAATCTACCTAAAGAAGTGGATACTGATCAATGGAAATGGTTAGTAAATTATTGGGATAGTGACAAGTTCAGGGTAAGCTTAAGACTCTATTTTATTATACCATTTGAATTTACTATAATCTTGACTAATAATAACTACGATTTCTAATTTTTAGCCTTATGGTTTTTCTTGTTTCTTATAGCGTCGAAGTGAGAGAAACACGAAAAATCAAACATATCAAAAAATGCTGGCAAAGGTCGGCACAAAATCAATTGCTGCACCTTCTCTATGAGATGGTAACTTAAGTTTATACATACCTATATATTGAATTGTGTACTTGGCCTTTTCATAGATTTTTTAATAGACCAATTGGTAACTTGCTAACTATCATATATAATTATACTATAAACAGGTCTTTTTGAATGATTTTAGTTGCAAAAACGAACTGATGCATCAAATGGCGATTCACATGAGGGTTGTCAATCAGAAGCAGAAGAGGAGGAAGAACCATACTATTTGTGATTATGGGAAATTCAAAGAAAAAACAAAAATGGAACTTGATCAGATGAGCATGTAGAGAAAACATATGAGGACCTTCAAGTAGTGCACCAAAAAGAGCTTGAGAATTATGTAGTCGATAAGCTTAACCCCCAAGAGGCTTTTACTCATGTTCTCAAACATAGAAATGGATCACATTATCAAAGAGGCATGGTTTAGAGGGTGCTCCTATATACAAGTTATCAAAACCAAGTTATCAATGAGGATGCAATCCAAGAAAGGATTGACACTAAAATTAATAAGCGGGTTTCTGAAGAACGGAAAGAGATTCATGAGTCTTAATTATGATGCTTGTCTTCGTGCTCTGGAGGAACGACTAGGTTGTACGTCATGTGCACAGGTTAGAGTAATCAGTTAAAGTACAGTAAGTATTATATACTTGCGATGGAGATATATTGTTGATGCTATGCTTGCAATTACATAGAGTTTTGTGTTCTATATGGATTATGGATAGCAACATTCAAGAGGATCTTCACAACAGCTTCGATCTTCTTCCATGGACAATAGGCCTGCAGGACATTGTATAGGTATGTTGACTTCATTAAGTAATGAAACTAGTAGTAATGTTCCTTGGCTTTGATGAGCATTTCACTAGAGGCTTACAGTAGTATAACTAAACTGAGGGGTGTAATATGTCCCCGAAAACTGCTATATGTTGATATTTTTGTGGAACACTCCACCTGATTATGTTATCTATCAGTGTTTTAAGTCCTGTATACTTCTGGTTTTGGGAATTGTTGGCTGTGATGGGCCTTCATGGTGTTTTGATTGTTGGTTGTCAAGGCATTCATGTTTATTTTTATATGAGAATATTAGGTTCTGTTCCGCAACTATTGAACAAGCATGCACGATTATAGCAACCACTATAGTCCGTTACCTTCAATTTCTTTGTCAATTGAGGTGTTATAGCTTTGCATGTGAAAAAGGAATAGAATGTCATTTTCAGTTGTATAATTGCATTAGCCTATATATGCTGTGAATTATAATTGTTTTTTAGTTCACATGAAATGTGAAGGCAAAATGCTCATTTAAGTGTTCTATGCTTTCATTGCAGGTTCCAGTTAATGGGGAACATCGTTGTTACAAATTTGAACTGAGGAAGACTATCTTGATTATGAAGGCCTAGCTTATTATTATTTTTTCAGTTCTTATAACAATGTCACACACCTTCCCTAAAAAAAAGATGAACACTTATATGGATGATTTTAAATCTTTTAATAAATAGTTTGGGAATTACAAATTAAGTCTATTTACTTGTCTAGATTCTATTACCTACTATGGGAGCAAATATTGCATGAAGATTATATATTTCATGCAATTTCATTTCTAGTATGATTGCATTTCATTTGAATTTATTTATTATTATACGTATATATTCGTGAGAATATTATTAAATAATTTTGTTATTCGTAAACATTAAACAATGTTATATATAGCACATTATAATAAAACAAAGGAAATGTAATTAAGATACACTAATCACTTTGATAAATTTAGGGGCAAAAGTAAATTGGGATAGAATGTATCCAATTCTACCAAAATATAGTTCGTGGCAATTACATTTTGTTACAACAATCACCTTTTTGTAGCAAATGTGTATTTTGTGGCAATAAGGATTTGCTACAAATTATTTGCTTTTGTAGCAAATTCTAAATTGTAGCAAATCAGAATTTGCCACAAAAGGTATATAATTTGTAGCAAAACAAAATTTGGCACAAAAGGGTTTTGTAACGAACTTTATGTGGCAACTTTGTTGCAATTTTGTAAGTTGCCACAAAAAGCTTTTTGTAGCAAAATATCAGCGTAGTGGCAAATCTTGTTGCTACAAAAACTAGATTTTCTTGTAGTGTTTCCACCAAATCATAATGCCATGACAATTTCTAGCCAAAAATTAATTGCTAATCTTATTTTGATTGTAGCGTTATGCAACGTGTCATAATTATATGTAAGGCCATTATTATATTAACCAATAGTCAAGATATGAAAAGACCTTATTTTAATATCAACAACTAAAATTCTCACTTGTCAATACCTTAATGTGGCATTTGGTTGAAAGTAAAGTAATCATTACGCGATGAAATTAACTATGTAACACTATGTAACACAATGGGATAATAATTACATTACAATGTTTGGTTACAAAGTTTTTAAAAATTGTAACTGTAATAACCCAACCCTAACTCAAATTTATTTATTTAAATCATCTTTATTTATTTCATTAATCATGTTTATTCATTGACTTTATCATGTTTATTTACCTAATCACTTATGGTTATTTGCTTAACCAAATCATGTTTATTAAATTCAATTACATTCAATTTATTTATTTAGCGAATTCCATTAAGTTATTTAAAATTTCCACCTACATTTATCATATTTAATCATCCCGGTTGGGAGATATTTCATTTTGGGTACCACTTTGCAACTCAAGTTTCATTGATTGATTAAATATCGGGTGAATCGATATTAGGCCTCGGTGAGTATAAATTAGTCATTAATTATTTTCTTACCTTCGCTAAAATTTAATTCCGAGCAATACAAATTTTTATTTTTGTTCAAAAATGCAAATAATTTTTCGAGCCCCAATTTAGCCTTTCGGGCCCAAAACAAAATCCCAAAATCTTACTAACTTTTGTTATTTCACTAATTACTCATTTTAGCATCTAATTTTAATTAACAAAAACCTACTTTTAGAGTTGAAAATTTACAGCCATATGTGGCTATAAATTGACCATTTTTACACACAACATTCAACCAAAAAAAAATGACAAGCCCATTCTCCATTTTCTCTTTCTTCCTCACGGTGATTGGCGTGAAAGCAGGGGCAGCAACTGTTGCCCCTTTGTGCCGCCAGTTCTTGTGGTTCTGGCCACTTTTCCGTCCACCTCCCAGCTGTCCCGAGTTCCCCTTACTACTAGCTATCTTGTCCAACCCCTCAAATCACACAAAACAACCTCCTTCTCTCTCTAATTCAAGCCTAAAGTGAGGTATATCTTCAACCCTAACTTGTTTTATGTTGAATTTTTGGGGTTGTTTTGGTTGTGATTATTGTTTATATGATCAAATTGATAGTTATTGTGCAATTTTTATTGAGTTTGGAGATGTTTGGAGTTATGGGTATTTGATGAAGAGCATGATTTCATGATTTTGTAATTGTTCAACCGCCATTGTCGAAAATTTTGAAAATTATAGGATTGTCTAAAAATTCTAAAATTTTTACTGTATATTCTCTATATTATTTGGGATTGTCTAGAAACATTTCATGAATTGTGGAGGTGTAATAAGTGAGTTATGGAATTTTGAAGAAATCTGCCCTGTTTTGGATACGAATTTAGTAATTATGTATTAATGAAGTTGTTTAGAGTTTG
>JACYFF010031954.1:39738307-39799636 GCA_017589665.1 Selenicereus undatus
TCTCTCTTTCCCTCAAACCTTTATTACTTACTCACTTCAATCTAGTACACTTGCTATTATCTTGAACCAAGTTATACATCAGCAAGCCTTAAGCCCATATCAGTAACCATTTCAGAAAAGGCCATAACCACTCTTTCAATTATCACCATCAAGGCCTTTTCCTTTGTAATCTCATTTATCTCACTGT
The DNA here is from genome assembly GCA_017589665.1 of Selenicereus undatus. Lineage (NCBI taxonomy): Eukaryota > Viridiplantae > Streptophyta > Magnoliopsida > Caryophyllales > Cactaceae > Selenicereus > Selenicereus undatus. The sequence goes on from JACYFF010031954.1 coordinate 39,738,495, forward strand.
GGACTATTTTATTTTCATTTACTTTATATCAAATTTAATTACTTTCATCAATTCAATTTTGAAGTTATATTGAAATACACAAGTTATGTATACCATTTAATTACTCAATTTCTGTTACCCATGCTTTTATTTACTCAATTATGCAAGTAAAGATCATTTATTGACAACATATACTTACAATGACATTTATGAAACAGAGTTGAGGCATAGTTATCGTTCCCTATTATGCATAAGTGTTATCAAGTCAGAACTTATTTATCAAGTCCGATGATATTTATGAAACAGCTAACTTGTATCAAGTCAGATGATATTTTTAAAGGATCAAGGTACGTCCATTGTCTGTATATTCAGAAAGCAGATCATGTTTATCAAGTTACAACTGTTACTGAGTTTATCAATGAATCAGTTTATACAGTGATTTGCCATTTAACTTGTGACCCCGTCAATTATCATCTATAGGGCGTCAGCCCATCATTTACCCGCGCGGCTTCAGGCCAAGTCTTGATCGGATTGGCAGGTGTACACCTATGTATAGATCATATCAGTGTAAGGGGTTCACATCTAGATAATAATGAGCAATTCAATTTCATATTACTTTCATTTTCATTGTTATTGCCAACTAAATGAATTGCAAAGTCGGGTACCCATCAAGAATATTTCTATGCTCCTTTTACAATAAAGGGATGTATGTACTGCGTTTTTGCTCATATTTTCGAATTGTTTTCATGTTTTCCATTTTAGGTGATGAAGTATCACATGTTTCTCCATTTAACAAGCCCCTTTGGAACTCGTCAGATGCTCACAGTGGATTCAGCATAATATGAATATTGTAACCGACCTTAGGGTCAAGTACTTGTATGGGATGGAATGTGAGTTAGTACATGGTATGGTTGAACTATTATGGACTTTGGTCTTCAAGTGTTTCAGTTAATAGATTTTGTGATTGTAAGTACGAGTTGCAAGATTAAATGGTTTCAGTGATCCTTATCCTTATCAGGACGGCAGTAGCACCTTCATTTACTGCGTCTTCCGCTGCAATTATCAGTAACCATGTCATTAGTATTTTGGGGGCGTTACAGTAACGGGGATGAATTTATTTATAAATAATACTTAATTTTACACATGGCGTGAGGTACTTGCAATTCAATTCGCATTTTATTTTGACTACTTTAATTATTTGTAGTTTTGTTTATAGTTATCATCCAATATCTTATCATCATAATTATCCTAATTCGCATGAGACTTACCTCACTCTATTTCCTCTAAATTATATGAATGTAATATTGTTAAAATTTAGGAAGTAGAGAGAGAAGAAGAAGAAGAAGATGATGATGATGATGATGATGTGTGTGTGTGTGTGTGTGTGAGAGAGAGAGAGAGAGAGAGAGAGAGGGAGAGAAAGAGATGATGTCTAGAATGTACAAAAATGAAGTTACAATAATATGATCATGGTTTGGGTTAAACTTTATCTAATATGGAGAGTAGGGAGAGGGTTGAGGGGGCTTCAAACCTTTAAAAGCGTGGTGGTGTAGAGAAGTAGAGGAGAGACATTGCAGAGAAGAAAGAGAAAGTCCTCAAATATAATAGCTTATGGTTGGGTAGGCTTTGATTCAAATGTATGCAATCACAATAATTTAGGAAAAGCTAAGTAATTGTATTTTCATAGATTAATGTAAATATGATTATGATGCAATCTTGATTACATCCCTTACTGATAACCAAACATGGTAATGGAATCATTATTACCTTTTTGATTGCATTACCACTTTGATAACACAGAACCAAAGGAGCCATAAATGTTTTCAAAAGTTGGAAACATTGTCTCATATTAGTCATCTAATTATCTAACTATTTATTTATATCAAGTTGATTGAATGCCCCTTCATATTTTGTACCTCAAAAGCTAACACAATCAACCTAAAAATAGAAAAATATTTAAAAGTCGTAGTGGATCCAGTGTAATAAACCCAACTATGAAAAAAGCAATTAGAAATTCATTTTTCATTTTAAATTACTGAAAAGGGAACAACACTGTCTATGAGTAATCTAGCACTTCCTAAAACAGGATAATCAACATGATAAAAATATTTATTTGCATAATCTATATCAAGGTGGTCATCACAACAATAATAATGAATAATAAACGTTAATATGTGTATGCAATAAACAATACAATTAGTGTAAGAAAACAATGTATTTTTATTTCAAGGAGTTGGCATTTACTGCACCTCTGTCAGCTAAACCTCAGACATGAGATCTTACATTCCCAGTATTAGCACAATCTACAAATGAATAAATCCAACTTGTATTACTTTAGGCCTTTCCTTACACAATATTATCATATTACCATTGAAACTGCCCTAACAATTATCTTACATATAGGCCAAATGTCTGCGTAAGTAGTAGAATTATAGATTCAGTCGTTTATGTGATTCACTAGGTAATGTTATTGCTCGACTACTAAAAGGGTTAGAATTACAAATTTATGAGATTCATGATAACAAAGATAAAATTCAGCCAACATGACCCCTAAATATTATATGCCCACTTACATTAAGCCTTGAATGTCTATAATAACTATGCAGTACCAACACCTAATTCTTTGATGAAAACTAGCTAGGCAAATGTGATAAACACTCAACATATTAATAAAAGTGACTCCTATTTACTTATAGAAGCATGATGTCAACAGAAGGCTACACTTTTCCCTTAGTATAGTTGACATGGGAACTATTAATTTTCTGTAGAGCAGTGTGGTAATGTGGAGTTGGAGGAAGCCAAAAATAGGCTTTTATTAACCTAGCAAAGGGAATGATGGTCAATTATAAGGGTTCTAAACCGAGCAAAATAGAGAAAATTCGCACGATTGTGTTCTGCACAATTATAGCATTAAATCCATTGAGTGTTTCGATAGTTACATAGTTAAGGGTCCATTTCCATGCATAAAAGCTTTCACAAAGGATATTTGTTATGATCCATGGATTAGATTGCTAAACTCTGATGAGAGAGAGAGAGAGAGAGAAAGAGAGAGAGAGAGAGAGGTAAGAGAGAAAATGAGAAAATGAGAGCTATGACATTCTCATTATTATCAACTCAATAGCCAAGAGTTGTGCCTTTTACACATCAGCATTTTCCACCAAGAGTTTGTTACAATAACCTACTAATCAATGTGCACACATCTAACACCCTGAACAAATGTCTAACAATCTCGAAGGATGTAGGCTATCTACAACACCCCTCCTCAAAATGGCAGTTCTTTGAACTCTCAGTTTGCCTATAAGATGGTGATGAACATTGCCTGCGAGAGGCTTGGTGAGTTCATCGGCAAGCTGTTGGTGGGTAGTAACATGGCTGACAAAGACCAGACCTACTAAAAGCTTTTCTCTAACAAAGTGACAATCGAGCTCAAGATGCTTGGTTCTTTCGTAGAATATCGGATCTCGTGTAATGTGAATGGCTACTTGGCTATAACATTTAACTAGTATTGGTGTCATTTCTTCCACAGCCAACTCATTCAGCAATCTGGTAAGCCATGCTAACTCAGCCCCTAGACTTCTGAGGCTTCCGTATTCTACCTCACTAGAGGACAAGGAACCAGTTCCTTGTTACTTAGATTTCCAGGAAATTAGGATTTTGCCGAAGAAGATGACAAACCCACTCAGGTATCTTCTTATGTGTGAGCATGCTATCCAATCTGAATCACAGTAAGCTTCTAGAGAGAACTATGTGTCTTTATTGAATAAGCTGTTAGATCAGTTCAGGATGCCCTATTAGGTACCTGAGTACATACAGAACCTGCTGATAATGATGGACCCTTGGTTGCTGCATGAACTGGCTAAGGTCCTGTACTGTGAAGCCTAAGTCTGGCCTAGTAGTGGTGAGAAAATTCGACTTCCCTACAACCCTTTTGTAAGGACCTGGGTTTTCTAATAAAGCTCCTTGATCTGCTGAAATTTTTTGATTACAATCTAAAGGACAGATGACTGGTGTAGCATCTATATCAAGGAATTCTTCTTGGACTTCTTCAGTAAACTTTCTTTGAGTTAATACCAATCCTTCTGTGACTGGAGAAATCTCCATCCCAAGAAAATAATGAGCTTCTTTGAGATCTTTAACCCTAAATGTGTCATCTAAGTAAACTCTGAGAACTGATATTTCATCTTCATCACCTCCTATTAAGAGTATATCATCCACATACACTCCCAGAAATACTGAGGAAGTACTTGTCTTTTTACATAATATTGAATAGTCATTAGTTGAATACTTTTACCCTCTTGCGTAGAGTACCTCTGTCAACATGGCATACCATTGACGTGAGGCCTGTTTTAGGCCATGGAGAGTTTTTGTTAATTCTCAAACTGTATTAGGTATAGGAGAATTAAAACCTTGTGGTAACTTCATGTAAATTTCTTCATGTAAGTCTCTATGAAGAAAAGCATTGTTTGCATTAAGTTGATGCATATTCCAAACTATTGTAATTGCAAATGAAATTAGAATCGTATAGTTATCATCTTTATAACAGGAGAGAAGATCTCAACATAATCTATACCTACCATTGGTGTGAAACCCCTTATTGCCAACATAGCTTTTAGCCATTCCAAAGTGCCATCTGCCTTATAGTTAGTTTTGTAAACCCATTTACAATCAATGGGCTTCTTACCTATGGGCAATGCCATAATTTCCCAAGTGTTGTTATTAACTAGAGCTTATGTTTTTTTATTTTTTTTTTTATCAATGGCCTCTTTCTAGCCAGGATGGGTTATAGCTTCTCAGTAGCTCCTTGGTTCTTCTATGCCTTATTTTATTGCGAGGCCTGCAACCTTTGGAAAATTTTCTTTCTATATGCAAAGGTTTGTAAGAGTACAAAAACAAAAGGCTTCCTTCTCTTCACTTAAACTGCAACACACATAGTCTTGAAGGTAACCGGGTAGTTTGTGTGGTCTGCTGGACCTTCTTAATTGCATATTGTTCTAGACTCCTATATTGTGTGGAATATAAGCCTCTGAGGGCACTTCTGCACCCTTCATCTCATTCTGTTCTTCAAAAGAGGGAAAAAGATATGATTGAAACATTGGTTTCTCCTTATGAGGAGAAGCAAATGAGAAGACCTTTTCATGGAAAACCACATCTCTGGATACATGTATTTTGTTGTTTTCCAAATCCATTACCTTTTTGGCACTTTTGTCCAAAGTGATAACCTATGAAGATAAAAGTTGTAACTTTGGTTTGAAATTTATCTCTTCCTTGTTTGTTGGTTGTAACATAGAAAAGGCATCCAAACACCCTTAGATGATCATATGTGGGACCTGAACTATAAAGTAACTCATAGGGTGTTTTGCCTTTTAGCAATTTGGTTAGGATTCTATTGATTAAATAGGTTGCTATTAGGACACACTCCCCCTAATATTTAGCAGGTAATGAAGACTGAAATAGCAATGATATGGACACCTCTAAGAGGTTCTTGTGCTTTGCACACAGCTTGTTTTGTGTGTAATTCCAGTGATAGAAAATAAATTCCCAAATCTCATAGCTTTTGCTTAGCTTAAGTGCATTATATGATCTAATCATCTTAACTTTGGCTTCAGATTGTGTTTTGGCCACTATAACAAAGGATCTAAGCAGAGAAACTGCTTTATCTTTAGTCACAATGAGATGAGTCCAAATGGCTCTTGTGTAAACATCTACAATGGTCGAAAAATACATGTGCCCTGCACGTCTTTTTATATGATAGGGCCCCCAGGTATCAACATGTATTAGCTTCAAAGCTCTAAGAGAAGTAGATTTACTAGTAGGGAAAGACAACCTATGCTGTTTTGCCTTGGGACAGATCTCACAAATAAAATGTTTCATATCATGGTGTGACAAACTGACATCATATAGAGTTTTCATTTTATTACAAGACATATGTCCAAGTCTATGGTGCCAAGTGTCAAAATTAGCAGCACGTACAATATTATTAAAAACTGTGACAGGTTTATCACCAATGTTCTCAAGTTTGCTATATGCTGCCACTGGCTATCTCTTTCCATCTACTAGCTCTACATCTCGAATGACTTCCTTATCCATAATATAAAGGCCCATGAAATCCTCACCAATTGTCCGTGGCCTCCTTAGAGAAGAGGCGTGTAATATACATAAGTCGTCTGTAAACTCAACTGCGCATTGTAATTATTCACATAACCTCTTTATGGAAAGTAAGTTAAACTTGAAATTAGGTACCAACAAGACATTGTTTAGCACTAACATTTTTACTATTCTCAACATCCCTTTATGTGTGACTTTAACTTGTGTTCCATAGGGTATATTTACCAATATGGAATTCTTTAAGTGAAGTTAGGTCATGTAATACTGAGCTCATACGCTCACTTGTGCCACTATCTAGGATGCAAATTCCTTGATGCAAAGCACAAAATGAATGAACAACATTTAGAGCACGTATAATATTGGCCATATGTATTACAAATGTTGTAACTTCTAGCATATTCTGTCTTTGCTCATTTTCTCCTGTCAAGTTGGTGAGAAACTGAATGAGTTGCTTGGACTGTTCTTGGTTGAGTCCTGGCAACATAAGAGGAAGGCACTTGATTTGTCTAGCCTTCTTACTCTCTCCAAGCACCATTGGCTCCTCTATAATTCTTGTTCCTCCTTTATTGTCAGTTTGGGCAAACATGTATCTTATAGCGTTTTTCCATGGTGTGTCCTACTCTTTTGCAATGGTCAGAGGAAGGCATTGTAATATACTCTTTGAAGGATCTTACCTGTTCTATCAGGTTCTTAAGATCAACTGCTTTTGCATTTTGTTGGAAATCACTCCGTTCTCAAGTAGCTATAGGTTGAAACACCACTTTCTTCTTGTGCTTATTTCCTTGAGCTTGGGAGGAAGCATTAGCTTTTTATATCTTTGTCATAACTAGGTCATGGAGTTTCTGAATCTCCTCCATAATCTTGCTTTCTTCTACACTTGATTTCTCTTCTAATGGCCTCGGCACAACGTATAAAGGGCTCAAAAAATCAACCTTATAGGAAATCTTGAAAGAGGAAATTCTGGTGATCTTTGTTGATATGATATTATAAGAAAACTTATCATATGATAGTAAAAGATCTGAAGCCTTAGTACTGGACTTACAAAGGGACATTATGGTGATCTTTTTTGATGCAGTGTTACAAGAAAACTTAGCATATATGAGTAAAAGATCCCAAGCCCTGGTACTAGACTTACAAAGGGACATTATGGTGATCTTTTTTGATGGATTGTTACAAGAAAACTTAGCATATATGAGTAAAAGATCCCAAGCCCTGGTACTAGACTTCATCCAACCCATCAAAAATGTTTCATAACCTCCGGTTTTCCATCCACTTGGGGATGAAATGTTGTCCTACACTTGAGTTTAGTACCCATCTTATTCTATAAAGTGATCCAAAGGTGGCTAAAGAACTTGGTATCATAGTAAAAAATAGTAGATCTTGGAATTCCATAAGACCTCATAACTTCCTTGAAGTAGAGCTTGACAATGTGAGTGGCATAACTGGTATTATTGTAAAGAATAAATTGTGCCATCTTACATAATCGGTCTACCAGCAGAAGAAGGATTCCTTATTGCATTGAGTTCTTGGCAAACTATTGAGTAGTTTTTGAGTGAGTAGGTTGGAAATTTTTATCGCCTTCTAGGACAATGTTAAAATCGAGTCACTTGTTATTCTAGCCCAAATCTAACCTATGGAAAGCAAAAATGTGACTAAACTAATTACTTAATAATTGAATTGAGTCACTTGTTATTCTAGCCCAAATCTAACCTATGAAAGCAAAAATGTGACTAAAGCATGATTAACTAAACTAATTACTTACTAATTCTAGTATAAACATAATTAGTTATACTAATCTAAAACAAAACGAATTGGCACAATCAACACAAAGCATCATTCTAACTACAACAAACTAATAAAGCATCTAATTTAGTTAGGAAAGCATTAACTAAGAGAAGAGAGAAAATAAAGCATATCAAAAGCTCAAAAATCCAACCATGGAAAGGACGTGGAATTTGTGGCTAGTTTCCACGTATTCATACTAATCTACCTAACTGGTTCTAATCCAACCCATAGTGAACGAAAATTTCAACCATGTAAAAATGTGTTTTGAAACCCGAACTTGAGAGGGGAGATAAATTTATAAATTTGTGACATTTCAATAAGAACTAGTGATACTAAGAGTAGAAAAGAGTGGGAGAACGAGATTAGAGAGCCAAATCATCTAAATCCAAGCATAAATCAACCCCAATACTAACAACTCAAAGCAATAAACAAAGAACCAAAACATGACAAATATGAAATTGTAATAAGAACTTTGCAAAGAAGAGAGAGACAAAGACTAAAACACCAAATCATTAACTTGAGTGCGTCAATAAAATTTAATGCCACTACAAATTAAGCACTGTCTACATTAATCTCCTCCTAAGCTAACATAAGAATCCTAAATCTTTTTCTGAAACCTGGTTCGTTTCACAAATGAGGGAAAAGGAGTTTACGTAGCCCTTATTAAACAAACTTGGCACAGTCATTCCATGTCACATGGGCTAACCGTGCAAAGTTTCTGGATTCCAAAACAAGACAAAGTGAAATACGGTTTTGACGTCGCTGTGCCACTTGACATGGGTAGCGGTTGTTAAATTCCTACATTTTTTTTCTTCCTTGTTTCTCTGACTATTTTTATGCTCACTGACCCGACCTTACTGTATCTTTATTATGAGTTAACGTGGCCAAATTTCAGCATGTTTGCACAATATTATCTGTCATTTGAGCAATTGTCGTTATTACCCGCAAAACCAACAAAACACTAATAAATAACACAATTTACAATTATCATAAGTAAATCTAGGTAGAATAAGATACAAAACTCACACAAATTTAGCCCAAATAAATACCCCCACACGAAGACTGTTGTTCCTCAAGTAATACAAAATAAAGCTACTAAAACCTAACTCACTTTCATAGAAATCACGATTGTATTTAACATATACCACAAGAATTTTAAACCCTTTGATTCCCCTAACTAGATGAATGAGGTCTTAAGAGACTTTGCAAAAGATATGCCCCTAAAATCTTTAAAATATTCTAGGATTTTCAAAAAATGTAGCACATGCACAAGGCAAAGAGGCAAAATATGTACACATTTAAATTGATTCAATCACCTTAACAACTAGCTATGAAGTCATATATGAGTAAAACATAAATCAAAAGATACTTATGCTATAAATACACCTAGGCTCTCATTTTTCATCCCACACAATACAATCACACGATATGTACACTTGGTGCTCTGTACGAAGTGTACTCACTTTTAATGTTAGGCTGACACCAGGTGAAGAGATCATTTTTACTTGGCTAATAAACTTCGATTTATTAGATTATCAACCTCACATCTCTTTTCATTCCTTTATTGTTTTCTTGCTTGTCTCTATGTACTCCTTCGTCCGCGTGAGTAGATCTTGGCTTATTGCGTGTTAAATTCTTGGTTGAACAACATAACACTTATTTAAACTTCTTTTCTAATTAGGGGTTTTATTTCGATGTGTGTAGCACTCATAAAACCCAATAGCGGAGCTAAAGTCAAGCTTTCTCTCATGTTGTTTTTCTTCTTCCTTTTTCTTATCAAAGTAAAAGTTGGAAGTCAACTAATATAGTAGAATGTCCTTAACCCATGTTTTACCAAACTAACACAAAGAGTCAATGTTCCAATGCACAAGGTATGCACAATATCACACATATGAGTTGGAATCAATACAAAAAGTTAAAAATTACATACTACACAAGTGTTCTATCACGTATATTGTACCTATCTACAAGCAAGCAACCAAACCAATAGATCTCTAATACTAATCAAAATGGAACAAAAGTTCCCAGACCAAAGAAAAAAATCATACAAAAACTAAAAATTTTTAAAAAATACAAATGGGCACTTTACTACATCACTAAAACTCCACAATGTCCTCATTGTCGGAACTAAGTGATGAGGATGGTTCCTTAAAGCTCCCAAGATCAACATCCATAAGAAAACCATAGCCAAAAGGATGCCCCTCTAGTGTATGGTGAATCTCATTTGACCAAGTAAAGGTGAGAAATCTATGGAGATGAGCCTAAAGGATGTAGATGAAGATTAGTATTCGCAAAAATGAACCAAGAGAGAAAGAATTTCCAAATAAAAGAACTCCTCTAATGAAAGTTGGATCAATACTTATGATAGGAAACCAAGAGATAAATCAAAGAGGATATATCTAGGCCAAATGTTAAACCACCACCTACATTTAATCAACCCACCCTCTAACCCTCTAAGGCCTTATGAATTCAAATCACAACCCTTCTAGGAGAGATAATGATCTTGAGATTTTTGAGAAAATCATCAAGCTGCTAGCTCTCATATCATTCAACAAATCTGAATTTTTATCGAGGTAATTGCTATGAATACCGAATTGAAGAGGGACTAGATATTACATAAGTGGGGCAAGTTGGCCAATAAGGGGCTTAGAAAATATCCTAGAAAAATATTCAAGATGCTTAAGATAATTACAATCAAGGTGGGCTTTATTCTCTAGAATTCATCCTCCATCTTTTAGAGAGCTTTGAGAAGGCTCTAGAGTTAACACACATAAAGTTGATGGTGATGCTGTTTATGGAACTAGAGTCAACACACATATGCCAAGTACCATCTTTTCTTAGGTACCAAAAGGGCAAGAACTAAACATGGACTCAAGCTCCCCCTAATGTACCCACAGTCAAGCAATTCTTAAACTTCCTTTTATAATTCCTTTGACTTGCCATTGTAATTCCTTTGACTCACTAGGATTGCATTAGTAGGCAGCTTGTTCGACAAAGAAACACCTGGTAGGTCATCAATTGCATTCTCAATTTTGCTCAAGGGAGGAAGCCCTAAGGGTAAATCATAAGGGAATACGTCGTTAACTCTTTCAGGAGTGATTGAGCAAGAGGGTCTCACTACCTCACTTGCGATTGATTAGACCATAACTAAGGTAAATAAGGGCTTGCTCTTACTAGTGGCTCTCTCCACCCATATCTAACTCATATATAGACTTTTGTAGCTTCCCTTCCTTGGTTTAATTTTGCGAGGCTTAGATGGGGACAAAGGAGCCAAAGTGAGACCACGACTTAAATAAACTTGAATGCATATATATTGGCATGCCATTATGAATCACATGATTATCGTACAACTAACGCCTACCAACCAATAAACGACATGCATGCATAGGTAGAACATCACATAGGACTTCACCACAATCTGGACCAACTGAGAATGAAATAAGATCTTTCTTAGAAATGGTTTCCTTGCTCCCTTGCTTAAGCCATTGAAGAGTATAGGGGATTGGATGCACCTTGGTGGGTAGTTGGAGGTTTTTTACGAGAGCTAAGGAAAGCACATTGGTGTAACTTCCACCACCAATGTTAAGCTCACACACCTTCCCTTCAATGGTACTTCGAGTTTGGAAGATTAGTTCCCATTAACTAGGTTCAAGAGGAACCTCTTTGATATGAAGTGCTCTCTGGATCACCAATAGTTCTCCAACAGCTACAGTGACCAAAGTGTGAACTTCATTTTCAAGCTCCTCTTCACTAGTTTCTTCCTCAAGAGCTTGGATCACGTCCACCTCTCTAATGGTGATAGTCTTTCTATTTGGGTAATCAACTTAGAAGTGACCATAGCCATGACACTTGAAACATTTCTTACCTTCCAACCTCTTTAGGGGCTCACTAGCGATTCTCGTACCCTTGTCTAGGGATTTAACAATGTTTAAATAGTTTCAGTCTTAGGTGTGAGAAGGAAATCCCTTTGTGGAGATGTGAGATTGAATTACAGAGGGGGTATAGAAAGGTTTTCTAGCCCTGAGTTGCTTTTTAACCTTAATAGCTAGATTGTAAACATCATCAAATGAGAGATAAGGTTCCAAGTCTGCTTTGCTAGCAATGTTGGGGGGTAGATGAATCTAGCTATTGGGAGCCTAGACTCTTCATTCAACCCGACCCTCATTTGGAGTTGTTCAAACTCTCTAATATATTCTTCAATGTTGAGGTACTCCTAACTAAGAGAAGTGATCTTAGGTAGAGCTCTTACTTCAAAAAGTGTGTTAAGAACCATTTTTACATGTGTTTCTTGATCTTGGAATTAGCTTTCCTTGCTTTATTCATTTTCAAGTTCTCATACCACAAGGAGGCATACCCATTCATCTTTATAATGGCTAATTTGAAAGCCTTTTCATCATTATACTCCTAAAGCTCAAAGATCCTATCTATAGATTAAACCCAATCTAGGTAGTTTTTGGATTAAAGTTCCCATCACATTCCAGTGCCTTAATCTTGATATCCTTATGGTTATCCCTTTGATGTCTTCTTCTTCTAACTCCTCTATCCTCATCATCATAATCTTCACGAGAGGATGAGTAGGAAATATCGATGAGGCTAACACTGAACTCTTGATGGTGATGACTTCATCGCCCGGTGGGAACAAAGCGCTTTACTTGTTCAAGTGCCCTTGTAAGCTTTCTCACTTGTCCTTAAAGCTCAAGGATGATTTTATCCCTTCTAATTTCATGGGCTTTCTCAGGCGGAATGCCCCTAGAGAGGAATCTCCTTCATTACCCATAGTAGAGCTAGGAATGAGATTAGAGGATGAAATAGGGCAACTATCGGTTATCGGGATTACCAAAGCATGGTCGGGGGGAGAAAAGGAGGGACCATATGGGGGCACTATCTGCCACGATCCGTGGTAGCTGCAACGGTCAGACCATGGTGGCATCTGTCTTGAGATATTTTTGGGGTTTTGTGAAGGCTTTCTGTGGAGCTTTCATGTTGCGCTTAGGTTGGAGATTTTGATTAGGCTATTTTGAGGCTTCTTTGTTGGCTAATGAGGGTTGATTAAGCTGGATGATTGGATAAACTATTGAGAAACTAAAGCATGCATTTTTGGGGATGGATTTGAGAAGATAGTGAGCATTTTCGATTAAATTAAAAGAGATGAACGTTTTAATTCAGTAACAACCTAAAAAAGGAGTTCTAGGTTTGATACTAATTTTGATGATGAGATTGGTCAAAATTTGCAAGATCCACATTCACAAGAAAACTAAAACTAAATGGATGCTCCTCTTCGAGATCAATCACAACAATTAAGGAGATTTTAAGTTTTTTGCCCAAATATTAAGAGCCTAATGATAGATTGAAATCTTTCCATCAAATCCCTCTTCTAAAGGCTTACAACCATTAGAGAATAATTATAAAGGAAGGACTCTAACAACCATAAAAAAAAATAAAAATTCTTGTTGTTCCAAAACTAGATTTTTGTGGACACTCCTCTCATTTTGGATTATTTCTCCCAAATTTTAGAACCAATGCCTAGTTTTAGCACATGGGGATAAAATAGACATATTGGGAAATCAATAAAACTTAGGCTTACATTGATTAGGCCTTAATAGGTAGGATCCAAGTTGAACCCAAATTCAACAAGTTTACCAATAAACACCTGGACAATAAGATTTGCAATTCTCTTCACTTTAGGGAAATAAAATGCAACCTAATTTGAAAATTTGTTGCATTATCCTAAAGTTGATATCCTAGGAGTCCCAAATAATTCAATGAGGGATCCAATTGGATGTCATTTGGGTGGTGAGAAGCGAGGTCAAACCCGGGTGTAGTGCTATGGTAAGCTTCTTTACCAAGGGAGGTTGGCTTGAACTTTGGGATGGATGAGAGTGTGGCCAAGAGTTATCATGAGGGTTGTTATACATCACTAAGGCACCAAAAAGTTAAATAAGTAATCCAAGCACAAACTCAACACAAATCTACCAAATATACACAAGCTTATGACACCACCAACAAACACAAAACCAAACACATTAACCAATATTCACAAATTACAATACACAACCAAAAACTACAAATAAAACAAGGCATACAAAATAAACAAGGGTGATAATAGCCATCTCAACTAAACAAATCCTAAATTTCTCCACAAAAATCGATCACCGAAAGAAAATCTCAATCCTAGATATCCACAACTATGTACAAAAGAAAGAAACAAATGAAAAAGAAGAAGGCAAAAGACTTGGAACGATTGTAGTAGGTTAGGTGTTTAGTGCACCTAAACTATGCCTTACGAAGATGTAGGTGACAAGCTAGAGGAGTATTAGCCACTCCCTCAAATCACTCGACTGCCACTTGTGTCAATCCCTACCAAAGCTCTCAGCAACTTATCAAAAGAATGGGGACAATCCTTAAAAACATGAAAATAGCTAGTAACAAGAAGGATGTTTGGAAACCATTATCATGCCATGCACAAAGCAACAGGAAACCATGCCTCAAACAAATCTCATTACCAGAATGGATGCAATAGCTCTCTTGAGCTTGTCAAAGCTCTGCGCCTAATCATAAGAGTTACACATATGCCTAACATCACTTAATGTAAAGGATAAGGGCCTGAAAGTTTCATAAGAGGCATGAATTCACAAACTAGATATGAATCCTAAATTCTCTACTTAATAGTTAAGTCCTATAGTTACATCAAGCTTATGAGTCTAGTCTAAATTACGGATATACATCGTGCAAGTCATAGACTCGGGGGAGATGAACATTGAGAAATCAATGAAAGAGGTTAGCAATATAGAAGGAAAATGGGGTAAGATAATAAAGTTGGGGAAAAGCTTAGTAAGGGACCAAAATGCTGATGGGATAAATAAGCTCCAGGACACAAGTTATAAACTCATCAATATCCTTAACACAAGGTTCCTCTAAAGGAGTCTCGTCAGGTGAATGCGCCTCATCAACAAAAATATCTTTGGAAACCATTATCATGCCATGCACAAAGCAACAACTAGCGTTAACCACTAGTTTCTTATTCTCATCATTCTCTCTTGAGGGGACTAAAGGCAAAGTTGATGCATCATCAAGAAACATATCATTTCTAACAGCATTGGAAGTCTTAAGATAGGGTTGATCATGAGGGGAGAAAAGGAAGGGTCACTCACAACCTCATAAGACATTTGATCATGAGAGGGAATGTAACAGCTAACACCACGGTTAGACAAGTGCTCATAAACACAGGAAGAGGGGATATAATCATGAGATTAAGGGGGATGAAAAGGTGGAACTCTAAGTTGAGTCTCATATTTAACCATGGTCTCCTTACAGACACCAACATCGTTACGTAACTTGCCCCTATTAGCAAGAGAAATCAAAGAACTAATACTATGGGCCTTGTTAATTGTCTCTAATTCTTATATCTTATCATTTAAATACTCAAGAAAGTCCGGATCTTCATTATCATTCTTACAAAGAAACTCTCCCCCACACATATATTCAACTATTTCCCTAGTACTCACATCCAAATCCTCATAAGCTATTAGGCACAAATTCTATCCCTCTAAACCATGGTGAGGGCATTAGGCAAGCAACTTCTTGAACCTACTGATGTATCCCACAAAGGCTTTTATGTAAGTTGAACAAAAGAGAAGATTTCCTTCTTATGCCTAATTGTCTTCATAGTGGGGAAGTATCTCTTAAGGAAGATATCAACAAGGGAATCCCAAGAATTAATAGAACCAACCTTAAGACTATACATCCATCTTTTAGCATCATCTTTAAGAGCAAAGGGAATGAATTTCATCCTCGCAACATTGGTTGATACTGTAGGCATATGAATCAACAAACACATTACCTTAAACTGACGAATAAATAAATAGGGATCGTCAAAGCCGGTAAATTTAGGAAGCATGGCAACATAATCCGGGCTAAGCTCAAATGTCACATCCTGAGGGATAGGGGCGAGGTTAAAATATGATTGTCAGGAAGTTTGGTGAGGGTAGAAGTGATCCTAATGAACGTCGTGGTGGGTCAGGTTTGACTCTTTCAACAATTAACTCATCAACATTAGTAGGATAGGTTCAATATTAACCGCATTTGTTTCCTCCAAATTGCCAAGCCTATCATTAACATCCAATGGTTCAATTTTTCTTTTTTTTTGGGTCATTTAACATTTTTTTTGGTTTGCATTTTTCAATGTCATCAAAATAAGTAACTACTCTATAACTCAAAAGGAAAAATGAAGAAATAATAAAAAAAGGCAAGAGTAGAACAGAATGAACTAAAAAAGGGATATTTACAAGAAGTGACTTAATTTCCCATCACCCTCCCCGAACACAATGCCAATTTGTGTGTAGTTTCGAATGAGTTGGGTGGAAATTTTTTACGTCCTCTAGGATGTTGTTGAAACAAAGTCACTTGTTGTTCTTACCCAAAAATAGGCTAAGGAAAGCAATAAATGTCACGAAATATGCTTAACTAAACTAATTACTCACTAATCTTATTATAAATATAATTAATTAAATTAATCTAAAACAAAATGAATTAGCACAATCAACACAAAACATCACTGTAACTAGCAACAAACTAGCATCTAATTAAATTAGGAAAATATTAAATGTACTAAATGCGAGAAGAGAGAAAAAATTATCTTAGAAGCTCAAAAATCCAATCATGGAGATTGGTCTCCATTATTGAAGCAAGGAGATAGAATTTGTGGTTGGTTTCCACTTATTCTACTAATCTAACCTAAATAATTCTAATCCAACCCATAATGAACCAAAAGTTCACAGTTGCATGCTCAACCTGAAATTATGTCATGTTCTACCCTTTTATAATCTAGTATTTGCTCAAAATAGATCAGTCAATTAGAATTCCAATATATTTTTGTATATTTTGTAGAAATTGGGAAAAAAATAATCGACCCCTTCGGCACTAGGCAGCAAGCCAAAAAGCGGAGCCTAGTCCGCGTAACCTACACCTGCTACAACCCTCATGTGATCTGCACATGAAGCGGGCTCTCTTTTCTTTTCTACTTCGCATAGGGCCTTTTCCTTTCTTGCTTCCCTCGGCACATCCGTGGCCAAGAAATGCCCCCCTCTTCTCTTGTTTCTTTCCCCTTTCTTCCTTCCCTCTTCAACAGGTCAGCCCAGCTCGCCTTCTTCCCAACCTCAACCTTTATCCCGTTGTTTTTTTCTTCATGGGTTTGTGCTCCTTCCATCTGCGAGCCAAGGGCTGCTTTTATTCTTTTCGTGCTGAAGCCCAGCGAAATAAATCCAAGCTAGAATCCCACCTTTCTTTCACTTAAGCACCTACCTCCCAATCACATGCCTAGCTCCCCCTCATCTCTCCTTCATTTATCCTCTTCGCTACCAAGAACTGAAAGCATGACGCCCTCCCCAACCCTCCATCTTCTCCATCTTTCTCTCCACCAGCAACACACTCCATCTTAAAGCTTCATTAATCCAACAACCGTTTCATCACCATAATAAATTCATCAATTGGGAATTAGTGCAAGCAGTTTTAAGAATGAAGAGTGAAGACTTAATTTGAGAATTAATGGAAAAGGCCTAGAATTTGGCTACGACATGGAGAGAAAATGAAGTTGGTGGGGGTGAAAAGGAAGTAGATTAGAGTAGAATTTTCAGTTTCCAATTCTCATCGTCGTTTTCATTTTACATTAGTTTCATATATGATTCTAGTGCACAAGCCAATGTAATTTCAATCATGAGTTTTTATTTCAAGTGAAATTTTGGATATTCGTGTTAAATATGGGATGATATTCCCTATCTAATTTCCTCCTAACTCAGTTTTCGTTTGATTTTCTGCAAGTAATTTCTTCATCCTTTTCTGCTAATATGGAGTAGCGGAAAAGTGTCATTAGTGCAAACCTTAAAATTTCATTATTTTAGAATGTTTTATTATTTAAGTATTATTACCTTTTAGTTCTTGTCACTTTAGTTTCTAATTCTCATCATCGTTTTCATTTTACATTAGTTTCATATCTGATTCTAGTGCACAAGCCAATGTAGTTTCAATGTTGAGTTTTAGTTTCAAGTGAAATTTTGGATATTCGTGTTGAATATGGGATGATATTCCCTATCTAATTTCCTTCTAACTAGTTTTCTTTTGATTTTCTACGAGTAATTTCTTAGTCCTTTTCTGCTAATATGGAGTAGGAGAAAAGTGGAATTAGTCCAGAGCTTAAAATTTCATTATGTTAGAATGTTTTATTATTATTTAAGTATTATTACCTTTTAGTTCTTGTCACTTTATTAGATTTAGAATATGAGAATACTAAGTGATATTTGTTTTGTTTAGCAAATACTGTCGCTCGAATAAGTGGCCAATTGATGACCTAATTTCGTAATCCATCCAAGTGGATTGATAACCATAAGTGCTACAATGTTCAAACCGTACGCTTGCAGAAAATAACAAGTTGTTAGCGCCTTTGTCAGGGATGAATTTGTAAAATTAGGTTGCAAATCAAGTCATAGTTTAGTCAATAGTGTTGTTTTCATTTTGCTTCGTACTTTTTGATTTCTTGTGAAGTGTTTATCCAGTTTAGTTGTTTCAGTTTAGTTTAGATTTCTTTTGTTTTTGATTTTTGATTAGAGTTCGTATTTGGATTGTTATTTTGTTCAATTGATTTTGATTTTGTGACTTATTTTCTGCAAAAAAAAATGAACTAATAGTTTGGCTACGAATAATGTGGGCAGAATTGAAAAAGAAAAAAGCACTATGCAGTTTTTTTTTTGTATTTTTAGTTTTTGTTTCGATTTTTCTATGCTAATCTAGTAATGATTTTTGGGTTCTAATATTTTTAATACATTTTTAGGCATTTTTATAGTCTAGCAGGATCTTTGTGAAATTTTTAGGCATTTTTGAAATTTTCAAGAATTTCTGAAAACAATTTTTAGTTTTGATCTTTCTGCACTGTTATGGGACACAACAAAATTCAAAAAAAATATATTCATGTACTGACTGATTGTACTGAATTTTCTTGGTAAATGGTTTTAAATTGGGCTCTAATTTTCTACTTATTTTTATTTTTAGCATTTTCTTGTTAGGTTTTTTATTTATTTTTCATTTTTGTGTGTTATAAAAAAAAAAGAGAAAAATGCTTGTGTTTGTTGTTTATGGTTGTTTTCAGTCAAGTCAGAACTTGTGGTTTATTTCTTTTTGTTCTCTCTTTTCTTTTGGTGGTATAATTTTATGTTAGTTTATTTTGTTTTGTTAACTTAATTATTTAAGGCTGTTGTTTTTGTTTTAGTTGCTAGTTTATAGTTAGTTGTCTTAGGGTCATTGATTTTTTTACCTTTAAAAAAACCCTTAAAAAGTTTGAAAATTGACAATACTAAAAAAATTGGACAATTTAAAAAAAAACAAACAAACATTCAAGGATGCCAGCTTTTAATTTCCAACAATCGAGAATGAACCTTTATGAAGTTATTTGTCAAGGCTTAAAGATTACCGTGCTCAATTGAATATAAGATTTGAAAGGTGGGAAATATGTGAGGTCATCATTGTGGGTTTGAATGTTGAGTCTAGAAGTTATGTTGAGTCTATGTGTCCTGAAGGTTTAACAAGATTACTGCCTAGAACTCAAGATGAGGTTTGGGATTTCACTAAAAAATTAGCTTGGGACACTTATGAGTTTGAACAAGCTAGAGGAACCTTAGGATTACCCACTCATGGAGAGTATGCTTTTCATACTCATCCTTACCACTAAGAAAACTTTATTAACTCACTGACACATCCCGCCAGTGCACAGGTGTTGTGTAGGACCAATGTAATCTATTAAGTTTTGTCCTGCCAAAAATGCTAAGCGAACAAATTTCCAACGGGTTATTTCACCTATGCTAATTGGCTATTCGGAATTCAATCAAGGTAAAGCATCTAGGGATTTGATTTGCCAAATCAAAAAAAGAGTTGGATTTTGATATTTAGCATGCGCTTTTTCTAGTTTGGATGATTCAAAGGAATTGTAACCTAACTTAATTTAATCTTTTTTTCCGAAATAAATTGAATTGCCTACACTAATATGATTACCATTCTTTCAAATGTCTTTGTTTTAGTCCAGGTTATAGATTTTGATTGCTAAAGTTTGTTCTCTTTCTTGCAATTCTCTTTCAAGGATAACTAAGTCGAGTTCAATCTTGTAGGTCTGATAGTTAATTTCTCCTTTCAGTACTTCACTCAGCTATCTAAAATATGTATGGAAATCAGGCCAAATTCACTCACATCAATTCAAGCACAAGATAAAATAAAATCAATCCAAGATAGATTGAGCATAAGAAATAAAGATTAAAGATCCAACCTCAATACTTCGGCAAACCCATCCCTACACTAAACTAAACTACTCACTCATGTTCAAACTCAACAACATCCAAAATAAATAAACTGGAGTTTAAGAACAGATAAGGAGAAGAGAAAGCTCAACAACTACGGAGGCTCTTCAATGATATTTCAGTCTTCAAGTGTCTAAATACCAATTCCTTCCTTCAAATCTTCTTTTCCTCCATCAAAAACTAGAAAAATTCTAAAAAATGAGAGATGAGTGATAGGATCAGTGTAGAGAATGCCTTGCTCTCAACAAAAAGCGCCTTCAAATACAGGAACTAAAACCTTCTCAACCACACAATCGAGGAAAAACGAAGAGGCTCGCAATTAATAGCTTACCACGGACTGTGGGAACCACCATAGTCTAACCATGGTCAACTCTAGCCGTGAGGTCATCATTCTTCGTTTGCCCCACGGTCATGTGGGATGAGGATACCACCGTTGTGGCTCAAAAATGTCCCCAAATGAGAGTCAACATTGGGTGAAAAGGGGCTAAAGCTTATAAAATACACCAAAGAAGCATACCTGAGTGTAAAATAGCAAAAAAGGGTGTAAATCATACACTTAAAAACATAATCCCCTAATAAATTATATCAAATGACCCTAAAATGGCGCACATTTTCGACACTTATGAAACTCCCTCATGCTCGAACCATTGCTTATCCCTAAGCAAACCTAAAACTAAAAATTTATTCAAAATCTCCTCAGGGAAGTCATCAGCAGTATCTTCAATGGTAAAACCAACCTGAAGTAAACCCAACAATTCTACAAAACATTTACCAAACAGGTAAGAGAACAAAGTTTTCAAGAGCTCGTTAAAGCCCATAATGTCAATGTTTGAATCAATTGCCTAAATCATCGAATACAATGAGGTCAACACAGGAAATAGTTAGAGCTATAAAAATCGATAGAACCTCACTTTAGCAATGTGACAGTCTTTACTTATATGTGTGTTAAGATATAGTAAGATTCCCTCAATTCTCCTTCAAAAGATCCAAATCTACCATAAGTTGTTAAAACTCTCTAATTTGCTATCACTAGTATACAATACACATTGGCCAATCATGAGGACTTTTTATGGGTTGTAATAGGGCTAGGGTAGAGGTAACAGGGGAACAAATATTTTTGCAAATATGGAGCTAAAAGTCGAAGATTAAGAGATAAACTCTGCCAATGTTCTCATGAAAAACTCTCCTCAAACTAATACTACTCAAATATAGAAGCACATCCCTCATGCTATGGATGGCAATGGGGTGGATATAGGGTGAGTTGAGTCGTACCCACACCCATACCCGTTTTCGAAAATTGTACCCATACCCACGCACGTACCCATCGGGTATTAAAAAATAAAACCCATACTCATACCGATACCCATGCCCATCGAGTTTTGCAGGTTTGTGGGTTTTATTCAGGTTCACATATAGAATGAAAATTATTACCCATATGCAACCCATGTCCGAGTACAATATACATTTGTGTCCTTACAAGATTACAAATTGTTTACAAATGTGAAATCAAGTACATTATTGACTAATTTTTTGTTAAAAGGGTTTGGATTGCACTTAAACCGGAAAAGCGTTAAAACAAAATAATTTTTTTATCTTATTATAAAAATGGGTACGGATGGGTTGCAGGTATGGAGCGAGTGAGGGCTATACCCTTACTCATATCCATCTAAAACCCATTTTCACCATTCATTTGTGTTTTAGATGGGGCAGATTTTGCGTGTTTTAAATGCGTACGAGTTTTATTGCCACTCCTACCTTACGAACACAAATGAGGAGAATAGAGTTGAAATAAAAAAAATAATTATAATCCAACAAGGCCAACCTCTTTTACTCACTTTTTCACTTTTTTTTTCATTTAATTTTTTCATTTTCATTTTGTTTGTTCTTTTTTTTTCCTTAAACAAAGGGATTAGCCATGGAAATAAACATCAAACTACCTTTTATTTTGTTTTCAACTCTTCTCCAATCATTTAAAATAAAACAAGGGTTCTTCTATATGAACAAATCAACACGAATCACTTCAACAATGGACCAAGCCAAACCACCAAAAGCTCTCAATACTCTAAGCTAACTCCCAAACAAAATATTGGGAAGTGAAATCCTCTCTAGTCTTGGCTTAAGGATAAGTTATGTGTTTGGCCAAAGGATGGAGGTCCACATCAATAAACATAGGTTAAGGCTCAAAGGGAAGTAGCAAGGGGTGTATTACGTAGAGTTGGCAAATGGGTCGGGTCAGATCGACCCATTTAATAAATGGGACAATTTCGTGTCGGCCTTGAAAATAGCTTAGATTTTCCTTGAATTAAAAGATAACATGTTTTCACACTAAAGGGTCATATCGAGTTGACATCAGGACAAAATTGGGCTGGTTTGGGTCAGGTTCGAGTTGCTCTCAATAACTTCGGGCGGGTTCGTGCCGGATCAAGCACTACCAGCTCTAGTAATATGCATACAAGGGTGGAAACTTGGTCTGTGGAGTTCATCAAATCAAAGAATGCCTTAATCATTTTGTCTGAATGCATATGATAAGTGTGATCTGGGTCAAAGCAAGTTGTAGAGAAATGATATATAGGCAGAGTCACTCAGGAAACTACAGAAGATTAAGTGGGTGTTTAGCCTTGATTTTGAAACTTCTTTTAGTATTCTAAAATAGAAATTACGCCAAACACCCATTTTTCAAAAGTGAAAAATAGCTTTTGGAAAGGTGATTTTAGGGAGAAATGCCCACAAAAGCAGAAGCACCAAATTGGTGCTCTTGTTTGTGTTCCTTACTAATGGGTCCGGTACCTTAAGTGTTTATTTTATTTATTTGATTATTAAGCCCTTATGAACACAACTAATTCCTTACATAATGGTCCGTCAAACTTGCTTTCTTAGAATTTCTCTCTCCTCTGCTCGCATCCCCCAATCTCTAGTTGAGTTTCTCTCTCGTTAAAGGCTTTGAACCCTTCTCAATTGAAATTGCTCATTGCAAATTCAGTCTATGGCTCACAACAATGCTATTCCAGCATGAATATAATTATCGAATAGGGGATGCTAGTGCTGTAAATTTCTTTTGTCCAGATTTAATATAAAGCTGCTTGTAGCACTTCCCTCCCCCTCCAAAAAAATGAGAAGTGAAAAATTGACATAGAGTCCCACTCAATCTATGCTTCATATGCAATAAATAAGCAAATACGAAAAGAAATAAAAGAGTACTGATTATAGAGTGGCCAACTTTGATATGGTGTTTCTAGTGAACTATAATATGCTTGTCAGTTTCTACCTCCTTTCTTCTTTATTTCTTATGTTCCACATATCTCTCTCTTTTTTTCCCGTGGGGAGCACTCATAAGATCATAGTTATCTATAAACTAAAGTATAAAATTAGAATTTAGATGTGTTACAATGATTTCAACTAGTAAGGAGTCGAAGGAGTTGTCAATAATAATCTCCGCCAGTTGCTTCCGTAGATAAGCCACAGAGAGGGGGAAATGAAAAGGAAGAGGAGGTTATATATGGATAATACAATCCAAACTGTTTTCACCAAAGCAAGACCAAACAATTTAAATTTGTAAAAAATAGTTCCGCTACAAGCTTGGCCAAACACTTGTGAATTTATATAAAAATAGTTTTTAGAAAAAATGCTTTTAATAAGTAGAAATGTTTTTGTAAAAGTTTGGCCAAACACGCTCTAAAATTGATAAATTAGTCTTTATAAGCTTAAAGCATCATGGGACATCCATCAAAGTCATAACCAACTCATTTGGATCTACATACCAACATTCATGTAAAGAATTATAGGGCAATCAATTCGTATCCAACACATGGACAAAACATGAAGCCCATTTTTCGCAAACACATTTCCAAAATGCTTTTATCCACAATTGGGCATATCAAAGGATCACAAACTCATTTCCAAACACTTTTATCCATAAGAAATGCAAGGCTGCAGAAATGAAACTAAATGCCCTAATGACATGCTCTAGTTACATGGGGCTAATGCTAAAATACAAAACAAAAAGCAATCATGTGCAATATATATACACATACTCAAACCAAGGAACCGGGCATCAGATGCCTTCAAAAATTTCATCAACTCCCCCATACTTGACAAGGCATTGCCCTCAATGTAGACATAGAAGGAGAAAGAAGGGGAGAACTAAGAAGCTACCAAAAGGGAGGAGGAGAAGGAGGGTGCGAAGCATGACCTTGAGAGATATGTCAATTTCTCCATGTCTCAAGACAAGCCCTAAAATCCTGAAAATACTAATTTTGGGAAGCTATCATCCCACAGAACTCATCGTCCCGCTCTTGCACAAAGTTACAAAAAGTGGCATTTTCATTTGCTACATAGGCTTGTAGGTGGGCTTGTTCCTCTTGAATGGACCTAAGGGTGGCCTGGACCTCCTCATGATCACGGGAAGAAGGCTGGGAGGAAGAACTAGGGCAACCATAGGAAGTAGTAGATAGGAGTCGAAGATGTGCAGGAAGGACAATCTCAACATCACTGAGTAACTAGGAAAGGTTAGCCCAGTTAAGTAAGGTGGTCCTCTCAACATCGAGAACCGTCAAAAGCTGGTTCCCATGGTAAATCCAACACAGCGTCAACCTTGCAAAATTTCAGTTGTTCAAAAGCGACTTTATCAAGCGGCTCGGACCTTGAAACTCGGTCATTAGGGTTTGGCTCAACATTGAAAGACATAGCAATGTTAGTGATGAGACTCCTAATGACTATTCTATCCATAGTACTTGTAGCTGCACTATACAATTGATAGGCCAAGAAAGACCCAGGGTCAATCTGGTCCCTATTCATCATACTAGATAAGAAATACAACTCATATAAACTACGAACATTCAGATTGTCATCCTTAGCAAAGATAGCAGATGAAAGTATGCGTTAGGCTCCCCGGATACCAGGTTTCCTAATGAAAGTGCCCTTACATTTGCTTATATTGAACCTATGATCCCCTGAAATCTCATCCCAAAAACCATTCAGGCTGAATTGGTGGGGAGCTTGACAGCAAGGTAAATCCAAGATAGGGGGAAAGTTAAAGATGTTACTAAGGGTACTAAGGTTCAATCCATAAAATTCCCCCTGTACAAAGAAGAAAATGTACCCTTCTTGACATCTGGGGCCTCGAGTAACCTCAACATGCAAGGCACTAAAAAATTCAACCGTGAGGTCCCTATATGTGTAGTCCTTCAATTCAACAAACTGGCCCATCCGACCACGGGCAACAACCATAGAATATCATCCAACAATCCCGATTGGGCTAACAACTCCTCATCATAAAAACATGTAGCAACAACTAGTCTACTACTCAAGCAAGTATGACACGTAACATGATTGGGATGAGTTAAACCAAGTGGGTGAGTAGCATTACCTCGGGTCCTTGTGGTAGTGGATGTCTAGGAAGTCTTTCTGGCTTATTGAGGTTCTTTACTCGATTTACCCTCTCCTTGGGTGCTCCTAAGCATCCTTTCTGGTAGAATGGAAGTTCTTGTAGTGAAGATGAAGGAAAAATCCTCAACAGTAGAGGATAGGGTGTATAAAAGGACAAAAATGGAGGAATTGAGGAGATTTTACGGTAATGGAGTGTAGAACAGGGGAATGTGAGGCAAAAATATGAAGGTTGAAGTAGGAATCGATGATAATGGTGAATGGAGGTAGATGGAGTTGAAGGGGTGGTTAGAGAAAGAAGAAGAAGTGAAAATTTGCGTGACAGAAAGGGAAATTTGGAGAGAAGAAGAGAAATGGGATAAAAAGCAAGAAATTTTAAGAGATTTTGAGTGAAAAATGGTGGAAGAAGTGAAAGGTTGAGAGGTTTGACAATAGAGGTTTTAGAGAGAGAAAGAGGGAGGTAGAGAGAGTGTGTGTCAAATAAGAGAAGAAAGTGAAAGGTTAGAGAAGGGTCATCATGGTCCGCAACAGCTTACCATGTACTATGGTGAGCGCCACAGACTATCCGTGGTGGCCATTACCAAAGTAGTTTTTTCACTTTTTCTGCTTTTTTCTTTTTCCTATTTGAGGTAGCTACATCATTGGTGAATACCACCCCCAGATTGTGGTGATGGCTTGCCCCCTACCGCTAACTGTGATTTTTCCTTCTTTATTTTATTTGCACATGAAAACACCCTCGAATTTATATACATCAAGAAAAGCAAACAAGAAAATGTTTAGATTACGTCCCAAGAGGCGCTCTTTTAAGGTCGATAACTCGACCTTTTTTATCATCCCAGTGAAAAGGGAATAACCAATAAGGATGGGGATGTTGCAGCCCCCAGTACACCCTTGTCATGAACGTCAATCTCAAAATCTTGCAAAAGAAGGAACCACCTTAAATAGACAAGATGAAGTTCCTTCTTAGGCATTAAATAGTGCTAAATAGCGCGGTTCGCATACAATATTATCTTAGAGTGGACACCACCAGACAGCCCAGTGCCTAACTTGACACTCAAATCAAAGTCATACTCAACTCTAAACAAAGAGGGCAAAGACATTAACACTCTTGCCAGCTTGTCGTAAACACTCAAAGAACCCTCATTAACAGCAAACAGGTCATCCTTGGCTATGCTAGGTGGTAAATTGGCAGCCAAATTTACCAGGGCGCAACCAAGTCCTTGGCCCTTAGTGGACTCACAGTCAAGCAAATGGGGATCATCAAGACAAGCATCAAACGACTCCCTAAACTCATCAGAGACAACTGCATCACAGTCACATCAAGCAAATGAAAAGGGGGACGAGTCTTAGTCCTTAAACATAACAAATTCACTATAGTGCTCCCCCACATCAAATTTTAACTGCCCCCCTTTAACATCTATCCTATAACCTACAGTAGCCAAAAAAGGTCTCCCAAGAATAATTTGGGAAAAGCCATCATCAGCTATATCAAGAATTACAAAGCCCACATGCACAAAAAAATCACCCACCTTTATATGAACATTCTCCAAAATATCCAGAGGGTACTTCAAATAATGGTTTGCTAATTGTAGTGAAATTATAGTGGATCGCATTTCTCCTAAATCAAGTTTCTTGCAAAGGGAAAGGTCTCAAGTGTGAGCTTAAGCCCAAATCACGCAAAGCATGATCTACACTAACATTTCCTAACACGCAAGGGATGTAGAAACTATCCAATCCCTAAGCTTAGCAGGAAGCTTATTATGAATCATGTCACTACATTAATCAATTATGAAGTTTAGCATAATGGTTTTGATGAGTCAGAAGATATTTGTTCACAGGAATCATATGAGGATGTAGTTGAGTCAACTACTTTGAAATTCGATGATGCTATTCTTTCCATGAAATATGAGTCTTTTTAATGTGGGTTTGATGTCAATGAAGGTCTTGATATGGGTTTTTGTATTGAATATGAGTCCTTCCCTTTTGAGCCAGTAATAACTGACCTTCTCTTTGAATCTCATAAGTCTAAATTTGTTGAGTCTGAGACCATTATCGTTAAGAATTTTGCTTTTTTGAGTAAACTCTTGAGAATATTGTAATTAAAGTGCGTATAGACCTAGGACCCACTGTTTTGCCTAGACGGTTCATAGATGATGAAAAAATGTCTAGGCCGATGATCTTTACCAGCTCATTTTGAATATGGCTATTCGTTTGGCATTTGGGCCCAGCAAGTTGGCAAGTTGAAGCCGACTCTTACTTGTGTTGCATTGATGCTACAGATGCACTCTATTTAACTCCAACTCCCTTATTTTTTATGTGTTGATTTCATTGAGAGTTGTTCCTTCCAGTTTGATAAGTTACTTTCTTCACTAATGGGTTATGAGTTAAGTAGCAATCTCTAGCTTAATATGGAGTGTTGGATGCTCCACATGCCTCTATTTTAGCAAATTTCAAAAGGCCATAGCTTAGGTGTAATTTTACACCTGACCTAGTGTAATCATTCCTCTCTGTTTCTCTTTTTATTTTGTTTTCTTTTGTATATATTTGTTGTTTGATTTCATTTTTTATTGTTTTCTTTTTGAGTTCTAGAGTCTTCTCATTTTCCTTTCTTTATAAGTCTTATTTTCTTTTTGTACATTTGTCTTTCTTTTTAGTTTTTTTTAATGTTTCATTTCACTTCCAATGAGGACATTGTCTTATTTAGGTGTGGGGGTGAGGAAACTTTGCTTCAAAACTTTAAGAAAAATTTTGTAAAATAAAAAAATTTGAAAAACCCAAAAAGATTTTTTCTTTGTTTTGGGGAATATATGTGCTATTCTGATTGACAATGTATTCTTGCACCTTAGTATTAGGTTGTATATAGATATGGTATGCATGATAGAACTTAGTGCAAAGTGTGATATTTTTGTCCAGTCCTAACCCTAGGTATTTTCGAATGGAAGCCTGACTATGGTAGATGAACTTGTTAGATTTTGTGCTCTAAAAACTAATTCATCATTGTTAGTCTCATACTTTTCTTCAAGTGTGTCTCTTCCATGATTGTATCTCTAGAAATTGCTTTGGTTCTCTTCGAAATCACAGTTAGCATGTGCATTACGATAATATGATGGAGGCATTCATCTATTTTGTGAGCCACATAAGCCAAATTGTCACCTTGATTTGAATGTTTTACCCTTCGCTAACCTTTTGAGCCTTGACTGTTTTTTTGTTGTGAATCCTTCATTTTAGCTATTGGCCTAAACAAATTTTCATATACCTCAGCCAAGACTAGTGGAGCAACACTTCAACATATGTTGGGTAGCTTTTGGATGTTTTATCTAATTGGTGTTTGGTCTTGGTTATGTGGGAGGTGATTTATTATAACCATTGGGGAAATGCGATGTGTTCTTGCATGCCATTCTTTCATTTTTCTTTATGAAAAAAAAACACTAAAATGAAAGGAAAAAATGAAAAACAAATGAGAAAAAATTTTAAAAAAATTATTAAAAAATCTTAGGAAAAAATTTGAAAAACAGATTTGTGAATAAGAGTGTTTAGCATGAAGACTTTGTCATTCTATATACTCATTTCCAATGGTTACTTTTATGGGGTGTACCTTATTTTGTTATGAAGTTTTGGGAGAATGTGTGGTATAGATGGTGCAAGAGTTGGTCTTGACCTTTAGCTCCTCATTTCACAAAGCTTTTATCCCTCTTCTAACCTTTTTAATGCGTGGTCCCATTATGACCCATGTTAAGTCCTCTTCACTATTGTTTTGCATATTGCATCTGAGTGATAGAGAATTAAGAATCCTAACAAGCCTATGGTAGTTTGTACGATTGGAAGATGAGTTGAGTAAAGCTTACTATATCTTAAACACAAGAGTGGGAGTGTTCTAGATATCTTTAAAGTAAGGTTTTACCAATTAGGCTTGTGCACATTTTCTAAGTGGGGTGAAAGATTATGTAGCAATGTCATCAATGGAGATTGAGAATTTCTTGATGTGTACATTATGTTTATATGTGATCTAATTCTTAGGTTATTAGAGTAATGTGGTTGACTGGAATGTCTGTATATTTTCCCTAGGGTTGTATATATGATTTTTTTTTAAAAAAAACTCAAAAAGATTTTTGATTTTTGAATTTTTGTTTTTTTTTAGATTTTATAAGCATATCTTGTGCAACCCCTCACAGGACCTTAGTCGTCCACTAGGAGTAACCTAGGGGTTCAAAGAGCTTATTGCACATGCTAAGTACAATTGTGATTCCTACACAAGTGAGTGAGGATTTTTTTTTCTTTTCTAAGATTTTTAGTTTTAATTTAGTCAAGGACGAGCAAAATTTAGGTGTTGGGGTGTTGGTCAACGTGAAATTATGTTATCTTATACCTTTTATAATCTAACATTTGGTAAAAAAAAAATCATTAAATTAGAATTTTAATATATTTTTGTATATTTTGTAGGAATTGGAGAAATTTGAAAAAAATAGATGATTTGTTCAATTGAGACCAATTGCTGGACCAGGTTGACGAAGAGAAGGGGGGAAAAAAGGAATCAACCTAGTAGCCCCTTTGGCCCAAGTGCCCCCTTTAGCCCAAGTGTTAAGCCCAAAAACAAAGCCCAACCCCATCAACCTACACCTGCTGTAGCCCTCACATGATGTGTACGCTGGCTCCCTCTACTCATTCTCTTCACGTTAGGCATGTTCCTTTCTTGCTCTCCTTAGCCTAGAAACATCCCCTTTTCTCTTGTTTCTTTCTCCTTTCCTCCTTCCCTCTTATGCGAGCCAGCCCAGCTTACCTTCTTCCCAGCCTCAGCCTTCATCCAAATCTTTTTTCTTTGCGGGCCTATGCCATCCACCACCTAGTGGTTACTTTTCTTCTTTCCTTGCCAAAGCCCAGCGAAATAAATCCAACCCAGAATCCAACCTCTCTTTCACTTAAGCACCCACCTCCCTATCACGTGACAAACTCCCCCTTCTCTCTCCTTTGTTTTTCCTCTTCTCTACCGAGAACTAGAAGCACAACCCTCTCCCTAACCCTCCATCTTCTGCATTTCTCTCTCTTCACCATCAACACTCCACTTTAAAGCTTCATTATTCCAACAATTGTTTCATCACCATAATCAACTCATCAATTGGAAATTAGTGCAAGCAGTTACAAGAATGAAGATTGATGATTTAATTCGAGAATTAATAGAAAAGGGCTAGAATTTTGCTAAAAATGCAGAGAAAACAATGTTGTTGGTGGGAGTAGGGAGTAGATTACAGTAGAATTTTCAGTTTCCAACACTCATTATTGTTTTTGTTTTACCTTAGTTTCAGATCTAATTCTAATTCACAAACCAATGTAATGTAAATCCTGGGTTTTTAATTTCGAGTAATATTATGGATATTCGTGTTCAATATGAGACACTATTCCCCATTTGATTTCCTCCTAACTCAGTTTTCCTTTGATTTTCTGCAAGTAATTTCTCAATCTTTACTATTACGGAGTAGTGGAAAAGTGAAATTAGTCCAAAGGTTGAAATTTCATTATTTTCGAAAGTTGTATTATTTACTTATTATTCCCTTTTGGTTCATGTCACTTCATTAGATTTCGTTTATTCAACCATCATGTTGATCATAACTTATGTGATTACTTAGATCTGGAATATGAGAATACTAAGTCATATTTGTTTGCTTAGCAAGTAGTCTTGCTAGAATAAGTAGCTAGTCCATGACCTAACTTCATAACCTATCCATGTGGATCGACACCCCTAAGTGCTACAATGATGAAACCATATGCTTGTGGAAAATCACAACCTTACAAAAATGGGTTTTGAAACGCTAACTTGAGAAAATAGAGAAAGCTATAAATTTGCAACATTTCAAGAAGAATTAGAGATATTAAGAGTAGAAAGGAGAGGAAAAATTATACTAGAGACCCAAATCATCAAATTCCAAGCATAGATCAACCTTAATGCTAACAACTCAAAGCACTAGATCAAGAATAAAAATATGACAAACATGAAATTCCATTAAGATGATTGTAAACAAGAGAGAAAAAGTGCAAAGCACTAAGTCATTAACTTGAATGCAACAACGAAATTTAATGTGGCTACAAATTACGCTAACTCTACTGTAATTTCCTCCTAAGCTAACATAATAACCCTAATCCTATTATGAAACCTAGTTCATTTCAGAAATAGGGAAAGAAGAGTTTATATAGGAAACAAGTCAGTGAATTTGGCACGGTCGTGTCATGTGGCATGGGCTGACTATGCCAAGTTTGTAGATTCTAGGACAGTCACAAAGTAAAATAGGGCACGACCTTGCCACTTTCCACGGGTAGCCCATGTCAAATTCCTGCACTATTCTTCTTCCTTGTTCGTCCAAAAAATTTGACGCTCATTGACTCGACCTTGCATATTGTTATCCTAGGCTAACATGCCTGAATTTCAGCACATTTGCATCCATTATCCACCATTTAGGCAATTGTCTTTGTTACCTACAAAAGGAACAAAACACTAATAAACAACCTAATTTACAATTATTATGAGCAAAATCAATGTAGAATAAAGTACAAAAC
Organism: Selenicereus undatus; assembly: GCA_017589665.1. NCBI lineage: Eukaryota > Viridiplantae > Streptophyta > Magnoliopsida > Caryophyllales > Cactaceae > Selenicereus > Selenicereus undatus. The sequence goes on from JACYFF010031954.1 coordinate 39,770,627, forward strand.
TCATACATATTAAGCTCAAACACAAATGAAGAATGAAATCCATGCTAACATCCACCCAATGCAAGGTGGGAAATAGTATTAGGGTGTACAACCCTTGAATGATGGAAAGACTCTCAGAACCTTGGCATGTAGCACATCTCTTCAAGATGTATTGGACATCCTTCATGTGCTAGGTCAATAATACTGCTTCTTATAAATGAATAAGGTCATGTTCTCCCTGAAGTGATTAGTCATATAGCCTTCATAAGTCCCCTAATCTTGTTCCCCACCTTGGAATACAAAATCTAGCTGCTTTAAATGAATCACGCTCTTGGATTAACAATTTCCCCATGACGGTGCCTTTAACAATCCTTACAAAGCTTTCTAAAATCCTCATCATCAACAGAAATAGATTTGCGTTCTTGAAACTAAGAATGCTACCATCTAATTGGAATAAAAGCAAGTACCTTCTTGGAAATGCATTGGTTGCTTAGTTTAATGTCCCACATTAGTGCTTGATGTTGAAGTTGAAGGATTCAAGTTACTAATCACAAAGCTTCTCATTAAATAAGGCTGCTTGCACCAAAATTATGATATTTTTGCAATTTTATACCTAATTTAGCTCCTAATAGTTATTTTTTTATATTTATATTTGAGTTTATTTTATTTTGTAGGCCATGGAAAAATTCAAAAAAAAAGAGAAAGTGAAAAATTAAAGATGTAGGTTCAACTTCTCATCGTAGCTTGGCCTAATTACTACTGTCCTAGTAGAAAAATAAAAAAATAAAATCCTATTTCTCCTCCCCATCTCTACCTCATGTGCCATCTACCCCCTTCTCTCCCCTCAAATGCACAGAAACTACCCCTTATCTCTTTGTTCTTCAACCCCTATCCTTATCACCAACATCACCACCCTGCACCATCGTTAGCATCATCCATTGTCACTGTCTGCTAGCCACCATCATCTCTATCATCCTCACAGTCTTCCTACACCATCTGCTTGCCACCATCATCTCGATCATCCTCACAATCTTCCTCCATCCACAGAACCAAACCACCCCTAGCACTTCATTCTTATCTCATCACCATCCAAATGACCCAAATCATATGACTAGAGAAGATAAGGACCTAACTTGAAGCCATAAAAATTGAAGTACCAGATAATTAGAAGAGCGGGCTAGATTTTCAGCTTCTAATTTTCATCTTAGTTTAAACTAATTCTAGGTTTGGACGACCAAAGAAGAGTTTGGACGAGGTGATTAGAGAGGACTTGAAAGTTGTAGGTTTGACCGAGTACCTGGCTCAGGATAGGAAACTTTGGTAGGATAGGATTAGGATCTTAGATCACAGATAGTTGACCCCGTAGTTGTCTTTTGGATGCAGTGGCATAGTGCTGGTAGTGGTCTTTTTGTATGTCGTGTTTTGTATGGAGGTAGTACTTTCATCTGGGAAGAGAGATCGTTTGTGTACCTCTGGTTGTTAAGGTATATTATCTTCCTTCGATATATTGTTCTTATGTTACATAGCTACAACAACCTATCTTATTAGTATATCTTAGTCATTCCTTGCTGTGTGTCCTTAATTTTCCCATTAAATGTTTTCACAAAATCTTTCTTCTATAAAGTATTCCACAAAATCCTTTTTTGTTGGTCTCTTGGAATCAGCCTCTCCACGGGTACAAATGACGGTAGAGGTAAGGTTGCCTACAGTTGGATCTCCCCAGATCCCTCGAAAGCAGGACCCACACTGGAAAATGTTGTTGTTGTTGTTGTTGTTCTTGTTTAGAGTAATTCTAGGGTAGAAATTTAGGATTTTAAAGTTTTAACTTATGCTTTGTTCTTATTTTCCCCTCTATTTTTCTCTATTCTAGTTTGTTCTAAGGTTTAGAATCCTCATTTTCTTATAATTTGGTAAAAAAAATCTTCAAGCATTGAGTTGAAATTTAGAGATTCTTGATTTTGGTGCACATTTGAGCTTCGTTCTTACTCTGCTTTTCGATTAACGCTATGGCTGCTTGAATGCATCTGGGATGTTGTTCTTTTTCTACTTCTGTTCAAATTTGATCATTTGCTTTGGATTTTTTATTATTACTTGAGACTGATGGTTGTTGGGTCGATTTGAGCTTTGATTTTGCTCAAATTTACGCCCCCTATTTAACGTGTTCCCAACTTTCTCCACCTCTTATCATGATTGAAGAATAATCTAGGTTTTCACTTTTTAAGTTTTTAGTGATTTTATTGAGTTTTTGTATTCAATGCACCTCCATTAATAAAGGTTTTGGAAGGCTTGGGTTGACCATTTGAATGAGCAGGGATGCCCATGGCTTCCCTTCGCTAATGTTTGTTTTGCCCCTTCCTCTCTTATTTTCATTTTCACTTGTTGTCAGTGTGAACTCCATTGATGGAGTGGTCATGCTCATGGAGCTAAGAATCAAAGGCTTCCTTCCCTTGTAGTTCTCAATTTTATGTCGTGCATTTTTTATTTTTTATTTAAATTTCTACTTTGGTTTTCTTATTTTGTTTACTATTATTAAGAAAGTCATCCACGCATTCTTCTATTACTAGATGATTGGTGCGTAGTAGGGCAGTATTAGCTAGGTCTTTGCTTGCTGACTTGGTCATTTTTAGTTTTTTTTTAATTGTCATTAGTATTAGGACATAATCTAAGCTTGGAAAATGGTTTTTGATATCCTAGAGATAATTCTTACCTTTTTTGTTTATTTATTTCACTCATTTCTTTTGATCTTATTATGTTTGCACTCTTTGCTTAGAAATTCATTTGATTTTATTTATTATTATTCAGTTGATACTTATTAGCCTGCTAACTTTACTTTAGATTAGAATTTAGTGGCCTAATCTTACTCCCACTCCTTGAGAAGACAACTCTCAAGTGCTATAACGATACGTTGTGCACTTATAACTATTATTTTACTTTAGAAATCATGTACAAAGGCAAGGGGCCTCCCTTCTTGAGTAAGTGTGCCACCTATTCCAACTCTCGCTGCGTCACACCCGACCTCAAATATCTTGTCAAAGCATGAAAGGACTAGAATGAAGGTTTGGCAGCGCTTGGACTTTATCTCTTCAAAGGCCTCTTGTGCCTTTGGAGTCCATTTCAAGGATGAACCCTTGACGACTTATGTCATGGGAGCCATAAGGGTGCTAAAGTTTCTTATGAACTGCCTATAGAAGTAGGCCAGTCCATGAAAACTTTCGACATCATGAATGCTTTTTGGAGTAAGCAAAGACCAAAATGCCTATACTTTTCTTTCAACAACCTTGATGTCGTAGAGTGTTACAATGTAACACAAAAGGTAACCTTAATAGTGAAAAAATGTGCACCTTTTGAGGATGCCTTAAAGATTCTCTTACTCTAAGACCGCCATCATTTTAAATAAATGATCTAGATGCATGTCTTCGCTTTTGCTATTTATTTATGAATATATCATCATCAAGGAGTACCACAACAAACTTGCCAATATAAGGCCGAAATACTAGGTTCATGAGTCTTATGAAAGTACTTGGATCATTTCATAAATCAAATGGTATGACAAGCCACTCATTCAATCATCCCTTGATCTTCAAAGTCGTCTTCCCTCTCTACTCTAGATTTGATAGTAAACTCCTTATATCAATCTTTGAAAACACAAATGAGCTATGTTACTCATCTAGGATATCCTCAAGCTGTTATATAGGAAGATTTTACTTGATAATTATCTTTTGAATGGCTTGGCTATCCACAAAGATTCTTATTCTTCTATCCTTTTTAGGCACTAGAAGGGCCAGAGTAGCAAAGAGCTAAGGCTCTCTCTAGCCTAGCCTTTGGAAAACAACTTATACACTTGCTTTTACATCTCCATGGTTTCCATTGAATTCATCCTAGAGGTTAGTTTATTTGGAAAGATAGCTATCTAATGATGTAAATGTGACATTGGATGGCTCTTTTGGGTAGCCAACTAGCGAATGTGTCTTCAGGAAAACATGAACATAATGCTCAAAGAGGGCAATAGCTATTGGATGATTTTATGGAGTAATTTTGGTTCATTTTTGGAGATAAGGATCCATTCTTTAAAGGCTCTCAACTTCTAGCAGGAAGCCTTAAGGAGATCAAGGCTCTGCAAAAGTAAGCAAGAGGTCTAAAAGCTCTTAGTTCTTTTATAGCTAGGTTTTGTGGAGTTGGGAAGGGCATAAAGGGGCTAAGGTAATATTTTTGCCATCCTTGGAAAGGTGCAAGTGTTCAAATGACCATCGTGCATGACATACCTATCAGGCTATCACACAACCATAGTCTCTCTAATAGAATGTGGCAAGCATCCATGGGGATAATGTCACACCAAATCTCATCATGGTGGCTCTTGCCCATGGAGAAGAAAATCAAGCATCTAGAGCTAACTTGAAAAGTTTTATCTTGATTTAGCCAATAACTGATGTTGGGATAGGAATGGGCCATAGCTTGGAGATTAAGCTTCTCTACCATGCTTAGGAAAGCCATGTTAGCATAACTCCCACTATCTTTGATAAAAAAACAGAACATGCCTTGCACCATGCATCTTGAGGAAATGATGTTCTTCTTTGCTCATCTTTAGCTCTCTTAGAGCCACCTAAAGTCCCACTCAAAACCAATATTTGACCTTTATTCACCTCCTCAAACCACCTTTTGGTCCTCTATAAGATAAACCACTCCAATTCTGCCTCTTGTATGACCCCACACTTAGTTGAAGTAATGATTCCTCTATTTGAGCACTCTAATGTTTTGCATGATCATAAATATTGGTAAATACAAAATAAATCACAGAATATAGCATATAAAAGAAAACTCAACAACACTAAACAATAAAGCCAAGGACGCTGAGTAGACAAATCAAGGAAGTTGAGCAGTAATACATAATGCAGAAAGTAAAGCATGTTGAGTTTGCTGACAAGGTTCACCCTTCCAACTGCCTTATATCCCTACAGAAGTACCCTATCAAAGGATTCAATCACTTGTATTAATCTGTTCTGAAATTTACATAATTTACAAACATCCACCTAAGGACCTCGACTACAACAAACCCTTCAAGACCTCTCTTAAAGTGATTTCTCCTAAGCCCCTACTTATTGACAAGGATGATAGTCTCGAGCAACCTTCTTGTTTACAAGCAGGATTCTCACAACCCTCTTATCTCGTAAGGAATCTCGAATGTTCTTATGAAGATTATAATTGTTTAAAATTTATCACTCAAGAGTGTAATAACACTTTTGAATAGAACTTAAGCTTTTCATTCTTGTGTGTTGTGTTGTTATACTCCTCCTTTAGCAAGGTCTCTGTTTATAGGCAACATGATTATGACTGTTGGAGATGCCAAAGATGTAGCCGTTGGATGCTTCATAATATTTCGTTTGATGTTTCACTCTAACGGGTACCAGAGGGCCTTGACATTTGTTCACCTTTTTGAAATGTGTCGAGTCAGTTCTTAGCGTCTTATTTCTTGGAAAGTTGGTTATTTAGCCTTTCTTGTGTTAGTCATTGCCAACAGTTGCCAATAGTTATTATCTAATTACCTAATTACTTAAGATTAATTTGACAAGATTAATTTCAACTTCCTTTTACCAACAGTTATTATGCTTGGCTAGGCGTGGCAATGGATTGGGTTTGGATGGCGTGAAGTATCATCTGTACTGATGGAAACCCATCCAGTCCAGATCATGTTCATGAGGAGAATATTCCATCACGTCCAAGAACAAGATCACAAACCAAGAGAATGGCTCTTTTGTTGGAGGAAGAAGAAGTTGGCACAAACGGGTTCACTAGTTTCAAAGTGCCCGGTTTTGTGCATTCGATTTCCTAAGCTACACTATAGCTTATGACTAACATTTTTGCCTTTTTGGAATCCTTTTGGTGTTGTTTTTGCAGGTATAAAAAGAGTTTCAAGTCAAACATTCAAAGGGGATTGGAGTTCAAGTCATTTTCCAAGTGACTCCAAATTTTGCCCGGTTTTGCGCGGTTTGCAGTAACGAGTTATTTAACCCACAAAACCATGTCGAAACCTTGATCTTATTGAAGGGGGGGATTCTATACATCCTAAAACTACCCCCCCCACCTTTAAAATCCCAGCCATAGCCATTTTTGCACTAAAATAAAATTGCACCAAAAAACCGAGCCAAACCGGTTCACCAAAACCGGTTTTGTCAAACCCGGTTTGTTTCTTCCCCAAATGGCCGGCCACCCTCTCCACATCCATGCTGCAAGTTGCTTCTCAAGATTGGCACACCCTTCAAGTTGTCTTGGAATGAGGAAGGCCTTGAAAAGAACAACCAATAGAATGAAGATTGGTGTCACCATGTGCTTGCTTGTGATTGGCTAGCCGTTTTCTTCTTCAACACACTTTGGCTGCCCATGTGCAAGTGGCCTTCAATCTCAGCATGGATTAGTATTAATCAAGGGCCTAAGTAATGTATAATCAAGCTAGGCAAGGGTTAGAGGCATAGTTTGATGTATTAGTTGTTAGTTAATCATGTATTGTTGTAACTAGTTGTATTAGTAGTTAATCTTGTCATTAGGTTAGTCCTAACACTTTTCCTCACTAGGAAGGAAAGTGATGTGGACCTTTATTAGCCTAGTATTGTATTTCCAACTAGTATGTAAGGCCATTTTGGCCAAGGAAGAAGGAGAATCTCAGAATTTTTCAGCTTGAAAGCCTAGAGAAGCTTGTTTTCTCTCAAACACAAATCCTTGCTTGCTTATCTTAGTTTAGGCCAAACTAAGTGGTGTCCAAGTGAGTCTTAACCTTGATTAAGTGGTGATTCTGTATCTTAATCAAGCTTAAGGGCCCTAAACTTTAAGGTTGGTGGTGATTCTGTATCCGATCTCAAAGCTTAGTTCTATCCTATTCTAGTTTCATCTCCGTGATTTGCTTAGTGAAGTAATTAGCATGGATTAGTGCTTAATTACTTTTACTTTGTTAATCTTCCACTTCTACTCCCTTTCTTACCTCAAATACCATCTTACATAACCATTTTCAACATTTCCCATTCACCAAAAGTGGCCAAAAACGAACCCCAACTCAAAAGAGCCCAAACCGTGCCTTTTCTTCCCTCCACGGTTTTTGTGGGCAGCAAGTTGGCACGGCCAACCCGTGCCCATAGGCACGACCGTGCCACCTATTGCCGTGACCTTTTCTCTCCTTTTTCTTCTCCCTTTGGTGTGTAGTGGCTTGGGTAGTGTTTTCCCTTGACACTTACATCATGTACCCATCATACGCTTCATCCAATCCATCTATCCACCATCCTCGGGTGAAAACGGGCAGATCGGGTGTAAATGGGTGATGAAAGATGATGTGCACTATGTTAGCAAATTTAAGAGAAAAAAATATGTTTTGCCTTTTTCAAAGTTTAAAAAAGATATTTAGGTACAATAAATAAGTAAATATCATATTTATTTGGCGAAACCATAAAATTAACAATATAATTGTCCAAAAAATGTGTAAAATTTGAAATAAAAAAATAAAAAGTAAACCAATTGCAAATAGGGAATAGACAAATGGATGATTAAGTAGGTGATGGATCAGGTGGCGAGTCGGAAGGAGTATCACCTGGGTCCAATCTAATCCGTCAAAACATGATCCATCATCAATCCATCATCCATATATTTCGAGTTTTCACCTGCTTGTTCGAGTCGGATGAAATGCATATCCATCAAGTGTGGGTGAATTTGTCACCCCCTAAGCTTGGCTCCATCAAGTCATATAGATGATCAATATATTATTTTGGGGCAGTAGATGGAAAGAGAAGATTGAGCAGCTATGATTTTGTAATTGACACTACCATGTATACAATGAATTATATCCTAAAGACTTAGTAGGAATTTAGGAAAATATGAATTATTTTGTTTCTTTCCTATATTTTCTTGCATAAATAAAGCATTGTCATGATTTGTTTGCTTTTTTCAATGAAGAGATCTACCTAATATATTTTTGCTATGTTTTGAAAAAGGTTATAATGGCTAGTCAAACACCTACCAGGTATAATTGCTTTTGAAATTTGAAATGATGACAAATGCAAGGGAAGAAATTTTAGAGGCCTATTTTTGACGGGATGCAACGTCGTCCAAGAGAACTTTTAAAAAATACATTGTAATTATAACAGTAGATATACAAAATATGCACCTAGCATGCTTTACAAGATTAAGGTTGCAGCTTGAAAAACGCCAACTATACTATAACTATCTTGTGATACTGTAACCACGTATAAATAGAATGTGGTTGTGTGAAAAAAACTAGTTGAATAGTCAGTAAGTAATTAACTATATGTTTCATCTAATTCACTATATCAGTTGAGTAACGTTTTTTATTTTATCGATTATTTTTTAAAGAAGATGCATAAGTTGATGAATATTTTTAATTTGATATTTTTTTATGTTTGTGATTTTTGGGATATTTCTTTAACAATTTGTTTGCTATTGAAAAATAATTACGGTTTGCTATTGAAAAATAGTTATTGAGGATAGAAGCCCAAACTGGCCTAAAAGTTAATGTGAAAGTTATATTTCAGAAACTTCCACACATTGTGAAAATTGGCTTTTCTTAAAATCAACTTTTCTCGTAAAATTGATTTACCCAACAATGTAATTAGAGAAAAATTACTAAAATTTTACAAAAAGCCCTCCAACAGGCAACAGTGGTAGAAAATTTAGAACTTAATAGAGCAACAAATATATCTTAGTGAGAGAGTTTTCATTCATGATACGTACATGTCAATCAGCAAAATCTAATCCCAAATAGTTAAATACACCCGTCTTAGCATCCCCAAATACGCCTGCAATGACATCCTACCTGATGTTGCACAACTAGCGGTGACCTTAGGGATATCAATGGTATTCAAAATTATAAGATGATAAATAGACACTTTTTAAGCGTTTTGTTTTGACCTAAAAATCATATTATTATATTTTTGAATTGAAAAAAATAATTTGATCGAATAGTGGAGGTATATTTATTATATTTCTAAAATAAACGTGTCAAATGTCCTTGAGCATTAGGGTTGATCCGATATAGGTGTCATTTTAAGCTTAACAATTTATAATTAAGCATACTCATATTAAAAACTGATATTTTTAAATTATAAAATATTTTTATTTGAGATGAGATAAGATATTTAAGAGTGTCTTATAACAAGACATATATTATCATCCTTCAAAATTTTGTATCAGCAGAGATGACTATTCCCATAAGGGCATCCAAAAAAAAAAAAAAAACAAAGATACTTTCTAAACTAAAAACAATAAAAGCATACTTTAATAAAGAAAGGTAATGTCATGCGCAAATCTCAATCACGGTTCTCCTCCAAGTGGTCAATTTGCTTTCCATTTTTACATTCAAAGCTCCGAAAGGCAAAAAGCAGACAAAAGAACGACACTTCATTAAAGTGGCATTTAGGCAGGCTAGGGCTGTCAAAAGCTTACCCGATATGATTACCGATCTAAACCAAACACAAAATTAGGCTGGCTTGGGCAAAGATTTTCAACCCGTTTAATTAAATGGGTCAACACGATTAACCCGTTTAATTAAATGGGTTAGGTTCAGGTTGAAATTTTCGACATGAAAAAATACCTATTTAACCTGTTTAATTAAATGAGTTAATAGGTTAACTTGTTTAACTCATTCAATTCCAACCCGTTTAACCCGTTTATTTGGGAGGGAAATGGAACTCGAATTTTTCATTTTGATTTTTGAGGAACCGAAAAACCCTAAGCTATGAGTAAAATGACCATTTGACCATTTAAGGTTTGAAATCCTAGCTATATATGGCACGCAGCTCCCTCAATGCACGCCTCAGCCTCTTATTTCTCTCTCTCTCTCAAAATTCAGACGCTCTGAGTCACTCCACGCCTCTCAAACGCATATGGCAGACTCCCTCCACAGTAGAGTAGCAGACCTCAACCCCTGTTACGCCTCAGCCTCTGAAGCCTAATTGCAGATTCGCAGACCTCACGGCTCACCTCTCAGGTCTCTCTCTTTGACTCTCTCTCTTACTCTCTCAAACTCTCAGTCTCTCACTCACAGTCTTAAATTCTCAAACTCTCAGTCTCTGCCCAAATCTTTGAATTGCTGACTGATCGTTGCTTACGAGCCTCCACAGCAGTGACAGTCTCTGGTCCAAGTCGGCAGCCACCAAGTCGAGGATTGTTACAACCTCAACACCAAGAGTCGACAACCACGGTCCACAGTACGATGCCTCACCGAGTTCTTGTATGGGGACCAAGCTCGTTCTAGAATCAGGAGATGTCTTGATCTTTGGGGGTATTCTAGGCATGTTTTCCATGCTTTTGCTTCTAATATACCAAATTCTGCTCCCAGGATGTTGCTAGAAGAAACACTCTTGCGCCTTGGCTGCCTTAACCTGACTTTCAAACAGTTATGAACTCATTATTTTCTTTAACGTAAATTATAGTTAAGCATTTCTGACCGTGTTCTTGTGTGGCTTGTTTTCACTAGGGCCTTCTGCTTTGTTACAAAGAGCAAGGCGGGCGGGGCTGGATATACATAAGAAGTTCAGAGTCAATGGGGGGATTAGATTCAGTTCTCCAGTAATCGTCTTAAAGATTTCACCTATTACACTAACAAATAGTTATTGAATTGACTTAAATTAACAACTAAGGTTTAGAAATTAATTGGGTTAAACGGGTAAACAGATAAATGGGTACCTGATTCTGACCCGCTCAACTTAAATGAGTAATTGGGTCAGAATCAAGTTGACCCGTTTAATAATTAAACAGTTTCAGGTTGGATTGTTCAACCCGTTTATTAAACAGGTCAGGTTCAGGTTAGGGGGTCTCTAACCCGTTTAATTTCGACCCGAACATAAACCCGACCCGACCTGACCTATTTGACAGCCCTAAGGCAGGCTAATCTTGAAAACTTCATGAGGTGCCCCCACAAATACAAACGTAATCCTCCCTCTTATTTGGGACGTGCATAGGATTCGGTAGTAATCAACTTGTAGGAATTCTGCTCGTGCAAATCTGAGTCAAGTCAGGCAGAAATTTATATGGTACGATAACATGACACGAATTACATATAAATGCAAGTATATTATATGTGAATTGAACTTTTAACTTGTTTAAGTATATGTTTTTGTATACATAATTAATTTATTTGATATGGATTACATATAATTACAAGTACATTATATGCGAATTGAACTTTTAACCTGTTTAAGTATATATTTTTGTACACATAATTAGTTTAAATAAACGAGTAATGTTAACTTTGGACATTATTTTAACACCAAATAATATTTCTGATCCCTTTACTAAATTGATTATTTGAAGTTAACCAACCAGTGTGCTTGTTGTACATCAGGTTGTGCTATAAAGTGTTAACTTATTAAAATCTCTTAATTTATTTTTCAATCTTAAAAATAAAAAGGGCTGTGCGAAAAAAAAGTTTATATGATTGAGGAAATAATATTTTAAGCTTGATCATTAACGATATTCAACTTATTAAATCGATGAACAATTTATAAAATCTTGTCACCAAGCTATTAATTGAGTTAAATGTAGATACGTAATAATGGAAGGCAACAATAAGATTCCTGATGAAGCGGTTTGAAATGATCCATTCCCTTGGTAAATTCAAACTCAGGTGGCATGTTCCTATGATTTCAAAATTTATCTTCACTAGAGTGAAACAACATTTGTCCAAATATATTTTTTGAACACGACAAAGAAGCTTTACCACATTCTCACAAATGACCCTCACCACAAAAAAAAAAAAACACACCTTATAAATAACACTATAGAAAGAACTCTTAAAAGAAGGATCATCTAATATTTTCTTATACTTATCAACCAAAATATGTGGAATAATTTATGTGTCACCTCTAATTTTAAGCAGTCGGTATATAGAACAACCTCAAGTACAAGAATAGGGAACATACTCTGCCAAATGGGATGCCAACTAAAGAAAATGAACCAATGAAACACAAGCAACACACCATGTCAAAAAAAAAAAACAAAAAATGCAAAATTCAAAAACCAAAAACCAAAAAAAAAAACTGTTCCTAGCTCTCTCTCCTCACATCTCATGCATTCTCTATAGCTCCACTCCCTATCTCTCTCTCTATCTCTCTCTCTCCACAATCGAATGTGCATCATTCATCTTCAAAAGCCTCCAGGCCCACAAATTGAAGCTAAAATCAAGCCTATTAAACATGCTTCATCAAAGATTTTACAAGTTCGAAGGTCATATTTGCTCAAAGACGAACTCCAAGTAAGCATAAGACCGTTTAAAAATCTTAGCCAACAAATTTTCTTCTATAGTCTTCAATTTCATATACAATATGCAGCAAATTAGGGTTTATTAGTAACAAAATAGAAAGCAACGAGCAAAGTAACAAGAGGAAGAAAAAACTTGAAGACAAACAAGCAAGATCACTTTCAAAAATATATTTCATGCATAAACACCAAAAACTTGAATAATTTAGCGTTAGATTTAATGTTTTGCAAGATTATTGTTGTTTCCTTGATTGCTCTTGTGTGAAGTAAAGTTTAGCATAATATACAGTGTTATTTGTGTCGGACTGCTGTTGTTTTAGTTGAGCATAATATAATAGTGTTATGCACTTTATTTGTATTATGTGAATTAGAATTGACATAATATGATGTGTTTGGCCATCTTTTAAAGGTCGTTGATTAATTTTTATTAAAAAGGGATAGCACTTTTGTCAAGTTTGCTGGTTTAGTGTTGAGCTTTAAGTAATTGGGTGTTGTTTACTATAAATTCTAGTGTTGTCCAGTGGAAACTTAGGTGTTTTCAATAAATTGAGGATATTTAAGTATTATTTGTATGATTAGAGGTCATTCCAATTCCTCATCATCTATCAATGGTAATAACTGCATAACTTCCTCCATTATGTGTTGTTTTAGTTTTTAAGTAATGAAGTAGTTCAAGCTGACGTATGAAATATTAATCGAAATCAGTATATTTGCTGGCTTGGTATCTAATTTTGGTGTTCTTGGCTTGCTTATTGTTCAAGGGATAGTGTTCTTAGCTTCATCGTTGTAGTTTGAGGTCAGCTCAGCATAATATAACAGTTTAGTGTAGCCTTTCAAAACATTTAGTGCTTTTAGAATCATATTTAGTGTTATTTTGAAAAATAATATGATGTATTTTACTTAGCAAAAGTCACAATAAAGTGGTTTGATTCATCTTAACCTAAATCACCATGTTTGGCCATCTGTTAAAGGTTATTGCTCAATTGCTTTAAATAGTAATAGCATTGGTTTCATGTTTAAAGGTTTAGAGTTGAGTTTTCAATAATTTGGTGTTGGTAAGTATAAGGTTTAATGTTGTCCACTAGAAAGTTTTGTGTTTTTCGTTAATTTAGGATATTAAATTTGGTGTTGAGCTTTAAGTAATTTGGTGTTGTTTACTATAACGCTTAGTATTGAGCTTTAAGTAATTTGGTGTTTTCTAGTATAAGGTTTAGTGTTGTCCACTAGAAAGTTTGGTGTTTTCAGTTAATGTACAGTGGTTTACTTTAGTGTTCTTCAAGTTTTAATTTAGTGTTGTATAGGTATGCATTTGGAGTTATTTAACATAATCTCGAGTTCTTGAATACACTATTAAGTGTAGTTGAGTATATTCTTTTGTAGAAACACACTGTATTTTTCATTACTTAATGTGACATTGATGGTCATAGGTAAAAGGATGAAGATAATGAAATAGATGCTAACAAGATAATTGAAGTTAGTTAATCTAAATGGAAGTGTTATATACTTAAAAAAGCCCTGCAGGTATAAACCTTGCCATATTCAAAAGTTTAAAGTTACAACCTAACACTGTAGTTTCTATATTTGAAGAACTTCATATTTACTTATCTAACATAAACGCTATGCAGTTCTAAGACCAAGGGAGATGAATCTGCCACAAGACAAGAAAAAAAGAAAATATTTAAGCACATTGCATACAAAAGGAGGAAGAAGACACCTTTACACCCAAGAAGGTCACCAAGAGGTCACAAATTTGCAGCACCAGCCAGTTAAGTCAAAGAGATGACACAGACCAAACAGACAAAAAGAGTATCTCTAACATGCAAAATAGCCCTCCAAACGCTTCTGACACAAGTATGCCATCGAGAAGATCACCAAGGGAGACACATGCTGATGGAGATCTCTCTATGCCTCTTCATTTAGAGACTCAAATAAGTCAAGGTAATCTTATTTTGATGGCCCTAAGTTGAACAAATCATCCACATTTTGTTTAAGAAGCAAAACAGCAGGTTACGGGTTGATTCCAACAGCAAACCCAGTTTTTGAGAGCTTAGTTACTTAGGCGTCTTGGAGGTTTAAGTCTAATGTTTTGCATTGGGATTGAAGCTCAAGAATTCATCTTTCCAGAAAAACAAGTTTCATCTCATTTGGACTTCATTTGCCCATTCAAATCCGCTATTAAATCCAAGTTATACAAACTGCCCAGTTCAATGAGAATGTACTCGGTTTTGGGTATATGATTTCTTAAGTTTAATTGTGGTTTAAGTCTTGTATTTTTATATTTTTGGGTTCCCCTAGATGTTACCTTTCAGTTCCAAGCAAGCAAAACCAATCATGGTCAACCGAAGTGAAGAAACCAAGCCATTTTATCAACCTTGTCAGTTTTGATCCAAATCTACACGACAAAATGTTTGAGCGGAAATCTTCTACTTGAACATGATTTAACCTTGATTTCTTTGCAGGGGGGTTTGTACACACCCTAAGGTTTCCCCCCATGGCCTGAAATCATCTCACTTTTGGTTGGGTTTAAAGAAGTCAGAAAACCGGGTAATTTTTGCTCCTTAAACCCGGTTTGCAGCAGTAGATTAATTTCCCCTTCATCTGTGGGTTTGCTTGGTTTCTGGCTTGCTATGTAGAATGGCACACGTCACAAGGTATCTAGAAACACAATCATCAACTATAAATTCAGTATTTTGGGAAGAGAAACCAATGGGAAGCAAAAGAAGAAGAAGGATGTCTCTTGCACCGGATTGGCAAACCGAAAAGTGCTTTTACTTTATGGATGATTTTCTCTCTTTTTCCTTAGTAAGCTACTGTATTAGAGCTAATTACTTGTATTAAAGGATGCAAACATCATTTGCCTTACTTTCCTTTATATTTTGATTGTCATTAGCTTAAGTTAAGTAAGGTAGCATTCTGATTTGTACTAAGCGCATGGTTTAGCTTAGTTAATCCGTTTCCTTCCTAGGAAGGAAACCTCTAGCTACTAGCTTAGTTGTTTAGGTGTATGCTTGGCTCTATATTAATGCTTAGCCACGGCCATTTGTAAGACATACTTGAACTTTGATTGAAAAACCAGTTTGAGAGCTTTTAGCTTTCGTACACCCCAAATACTTCACTTGCTTATCCTTAATTAGGCCGATTAAGGTGGTAATCAAGTAAGTCTTAACTCTTAATTAGATGGTCTTTTTGTATCCTAATTGTGATTAAGGGCCCTAAACTATATCTTAGTGGTGTTTCTGTATCTAAGAAAGGGTTTAGATTATCCTTCTTTCACTCATTTATACACAGCTACACTCAAGCATTAGCTTGAATTCAGCTCGCTTAGTTTTAGCTTTTGAATTCAACTTTGAATGTCTGTGTTCTTCCCCCATAGACGCATCAGTTTTAGTATCAGAGCAAGTTTCATCTTGGCCTGAAACCAACCCCCACACGCCCCAAAGTCACCCAAACACATTCCATTAAACACATCCCACAAAATAGCCCCATGCACATTCGGTTCCATAATGAGTTCTAGTACGAGTATGAGTTTGGAGGAGAGGTTTGATGCACTTATGAGGCAGCATGAGATACGAATGAAGGCAATAAGTGAAGAGGCTCAACATGAGCAAGAAACTAAGGCTCAAAATGAGTATCTTTCGAAACAGCTTAGTGCATTTTTGAAGCAAAAGCAACAAGCCAATGAAGAACCACTCCAATCTGATTCCAAAAGGCAAGAACAAGTGTTTAGCCATACTCTTGATTCATCTAGTGAGGATGAACCATTGAGAATGGTTAGACTAGACCCATGGGTTCAAGCAAATGCAAATGATTTCAAGGTTGAAATCCAAAAATTTGAAGGCAAGCTTGATCCTAAAGAGTTTTTGGATTGGCTACACATGGTTGAGAGAGTTTTTGAGTACAAGAACATTCCTGAAGAGAAGAAAGTGAAGCTGGTTGCTTTAAGACTCCGTAAGTATGCTTCTCTTTGGTGGACTAATTTGTGTGCTAAAAAAGTTAGAGAAAGGAAGTCCAAAATCAGAACTTGGGAGAAGATGAAATCCAAGCTTAAGGCTCAGTTTCTTCCTGCTACCTATGTTCAAGATTATTACTCTCAACTCCACCACTTGAACCAAGGTAATCTGAGTGTAGAAGAATACACTCGTGAGTTTGAAAAGCTTGTGATTAAGTGTAATCTTCAAGAACCAGAAGAGCAAACAATCGTTAGGTACTTATGAGGTCTTGATCCTAGGTATGCTAATGTTGTTGATTTGCAAGCTTATACCTATTTTGATAAAGTTTGTGTGCTAGCTCAGAAGCTTGAGCAGCAAAAGAAGATTAAACAGCCCCTAAGGCATGAAATTCCAAGGGCCTCACCCCATGAACAAACCGTGAACAAGGGGAGTTCATCTTCTACCCCTAAACCCACGACACCCATTCCCCCCACTCCACAAAAGAACCAAACTCGACAGCAAGGCCAACCCCCACAATCTACACCTAAACCCCTTCCTAAAGGCATCCAAAGATGTTTTAAGTGCCAAGGATTTGGACACTTAGCATCAGATTGCACAAACCGAAGGTATGTCACTCTAGCTAAGTGGAAGGCAGTAGAGGAGGCCGAATTAGAGAAGGAAAAAGAGGAGAATGACAGAGATAATTTTGAGGAGATAGTGATAGAGGAAGATCTAGGTGATATGCTCACTTTGGACACCCACCATCCACCAATAAGCCATGAGCACCTTAGCCTTTTCCTCACTATTGGTGAACCATTACTTAAAGCTCTTAATTCTATATTAAGAGCATTTGAGGAAGTGGTCCAAGGCAAGTTTGAAGGGTCCCCTCCAACCAACATTCCAAATAGCAAGGGGAATGAAAGGAAAAGAGTCTCTAAGATCAAGAGAGACTTATTTGAATGGAAGATTTTATTTCAGCCAAAATTGAGTCAAGAAGGGAAGGTGATTACATAAACCGATTTGAGGTCAATTCTTTCTCAACAGGGGGAGGATGATGGAGATCTCTCCATGCCACTTCATTTAGAGACTCAAATCAGCCAAGGTAATCTTATTTTGATGGCCCTAAGTTGAATAAATCATCCAGATTTTGTTTAAGAAGAAAAACAGCAGGTCACGACTTGATTCCAGCAGTAAACCCGGTTTTTGAGAGCTTAATTACTTAGGCCTATTTGAGGTTTAATTCTAATATTTTGCATTGGGATTGAATTTCAAGAAGTCATCTTTCCATCAAAACATGTTTCATCTCATTTGGACTTCATTTGCCCATTCAAATCAACTATTAAATCCAAGCTATACAAACAGCCTAGTTCAACCAAAATGTGCCCGGTTTTGGGTATATGATTTCTTAAGCTTAATTATGGTTTAAGTCTTGTAGTTTTGCAATTTTGGGTTCCCCTAGATGTTACCGTTCAGGTACAAGCAAGCAAAACCAATCATGCTCAGTCGTAGTGAAGAAATCAAGCCATTTTATCAACACTGTCAGTTTTGGTCCAAATCTGCACGATAAAATGTTTTAGTGGTAATCTTCTACTTAAACATGATTTAACCTTGATTTCTTTGCAAGGGGATTTTTAAAAACCCTAAGGTTTCCCCACATGGCCTGAAATCAAAATCATGACCACTTTTGGTTGGGTGTAAAGAAGTCAGAATACCGGGTAATGTTTGTTCCTTAACCCGGTTTGCAGCAGCAGATTAATTTCCCCTTCATTCGTGGGTTTGCTTGGTTTCTTGCTTGCCATCTAGATTGGCACACGTCACAAGGTCTCTAGAAACACAATCATTAGTTGCAAATTCAGTATTTTGGGAAGAGAAACCAATGGGAAGCAAAAGAAGAAGGAGGATGTCTCTTGCACCGGATTGGCCAACCGAAAATTGCTTTCACTTTACGGATGATTTTCTCTCTTTCTCCTTAGCAAGCTACTGTGTTAGAGCTAATTACTTGTATTAAAGGATGTAAACATCATTTGTCTTTCTTTCTTTTATATTTTGATTGTAATTAGCTTAAGTTAAGTAAGGTAGCATTCTGATTTGTACTAAGTGCATGGTTTAGCATAGTTAATCTGTTTCCTTCCTAGGAAGGAAACCTCCAGCTGCTAGCTTAGGTGTTTAGGTGTATGCTTGGCTCTATGTTTATGCTTAGCCATGGCTATTTCTAAGACACACTTGAACTTTGAATGAAAAACTAGTTTGAGAGCTTTTAGCTTTCGTACACCCCAAATACTTCACTTGCTTATCCTTAATTAAGCCGATTAAGGTGGTGATCAAGTAAGTCTTAACTCTTAATTAGGTGGTGTTTCGGTATCCTAATTGAGGTTAAGGGCCCTAAACTCTATCTTAGTGGTGTTTCTGTATCTAAGAAAGGGTTTAGATTATCCTTCTTTCACTCATTTATACACAACTACACTCCAGCATTAGCTTGAATTCAACTTGCTTAGTTTTAGCTTTTGAATTCAGCTTGAATGTTCGTGTTCTTCCCCCATAGATACCTCATATGCAGTCATGAAAAGAATAAAGGGGAAGACATAGAAACTCCCATTTGTGGAAACCAACATTCTGACCATAAAAAGGAGACACAAACCAAAGAAGACACCCCACTAATGCAAGCCACTACTCCAAAACATTATGACACAGCTCTAACACCAAGGAGATCCCCATAGGTCACAAAACCGTTAGAGACTCCCCACGGTCTAGAGCTATTGAAAGTCAGATTGTGAATGTAGAGGAAGAATCAAGACCAGAACCATATCATAAGATTGTAGAGGACCAATAAAAAACAGTTAAAGGCAGAAAAGATCAGGATGACAACACCAGTGAAAGGCAAAAAGGCGTTTGGAGGTTTCCAAGAGTCGTAATTGCAAGTGATGAATAGAAGAAGCAGGTCAAGGCGAATATGAGGAAAAAAAAGGAAACAAACACCAAAAAAGAAAGAAGAAACAAAACCAGCTAAAGCAAAGGCAAAGAAAAAGAAAGTTGTTAAACTGTAATAGCCCGTCACTTAATCATATTTAATTGGTTTTAATTACTACATAAGCCATATGATGATGACTAATCACAGCAGTGAGCTGCGTATTTTTCTATTAATAAACAAAGCACTGTTTGATTATGAAAATATGGTAATGTAGAACTTTCTCTAGACCATATAAAGTCTCGGATAATTGAGCAAAAGTATATAATTTTTTGCAAATACGCATCTGTACCCAAGTAAGGTCGGGAATTTATCGAGCCATGATAATGTTTTAATAATTAAGCAAAGGAAGCGGATTAGCTTATTGTTACTTGCCAAATGTATGGTCAATTTTGGTCCCATGTGGAAAGAAAAAAGGAATATGGAAGAACACATATTAATTTCACAAGAATAAGCAATTATCTAAACACAAAATAAAATAAAAATAAAATAAATGAAAGAAGTATTAAGGTGGAATATGTGCTCTCAAAATAGTTTGTGGAGTCTTGTGAATATAGTCGCAAAAAAAAGAGAAAAGAAAGCTCCTTTGGCGCTCCTTCTTCCCTGCACCAACCAACCCCTTGACTCGTGGCCTTCGCCAGCAATTGCCGGACCACCACGTCGTGCCACCACCCGCGCTTCCGTCAGCCACCACAACACGCCCAACCCCCCTAATCTCTACACTTCATCCACTTTCACTATTCCCTTCATTCATGCAAGGTAAACTATCCTTTTTCCACCCTATTCATTCTATTGAATTTGAATACGATGAATACCCAAATTGATCCATTAGCAATTCATGTGGTTAGGGGGGTAATCTTTTCAATAAATTGAGTTCTATTGCCTAAGTGGATTCTTGGAGAAAAACATTGAGATGTCTGTGATGGATGAATGAGCAATGTATGTCAATTTATTTGAATTGGTTCATGAGAATTACTTGAGTTTAGTTTGGAATTGAGTGCTTATTTTAAATAATGTTGAAATAATGTTGTCTTTTGGGATGTTGGTTGATACATGAGTAAAGTGATTGATGCAATTAAAAGTGTGAAGAAGATTATATTAGTTATATGGCTATGGAAGAGGATAAACACATTATGTTAGTTAAGGAATTGATGTGAATTGTCTGATGTTATATCTAAATTGTGTTGATTATAAGAGTGGAAAAAATGGAATACTTGATAATTAAAATTAAAAGGGGATGAAAGCGATAATGACCCCATGAACTAATTGGGTTAGTGGAAGAATGTGTTTAGGAGAAAGAGCCTAAGCATAACTTAGATTATGAAAGCAACTCATGATTATTTGCTTGCTAAGAATTGAATACAAGTACTTGAATTGGTCTAAGTAAGACATCGAGGTAACCTAATCGATTTAAGGTGTAAATTGGGTTGTTAGCTACATGGCTTGAATTAGTTAACAATAGAAAGAGAAATGAGGAGACACGTCATGGGGAGATGTTCATAGAGGCAGGTTATTTCCATCAAGTGGGAATTACCATTTGAATTGAATCAAACACCCTAAGATGGGGAAAGAGAAGAGATGGTGAATTTTCTATTGCTTCAAGACTTATTAAACAACGAAATATGTCAAAGGCCCCTATAATGTGTAAGAATAAGTTTAGTGAGATCTAGAACTTATGTGAATTAATTTCCCATTAACACAAGGTCTATTGAGTTTGCCCTCCAGAAAGGAACGTGAATATCAACTTGATTGAGAAACGACTTAAGCGTCAAAGATACATTACTGCTTGCACACTTTGAAGTCATTTAAATTTATATTTCATAATATTACCAAGTTTTATTCGGTCGCTGGAACCTTAAAGACCTATTTTATTGTTCATCGTTCAATGCAATATTCATGTTGAATGTTTATTGTTCATAATATCTGCTAGCAGAATTCAAACTTTGGGTCATTCCCGTTAAACAAAAAATTCATAGTTCATTATGCATTGATGCCATGGCTAATATTCATAGATTTGGGTCCCAGTGCAGGCCAAAAAATAGCTAATAATCAATATTTGAATATACTGCCCCATGAAAGACATTTACAAAACATAGTTTTCACATTGCACGCGCTTTCACTGACTTCTTGCAAATAGTTATTAACTGTAGAAGGGTAACGTATTAAGCTATAGCTCATTTTTCCACTATTTGTGTTTTCCAAACTATTTTAGGGAAGAAGAAGCAACTTAAGGTGAAGAAGGAACCGACAGAGGTTAAGGGTTTAGGAGACGTAGGCCAGAGCAGTGATTGTTAATCCTTTACCCTAGTTTGTCATTTTGAGGGCTTGGAAAACGGCTTATGTTTTGAGCATGTGTGTAACCTCGGTGAAATGTAAATCCATTTTGGACATGATTGAATCGTTATGAGATTCCTACGTTGAAATGTCTAATAACAATCTTAGACCTTATTTAGTCTAATCATAGTAACTGACAGATGCTACTTATCTAATCAACTCTACTTCTTTATTTGCAGTCTTGTCCCTAAGGGATGGTGGTAATGCCTTAGTTTAATAGTGCATTCCACTGACTCATAATGCTTATGAATAAAGGCATTTAGAAGATGATTAAGCTGGGGCGTTACATAAAATAATAAAGCCAAAGGAGAAAAAACAAAGTGGTGAGAGGGAAAAAGCGCAAAAGGAGAAGATTTATGAAAAGCACTTTGCTACAAGAATGTCTCCTGCTGGATTTTCATATATGCGTTAAAGATTTAGTGATGCTCAAAAGGAAATCATAACGAATATGGGATTTGGCGGTTTCTTGCATTTTGAAATTTCAAAAATACATAACAAATTTGCTGCATGGTTGTTGGAGAGATTTGATCCATATGTAGTGAAAAGAAAGAAATTTTCATAACTGCAATGGATGTAAATTTAACCTTTGCATTCCAGTTGAGGGACATAATGTAGTTGAAGTTGGAAATGAGTGTCGTGATGAAGACTTTGAGTTGGCTCCACGGGACTTGAGGGCGTATTGGAATTTACAGGGCGGACACCTTTGCTGTCTGAAACGCTAGACTTCATTATACAACAACTAGATGGAGGTGACCGATTCAAGAGGAATTTCATTATCTATATGGCGGCAATGTTCTTCCACGGTCATCAACAAAACCATTCTTCTTTGATGGTCTTGAAGGAATTAACAATTTGAAGGAAATTTCCATGTACAATTGGTCCCAATACATGTTGGATTTCTTAGGTAATGCTACAAGGCAGAAGATAGAAGATAAGTGCTAGTATTTTTAAGGTCCCTTAATATTTTTGGGGCTAAGTTAACTACATTTTATCTTCAAATTTATATTGTTAGATTTGCATACATTTGTAGAATCAAATTATATTGATTGCCGTAAATTAGCAACTAAAAAACATCACAAGGTCACCTAATAAACACTAATAGCATTAGTGTATGATAAAACAGTGTTTAGTGTATAATCAAATGCAAGTGTATATTAGAGCATTTAGTGTATAATAGAGCATTATTGTGTATCCTAGAACATGATTTAGTGTATAATACAAGTATGGCATTTTAGAACAATGTAACGACTAAAAAGATTAAGGTATATTACAACAATGTTTAGTGTATATTAGAGCACTATTTAGAGTACAATACAAGTGTGTATAGCATATATAGCTTTGGTTGTATAGTTTGCATTGTACCAATTTAGGTTTTGACTAAAGGGATGATCAAATACAAGAAGCATAATAGATTCCTTCCAATTCTACATACTAGACACTACTTCTATTTAGTTTGTTTTCTTTACATTGGTTATCTTTAACTATTATTCAAAGTTCTTTGTTTATTAGATGTTGTACTCAGATAGGGTAGTCTTCATCAATGAAAGAATGGTTGGAAGACTTTTCCCTACTATTACTGTATCGACCAAAGAGAAAGCAAAAAAACAAAAAAGGATTGACGAGGAGTATAAGACTATAGGCTTTGGAAGGGGTTGCATTGATCCACTATTGACACTTTTGACTAGCGCTTTACATCAGCAGATGCAGATATTACCAAAAGAAGTGCAACTCCATTTTGCTTAGCAATCCGAGCATGCTAAACAACATTTGTCTGAATATGAGGTATGATGAATGTTTTATAATAAGTACTTTTTGGTCATTATTTTAAACTTTAAAATTACAATTAATGTGTGCAGCAAGATATTGAGGGGACGGTGACAAGAAAAAAAAAATGCATACATTCTTGCATAGAATTCCGGAGTTATATGGGGTACTTGTCGAAAACATATCGAAACAAGAAGTTATTTCACAAATGCTAGGAGTTGGCTGTGAAAATGTTTTCAGGATTTTATGAACCAAACATAGAGCATTATTCCCCATATGGCTTTGGTAATGAGGATCAGCTGGAGCATAATGGTTCTATGCCAAATGAAGATGAAATTCCTCCATCTAGCAAAGATTAAGAATATTGGAACAAAGTGATTGAGGTAATGACAAACTTAGAGAGAGAAACACAAAAGGAAACAAGAGGATCGCTTAAGAAGATGAAAGCAAAAGATCCAATAATGCCTAACTTCACACTAACTCCTAATTCTCAAAGTCTGATCGTTGGCCCAACATTAATTAATCAAGCAAAGTGTCCCAAAGAGGCTAATCATGATGATTATGATGGTGCACAAAATGAATACAATACATCAAAATAGGATGTGGAGGGCAGCCTTGAGTGTGGTACTATCCTAAAAGGACCTGAAATCAAGAAGAGGCCCAATAGAAAAGCAAAGTAATTGCCTCTATGCTTTTGTTCACCTTTTGTTGAATGCATAACTAGTGTGTTAACTGATTATTCAAAGGAAGAGACCTTGCTTGCTGATTATGTGTTTTCACATTCGAAAAATTTAAGTCACAGGTATGAAGTCTTTTCACTTTCAATTTCAAAAAAGTTAGTCGCATGTACTGTTTGCAATTCATTTTTTCCTTTATCTAAAATGGATGACCTACACATACAAAACATGATGCCATGAAACACTGAAAAATACTTGAACATACCCTAAATGGTACATTGTCATACACTAATTTGAATAGGTATGTATGCCTTTCTCTGTTTTTCTATTATAATTGATTTATGTACTAACTATTTGATTTTGTTTTATCTTAAATTCTAGTTAATTGATGTTTGATGCATGGGGGTAAACAGGCATATTTGATTTTTCATTTCTTGAGCCTAAATGTCTTCTTGGCTTAAAAATTTTATCTATCTGGTGCGCCATCTTGAACAACGAAGAAATCCATAAAAAATCCCTCATGTGTCTTGGTTTTTCATTCCAATAGGAGCATCTATCCGTAAATTTCAAGTATTTGAATAAAGATAAATTTATAAAGTGTTTATTTTGGGATACTAATATGTGCACTTGCTTGCTTTTGTAGCTTGTAAGTAACTCTAGAAGCTTCCCTAAAAATCAAACAGTCAATGATACTTTTCATTCAAGAAAATTTTTGATATAAAGCTAAATAGATGTGAGTGGATAGATATACAAAAACTGAACTTGGTAAGTGTCTACATAAGTCTCTCTCCCATTTCTGATTGCTAAATCAGATTGCCCATTAATAAATCCTTTGTAGCTAACAGATGAGCTTTAATGCAGTGAAATACGCTAAACATTATACTATGCTGCACTAAACAAAACACTGTTGTGCACCAATGGCATACTGTTATATTTGTTGAAGGAAGTGCTAAACATTATTGTATTTTACGCTAAACAATATCCTATCATATACTAAATTTGGTAGGCAAGTATGCTCTTTCATTCTTTTTAGTACGAACTCTCTATTTTAATAGGTTATGGCTCCGATATGCTATAGACAACACTATTACCTATGTTGCTTTCACCTAAGGGATGAAACATATGATATCATCGATAACTTCAACACTGCGGGATCATATGAGCAAAGTTATGTCCTTCCCTTGAAGAAGTGGTAAATCCTATTATTGTTTTTCCTCTTCTATAACTGCAATTTTTGTTAAAATTTTTAAAATAAGTATTCTAATATAATTCTCATCTTGCTTTCATAGCAATATTGTGTGTTCAAATTCTTGGACGAAGACAAGCACCCTAAGTCGAAAATTGTCTGCAAATTTGAGCCAAAGTAGTTAGAGATGACATGGAAGACATACAGTAATTTTATAGATTGTGGGATCTATTTGATGAGGCATATGGAGACATGCTTTGGAGAAGGGGAGAAGAAATGGAAATGTGAATTCAAATCTAGATATGAAAGTTCCTTCTAAAGAAAAACATTTATCTTGTTTTAATATATTTTCAACACTTTTTAATTTCTATTTTATGGAAAGCTAAGCTTAATGCTCTAGGAGTCAGATACTGCCATTGCATCTTAATGAAGAAGGAAAACAAAGAAAGGCATGCATTGTTGAAAAGAGTTGAAGACTTTCATCAAGATGAAGCTAGAAATGCATATGTTGCAGGTCCTAGTACTTAGATTGATAGCTATTGTAATATGATTTGATGATGCAATCTTTGGACAAAACTATAATCTAGTCTTAGCTTCCACTTTTTGATATTCTGTCTCACCTGTTTGACTTTGTATAGATACCACTATTGATTTAGGATTTTCATAAATAAGAACATTGCATGAGGAAGTTTTGGGGGCACAAATACTGTCATGTGTAGCATATTACACTAAACAGTGCCTGTTGTACATTAAACACTGGCTACCATATGCTAAACTTTGAAGTAAACTATGGTTTGGGAAATTATCACATAAAATACTACCACCAAAATATTGTTCAGTGCTCTAGTCCAACACTAAATAAAAATCTTGCTTACACCAAACTTTGTACTAAACTTATTTGTTATTTTAAAACTCTGTTATAATGGGATAACACTAAATTGTTCTTCATATACGCCAAACTTCAATGTATTTTGTACTAAACATCACCTATAATCTTTCATTTAAATCAATAGCACATAGGCCCATTAAGTTGTTTAACATAAATATTAAAAGGTAACAAGTGAAATACTTTTATATATCAAAAAGATATTTCCACTTACATTCACAGTTGTCCGAGATGACTAGTGCAAAATAGAACCACCTATGCAAAACATATTTTTCGCCTATTAAAAATATATGATTTGTTTATTTCAAAAACTTCAAACATCACAAGGAACAGTAAAATGAATTACACTAGTTGCTGATGTATCTCACCTTGCACTTGAAAAGAGATGGGGAGAAAGGGAGGATTCGGTTATGTGAAAGTAGAGAAACAAAGGGGATAGGCTAGTACCTTGAAAGAGATAATCCAAGGACCCACTCTTGTAGAATACTAGGGCAATCTCCTTAGATCAATTGGGATACAGAAACACCACCCAATTGAGATAAAGAGACCTAGACACCACCCAAGTTGCCAAGCTTGAGATATAGAATTAGGAATTTGAGAGGAAGAGACAATGCTCTAAGGTTTGTATTCAATTCAGCAAAAGACCTTTACAATAGGGAGTGAGGGGGTATTTATAGCTCCATACCACCCTCCCATTCAGCCAAGGCTGTTTACACAAGCTGAGAATTAGCTAAGAGACTAGGCCTAGGCTAAATTACAAGTACTAGTGACAAAACAAGTGATATACTCTAATCTTGACACCTCACCACCTTAATTAATCTCAAAATTAAGGTGTCATGCATCTAATAACTCTAGGACAGCAGCTTGGGGGGTTGAATCTACAACAAGTACAAAGGTACACACCAAAAACCAATGTGGCAGCCGGTTAAACCCTTTACCCAGTCAGTAGCATTTTCTTCACTCTTTGGCCGGTTAATAGCAGCACAAGGTGGTCCTTCCACTCAACTTTAGGGGCATGATTTGATAAATATTTAGGTGCATTTTCATGCCCTAAAGTTTCACAAAATTTGGAGTTCAATAGGTTGCCCAAACGAACCTTGCTTTCAGCCTTCGCTAGATTCCAGCCTACAGTGCACATGCTTCGGTTTTCGTCCCTTTTGACTGACCAAATGGACTCCAAATTTCCTGCATGAGTATGTTTGGGAAAGCTTAGATCCTAAGCTTCAATCGGGTCATGCGTGCAGGAAATTTGGCTTTCAGAATTTTGCTCCAGAAGGCAAAAAAAACCGGGCCAGAAACTGTTCGAACTGACCAATTCTTCTTCTTCTTTGTACACTTGATTTCTGACCAAGGCATGGACTTCCTTGACACTCTTGGGCTCCAAAACATTAGGAGGGTCAGTGGTGGCTGTCAAAAGAGGTTGACTTGGATGGTCCCCATCATCCTCCCCAAGTGGGTTGGAGTTTGACCTCAAACTTGGGATTTCTTCATTCTCATCATAGTATGGACTGAGATCAGCCACGTTGAAGGTGGCGGACACCCCATACTCACCCGGTAGGTCAACCTTGTATGCATTGGGACCAATCTTTTCCATTACCTCAAACGGGCCATCCGACCTTGGCATGATCTTGGACTTACATTTGCTTGGGTACCTCTCCTTCCTTGTGTGAATCCATACCAAGTCCCCGTGCTGAAAATGGACCTCCTTTTTGTGCTTGTTGGCTTGTTGCATGGCTTGGGCATTGGATTTCTCAATCCTCTCTCTCACTTGAGCATGAAGGTCCTTGATTTCTTTAGCCCTCTTTTCGGCCTCCCAACAAAACTTGTTAGGAGTAGGGATGGGTGTGAGGACCAAGGGAGTCTTTGGATTGTACCCATAGACCACTTGGAAGGCGGAGAGTTGAGTGGCCTTGCTTGGTGCCCGGTTGAAAGTAAACTCCACATGAGGTAGGAGTTCATCCCATGCCTTGATGTTCTTCTTGACAAGTACCCTAAGCAACGTTCCCAAAGTCCGGTTTGTCACCTCGGTTTGGCCATCGGTTTGGGGATGAGAAGTGGTACTAAACTTGAGATGTGTCCCCATTTTCCTCCAAAGTGTGAGCCAAAAGTGACTAAGGAACTTAGTGTCCCTATCCGAGACCATGCTCCTTGGAATGCCATGAAGCCTTACAATCTCCTTGAAGTATAGGTTGGCTATGGAAGAGGCATCATGAGTTGTGTGGCAAGGGACAAAGTGGGCCATTTTGGAGAACCGGTCCACCACCACCATGATGGAGTCTTTGCTTCTTTGGGTGCGGGGCAAGCCGATGATGAAGTCCAAGCTAATGTCCTCCCACGAGGCTAGAGGCACGGGCAAAGGAGAGTAAAGGTCGTGGGGAAGGACATGGCTCTTAGCCATGTGACAAATTGAACACCTTCT
The DNA here is from genome assembly GCA_017589665.1 of Selenicereus undatus. NCBI lineage: Eukaryota > Viridiplantae > Streptophyta > Magnoliopsida > Caryophyllales > Cactaceae > Selenicereus > Selenicereus undatus. The sequence goes on from JACYFF010031954.1 coordinate 39,799,018, forward strand.
AATGAAGTGTTCCACATCCTTGGCCATCTTGGGCCAATAATAATGCTCCTTAAGCATTGAGCAAGTCTTCTCTACCCCAAAGTGACCGGATAGAGCACCTCCATGGAGTTCTTTGATGAGCAACTCCCTAAACCCACACTTGGGTATGCAAAGCCAAGAGCCTTTGAAGATGAAGCCCTCTTGTTATGTGGTAGAGGTCGTGGGGGTGGGAGGCACATTTGACAAAGAGATCCTTGAAATCATCATCACTAGCATACATCCCTTTGACAACCTCAAACCCAAGCACCTTGGACTCTAAGACCGAAAGGAGGTGATATCTCCTTGAAAGAGCATCCGCCCCCTTGTTCAACTTGCCGGCCTTGTGGTGGATCATGAAGTTGAAGGCTTGAAGACACTCAACCCACTTAGCATGGCGGGGATTGAGCTTATGTTGCCCTTGAATGAACTTGAGGGCCTCATGATCCGAATGCAAGGTGAATTCGACCCCAACTAAGTAATGCCTCCAATGTTCCAAGGCTCGGATGATGGCATAGAATTCTTTATCATATGTGGAATACCTCTTCTTGGTCTTATTCAACTTCTCACTAAAGTATGCAATGGGCCTTTTCTCTTGAGATAA